>OY829108.1:4440000-5640000 GCA_963691645.1 Pelosia muscerda | reverse complement strand
AAGAGGACTACCTACTTATCGCTAATACTCCTGTCACAGGTTCCACCCAAGAATACCGTTATCTTTTTGAGGAACAGAGGTCTCAAGATAATGTTTATAAGCGTATAAGGAACTGAGCTTACGAGTAATTTTGAACTGATTCCTTATTTTACTTTTTAGAATTTTTTGCATTTTTTATGGCACGTCAATTTGACTTCACCTCGCCTGATGTTAAGCTGAAGGCGAAGTCTCATGAAAGAGGGTCACCATTGCAAACACGTTCAGTGCTACAATGGTGGCGCTCAGCTTGACGGTCTCGTCAGATGCTTTTTCACGCCTCGCTTAAAGGAACCGGGACTATAGGAAGAAGGAAACATGTGCGCCGGTAAGGAGTTCCAGGACTTAATGAATATTTATCATGCATTCAAATATTTGTACTTAATAGAGTGGGATCCAAATACCCGCCCCCTACTTAGCAGTTGGACCTTTTACAGCCATGCCACATAGTTAATACAATGACACAAAGTTCATCAACCCCGCTAATCACTAGAATGCCATGCTAATCTACATTAAAGATAACATTAACACGTTTCAATAATTAATTTAATAACGCAATAACAATATTATGTCTTAGATAATTTACACGTAATCTCAGACCCTTCCCGTTCCTCTTGAGGTAGTCATTTTCCCTTTATATGGTTTACAAACCACAATTTAATTATTCGCAAACATTCGTCGTCTTTGAGTTTATGTAGGCGCCTTTATGTTGATACTAGTAAACACCTGTGGGTTCACGTCTTAAAATTTAACTGTGTTTGGCGATTGTAAGTGGTTTTATGTAAGGGCCTGGGTCCTTACCATTACCTCTTAAAAGTAAATTTATTTCTTCCTTACTTTATTTCTATAATGACCGTTCGCGTACATCAGAATACACAGGATACTAGTGATATAAGGTTATAATGGGTTAACAGTATCTCTTACTGCAGTGAATAATATTTATTTATTTGAATATACACTTGTCTTAAAAGATACATTACATATATTGATGGACGATGATGGTCCGAGTCCGAATCACTCTATCTGAAGTGAGACTGTACGCCTGTGTTAGAGTCCCATTATTCTATTTTCATCGGTTACTAAAAGGCGTTACGATTTGACTGTTCTAAATCTATATGTCAATTCCAACAGTACCCATATTGAAATTGAAATTTTGCTTCATTTCAACGTTATTTGACCTCTGAATGCTTATTTTGATCGATTAGCACCGAATGTCACCTAGAATTAAGGCCTTATGTATCTGACTGTATGTAAATGTAAACGTTATTAATATTATTATTCATACATTTTCCTTTTTTTTCACGTATTACGTTACGCTCGCCTCCCAATATTTGTACTTGTGACTAATAAATGTGGTACTTGTACATATGACTAATCAATAAAACGAAATCTGGGTGTTACTTATGCTTTAACTTACTCATATATAACTGGTTGGCGTAAGTATTGTGTTTGATTTTACCATCTGCCGGCTAGTTGGCAGGAGTTGATTTCCATCTAAATGTAGCACATTAAATGTACCACATTTATTTTATAGAACAATAAAGTCTTATTTTGTGAACTGCGTTTTCACAAAACACAACGGCTTTTCTGAGTAGTTGTAGTTTAAAGTTTATTTCCATAATATTCTATTTTATTTTAAACGTAAGTATATCCTGTTAACCTAAACGTCTACAATTTGAACAATATAAAACGATACAAAAACTTGGGTCTAAGGTACACGCAAACATACACACAGTCCTTTAATACTATTAGTTGGTGAACACGTTCGTTAAGCTCATCTAGTTGGAATTACTTTGTACAATACTACGGTATATTGTGAGTGATATGTTTAGTTGTTTCATTGAGTCTGCTCGGTACAAGGTAGATTTGAAATTGCGTCATAAATAAGGCAAAGCTTATACAGGAATTATGTTCGAAATTTAATTAGTTACTTGTGTTAGCATTCTTGAGGGTTTGTAATCAGTTTTGTACTTTCATGTAAGATTATTTCTGCGTCATTGATACTTTGGTACCAGCTTAATTAACTTTAATATATTAATGGGAATATGCTTGCTTAGACTAGCAGCTGTTGTCGGCGGTTGCACCGGCCTGGATTTCTGATCCCATACCTGTTACCTACCAAACCTTCAAGTACTCCATGTGTTATTGAAGACTATAATCAGGATTCAGCCATCGGAGAATCATCAAATAAATATTCAAACATTATCACAAAATTTCACATTCATAATAATACTTGGAGATAGGACAGAATCAGATTTGATGAATATGCTGTGCTATTTCAAACCTGTTTTGAAACGCATTGGAACTCACTCAGTCGTTTCTTTTCAAGTGAGGGATAAAAATCTTAGAACATTTGCCGATGTTGATGATGCACGAATACTTCATATATAATATATATATAGCTTAGAATATAGCTCTCTGAGATAGATACGTGTTTGCTTATCCCCAAGAAACGAAAAGGACCGCCACAGGGCTGTGAAACCAAGAACCAAACGGTTCGGTGAGTCTTTTCTTTGCCGCACCTTAAAGTTTTGGAATTCCTGACCAGTTCACGTGTTCCCTTCCTCCTATAGTCCCGGGTTCCTTAAGCAGAGCGTGAAAAAGCATCTGATGAGGCCGTCAAGCTAACCGCCACCATTGGAAAACTGTACGTTATTGTAATGGTGACCCTCTTTCCTGAGACTTTGTCTTCTGCTTAACATCAGGCGAAAAGAAGACAAATTGACGTGCCCTAAATCAAAAAAGAAAATATATATGCTAATCTACAATAAAAATGTAGTCAAATCTACCTGAATTAAACTTATCGTTCAGTTCGATACAAATGGCCGAGCAATGTATTACCTAAACTAGAAATCTTTATCCAGTAATAGCAAATAAGACTGTAAGAAATCACACCTTTTCCGCATTGGGATATGCGAAGATATCATAAATATTTTCAATTGCTAGTATTGCTACAATATTGGCCGCCTTTCGCTTCTTCTGCCTTCATAATTTTATTGTTTCACGCCAGATACCTTTCTTTTATATTCTCGACCCGATTGACATACTTTGGTACATCTGGGTCAAACGTATATCGTCTACGTCTTCATCTTTAATACACATGTAAATACTAATTTCGTTAATACGTGATATCAATCGCTTAATTAATATGAATGCGAATAACTGAGAAAGTCCAAGGTCTGCTAGCTTCTGTAGGCGAAAGGTAGGGCTGCCGAGGTACTAATACTGTTTTTTTTTAGGTAGGTAAAGTCTATTTATTGTACCTACACGAAGTAAAAATGCATAATTAAAATCTATAAGTCTTTCAGATGAAAATATATTTCACTTGTAATGAACTTGACATGCATTTTTTCAACAAAAAGTTTATTATTTATTCACGCTTGAGGAATATTGCGCATGCGACATCATTTCTCCTCGGGTAACAAGTCTTTTTACGTGCGTCGACGGGTGTAATTCGGTGGATAACCCCTTTCTCCCAATATCTTTCCTTCTCAACAAAAAATGACATTTTAGAAGTTAAAATCACAATCGTCTTTAATAATAATAATGATACGTTTCACACATCAATACAGCAAATTGCGAAGAAAAATGTCAATGTCCAGACGAATTTTGCTGCTTACCCTGTAGGTGCTTACCTTTAGCCTTAGTACTACTGCTTTGATGCTTGGTAACCTTAACTTTTTTATTAACGGTTTCTTTGGTAAACTAATTTTGTCTTCCAACCCTGCATTTATCGTCATACTAATACCACTGATCGCTATCTTAAAATGGAATACGCCCGATACCTATCACTGATGACTCATTTAGTTTATAACTTCCTTTATTATTATGGAGCCTGGAATTTATGTTCCATATTACGCATAAATCACCCTCCAAATTGTGTGATCAGTAAATTAAAATTCCCGAGTTCAAGCTATAAATAAACTCATTTGTCACGAGTCATTTTAATTGGTGAGGTTACAAAATCTAGGTATAGTTTGATTAAACGTCGTCGTAAGCACTTTTTTCCCTGAAGCAATTTTTTTTTTTTTAACATACGGCAGTACATAATATCGCACCCCCAGTGCAAAATAGGCATAAGTGATTTTATTTTGATTTATCGATTTTATCATATTTGAAAAGTACGTTTAAAGATACATATACTGAATTTTTTTCATATTTTTCTTGTTAAATTTGACGAATTAAAACAAGAAATTCGTTTTGAGAGTTTTTGTTCCATTACATTTTTTCTTACGGATTAGTAGATTAAGTGATATAACGCAAAGAATAAATTGAGAAATATGACGTATTACTTTTTACTAAGTTTATCCCTAATATTTTATGTAGAAGATTAATAGTAACAATTATTATGATTTAAATGCGTATGTTTTTTTTACATCGCTAGTCTTGTATACACGATTATCTTTTTATTCGTTATAAAGAAATTATCTTAAATGCGCTTACTTAGCCAAAAAGATACCTCTCCACCGAAAGTCACTTCTATTCAAGAGCTGTACGTGAAGCTATTGAAATCAAGAAGTACAAGAATTTCAATCGGGAAGACGAGACGGTTTCAAGTTATCTGCGACATGGAATCCAGTGATAAAAAAACTTACTGCCTCGCTTTTCTGCGTGGTCGGATAGACACCGAGCCATTTGCACAGATAATAGGGACCCTGTGAGTGTGGTATGTGATGGTAGCTGGAGAGAAAATAATATAAAAAATGTCGAAAATGTGTGGGTAAATGTACAACCGGCTAACTCACGGACTCGACGACGAAGGGCGTGCGCGGCTGAGACAGTCAGCCTGTGACCACGGCCGGTGCAACCTGGTTGAAACGTCAGGCATTCCAAAGGTTTGTATTACCTATACGATGATCGTGTTAATTCCCGTTTACATATTATTATAAGACCGGATTTTGTTGAATTACACTCTGTTCTGTTTCGCTGGCTGGTTTATGAGGTCTATTGGTATGTTGTCCTCGAAGGTCTGTTATTTGGTCGCCATTAGCATATTTATCAATGGCAGTGTAAACTGTTCTTTCTTTAATATCTAGCGTATTAAGAAACATGGTTTGGCACACTTTTAAATCAGTCACAAGACATGCATCGCTTTTTGACGGCAAATAATATACCAATGTACGATTTTGTTCACGTTTATGCTGCATTTTCATAACTTTAGGTTCTATAATCTCGGCCTATAACTTCTGACCCTTCACTTATAGCCTGTCACGCTGAAACTATACCAGCTGGAAATAATTCCACCACAGAATCTGAAGCAATGACATCTCGTCCAGTGTTAGTAACTGAAGCTAATACAAACCCTAGAAAAAGGTTGGGAATATTTAAGCAATTTTGGACTTCTAGTAACCATGAAACTCAATGGCAGTTCATTTTGAAAAACACCGAGATTATAGAACCTAAAGTTATGAAAATGCAGCGTAAACGTGAACGAAATCGTACATTGGTTTATTATTTGCCGTCATAAAGCGATGCATGTCTTGTGACTGATCGAAAAGTGTGCAAAACCATGTTTCTTAATACGCTAGATATTAAAGAAAGAACAGTTTACACTGCCATTGATAAATATGCTAATGGTGACCAAATAACAAACCTTCGAGGACAACATACCAATAGACCTCATAAACCAGCCAGCGAAACAGAACAGATTGTAATTCAACAAATTCAGTCTTATAATAATATGTAAACGGGAATTAACGCGATCATCGTATAGGTAATACAAAACTCTTTCAATATCTTCAAAATCTTTCATGAGACTTTGCCTTCAGCTTAACATCAGACGAGGTGAAGTCAAATTGACGTGCCATAGATAAAAAAAAACCTTTGGAATGCCTGACATTTCGACCAGGTTGCACCGGCCGTGGTCATAGGCTGACTGTCTCAGCCGCGCACGCCCTCCGTCGTCGAGTTCGTGAGGTAGCCGGTTATACATTTACCCGCACATTTTCGACATTTTTTATATTATTTTCTCTGCAGGTACCATCACATACCACACTCACAGGGTCCCTATTATCTGTGCAAATGGCTTGGTGTCTATCCGACCGCGCAGAAAAGCGAGGCAGCAAGTTTTTTATCACTGGATTCCATGTCGCAGATAACTTGAAACCGTCTTCCCGATTGAAATTCTTGTACTTCTAAATTTCAATAGCTTCACGTACAGCTCTCGAATAAAAGTGACGTTCGGTGGAGAGAACTTGCGTATTGTGCAATACAATCCAGTGATTCGTGCCTGCTACTAAAAGGTGTTCTGCAATCGCTGATTTGCTCGTCCGGCGGTTCTTTACAGTTGCAATGTGTTCTTTGACCCTATCAGCAATAGTCCGCTTTGTTTGGCCTATATATGAACTACCGCAGCTGCAATCTATCTTGTAGACCCTTGGCATCTGAAGCGGCAAGATATCCTTCGGTGTGCCCACAATGTTGTTTACTTTAATGCCTGGTGCATAAACTGTCGGGATGGAATACTTTTTTAGTACGGAACCGATTTTATCCGTTATTCCCATGACATAATTGAATTTCGTTTACTGAGAGAACATAAATCGACGCCCCCGAGGAATAAACCTGTATTGTACTATTACTGGGTTATTACTGTTATTGCATTTTCGGTACCTATGGGTTGGCACGCACCTATGTAATTTTTTTCAAATTTTTCTAGCGATAATATCCATCTATTTACCCTATGACACCTTTGTTCTTCGGAAAAAGTGTTAATTTTTATGTACAAGAAGAATATCATAATACATTATTACAAATTCATTTGTGTGGCTACATTTCGGTGAAGTAATATTACTGCAAAATATTTTCTATTAATTACTGGTTAAACCGATTACAGGTTTATTCTCGTGATTTATGAGATTGACATTTTCGGTAATACTCAGTTACAGTAATCATTTGGGATCGTGATATAGGTATTGCTTCGCATTTCGAGGAAACATTGCAACCTGAAAGCTCCCCCGTAACTAATAACACTTATTATAGGTACCACACTGACCAATAGTTGTCAAAATAAGCAACCTGATATTGGAATTAAATTAAATTGTTGTTAAAATGAGCAACCTGGTGTTAGAACTGAATTAATACAACATTCAATAGAGTTGAACCAAATAATTTGGAGGTACCTTCCACTTCCCTAAATGAAAATGAATACACCAGAAAACGTAAAACTAATGAAGGTCTATGGTCCAGCAAGAGAAACAAATTACTGAAATATCCACAAAAGACTATAGGACCTGTTGGGAATTGTAAATTGAACTGTGGTAGCCAATTTACCTCTTCAGATAGGCAAGATATATTTGATAAATTTTATACACTAGCTGATCGAAAACTGCAATAGATAAACTTTGCTAAACATACTAAAACAGAAAACATAAAACGAATGACTCTACAACGAAAAAATAATCTCACACAGACTAATAAATATTTATTTTCTTCAAGAGATGTGGATGTTTTGGTTTGTAAGAAGTTTTTTTCTAAATACTTTACAAATTAATGAACAAATGGTATACACAGCAATAGTAAAATTTAAAACAGATGACCGCGTTACAGACTCAAGAGGTAAGCACAATAATAGACCTGTTGATTTGGATTCGACGATTGACCTCCACCTCGAAGTTTGATCCGTCTAATCGGACCATCTGTCCAAGGTAGACGTACTTGTCTACAACTTTGAAGGTCGAGCCTCCAACTGACACTGGGGAGGGCCTTAGAATATGAGCATGCGCCATAACCTGGGTCTTGTCCATATTCATGTTGAGGCCCACCTGTTGAGAGACTCGGTTGAAGTCGTCGAGCATTGTGTTAAGATCCTCCAGCGATCCTGCCATGAGCACGATATCGTCGGCAAAACGAAGGTGAGTGATGTATTCGCCATTAATATTAATGCCAAGACCTTTCCATTCCCGTAGCTTAAAAGCTGGAGGATCCATTGCATTGGTGAAGAGCTTCGGGGATATTACATCTCCTTGTCTCACTCCCCTCTGCGACAGTATCGCCGCTGTGCTCTGATCTTGTACTTGGACTGACATGGTGGCGTTTTTATACAAACACTTCAGCACTTTGATGAACCGGTAGTCTATATGACACCGCTGGGGAGATTGTAGCACTGTCCATGTCTCGATCGAATCAAAGGCTTTCTCGTAGTCCACAAACGCTAAACATAGTGGCTAGTTATACTCCTGAGTCTTCTGTATGACTTGCCGCAGCGTATGAATGTGGTCTACGGTCTACCTTTTCGGAAACCGGCTTGTTCGGGCGACTGAAAGTCATCAAACCTGTGTTCGAGACGATTCGTGATAACCCTCGAAAACAGCTGATAAACATGGCTCAGAAGTGAGATGGGTCTGTAGTTCTTAAGAGAGGCTTTGTCACCGACACTGCCGTCCTTCCTCTTCAGCTTTGTCAACTAGCTCTGCCCAATAGACAAGTCTCTTGCGAACACTTTGGAGCCTTTATTTCGCTCAATCGTTTCCTTAATACACTGAGTATTAAAGGCACGGATGTCGTGTCGCAAAGACTGCTGGATACGTTTATTGAGCTGCCGATGTGCTTCAGCGTCATTGGCAGACTGCAGCCTCATAGAGCGTCGTTCGGCCATGAGTTTAACGGTGTGATCGGTGAGCTTATGTGGTCTATCTCTTCGACGGGGCCTGAAGAATTTGGAGCGCACTGAATGCTTCAACCAACCTGTTATTTATCTCGTCCACTTTACTGCATTCTTCTAGGCAAGAGAAGCGATTCGAAAGTTCGAGTTGAAAGCTCTCGGAGTACTGTATATGGGAAGCTTTAGGTCGGAGCGAAGAGAGAACAAGATAATAATGATGATAACAATGAACTTAGTGATTAAGTACTGCGTTTGATGTTTTTATTTTTTTATATTTTTTATATTACAATTGTGATCTCATTATGGACTTTTTGCCCATTTTAGACAATATTTTTCAAATTTTATGAATTTCCTTTAATTTTCCCTTAGAGATACCGATAACAAATTTATTTACGAAATCTGTTTACAACGATTACATTAAAATATAATTACCCGAAAGATCTATAATATTCCAGTTACTATAATTTACCATTATAAGGTTATTAAAAAGTTTACCGTAATAAGTCGGTAACTGAACATTATATTTATTTACTAATGAACATATACATCGTTGGAGAACTCCGTAAAGAAGTGTTATGTCTATGATTTTTAAGAAAATATTTTTATATTACAAGAATAATTCGGTAAGTAGACGTTGCTGGAATATTATTGATAGTTCATAGTGGTAATATATCAATACCCTAAAAACTGTTAGAAATTATTTTCGGTAATTTGAACTTTGGTGAATATCTAATTCTGTGTTTAATCAATAGTTACAAGGCTAACTGTGATCTATTTGGGCAAAAATTAGCTTTCCCGGCGTATTAAAATGTTATCCTAATTGTCTTTTATAGAAAAGTTAGAGCCGAAAAACACTAAATCTTTTCTCCAGTAAAATTTGATTTTTGCGATTACCGGTTTATTCCTCGGGGACGTCGAAATATTTTATTGTACGGAGCCAATAAAAACTTAATTCGTTAATTGTTACAAGTTTAGTCTTATCAAATTATCTACTTACTGATTATTTAAGAATTCATAAAAAAAATCAATAGTGGTAGTAATCTTCACCGAAACTCTAAATTACTGAATATTATTGTGCAATTTTATTGTTGATAGTACGAACTTTCATTGTTACCAAAACTATAATTAGTATTTTGCCTAAAATAAAAAATAATGCATAAAAAATGCATTCTCTGTTTTTCCCTGTAGTCATAAATAATAACTCTAAGTAATATGTGTTAATATGCAGCTAACTTTTCTAAAACATATAATGAAATAAGTAATTATTATTGTTTACTTAAGTTATCTTAACAAGCCCCTATATTGAAAAAAGGGGTAAATATTGCTTGTGCATTACAAACATAATTTTTATAAAGGAAATAATGCAGTAATCTTACTTATACTACCAAAAATGTTCATATTCACGAGTTCATTACTGCTTTAATGTAACATACTTTTTGAAATATATTTTACTTTTCTAGCAAAGTCTGGCATTAATTTAGATACTCAGAATGCTTTATTTTATTGTATTCTGAAAAATAGCATAATATTTTATTTTTACAATTTCTAATAAACTATAAACATTAGTACTAACTTAAATACAACACGAAGTGCAATATTTTTTTCACCTTTTTTTGATATAAGAATAATTCTTCTACGTTTGGAAATAAAGTAAATATGCCCAAAAATGCAGTTTTTTCGCCATACTGAAAAATCAGCATTTCCGTCTTATGCTTTTTTTTCCCTGAGGGTACGATATATGATTTAGGCTAATTTGGTATTAATTGTATTATAAACATGCAACCAATCAAAATAATTGTTACGGTTATATTTATGGGTTTGGCGACATCGGTTCCCTTAAGAATATAACAATCATATTTAGATTTGGTCTTATGATTCCACATAAAAATAAATAATCAAACCTTTTGTTGCTATACTAGTCAAATTTGCATTTTTCTTTTTTTTTTCAGAACAATTATCTCCAGAAAAAAATCTTATTTTCTTGAAATAGCGTTCATATCAATTTTCATTTTGTGTTTTCAAAGTAACGAGGGTTATGTACCTAAATATAATTTATTCTCCACCATTCCAACAAAGTACTTTTGTTTCTTGACAGTAACTAATGCCACATTCACCTTCAAACTTTTACAAAGAATAATTCTTACTTTCAAAATAAATTTCCAAATAATAAGCTACAATAAGTTTTAGAAATAGAAACGCAGATGAATAATTTCAACTATTTTAAATCGAAAATTTGACAGAGCAATAATAGAAACAATAGATTTAGATTGGAAAAGTGTATGCTAAGACGAAACTTCACGATCAGTCCCTTATGAAGGCAATGCTCTGACCAACTTAGTTACATAGATACGTTTCGGACATTAGAAATTCTTCAATACAATCGTCTTTGAGGCCACAGTGGAGGAAAAAAACCAATCGGTTTAAAATTGGGAAATGAATGTCTTGAAAATAGAATAAAAAATAACGTTAGAGATTATTGTAACTTCTTTATTTTTGTTAGTTCTTAAGAATTTCAGCAGTAGTCTTAAGAACTTGTCTAGGAAGTGGTGGCACAGTTTGTTGTTTGTTAAATATTGTTTCAAGAAAGTAACAGGTCGCGGGTTCAAGCCTAGGGTTAACAGGGACTAAATCCAGATTCTTTCAAAATTAGCGCAAGAATTTATTAGTAAACTGTGTTTACTTTGACAAGAGTTACGAGTTGAATGTTATGAAATAATTACTCAATTTATCTTGAGCATATTCTTGGGCCGCTATGAATATAAAAAGTTTTTAAAAGTGTTCTTTATACCTAGTGTCTTTTTTATCTCAGCCTTTTGAAAAAGTTGGTAGTCTATAAAATGTATCTTTTGTATATTGTTTCTATTGTGAGCTGTAGGTACAGTTTAGAGCTATTCCTCTTGAAGTAATAAGGTTTAATTATCACGATCAATACTTTTAAAAAAAATTACGTCTATGTACATATTGCAATCTAAAACAATTTTGTTGAACTGGTCGATGGCTTTCATTAAAGTTGAACGTGTTATAAATTCGTTAATTCTAGTTTTTCTAGAACTGCTCCTTATCCTGGAAACCGTGTCTCATGGGTTACAGGACCTGAATCACCTGGGAAACAGCTAGTCATTCATGTACCTATATTGCTCAAATTTCCTTATCAAATTTACGTAAATTTTAATCACGGAAAACATAAAGCCGGCGGCAGTTTGAAGTAGACATGGTACGTGAGTAAAAATATGTAGAGGGTTCTCAACATCCTAAGCAAATACAGTTATTTTTTTCTTTCACAGCATTGGTTTAGTTGATACCGTATCTCAGTTCAGGCCAATAAGCACTTGACGAAGGTGGGTATCTGTCAGTGTGGGAATTCGAAGCTCGTGCTCGATATGTTATTGCAAGACAGATAAACGGAGATAAATGTAAGAGTCGTGTGTTCTAGTTAGTAATACGTTGAAGACAGTAGGGCGTATCTTCATTAGCAGTGAATTAGTAGTAAATGTATTGTTCTATATTTAACAATCAGAAACAAAATAGCGGTTAAGATTTTTTTTTATGGCACGTCAATTTGACTTCACCTCGCCTGATGTTAAGCTGAAGGCAAAGTCTCATGAAAGAGGGTCACCATTGCAAACACGATCAGTTACAATGGTGGCGCTCAGCTTGACGGCCTCATCAGATGCTTTTTCACGCCCCGCTTAAAGGACCCGGGACTGTAGGAATTTAACTGTCGGAAACAAATAGCGGTTAATAGTTTTTGGTACATTATTACCAAAAACATTAACCTCTATGTAGCTTCAAAGAGAATGTAGTAACGAGAATAGAAAAGGGTTAAGGTGGTTTGGTGGATGTCACATCGGATAATATATGTAAGACTCAAGTGAAAGTCCGTCAGTAAGAGACTTCAGTGACAACTGATAACAATTTCCTTCCCGTACAATCAAGCCCCTTATTATGAGTTACAAATCATTTTATAATAATACGCATTCGCATAATACATCTAAATTGGTATAGTTTTTTACCATTTCTATATTTTATACTAATCAAATGAAATCTACCATCTTTCTAAATTACGAGTACGTTCGAAACTCAATGTCATTCAATGTCACCCAGAATAACCCAGATTACTTGGGCCCAAAAAACCACCCCTACTAATTAATACTGTGTATTCCTTAAAACTATTTATACTGTTGATTGATGGCACTTGGTGGAATTTGTTGTTACACATATTGAGAACTCACTTGTACTTTTCCACAGTATTTTTATTTTTTATTTTTTAATACACCTAACCGGTTTCGCCTTACGGCATCCTCAAAGGTTTACGGGCATCGTAAACCTTTGAGGATGCCGTAAGGCGAAACCGGTCAAAAAATAAAAATACTGTGGAAAAGTACAAGTGAGTTCTCAATATGTGTATTCCTTAAAAGGCCCCTTTGATTTACCAGTGATACCTTATCTCATATGATGGTAAGTTAAGCCAAAGGAAGGATAGATAGTCACCATTACAAGACCAACAATGTCACAATAGTGATTCTAACCAGAGGGCCTCTTAAGATGCTTTTTCACGCCCTGCTAAAAAGAGCGGGGACTGCTACCACTACTTCTCGTAAGACTGTAAAAAAAAGATAACAAGAAATGCGACCATTTTTTTTAATAATTTACCATAGATAATGAGAGCAAACTGTTCTTATATGTGCTAACCACGGAGATGAAATGCGTCCAGCCTGAAAAAAGATAAAAAAAACCTGTTAGGATCTATTAAAAATTACATTCAATACATTTAGTAATCAAAATGATTAATCTTTTTTACTCTGCTCTTTGTTTTGAAGATCAAAAGAACTTGAATTTAAATTAATAAATTCAAATCGTGTTAGAAGCATAATGGAACGTTAAAATAAAATAGCTATTGTTTCCAGTCGTCATCTAGATGTAAATCGATCAGTTCTAAAACCTATTATAAAATAATAATCAAAACATTCAGTAACTAGACTTGTTCTATGAAAATAAGGTGTCAGTTTAATATAAAGTAAGAAAATTTTAAATACAGATATAGCATTAAAATAACGTGATCTGTGATTCTGTGCGAGTTTTGTGTCTAGCTAAAATTTCACTGTCTGATTTAATAAAATTGGTAACTTTTCAAATTAAAATGATTTTTGAAATTTACAAAAAAAAAAACAATTTCATATTAACTTTAAAAGAAAATACAGAGCTTTCAGAATGAACGAGTCATTTTTTATGTTGTTAAATCTACGAAATTCTTTTTGAATTGTACTTTTTGTTGTGTAGATCTTTGATTTAGGGCCATTATTTACGCTACATTAAGCTTTTACTCAGAATTATTACATTTGGATGTATGAAATAACCGCTGGAAATTTTAAAATTGGGTTCAAGAGATTACATTGGAGAATCCTAAATCGTATATTTAGATTCATATTTTTATAGCTTATAATTAGAGATGAAATGTCCTATTTTGTTATTCTTAAAATCATGCATTGCTTGTATGCTTTTGAGTGGTATTGGCTTGACTTGTTGTCTTTGTGAAATCATAAGTAGCCATCCATTAAATATTTTTTTTATGTCTGCATTATATAAGTATATTATTATATTCGCGGTGTCATCGTAAATATTCGTATCAATGTTACAAATTGTACTCTATGTATCTACCGTGAAATTTATAATTGTTTTGGAACAATAACTCGTGAATCCCTAAAAGGTGCACATTCTGTTTATTGTTATTTACAAATAATACTAATGTTTTTTTAGATTGATATCACATCATAAATTTAGTTTTTAACCTTTGTATCTTCAGGCAGTGGTCTGTTAGACCAGATTTAGGTGGTTAATTCTGAGATTGTCAAGAGTAAATGCCTCTGTGGCGTGTGGTAGTGAACGCTACTGCTACGCTGGAGGCGCGGTTTCGATCCCCGCTCAATGCAAATATTTGTATGCATGAATATGGCTATTTGCACTAATCTGGTCGTGCTTCGGAGAGCACGTTAAACCATCGTTCCTGGTTGTCAACATCTTTGGCAGTCGTTACGGGTAGTTGAAGCCCGCAAAAGTCCGTCTAGCCTAATTCCAGAAAGAACTTCGACATCGCCAATTTGGTTCTGTGTGAAGGTTGGTGTAGGTCCGATGGCAGTCGCTACACGGAACATATCGAAGTTCAGCCGCATCTTAGTTAGACTAGAAGGGGTCGGCCCAATTGAGTTGGGAATAGGCTCAGAGAATGATATCAAGAGTAAATGACTTACCGAGGCCAATAACCATGACTATCACCATCCATAACAACGCTATCGCCACCGGGTACCTTCCTTCTGCGATCAGTATTAACGGGATTGCTATTGATAATACTAGTTGTATGCACAGGTATAACATGCTGAACCATATATATTCAGACATCAGATCCAGATTTTCCTAAAACAGAAACGTTTGAATTTGAAATTATATTGAATATTTTAAAAGACGGTAAAATTATTGTAATAGTATATATTAATGGATTAATTATGTAAAGTTTATTAGTTGGTTAAATTGGAATTATCCTGTAGTTATGTAACCATTGTATGCCACATTACTGTGTGATTTACGTAACTGTTTATAATAGTATGCGTAATTTTGGCGAGATTAATTCCGTTATTCATTAGCTTTGATGTAGGTATATAAGGATAAATGTTTGTTACAGGATGATGTCAGAAATTCTAAATGAAACTGACATAGAAGACTGCATAATATGGGCTATTTTTTATCCTAAGAATAGATTACTGTGGTCGCAAGAACGGTTTATATTTTACGCACGCGGAGCCGCTGGGAAACTAGTAAGACTTTTGTACAACATTTTTTTGACTAAAAGTCAATTTGTTTAGGTACTTGAAAACGAAAACAATCTTAGCATGTCTTTTTAATACGTTTTGTTTAAAAACTCAGTATAAAAATACTTTTCTACTTAGTAACGAATTTTGAAGACTAAGAACTTGGGTCGAACCAATAGTTAGTAAGTTAATCTAGTTTATTTTTTTAACATGCCAAACTGCCACAAGATTGTATACCTTTATTTAGATACCTAAACAAATTGAGCTGTAGGTTACCTAAAAAATGGAGTAGGGTACCTACTCCATTTTTTTGTAATAGTAAATAAAATTCATAATACAAAACGTATAAAGTTGTATTCTGAATATTATTTTGAATGAATCAACGAGGATGTTGGTCTACAAATACTCGTATGTAATTCACTAACAAATGGCCAGCTCCTTAACGATTGGGGCCAGAAAGTTCAATGAGGAATTCCGGAGCCATATTAGTTCATTCCGTCAGTTTATTACCTTGCGCTTTGTATGTTAACATGAGCTCAAGATTTATATGGTACTTATTGGATACGAGTAAATAGAGATAAAATAAATTGGATTTTTTGCGTATTTTTTTTGGTATGCAGTAAAGGGAATCATTTCTAAATATCTGTTAAAGGGGAAGAACCTAAGTAGAAATGAACCTTAAGTAAACGTAAAAGTAAACCTTTTTGAATTGAACTTAAACTTATGATTGATATATTTTTATTTGGAGATTTATTAATGTTTTTTATTCTATTTCAAATCCAATACTATCAAATTAAGAACTACCTAATTCAATAATTATTTAGAGTTTATTTATAAAACTTTGATATCCTTTTAATTCTTAACTAATTGAAGCCTACTATTTTAAACTCGAAAGCTTTTGACAGTATGAATCTGACTCAATTTTCACTACGTTTGATCACGGGAATTTTTGTGGGTCGCGAAACCGTTGGGTCGGTATTTAACGAGAGAGCAAAGCCGCAGGCAATAACTACTACCTCATAAAAGTTTAAATTGACTAAATCAAAGTTAAATTTATCTAAAATGAAATTAAAATCAACTCTGAATATTAACTTTTCCCACTTTATCTGTGGCAGAAATACCTACTTGTTTATAGGAATAAATACTTACATCCAATGCTGCCAATAGTAACAAAATTGACGTAAATACAAACAACATAGTTATAACAATGAACAATGACAAAAATATTACTAAAACTACTGTTGTAGGTGTTAAATGTTTTCTGTCTTTCGTTAGTAATAAGGCTGCACATGTGAACGCACATAGCTGAAAAGAAAATAAATTATTAATCGACTTCTGTGGCGTAGCGGAGGTAAACGTTCTTCTAGGCAGGGGTCTCGGGTCCGATTACCGCTCAGTGCAAATATTTGTGTGCATAATCTCTAAACCGTGTTCTAGATTTATTTATAGTCTGACTGCGTGGAATGGCGTGGGACACAGTAAAGTTATAAAAAAACAGTCAACAAATGCGTTTTTGTACGTTACATTATTTGAAAAATAATAAATTAGAGTCATACGTTTATGGGTTCAATAAAAGGGTCGCAACGGATATTACAAGTATGTCACGAGCGGAACCGAGGAAGTCTTAAATAAATATGTGCATCTTACAGACACCAAGTGATTTATAAATTATATTATGACGTTTGGAACATTTTCTCGACATCTTACAGTTCCAGTTTCTTTTTCCGTGTGCAAAATATCCACGGATACCGCCTCCACCGTCGGTGGCGATCATGTCGGACTCGAACCGACTAAATCCGTATACACTCTAAAGGCATACTGATTGCGCAAGCCGGCGAGCTTCGAGGGTTTTATGTCTTGTACTTTTTACTATAAGCAAATAAATGGTTGTGTCCAGATAAAATTTATATTTAGTATGTAAAGCAGTCTTACGATTGCCAAAATGGCTATAAGGTTCCTCCCACACTGAATATTTATGCAAAAAATACATGGTCTGTCGTGTGGTATCTTCTTTAGTATTATTAAATGCTCCGTTTCCATATTTTTTATATATAAAAATGTGTAAAGAAAAATATAAAAAAATTAAGAAAAAAAATGTAAACTCAAAAATAAAAGCATAAAAACGTCAATGGACTGAAACGTCAAACAACATCTGCCATAATAATGTCATCATTTTTTATTCAATGAGCATAAAATCTGCAAAGAAGGTTTATCTCGAGTAAATAATAATATGAGGAGATAACAACTTAGGTATAGGTACTCATGGGTATGTTCAATTTTATAGCACTGCAAAACTTTTAGCAGTATTTAGCATGACACAAAAGCATCAGCGGACCCGGACTCCGAGGCGAAGGCTTCGGTTGCGACCGGGACTAACGCTAGAATGATGATGACAAAAGCATCTGTCGATGCTGTCAAGGTAGGGGCCGTCATTACAGTATCTATAATCATCATCAGCCTTCGGCACTCCACTGCTGGACATAGGCCTCTGCCATGACACGCCACTTAGTCCGATCTTCGGCTGTCCTCCTCCATTCCCCACCAGCTACTCTGCGTATATCGTCGCTCCATCTAGTCGCAGAGTGGCCTACACTTCGTTTGCCGGTTCGCGGTCTCCACTTTAGGACTCATTTTTTGAATATCGACTTGGCTAGTGTTGCATAACCATGTAATCTGTGTGTAAAAATAAAAATAAAAATATCTGGAGGTAAAAATTTTAATGACTCATATCTCTCGCCGGCACTCCGGCCGACTCAAGCCACGAGCTCCTATATACCCTGATGATCTTAGATAATGCACATCAAAAACTAGTAACGTACTGCTGTAAAATTTCATTAATTTAATACAAGAATATATTTATATTTGCTACACAAAACAAAAATATCTTTCCAGCTGACATTGTTTGCGAGAAAGGCGCGGTAAATTAAACGGGGGAGGCTGCTGCTTATCGCAAGGAAGCACTGCAGAAATTTGCTCACGGTACGGCACTCATTTTTAAAGGTATCGACGCGAATTAATAAAGCTTATATGAGTTTAAAAGGCACCTTCATAAGACTTAACTTTGAAGCTCACGTATAAAATACGGTTACGTCTATTAGTCTTGTGATTATAGCTGTGATGAATTTTGTTATTAAATTAAGGATTAACTTAAGTACATGTAATTAAAGTTACTTACGATAAATGACGAGTAATACGCCATTGGTGTTATTTACATAATACGATTTTGAAACTTAAGAAGGTTCGTATTACCTACAGCAGATATAGTTTTCTGTTATTGATTTGGCACGTAGACCTTCTTAAATTGTAGCAGGTGCACTGATTTACAGGTGAGATGTGCTTGGGTCCCAAGCTACATGAAATCAGTGCTTTGGTTGGCAAGTTGGTTCTTTGATTCTGATTCTTGAGATAAGTTCGACAACTTTACTGGGAATAATTATTTTATGTGTACCATTTTCACATTCAGTGGCACAAAAAGTGAAAAGAGAGAGATAAAGAGAGAGAGAGAGAGAGAGAGAGAGAAAAGAAGCAAAGAAGATAGGAAGAAATCTTACTTTCTGTACTACTGGATGTGGTAACGACACAAAAAAGAACGTTTTTTTCCTTTTTGCGCCATTAGTGGCACGCACATCCAGTGGTATAATACGGAGAAATAATTCCATAATGGGCCACTGTCACATTCAGTGGCAAAAAAAGAAATATTCATTCCGTTTTGTGTCATTAGTGGCAGATTTTAGTAGCATTCACCTGAATAACCCGAATATTGGGCTATTCAAATATTGGTGGTGGTCACCGTATGTAATGTCATTGTACCCGTGCACTTACTGAACCTATTTCAGGTATACCTTTGTGTGTTACTAACAGTTCTGAATCCAGAATTCCCGGGATAAAAAGTAACGTATTTCAGGCCATATCCGTTCAGCTGTTATCCAAACATTTTCTCAAACTATCACATTTATAGTATCACAGTAGGATAGTAGGTATTATTAAGTTCCTACTATACTACCTTACTATAATATTCCACTATCTAACTATGATATTAACCTTTTATATTATATATAGGATAGTAGGAGTTTAGGAGGATAGTAGGAGTAGGACAGTAGGATATTAGGATAGTAGGTAAAGTTATCAGTATCACGGCCTTTTAGGCAGTACAATACATTTTTTGTCTTCTCTCGTAACACGCTTAGTTCACACACTAGACAACTTATGCATTGGGTTCAAATTCAACATATTGCTATAATTCCACTCGTTGTAATGTACATAACTCGCCAGGAAGGCACAGGTGCGATATAATTCAAGGTAATTTTGTTACCAAAGGCTCAGGTCTTATTCGGAGCCAAGCATAAATCACTGTGAAATATTGTGGCATACAGTTTATCACGTAATTAAGACGGGTCTGGTTTTAGCTGTATATCAATGTAAATTGTGTGTAAACTCCCTCTAAATCCACGGTAAGCCAACAATAAACGTTTAACGGAATGATAATTCGATTACGGTAATCTAATTGGGACAGGCGATAAATCTTTCGTCAGGTATTTTTGTTAGTATATCCCTCATTTAATAACATGCAGTGTTCATTATCTTATTACTATTTCAGATTTTGAAGTTTAATTCTGTTGAAAAGATAATGAACTATCAAGTTATTTTTTTAACACCAGGGGCGTCATACTAGTGCTGCCAACCATTTTGAGGGGAGGGAGAGATGTAGGGGGAGGAAAGGGTGAAGGTGAGAATATTTCTATGCTTTCAGTGTAAAAGACAAAGCAGTGTTTCATACCTTAACATAGTGGTGACAACTTAAGCCCTCGGTATTCCCACTGACAACACTAATCCTCTCCAGTGAGCTCTGGCTACCCTACTCACAGCCGGAAACACAACATGAGGTTATTATTAGTTGCGGTATTCTGTGGGTGGAGGTATTTCCTTAGTCGGACTGCTCAATTAGAACGGGAGATGCCATCAAGTCCTACCCCTTTAAAAACTTGATCGAAAAATTGTTATTATCGAAATTATATCCAGTCGTCAATGTCGTCTACATGAAATTACGCCTAGAGGAATATTCAAGCGGCAGTCAGGTAAGGTAAGCTCAACCTTGCGAACCCCGGAGACATTCTGGTTAAGAGATAACCCTCTGTGGTGAAAGAACCATGGTGTCCTCATCTTGCCTCCCGAAAAACAAAGATTGACAAAAGTTCCGTAGACACTTCTGGGTCATAGGGGCCAGAGGTTCCTATGAAGAGATTCCTGCCAGTTTTCTCTGCAAAAGGAAGACGTGATAGAAATGTTTAAATATATTCTACGGTCATTCTCTACATTAAAATCAAGCTCGAGTAAGCCGCAAACTAATTCAGACACTTCTAAGTTTAGTACGTATATTATTTGGTTTCAAGACTCAATTTTCAGAAAAATCTCTGCCGCAGTATCTAGAAGTCGGGTGCTTAAACGCTGGCGCTCAAAAGATGTACTGTACCAACAGCAGTATTTATTTCCACTTGACCAAATATACTACCAAATAGACATTAAAAGGGGTTAATAAATCTAAGAACAGTGCTGATATGCACCCGACTCGTAGGACTATCTCGGCAGACTGCCAACAGGCTTGTTTGCCAGCAACGCAATAGTACTAGATAAATAATGAAAATGACGTTGTTGGTCTTATTACTACATGTATCTAATATCAGCTGTTGAGTTAAAACTCAAAGGAGGTTCCTTCCTATGTTCGTATGCTCGTGCGTGTCAATGATCTCACTGCCATGGATGCCAAGGCCGTGTGAAGTAGAGGAGGAAAAGCTGGAAGGTGCAATCGTGAAAATACTGGCATGCCCTGAATAGGAATAACATAAAAATGTAATCATTTTGATTTCATAATTTATATACAAATCAAGAAACCAGGCTACAACCGTGCTGTTTGGAACTATCCCTAACCTACCTGTAACATAGTTATTTTACTAGCATGAGAGAGGGAGGGGTTAGCCTTGATGGATGTTTGCTGCTAGACATGTTAAGTTTGAAGTGATTAAAGTATTGCTTGATGGATACATGTAATTTTTTTTCTTTTATTTGTCAATAAAGTTATTATCTTATCTCTAATCAATTAATTACAGGCATAATCTGATCAGGTTATCTCGCGCATTGAGGGGCAACTGCAACTACTTTGATTGCGTTGATTTGAAGTATGATTTCTGTACAGTTTCAAGCTTTCGAGGTGTAATAAGCCCGAGTATTTAGTATGATTTTCAATTTTATACCTTCACATATTTCTGTGAAATACGTCTAGAAAGACAGACGACGAACTACAAAGAAATCGTGTAAGGATTCCGTATGTATGGAAGATTCTGTTAAACACGGACATAGATCTAAAATCAACATGTAAAATATAAAAAGACAAAACAGACTTTCGATAACTATTCCTAGGATATAAAATGTGATGCTCACCGAGTCAAACTACAACTTCTTAATAATAACATTGCCTTTCATCCATTCACTAATACACAACATGCAATAACTTGTTTAAGAATAAGACTTTTAATCTTTCACATAATACTATAGCATTATTTGAACTTACAAAATAATTTTAATTTCTTTTGAAGTTAGATATTAAACAAAACAATGTGTGGTCGATCGCTAAACCAAAATCTTAAGCCCAAAAAATAAACCGTATTTAATTTCACTTGACTTTTAAGCCCCTATGAAAGGTATAAACAAACCTTAATTTTGTGTAGGTAAGGCACATTGCCTAAGCCCACACAATGAGAAGGCATAAGGTAATTAATTTCCACCCATTCTGAATACGAACTACACAAACAAACCAGCTCTCGTTGTTTTTAATTAATTACCCGGGAGGGTTGATCACGATAACAAGCAGGTCACGGCCGGGGACTTGAAGAAATTTAAGATTAAAACGTACGTTTTTGTTCTCTCTAAAGTTAAGTGAAAGATAGATGTAGGTTTGCTTTGTACTTCAGATAACTTTCCTTGTAAACATTAACTTTGGCTTGTAAATTTATATTGTGAAAAGTAAATAGTTGGGTAGTGATTTAATTTTTTAGTACTTAGTCGTTTTGTTAAATTTGGCAATATTTTCGTAGTTTTAAGAAAACAATTATCATATTATTAATAACAAACAAACAAATTAACAAACTACCTATTTGAATATCTGAAAACTTTAGTAAAAATATATATTTGTGTCCTGAATCTATGTGAACTAGAAATAAAATATTGGCTAATTATGTTTTTTGTGCGATAAGAAAATTAAAGTTTCGAGGTAAACAGGAACAAGTCATTTTAATGTCCAAGGATTATTTGGATGATAAACAAGCCTGTAAATGAGTTATTCACTCAACTTGCTGCTCAAGCAATTTACTGTATCTAGATAAAGTAAATGTTGGTGAATAGACCAAAAAAAGAAAAAAGCCTGCTGAGTTTCTTGCCGGAGTTTTCTCAAACCCGGCTGCGTTTCGTATTGATTCACTAACTTATTATAATATACTAGCGGTCTAGTAGGTAGGTGCTTCGCGACCTATACCTAAAGTGAAATAATAAAAAATATTAAATAAATGAAGAACCGCTCGGGTTTGGATAGGTGATCATGTTCTTGGGCTATAAAATTACAACGAATAGTGACATAAATTTTTATATACATTGATTACAGATATTGACGTTTTGTAAGTTCGATACATACAGTATCGATACAGAATAAATGATTTTGAATTTTGAAATTTGAACATCAAGCTTTATGCTTAGGGCTTGAAAAATGTCGCTTATCTCCACAATTAGGACCGACACATCGCCTCTGGGACACATTCATGTGCCTTAGCCGTTCACTTTACACCGTATCAAGTTCTACACGACCATTTATTTTTTCTACGCATCTTTATTATATTCAAGCGAGGAGATCACTTTGCGTAGTACCTACTCTATAAAAGTTAGTATAAATTATACAAATACGTATTTATGTATTTTGTTGCGCTCTTTTAGTATAAAATTTCTTGAATAAGTTTTGTGAAATTTCTTTTACTGTTTAATGTTTTTGTATTTTTTCGTGTTATTTTGATACATTTTGCTTGTTTGCCTCTTCTGTTATCAGATTTCATGCCTTTGTTAATATATTTTAAGAGTTTTAGAATTAACTTAAATGTAACTCAATTTTGATATTGTATTGAAGTGTCATCGTAATGTAGACTTGATTTGACTTCACCCCGCCTGATGGTAAGCTCAAGGCAAAATCTCACCTTTACGAACACGTCGTCACACAATCTGACTAAACCGAATGATAATCAACCCCAAAAATGATTGCAATTGATTAACGTTAACGTCGGTGCTTCCACCATATCGCTTTGATCCTCGGTGGTGACTTATGCAACCCATCCTCGTCCCCAATGTTAAGTATACAGGTACAGGATAAGTGAAACGATGACTGCATACTAATAACGCATTTGCGATTATTTTATGCACCTTATGACACATAAATACATAACACAGGACTCGCACATAAATACATAACAATAACCTTTTCACAGATTTTTTATTCAGAGTTCCTACCCTACCGGTATCCTATCGTTTTCTTAACGGTACCCTAGCGGCACACGACTGGTACTATACCGTGATTCTACCGGTACCCTACCAGTACCCAACCGATATTCTACTGGTACCCTATGTGGAATATTTCAAAACACAACCAATTAATTGGAACTAGATAAAAGTCAATGTTGTGAAATTATTTATTTTGTTTTGTTTTAATTACCTATTATTAATCACTGTAATATATTATATTGTGAACATTTAATATATCATTATGGTTATGGTCACAATCTGTCCATTATCCTCATCAAGTTTATCGCCATACCAGTATTAGCTGGGAGAATTTTCTTTTATTTTTTGCTGTCGAGATAATAATGTAATATTATTTTTTAGATAAAGGCATTGATTTACTCCCTGTTGCGTAAAAATTGACCTCGGTAAACATTATTTATACCAAAATAGGGTAAAAGTTAAGTTAAGGGATAACTTCGATGTAGTGATAGTGCAAACTGTACAAGTAATAAAAATAAAACTCGACTACTGAAAAATCATATTCTGGAAATCTTGAAAAGGTGTACCTACGCTGCCTGTGCTGAATGCTTTAACGGAATTCGTATCCGTGATCTTTCCCTTAGGAATGATTATTATCTGTGAAAACTTATATTGGTATCGGTGGGGACTTTGCGCACGAAAAAAAAACCTATTCATTAATACATATTTCAAATGCGCTTTTTTAATACATATTTGAATTGCGCTACTTTTTACTACTTTATGCACATTAAGTAATACATATTTGAAATGCGCTACTTCCCTTGTTTACGAATGATTGTTATCTGTGAAAATTTATATTGGTTTCTGTGGAGATTTTACGTACGAAAAAAAACACCTATTCATTAATAAATATTTGAAATGCGCTAACTAATCCTCTTCATTTGGTACCAAATACGTCATAATCACCTATTTATGTTTTATACAGTATCTACTTTATCACTGCTATAGTGCGCCACATTAGATTCAGTTACATATCATATAGCCCATAACCAGCAGACGATCAAGACACTTTTAACGATACTTCATTTGTCATGATAAGTAGTTAATAAGCTATGAAGTACAGATGAACCTAAATACGTACATAGCCTGTCAAAATCAAAACCCTCCTTTGCCATAGTCGGGTAAAACAAATGAAAACTGGGAGCTAAGTTCAAATAGTTTATTATTGAATATGATCAAAATCTAGTATTTCGAATATCTTCTGGAATATAAGACTTAATGTAACACTCAAGAGCGACTGTGATTCACGACAGCTAAAATGACAAAACTGTTAATGTTTTTGTTTGAAGTTAAGTTTTTTTGTGTGTATTGTTAGAAAAATATAATTTCACATAACATTGTTCTAAATTATACAAACTGGGTCGTGTATCCTCTCAAATTACACATCATAAGCCAGCAGCTGAAAAATAAGTAACTACTACAGTTTAAATAAAAAAATGCTTTGAAATATTCTGTTTCTAGATAAAATACATCATAATTTAGAAAAAATTAACATCTAAAAAAGTTTTACATTGCGTGTAAAACGTAACTACATTTGAATACTAAAACATAACATACTTACAAAGACCCGCGGCTCCACAACCCTTGGGAACTAACTTCTGAAATAAAAATACAATAATTTTAACATAGGTACATACACATTCAAAAATTAAAAGTATAATATAGTATAAAATAGTATAATAATAAGCTACCGACGCTTAGTGGTTAAGGAGTCGGCCTACGATCGAGAGGTCTCGGGTTCCCCACTTTATTATTTTATTACACTATCGACGTGAACCCACTCCTAACACAAGCCATTGAGCTTAGCTGGAGGGGTTAAAGGGAATATTAGTAACTTCGGTTGCTAATATTCTTTTTTTTTTCAAAAAAAACCTATTTAATTTTATCTTTTTAATATTAGTAGTAAGGAGGATGAAGCTTGTTATTATAGCTTGTGTTATATTTTATACACACAGTTTTTGTTCCATAATAAGTGAAACCCTGCTTACCGTAGCTAATCCATGATAAGCCATTTTAATTACATAAGCTATGACGTGTTTATGTGATGTCTGGTATTTAGGCTACCATTCGAATGGAATTAGGTAAAGTTCCTCACTTAAATCTTAGCTTCATGTTGTACTTTAAAATGGAAATGCAGGATAATACGCGGATGAGAACGGCTTACTTGACAGTAGCTTGGCAAAAAGTTTAATAAGGAAACGCTCAAAAGAAAATTATTTCAATTACCTTTAAAAGCTTTCCTGGTTATAATTGTATTAAGTAGAGTTTTCCATGCAATAATTTGAAAATCAACTTAATTCTAATCTAAGAAGATATTCATTGAAATAAAGCTGATTTTAACAGATTCTATTGCAATATATTTTATGCAATAATTATGTATAAAATTATTATGTTTCGATTTCTATATCACACCGTACCAATTCTTGCTGTGTACATTATCTGAAATATCTTCTAACATTAAAAATAGAGCACGACGAAGTGAACCATAGGCTGTTAAAATATTCATTATTTTCCGTATGTATGTATGTGTGTATGTATGTATTCTATATATGTTATACGGCTACATGTACTGTATGTACTCGTATAATCGTAGAATCCGTTAAAATTTGTTTATTATAACGGATAATCCGTTACTTAATTTAATAGATATTACTCACAGAATCTTTCGATAATATGATTACCAGATATTCATAAACTCATACATTCATACGTATTGTTATATTAAAATTACACGAACAACGTCCGAGAAAAGACAATTATTTTGAAAAGGACAGCCTAAAATTAGCATAACGTAATTAATTAATTAAGAAAAACAAGAGGTAAAAGAAAAAGATAGCCAAAGCAAATGTAGCCGTTAAACAAAAGCTAACCACGGCTAATGAGGGCTCGTTAAGATAATAATTTTCTCGTAGAAAGAATTTTGTTCTAATAAATCATTTTTGTTTTTACCAATCCACGTGATGACATATTTCTGATGGAAATATTCATTATCGTTCACTTTTATATACCCTAATAATTTTGCTTTTAAATTTCCAATTTACGCTTTAGAAATAGTTAAAATATTAACGTACTAGCTGTTGCCCGCAGCTCCGCCCGCGTGAATGTAGCCTAATGTTACTCAGGGTGAATGTAGCTTTCCAATGGTGAAAGAGCTTTTGAAATCGGCTCAGGAGGTTTTGTGATTATTCATTACAAACATGCACATACACAAACGCACACACAATCACACACACACACACACACACACACACACACACACACACACACACACACACACACACACACACACACACACACACACACACACACACAAATACTTCCTCTTTTCCTCTTAACTGTGGACAGACTGATTTTTCTATATTATATTCATCTACCCCACAGTAGATGAGTCTGTATCAGTCAGTATCATAGTATAGATTTAGATAAGTATCCTCTGGGTGTAACATCTTCTATGGCGTAGCTGAAGTGAACGCGGCTGCAATGTATGAGTCGCGGGATCGATTTTCGCTCAGTGCAAATATTTGTGTACACGAATATGTATATTTGCATTGGCCTGGTCTTACCTCAGAGAGCACGTTAAGCCGTCGGTCCCGGTTGCCATACGAACATCTATCCCTCAAAAGTCCGACTAGCCTTTGATATAGCTAATTTGAATGTCCGATGGCAGTCACTTCGAGGATAGCATGGAATTATACAGAAACTTTTTCACTGGTACCAGTACTTAATTGGTTCTTGCGTAATACTGGCGCTTACAATAATGTCAAACTCACATTTCACTATCAAAAAGCACGCAAAAATTATGAAATGGTGCACAAAAAATCAAATAAATGAAACTGTCAGTCCATCAACCATTTAGCGTCGATACGCCGAACAAACTACATTCATATTTAAATGTATTCAACATCCTTTATTATTCATCCAACGAAGACTTTCCGCTACAAGGAATCGCTTTTTCCTGTCCATTATTGTTCACGAATGCGTCGGAATATAAATCTTTTTCAAGTTTAATGCAAAAATTGTGTTTATGCGTTGGACGAAGAATAAGTCGCTTTTTCATTCTTGTTTTCACTTGGAGACAAGGGTTGACCGAAGGCATTGTTATTCTGTTGTGAGATAATATTAATGTTGTAAATTTCTTTGCTGTGATTAATTTGAAAAATTAGTTTTCTTTTATTATACTGTTTTTTTTCTATAAGTTCTAAGTTAACGCAATAAATTTTAATTCTCTTGAGTAAGCTTCTAGCCAGATTAAACGATTTATACTGATTGTATTTTTTTGATGTAATGACTATACAATCTAGATATACATACTATTTAAAATGGGTTTAGCGCTTACATATAAAGTTATTAGTTATACTTAGAGGGACAAATGTGCGAATGACACACATTTACACAAAACCTAGAAGTGAGAAAGTGACAGAGTTAATGAACTGTGACACGTGATTTTATAAGCCTATCAACTTTTCAGATATAACCGGCTGTTATAAAAACTGCATATTTGCATTTAGAGATTGTTTCTCTAGTTACAGTAGTAATAATACTTACCCACTTGCTAACTTACTGATACCCACGCCTACTTTCAACCATTGCACAGCTCACCATAGACAGGGTGTTCATCCTCACATTCAGATTGAAAACGCTGCGCTCAAGCTATGGAATGAACTATCTGCCCTGGTTTTCCCAACTACAATACGGGGTTCTTCAAGAAGGGCATTAGAAGGTTGTTACAGAGTAACACCCCTGGTATTGCAAACGTCTCTAGGCCACGGTAACCACTTCCCCTCAGGTGGACCGTGTGCTTATCCGCCATCTAAGTGGTACAAAAAAATTAAGGCTTCTTATAATTCAACACAAAGTTTCTAATTTAAATATTTTAGAAGACAATTAGGTCATGGTAGTACCAAATGAAACGCTCATAGCCTTTAAAGCCTATATTCTAAGCCCTTAAGTAATAACACATCAAAGTGACTGGACAAGTTGTAACATAGTTTTGTCGCGGTACCTTACAAGCCATAATCCCCAATCCCTTTGTAAGCCTCAACAAAGCCGCGTAACATATAACCTCTTTAAGATCTTTGGTGGCCTCTAGGCGATCAATCTCGTCCATTGTAACGTCACAGGTGTCAAGGTTGCCATTTTCTTTGTGTGAGTTTTGGCTGTAAATAGGTACATTAATCATGGTCTATTTAATATCTACTTATGAAATATGACCCAACAATAAAGTATTATTTGGTAAAAAGGTTATATAATAGATATCCGAAAATTCTTCAAATTTCATTATACTTAATCTACATTTCCCAAATTACTGTCGATCAGAAAGATTAACAAACTAAACTAAAGTGTCTAACAAACTATTAAAGTATCATTATCAATCAACATAAATGTACTTTTTATCAGTCTAATTCATCAGTTCAATTTATAAATGAAACCACTCATATATGAACTAACGTTACCTTCGTAACGTTAATCCGATTCATTCGCCTTTAAACTTGTACACAGTCAGGATGTACAACAATTTTTACAATTCAAATATCGATGGAGCCCCTAAATGGGTTCCTGCAGGAATGGGTAAACGATCCGCTAAAATTATACCTGTTGGTACAAAACAACCAAACGAAGTCAATAAAAGTACAAGTGCTATAAATTGTGTGAAAGCTCAAATATATGCGGTGTTATTTTTTGGTGTCAATAGACACTATTTGCTCGAAAGCAAAATGCCACTTTTAGTCGTTAGCTATATTTACAGTGTTACTATTACATTATTAGTACTTATAAATTTGTACAGTGCCGAAACACTTAATGTTTCTCACAGTATCTTCAAATACTCATTAGGTTTCGAATATTTCGTTCTTGTGACAGCGTCGCTGATTTCAAGCAAAAGGAAGTTGACCACCTTCTTCCGCGATCTCAAAGAATTCGATGAAAAGTTGAACCTAAGCAAAGATTTGCAGATCATTGACTCGGGTTATTTTTGCTTCTTTTGGTTACTAAGCAGCTTACTATATAATCTGTCTGAATATATTCTACTTTACATTTATATCTACCCTTTCTTGGATAATGCTGTCTACAGTACTTATGTAATCATGTTGGCCCATGACTATGAACAGATAATCTTTTTTACACTATTTAGAGCTATTTATTTGAGGCTTCGCATATTGAAAGCTCACGTTTCCAAAATGTTTAATGTGGAAGAAAGAACTGGTGCTTGTGGAAGAAATGGGCATAAAATTGAAGCTTTGTCAAATAATACACGCCTAGATATTACTTCGACGCACCAGGTCTATGATTTACTTCACAAGTGTGCCGACAAACTTAACTCCGCAATGAGTATACCAGTAAGTTTGTTCGAAACGAATATTTATAAAGTAACCGCTTGCAATTTCATTATCAAAATTGTGAATAATTATTAACAATCTGATGTTTTATTATTATTTCTTATAAATTTAGATACGTCTGAAATTATTATGAAGTGTTTACAGTCTACCAATTAAATGAATAATATGTAACTATCAACTTATATTTTGGTTTCATTTAATTAAACGACTTAGGAATATTTATTTGAGATACAAATATATTTTTTTAATTTAATTTATTTGGGACACGTCAGCTTGACTTCACTTCACCTGCTGGTAAGTTGAAGGCAAAGTCTCAGGAAAGAGTCTCACCTTCAGAAATACGTAAAAGTTGACGGCCTCGTCAGATGCTTTTTCACGCCACGCATATAGGACCAGGGACTTTACGTAGAAGGAAATATAGAGCTGGTAAGGAATTCAAAAACTTAATTGTACGGCGAAGAAAAGACTCACCGAACCACCTCTTGTAAATATATAATAATCTAGTAACTTGAACTCCAAATTTATAAGCACTAACTAAATGATCATGGTTTGCAGATGTCTACAATACTGCTGACAGCTGGCTTATCTACTACAATGTTGCTTAAAATTATGGTAATGGTAATTCAATCAGGTACTGCAAATAATCCCGTGAGTATTATAGGTACCTTTCTTGAAATACCTTCGATCTGATTGACATATTATGTATGTCAGGGTCGACCATTTCCGGGTTGTGAATGGGCAACCCGGTAATGGTCCCCTTATCATAAATTTTCTTCATTCGAACCATCTAAGCATCCCTTTCTCTATCTTAGTTATAATCAATCAATCAGCTTATCGCAGTCCACTACTGGACATAGGCCTCTGCCAATGTGCGCCACTGCTCTCTATCCTCCATCCTCCGCATCCAGTCTGTCCCAGCCGCCTTTTTCAGGTCATTAGTTCATCTGGCAATGGGACGTACTACCTTCCGTTTACCTTCTTGCGGTCTCCACTCAAGGACTCGTTTGCTACAGCGGCCACCGACCCTTTAGCAGATGTGACCAGCCCACCTACTACCACACTTCAGTTTGGTTATTCTACGTCTGTAACTTTAGTTCTTTGTCAGATGATTTCATTGTGAATTTTATCCTTCAAACAGACTCCACACATAGCTCGCTCTATGGCCCGCTGAGCGACTTTTATTTGTGGATTATATCTTAGTTACAACATCTTCAATTCAGTCTGTTAACTTTACCCCAGCTATACTTTCCAGACTTCTCATTGCCATAGCATTCAGTTTACTTTCATGCTCTTTCTTCAAAATCCAATTATTATGCATAATTGTAGGGACGAGTTCTTATCTATGTACAGCCAAGATCAAGTTTATTGTGGTGATATTTAACTTAAACAGAATTCAAATTTTATTTTAATTGTTATCAGCACTGTACCGTACCTATTCATTTTTGTTTCAGTTCGCCAAAACAACAATCGTCTATCTGTTTAATAGAGCTGTGAAGTACACGGTGCTAGTGATAGTCTCTTGTTACTATTCAAATATTACGTCCACCCAGGTTGCAGCTATAAGAATAATGTTACACGATGCTGTTCATTCCTTTCCTTTAGGTACGTGTAGCAAATATTTTAATAATTTTGACTTTGAATCGGATAATCGGCTTTCTTTCATCCGATTTTTCTGTTTTACAAATGATTTAATGCTACATCTCATTTAATGTTTGACAAATGGTTGGGTTTTCAGTGTAAGCCTTCAATAAAAAATAAATTAACTTATAAGAATTTGGGATTGGTAAGGTGTCCTGACCACCATCTTGGGGGATCATCAGATACTATTGCGATATTAATAACATCCAATAATATTTACTCTTCGAAGTCTGTCCCCATTAATAAATAAGTAACTATTTTGTTACTCAAAACAACCAAAAAGCATTGTAAATATCCCAGCTAATGTTATGTCTAACATTTATGTACCGCGATGTTCAAACTCCTGGTCTGTTGCCGATATATTTTTATTACCACCATGTGTAATTCATAGGTTTTCACCTGACTTTTATTTACTCGAATTTTACTCATGTGCCCATGTCTAAGTCACGCGATTCCGTGTTGACGCAGGTCGTTATTTATGAAGGTACAGCCCGTGCCGACTTGGCACGGAAAAATTACCCCCTTAAGGGCGAAATTTTCGAAAATTCTTCCTTAGTAAAAGCTTAAAATAAAGTGTTTTATACCTACTGCATGGTATAAAATTTTTCGAGACGTTCCAAAATTTAGACTCGTGTTGGTGAATCAGTTACAATTAGCAGTTTCAAATTAATATTAGATGAAATATATATTGCTTACTGAAATAATATTACAATTTTTTATTGTCTGTTCAATAATTTAGACTGATGTTGGTGAATCAGTTACAATTAGCAGTTTCAAATTAATATTAGATGACATTTATATATTGCTTACTGAAATAATATTACATTTTTTTATTGTCTGGCTCTTAGACTGATACGTAGCTTATTAATTAGTATGAACCATAGTTCAATTTTATCCAATAACAACAGAATGATACATATTGTGCTAAAAAAAATTGAAACGAAATGTCTAAACTCTTTTTGATCGTTTTCTAGGCGCTCTCACTATTTTCATATAAAAGCTTTGTAGTAGCCTTATTTCAATTAAAAACTAATATTTCTACCTCTGTACATATTTTTTCGAACTACTGTTATGATCGTCCTCATAATATAAAATTACTTCAATACTTAGATTTATCATATTTTTCTATGTGCACAAGATTTTCTTTCTCAACAATAATATTTCATATTTTTGAAGATAAGTTATCAAATTCAAAGGCTGCGCAAAAGGCAAGCTGAGCGCCACCATTGTAGCACTGAACGTGTTTGCAATGGTGACCCTCTTTCATGGGACTTTGCCTTCAGCTCAACATCAGGCGAGGTGAAGTCAAATTGACGTGCCATAGATAAAAAAAAAAAAAAAGAAAAGGCTCCTAAAGAATAGTATAATGCAAATATTGATTTCAAAAGAAACAAAAAAAAGTAAGAAAATACTCAAGTTTTTTATCGGATTAATCTTTTTTTTTTTCAGATAAAATAGAACGTCGCAAGGTGAAAGCATTCTTCCAGTTGACAAAAGAAAATGAGTTTGCATACGCCCTTTGCGGTGTTATTACACTCAATATGTCTTTGCCACTCAGCTATATGAGCTTATGTACCACATACCTAGTCATATCAATACAGTTCTCAAAATTTTTCGATAGTTGAATACAGTACCATGTATATTTAAGTTCGATTCATGTGTCAGGAATATATTAAGAAGTTCTCTACAAAAACACTCATTAGATTGTAATTGAATCGCAAAATTTTTAGAAGATAAACCTAAAACAACTTTTTATCTGACTTCGTAATTGAAACCTTCACTATCCTTTATCGTTTGAATAGCAGTAAGTTTTTCTAAATAACCGTTAACAAAACAGCTAGTCATGACTGTGACGTGAAAAACCAACTGTCGAGGCCGTCAGGGTAGGGACCGCCGTTGCAGAGACAGCATCTATAACGGCAGCCACCATGTTCTATACTGCACCTCTGCCTAACATCAGGCGTGGTGCAGTCAATTTGACGACCTAAGCATAAAAAAACTCATCCTAACTATACTCATAGATTAAGATTAGTTTAATATTATTTTCAGTTTTACTTTTCTTATAGCTTAAAAATAAAATATTTTGAATATCGGGTATTATGGTCGCAAATAGTGATGATACTGTTTATCTAATGGTCAACATTTGGCTCTATTAACACGCCTATCCCTCTCCCTAAGGAGGTATAGCGACCGTACTCATCAGCAGAAACACTTGCAAGTACCTTTTAAGTGCAGTTTTAAAGGACTCAACTTCCATTATCCCTACCTCCTATAAATACGTAATTATACACATTTACCCTTCATCCCTTTCTTTATACACATCTGCAGCATACTATACCTCCTCTCTTGCCTCTAGGTCAGTGATCATTTAATAAAACTTAGCGGTATTAATATAATCGTTTTCTCAGTTACAAATATCTTTACAGCAATTAGTTTGAATGTCATTGTGTGGATGTTTGCGTCAAACATTTAGCTAAACAGCATTCGTTTTTAAAACGAAAATGTCATTATGACACTGTTGACCGTTATGAAGGGTCAAATAGGCCTACAAATTGCACAAAACACGTCCCCTCTTGATTAACCTTCCCAAGAGACGGTACTTGGAATTGTAATAAAATGAAATTGAGTATCAATACAGTTTAAAGCTCAACAACGAAAGATAGCGAAAATGGATGATATTGATAAACATTTTGAGACGACGATGCCAGTACGAATAGGTAAGATAGTAATAGGTGATCAGCTACCGAAATCGTTTTTCTATCTGATCTTGTTCGGTTGATGAAACTGTGACTTGGCGAATTTCCGATTTGCGTTCTACGAAATTCGCTGAATTGTCTCGTAATTGTTTACATATTTATCTAAAAAATGTACGGTTTTTGAAACAAGAGAAAAAAATATTTACAAGATACTTTTGATTTTATTCTCTTAAAATAATCTGGCTCAGAATTATGTAAGAATGATGCTTTTTAAATTAGGGTGTATTTTCAGATGGAAACATCTCTATCTCCCTAGTTCCCAAATATTTTTGTAGACGAAATAAAAGATTACTGCGTAACAAGAAACGTTCATTCCATTTCCGACTACGCAAAATTTTGTTTCTAGAAAATATTTCACTTCTATTTTATAGGACGTACAAATAAATATTACGCCCAGAAGTTATACTTATTAGAAAATGTTACTGTAGGTACTGACTACGGAAAGGAAAAGGGATATTCCTAATTGACCAATCAATCAAGTAGCCTAAAGCAGCTTTTCCCAATGTGAGTAATTTCTTCCATTTCCATTCCATTTTGCGCATACCTGTCCTCCAGTCTTCCGTTTTTCTACTCGCCGTCTCTACTCCAGGACTCGTCTACTCCAACGAACATCGGTCTTTTGACAGATGTGCAACTACAACTTCCTTATTCTGTGAGTTATGTCACTAGTTCAGTTCTTTATCGGGTGACCTCGTTTCGAAAAGTATCCTTCAAAGATACTCTAACTACGCTCACGTCGTAGCCCGTTGCCCGACATTTAATTCGTAGACTAGTCCTAACGTCCACATTTTGGCACCATAGATTATAATAGTCCAATTTTTGAACAAGTTCTGGCATCATCAGGAATAAATTGAATTAGAAAGTATTTACTACGTATGTAATACTATGAGTACCAAGCTGAAAGGGATAAAATTTTGTTTTATATTTATTAGAAGCTGTTCTAGTAAATTTAGTTCATTGAAATTCAACTGACATCCTCGGCTCTGCTTGCATGGATATCGTTAATAGAAATTTTCGGGCATATTTCGGTTCTACTAATTACCATCAAACAAACTTAAGGTATGATTACATAACCGACGATATACGACAATTGCGGTCGCATGCAGCAGATGATACGTACTTGCGTCCTATCGACATGCACAACAGCTTACGATACTGTAGATGCTTGCAGCAGACGATGCGTCGATACGACACAACGACACGTCGCCTGCTGCTTGCGACTGCAGTTGTCGTATGCCGGCGTCTACGTTATCATTACCTTTAAGATTTCGAGTCTCTGGAAGATCTATCATACAAAAAAACTGCATCAAATTCAGGTCATTCAAGTCAGTAGTTATTACATCCATCACGAATAAACAAACAAACAAAGGAGAGTAAATAAAACAGACGATGCGTCGATACGACACAACGACACGTCGCCTGCTGCTTGCGACTGCAGTTGTCGTATGCCGGCGTCTACGTTATCATTACCTTTAAGATTTCGAGTCTCTGGAAGATCTATCATACAAAAAAACTGCATCAAATTCAGGTCATTCAAGTCAGTAGTTATTACATCCATCACGAATAAACAAACAAACAAAGGAGAGTAAATAAAATGTGTTCTGTCGTTTATGCGACATAATGGAAATATTTTTTTCACGACTACTTTATAAATTTATAATAGTAGGTGTAAATAGAGTTGATACGATAGTATAAACAGTAAACAAGAACCTTTAATCCAACCCCTCTTCCATCTAACACATCACACTTAACATTGTACAGTTTCTTATAGTAAGTTGATCCAATAGCTCTGTGAGCCGCCGTTTTCGGCACGTCTCGTCTTTGTTAGGAATTATGTGGGCTATTATCATTAGTCGCAGATGACGATCCGCCTTAACTTGTCTTATCTTTTATATGGCACTTCTTTGTCCAGTAATGGACCAAGTAGCACCTTCTAAAGTGCGCACAAATGCGAAATCTTATCGCTCATTTGCGATAATATTAGGATTTCTCAAGGTTTGCATCTTAACAGGAATCCATTTTCGAAGTAACTGCTTCATCATATTATTTTCCTAGGGAAATTATTCGGAATAGTTGGAACTTAGCATGTTAGGTGACTTAGCTACCGTTGCTGCAAAGCTAAAAGCACATACAATATTAATAATATCGAACTTCTGAATTGTATTGATATATTCATGTTGTACACTAGAGATAGAGTAGATAGGTACATTGAATTCATTAGACACGCCTCGCTCTCCGTTTTCTGTAATCGTCTTATGAGGTTCGATTTTCAAATAAAGTTATCATTTAAAAATATACGATACATTTGCGTTTTATTTTTAAACTTCTAACTCCTTAGAGCCCATAAAATTAATGTTTTTTTTTATGACAGAATTAATACACCCCCATGAATCTTAATTTCATCATGATTTCAAATTAAGAATTAGCCATTTCTTAAAACAATCTCAGTTTACGGTTATCGTACCCTAACTAGAGACCAAATGATACCTTTATTCACGTCAACCTAATTGCTAATTAGTGTGGCCAATTCTGTTTACGATATCAATACAAGAACCTTGTTTAGCAACCGCGCACTCCGTAGAATACAAATGAGTTTAAAAATTAATCCCATTTTTATGACCATCATTAGCCCAGATTGGTCTTTATTGGGCGTAATTTCAGGTTATCTCATTTTGAAGTCGAAAAATCTGACTTGAATTTGTAAGTGTAAAATTCAAAATTACTTATTATGAGATAAGAAATCGTGAAAATGAAATATTGAGTTTAACAGTGTTCAATGTCCTTAAAATGGGTAAAGAAAATTTATTAAACCTACAAAGCAAAATAGCTTTTGCTTTCAATAACATATTCGCCCACCTAAGTATTCATTGACGAATAAAAATGAACTTAAATATATAACTTGAATAAATAGGCGGTTGACTGAGCTCGTTTTGAGATTCCAATCTCAGCGTTACTCAACAACGCCAACAAAAAAAATGTTACGAATATCTTGCGTTTTAGTTGCGTGATTCAACAATATATCTTGAGAAAAATCTCTAAAATGAATATAAATTCAGCGAACAAAATACAAACGAGCATTAAGCGTGGTGACATGTCTCAAAGCTAGAACATTGCAATGAAATATGCAGAAGGGGTTCGAAGGAGCACACAGAATCCTAACAGATGTTGCTTAGGTCGCGAGGGACTTGGCCACGACTAACCGCCGTGAAACAGTGTAAAGACTGTGGCCAGATTTGTACTCAGCTATTCGTTCTGAAAGGATAACGAGTTTTGCTATGTGATATAGCAAAACTCGTTATCCTTTAGACTAAATTATTAGAGATAAAAGAAATAGGATACTAAACTTGTGATTTGTCTTTTGCGTTCCATGTAACGATGGTAGATAAAATGGCAATTTACACATCTGCTTTTATCCAGATTTGCAAAAAGAGAATTGAATTGATTATTGTAGAAACTGTGACGCTAATAAAAGTTCTTATTATTATATGCTAATGTACCTTGTAGTACCTTGGCTTGTAAATGTTTTAATAATTTTACAGCAACATATAATAGTGCGCAATGTCATCATTAATTTACTTTTTCAGTGTGAATGCAAATGTGAAACATTTATTATTCAACTTTATCTCTCGTATGATAAAAGAATATATTTTGGATTTTGTTTTACAAAAGTGTGAATTAAATTTTAATATATAATTCTAGAGAACTTACTGAAGAGAAATAAAACATACTTCGTTGAACTGTACCAATAATAAACGAACCATGAGTAATAAAAAAATGATACTTCTTTTTCTTAAATTCAAACTTAATTTAATGATTTCTAATTGAACCTTATCTTATCATTGTTTCGTATTCATAATACTAAAACTCATACTAGGTCCATTGAACCAAGCGCTTCACTATATGAAATCATCCTCTATTTTTTCTCAGAACAAAGTTAGGCACATATAAACCAAAATGGTTCATAAAGACAATAACACAATTGTAGAAAGACCCTTACTTACACATTTAAGCTGTGCGAAGCGAACGTGTAAGGATTATGTATGACCCATTTTTATTCAAAAGGCATAAAAACTATGAGTAGGATTGTGTGCGATGGCAGTAATATTCTACAGAATGCCAGCGGTGTGTCAGTATTTATAGATTAATATTTTCATCTATGTCTGGATCTATTGTAAAGGTCCCTTAGAAGTCCTTCATGCCAGTTATCTTATTTTATTTTTTTGAGGTACGTGCGATCGAGCTGTCGCAAACTCTTCGACCCTGGTGAGTCCTTTGTGTCCACTCAACCTGGCCTCTACGTTTAAGGAGGTATAGCCTTTTCTATTAAAGTAGTCAATTATAGGTGCTTGTAATCCTCTGGTCTGGTGTAGCCTTTCCCGAGATGATCTATTCATTGTAATATAGATGATCTATACACACTTCGATGTAATTTATTTATCGCTCTATACAAGTGGAACGGAATAATCAACGTATAGGATTGACATTGACATGACGTGGTGGTAGTGCACATGACTACTACGCACGGGTTCGATCCCCGCTCAGTGTAAAAAGTTGCATGCATGAATATGGCTGTTTGCACTGATCTGGTCGTGCCTCGGAGAGCACATTAAGCCGTCGGTGCCAGTTGATATACAAACATGTATGACAGTCGTTACGGGTAGTTGGAGCCCTCAAAAGTTCTACCAGTCTAACTTGATACTTGGATATCTTGGATATCTTGATACTTGATATTACAAAAACGAGCAATTCGTACCATCGTCTGTATCCGTCAGCAAGAATCGTGTAGGCAATATTTTAGAGACTTGAATATCCTCACTGTGCCATCGTTGTATGTTCTTGTTCTTTTAAAAAACTTCTCTAAGTATATTCATGAATATGAAACAGAGGATGAAAGAAAACTTAGGGAAAGCACTAGAAGGAAAGACTTCCAAACTAAATGTATTCCGCATCTTGACATTGTAAAACATGGCACTTGTTACATGTCAGTAAAATTTTTTAATAAGCTTCCCGATGACTTAAAAATGTTATTGTACAAACGGGAATTTATATATAAACTTAAGCAGTTTTTGTTGGAAGGCTGCTATTATTCCCTAGCTGACTTTTTAAATTTGACCAAAGACTAATTTGACCTTAAAATGACTTGTATACTTCTTAATTTATTTATTGTTTGCATTTTTTATTTTTGTTTTATCTTTCTTCGCTATATATGACATTCAACACAATGTAAAAATTGTTATGAATAAATGATTATGATTATGATTATGATTATTATCGCCACTGGTCATTGGACCATTGGTTGTGGAAGTCAGATGGCAGTCGCTTCACGGAAAATATCGAAGTTCAGCCGCATCACAGTTAGACTGGAAAGCCGACCCCAACTGAGTTGGGAAAAGGTTTAGAGAATGACGAAGATTGACATTTAAATCTATGACTGTCATAACTTTCTTATATTATGTCAATATACTTGTCAATCCCATACATTGATTATTCTAAAAGCCGTAGAGAATATTGCAGAGCATATTTCAATTTTCGATGTACTCCTGTACTTCGCAGTGCACACAAATCCGCCAGTTCCCGCGTTCAATATAAGCAGTCAACGTCCTGAAATATTCTGATAACTGGTTCATCCCTACCTATCCAATCCCTTTGTCAGATTATGTACTTAGTCGTCCTGTCCAAAAATTACTTTTCCTTCATATGTGGCTCACCTAAAATGGATTCTAATATCTTTATAACGTTGTTATAATGTATTTTAATGAAACCTGGAATAGGATTACTAGGTATTCTTTTTTATTTCATACACATATAATTATTTAAAATTCAAGTGTAGCTTTAATAAGTAAAGAACTTCTACTACAGTAATTCAAATAAATGATTCAGACATGGACTCTAGCAAGAGAAGTTTCCGGGTTCAACTCACGATTTTCAACCCTTTTAACTGTTGGGTTGCAAAATATGGCTAGAAAACGATATTATTCCAAGCAAGGTATTTCACTTCAGCAGTATATGCAATAAACATATTGAAAGTTAGGTTCATGCATTAGAACCATCCACTATACATTGACAAAATAAATCGAAATGCAATAAATTCGCAATATGAACGCTATTTGTCGTGGTGCTATACAAAGCCCGCTCGTTACCATGTTCTGCCATACAAGGAACTCATACTAATGGAATGCTATGAAGCAGACGTTTACGTAAATTGTAAAAGGTACGCAATGAAACGTTCTGTATAAAGGACTTTGTTTCTTTGAATTTTATAATATATACATTTCTTTGAAAAATAACAACAATAATTAATAAATAATTCACAATAGTGATTCAAAGATTTTTATACTAACGGCTCTTACGGCTATATAACTATAATAAGATACAGACTTATACATATTATTCCGATTATAGTAAAACCTTTACTTCATGAATACAAAGAGCCACACATTTCTACCGTTCCCACATCAAATTCCGTCAAAAATCATATTATACAAATATAAGTTATTTTCTTCATGTTTAAAATATTTTATTCTATAAGATTCTATTATTATGGACAACACTCTCACGTTACCAGATACTTCTGAACATTTTCTTACAAGACGTCGAATGATAGACAAGTAATTCTGTGGAGCCTAAGTGAATACTTTTCGCAGAATTTCAATAAGGCATCTCTTTAGTCCGTCCTGACCTAACCCTTTTACGGTCCAATGGAACTCTTTTGATCTACAATTGGTGCGGTTAAGTTGAAAAGGTACTTACTGACTTTAGTGTATTAAATTATGAACATATTATAAATGGAATATTTTTGAATAATCGTACGAATGGTGGTTATAAATAATTTATAATGTATGTATTTTAAGATGAATTAATCATTTTGGACACATCGAAAGGTTTGACATATCGAAAGTTATCATCCTACATTATCAAATACAACACCAAAACCGCCTTGTGTCGCCAAAAAATCGTCATTTTGGTTTTCCAGACCTGATGTCACTCATACAACCATGACATATCAAATGACGCATATCAAATTCCGGCAGTTCATGCTGTAGGGTATGCCTAAGAAATGGACATTACATACCTACATAGTCTCGAAAAATATTACCCTCCTCTCTTCCGCAGTCGGGTAAAAATAGCACATATTTTTTTAATAAATTTGTGTAATAGACACGCTGTACGTGCTGAACGGTGGGTACAAGGTCCTTTATAAGACACGTTGTGCATAATAAACCGCCTCAGTTTGACCACCAGTTTCATAATGCATACCTAGGTTTCATTCGTGCCGGTAATATGAGCTCGAAATAAAATGTCACACTTTGTTAGACAAACATTTTCCTTAACGAGAAGTGTCGCTTTCAAAATATTAAGATATATGGAAACTGTGTGGAGAATATAGTTGTCTATTAAAGTGTACTATATTTTATAGCTTGAACTATTTTTCGATTCGCAAAATTAGATATTAACAACAGTTACAACTTACACCCGTCCAGCAGGTGAGATTGCCTTGGTGAGAGTTTAACAAAATTACGAAGGAAGCTTTAAGGTAGGCTGTATTGTGCTCTCAGGATCTCTGTGTATTGTACTCTCAGCAGCGGGATATCATCAGTAGGGCTAACATGGCGCGAAGACAAAAGTCCCCGGGGAGTGGAGAAAAAATTGTCTTTCCCTCCTTCTCTCTCCCTTTAGCTAGCATGGCGTCGAGGAGAGACTAGTTTGTCACCGGGGAGAACGTTTGTCCACTCAATGCTACCAGCATTGAGTGGACAAACGTATACGAAAAAGTATTATTCGACCAAATTGATAAAACCTAGCAACGTGCATATTTTATAAAGTGCAACATTGACTTTTTAAAATGTCGGTGTTATTTTAATTTCATATAATGTAGATATAGCTAAGTTAGTAAGCAGGTATTATTACCTTGTAATGGGATGTATTGTGTTACGTAATGTGTCGTAATAATATAGGATTATATGTTTGGATTTTTTATACAACTTAGGTGGCAGACGAGCACACGGCCCACCTGTTGGAAAATGGTTACTATGGCCTATCGATGTTTGTAATGCCTAGGGTGTCTCACTCGTACTGCTGACCGCTGTAGGGGGGGGGGTCCCACTATGACCGGTTGTAGAGTCCATATATAATATATATATATATATATTTTACTACATATATATATATATATATACATACATATACATACATATAAATATTAATACTTTATTACTGGATTTTAAATATTGAAGGTCAAAATTATTTGATAAATATGTTATATATGTATATATATATTAAAATTTTAATTCATTAATTAATTAATCAAATTCAATGTATTTATTTTTCGGTTACGATTTTTGTCCCCACCTCAATAGTTCGGAGACTAATATCTCTCTATAGTCTGTCAAAAAGAGACATATCGTGCTAAGCAAGTGGAGAAAAAGTCCCTTGTCTACGTCACAGCGAGGGACATAAGTTATCTCCTTCGACGCCATGCTAGCAATTAGGGACAAACGCGTTTGTCCCCGTCAATTTGACATAAGCGGTGGAGAGAGATAATTGTCCCGCGCCCGTGTTAGGCCTGCAGGGTCAGATAGTAAATACTGTCGTAAAATATAACAAGCCAAACAAAAATATAATCAGCGGATACTTTTTGTTCCCGTGCTTTAATCTCCTCGGAAGCGTCTCCCCCTACCCCCCCCCGGATGACCCAGAGTCATCGGGCGTGGGACTACGGTGCCCACACCTTTCCATATCCTGCTAGGGAATCACCCACTTTTCTATGGAATCAGCAGATCCTGAGCTTTCATAGCTCTACTTTCTTCTAATCTACAACTTTTAGGGCCCTACGGAACCTCTCTAGGTGGATTATTATATTTTTATTCTAAATAGTAGAATACAAGTTCGATACATACTTTTTTCATTTTGAACTTGTGTTTCCTATACTTTGAAAAGTTTACATTAATCTACTATTTATTGTTAAATTACGTTCCTTAAAAGGTTTATTGTTGTAAAAATGTAGTTTCACAGCAGAAGATGCAGTAGTATCTAATTTAAGCTTATACAATTCATTTATATACAGAATATTAATAACTATATACAAAATATTTACACACCTATATAATACTAATTATAATATAAATATAGAAATAAAATACAAAAAGTAGAGAGACTAAAAAAAAACTAGCTTATAATAGTATTAAACAAGATAAATAGAATAAAACGAGGATTAAACCAATGTAAAATCCGTATAAAGACCATGCACTCAAAACAAACACCATTTAAAAAAATAATGTTTTTAAAAACCATCAGGAAAACTTCAACAACAAAATTATTAACATAACTGGCTCGATAAAGTAAAGCTTATGTTTATCGCTCAAAATAGTTCTAACACAATTCTCAAGCCGGGTAATTCAATAAAGTCGCCTTAGAATTTGCCTCGTTACATAAAATAGATGCAGCCAAGGTAGTCACAAGCGCTTTTTGCATATTTCATAACAGATTTCATGTGAAAGGGCCTTGTTAAACTTAGTTTGTTCGAAGGCCGGCCGTCGAGTTCATGCACACTTTTTAAATATTCTATAAATAAAAATAGAAAACCTAATTCGTTGTCTGCACCAACATCGTCTGGCTAATTTACATTTATTTTTTTAGGTTACAGCAGTGAATCTAACTTTTTAATGTAGATTATTTTTTAATAATAGAAAAATACTCGTATAACTAGTGTAGGTATTTATGTACAGTCACCTGCAATAATATGTATACATTTTAGAACTTTTTCACGTTAAACTTGTCGAATTATACCATCTCATGTCATAATGTTCGTCTAATCCCACCTGTTCTGTTGAGTAGTTCTGTTGGCAGAACTACTGTTGACTTGTCATTTATTAGTGTGACAAGGTTCCAAAGTCTACACATATTATTGCAGGTGACTGTACTCAACACGAGTGTAAATTATAAGTTGACTTTATTTTTCTCAAACTAAAAGTATTGGAGTGGTACTGAAAATGTTCGCTAGTCTACTCTACTGAACGTCAAGTATAGCATATCGTCGGGGATAGTGCAAATATCCGCGAATCTACCATATGTAAAGGCCGCGTATCTGCAATAGATCAAATTTTACAGAGGAAGGTTAAAACTTAATAACTTTATTAATTCAATGAATTTTAAGCTCATTTTTACATAGAAAGTAATTATAAATGTGTTCTATCTCTTGTTAGAATAATATATCAATTTATGTAAATAATTAAGGCCCTACGACAAATACGCGGATTTGCTTTGACTATAAACTTATAATATTGGAACTTAAGAGGAAGGTACGCGGTTATGAATTAAATAAATGTTATTATTTTAACAACAATATTTATTTAATGTTGAAAATAAAACTATTCTAAATTAATGTAGAATCTATAACTCTTACAAGAGTTAGATAATATGAATGTAACAAAACTAACATAAACTTTTCCTCTAAAATCTCTTTGAATTGCTCTTATAAACATTGATAGAACTAAAGTATCAAAACTAGTTTAATTAAATCTTATATTCATTCAGACGATATCAGCCTTAGTAATTTCAATTGGAATACTTAGGAATATCACAAATCCTAAACTTATCAATAAAATATTATATAAAAAATCAGTCTAAGTGCTAACAGTATTAGGCACTTGATTGTACATAATAAAAAGCCGCGGTAGCCTAGTGGTATGGGTAATGGACTGCTGAGACGAGGTCTCGAGTTCGATCCCAGGTTTACCATGGCACACACCAATGTCTTTTCGATGCTTTTCGAAGTTATGTGTGTATTTATCGCAGGTTTATAAGTGCCTCGGAGAGCACGTTAAGCCGTCGGTCCCGGTTGCCATACAAACATCTATGACAGTCGTTACGGGTAGTTGGAGCCCTCAAAAGTCCAACCAGCCTAACTTGGAACTTCGATATCGCCATTGGTCATTAGATCATTGGTTGTGGAGGTCAGATGGCAGTCGCTTCACGGAAAATATCGAAGTTCAGCCGCATCACAGTTAGTCACTGGCTATTAGCCTAGACATCGCCAAAGCGTTCGATAGAGTCTGGCACAAATCGCTTCTTTCCAAACTACCAGCCTTCGGTCTGCCTCTGAGACTGTGCAATTGGGTTGCTAGCTTCCTGCAGGGGCGCCGTATTCGCGTTCTCTGTGATGGACGAGCATCGGAGTTCCTGCAGGTAAATGCTGGTGTGCCGCAGGGGTCCGTCTTATCACCCACTCTCTTTCTTCTGCATATCAATGACATGCTGTCCACCGGCAGCATCCACTGCTATGCAGACGATAGCACTGTACACGGGAGTTACCACGGACATTCTGCGGCCAAGCGGTCCGATATAGCGGAAAAGAGGCGACTTCTTGTCACTGGGCTTGACCGGATCCTCAATCACGTTTCCCAATGTGGATCTGAGAACCTGGTCGAGTTCAATGCCAAGAAGACGCAGGCATGCGCGTTTTCAGCAAAGACATCTCCTTTCCTTCCTCCTCCCACTCTTCAGAGCACACCACTGCCATTACAGGACAACCTCAATATACTCGGTATGGACGTGCGCTGAAAACTGAACAACAAGAACTATATCGAGAGCATCATCAAAACAGCTTCGCGTAAACTCGGAGTCCTGAACAGAGTGAGTCGTTTTTTCACGCCGGAGCAGCGGTGTCTTCTTTATAAGACACAAATTCGCTCCTGCGTGGAATACTCTCGCATCTCTGGGATGGCTCCGCAAAGTACTTATTAGATGCTCTCGACAGGTTGCAGCGACGTGCGGTCCGCATTATTGGGAGTCCTGAGGTCACAAATTCCCTCGAGCCTTTGCAGATGCGTAGAGATGTTGCGTCCTTGGCAGTATTTTACCGTCTCTACCATGGTGAATGTTCTGATGAGCTCTTCCAATTAATCCCACCCTCCCCTTTCCTACACAGGACAACGCGTGCAGGGCTTAGGTGTCACTCGCATACGGTACAGAATATTCCATCAAGAACCAAGCGGTTCGGTGAGTCTTTTCTCTGCCGTACCATTAAGTCCTGGAATTCCTTGCCGGCGCACGTGTCTCCTTCTTCCTACAGTCCCGGGTCCTTTAAGCGGGGCATGAAAAAGCATCTAATCAGGCCGTCACGCTGTGCGCCACCATTGTAGCACTGAACGTGTTTCCCTCCCTCATTTTCTTTAAATATACAATATAAAAAGAAGCGTAAGTTGATGCTGTTAAATCCGTAGTTGTCTCATCAAACCAATAACACTTTACATTATTAGTGCCCAGATTGTAAATTGTGAAGTTATGAACCATAAGCTTTGTTTTAAAATACAGTGCAGCTTTCAAAAATGGACACAGTTTCATAGTTTGTAAGTCAGCAGTGATAAGATGAAGTGCATTTTTCGCTCTTTCTTTGTCTAATGTCTTTTCTTGTCTAGCTAAATCTTTTCGTGACAAGTGTTGCTGATATTTTTCTTCACTAATATTACCTACTCTATACGAACAATATAGATCACATGCATCATTTTGCATCATGCATCATGCAAAATTAAACCACAAACTCGCTGCCGGTGTCTCCAGATCAATTACGCGGTGCTGACACTAGCTCGCGAAAGATACGCAGTGTTGTTACTGGGCGATTCCTGGCTTTCAATTGGTCAAAATGAACTCGTAGCCGATCAAGATGTTGCGGAATTTGCCCGCGAAACTTAAATTTGGCTACATTTGTCGGATACGCGGAATTATCCAATGCAAGTTTCGCGGAGTTGCACTATCCCCGACGATATAGGTATTATAAAAACTAACAAATAACCCCATATTTTATAAAAACTAAGAACTAACTATAATGAGAAACTATACCTATGAACGTGCGAAATGTGATTAAACTAGAACGTCATTTAGTACAGGACGTTAACTTGCTCAAAAGGGTATATGACCCTTGTTTATTTATTTATTAGTTTTCAGCTGTTGAAATGAAACTACTTTTAACGAATTCTATTGCAATTTATTTCGTATTATTTAGGCACTTCTCCGTGTACATAAAAAGTAATTTCATTTCAATGTGTGATATTCGTAAAAACTTCAGCGAGTGTCAAGATTTCAGCTGGTTCTTCAAAACGCCACAACATCAAAGCGTTTTTATAAAGTAACCTATTTAAAAAGTAGCTTGAGACGCTCATTGTAAAAGAGGTTAAGTGCTACCATTTCCAGCGGCGTTATAAGGGTGCTCTGCGGGTGACAAAGCCTTCTGCATATAGCAAGTGTTTCTGACGGAAAGAGACGTTAATTATTTTAAAGAATGAATAAGTAATTAACCGACTTCCAAAAAGGAGGAGGTTCTCAATTCGATTGGTATTGGCTCTAAGCAGTTCGGAGTAGGTTTAATCTTACTCCAGCTACAGTTAAAATACCAGCATCTGGATCGATTAACAAACCTAAATTTACAAAATTATTTTTGTTTTTATACCACTTAGGTGGCAGACAAGCACACACACCTACATTTTAATCACAAAATACTACCTATAAGGCTATAACTATACTAAACTTATAGTTTTTTTTAATTGAATATATTATTTTAATCGATTTAAAATTTGAATATGGGAATGTCTAGATGGGTACCTACATGACCAAAATGTTCGTTTTGGTGGCAATGTGTGAGGATGAACTGATGCCAATGATGCGAGGATAGAATGTTAATACGGACATTCATATGGCAAAATATTTGTGGTGAATTCATTAAGTTGTTTTGGCGTGGTTGAGTAACAAACATATACCCATTAATACATCAATACGTGCCCATTGAAAAACATTATGACGTATACGTTAAAATATGTACAAATAAACAAATATCAAAAGGCTTGAAGATGATTTTAGATGGATATACAGGATGTAAGGGAAACACTCCCGAAGCCGAGGGTCACTGGCAGTACCTACTCCTGGTACACTATATACCTCATCATTCTTGATTATGAATCTTTTTCCCAACTCAGTTGAGGTCGGCTTTCCAGTCTAACTGTGATGCGGCTGAACTTTTCCGTGAAGCTACTGCCATATATCCTCCACAACCAATGGTCTAATGACCAATGGCGATATCGAAGTTCTGGTTGGACTTTTGAGGGCTCCAACTACCCGTTACGATTGCCATAGATGTTTGTATGGCAACCGGGACCGACGGCTTAACGTGCTCTCCGAGGCACGAGCAGACCAGTACTATATAGTATATATATAGTACGGATATATATATATATATATATATATATATATATATATATATATATATATATATATATATATATATATATACTACGTACACTATATACCTATTGACATAAAAAATATGATTTGGCGATTTTTACTTTTTTTCGTATGATTTACTCTCCAATGAAATGTTAATTTCATAAAAAAGCGTCCCTGCAAAAAAAAACAAATGACGCCAAAATGAGAGTTCATGTCTTTTCATAAAATTTTTGTTTCATTTACCTTTACTAACACGATGGAGAATGAATAACGCTAGCTAAACGGTATAAAAAAGAGAAAAAAAAACAATTCCATTTGTGTTTCAAGAGTAACCAGGGGCTTTCGGTTACGGGGATATTACCCCTACACCCTGTATATGTGGATGAAACACGATCTGTTTAGATGTGGCCGTTTAATGATCTGTATATCCTGTTCAGATTTATGTTCACCACATTCCATATTTCTGCATATCCCTGCACAATAGTTTCGTACTGGTAAATTCTAGCTACATTTTGTGATATTTTGTGGCTAAAGCTGTTCAATAAATTATAACGTTGACAGCGTGTTATGGATTTATTGGCACGATAATCGTATGAGGAATGTCGCTGTAGTGAGTGAGAATCTAGTGATTAAATGTTCTGTATTTATGGAAGGAGTTTGTGAAAAGTGTGTAAAGATATAATCTAATGATTGTTGGTGAACGCGTTGTTGTCTCCTACCCCTACCCCTAGTGTGTGTGAGTGCATGAGTGCGTGCATGGTTCAAGAAGGGGATGAAGGTTTATCATTTTTGTATATAACAAAATCAATATTGGCTCAAATATAACTAACCTCGGATGTGATAATATTACTGGTGTTGCCCTGGTACCATTCTAGTATTTACTAGTGGTGTGTTCGTAACTTTTGATGCATGCCTAAAAATAAAACGGACAGCTTACTGCTTATGCGTTGTAAGTACGAAAGGTTTGTCTAGATACTTATTTCGTAAGGTTTATGCGAATTTTTGAATTGCAATTCAGACATCACTATCACTATCACTACATAGTATAAAATAAAGTCGCGTTTTCTGTCCCTATTTTTCTTGTCCCTCAACGGATTTTGATGCGGTTTGTTTCAATAGATAGAATGGTTAAAGAGGAAGATAAACCTTCCTACCTAACTGTATATAAAATCATGCTACGACTATATAGCAGGAATGAAAAACGCAGGAATGGAGACGAAGTCGCGCGGGTCAGCTAGTAATATTTATAAACAAGCAGGGAGGCCGTTGACTGCACGAACGGATCCACCCACGATTCTAGTAGGCCACTTCGTTCATTTTCCCTAGGGGTGTTTATGGTTGATCCAGTTTGTCACGGCACCCCGTCGAATCTTTTTAAGTCTTTGGTGAATTTTAAGATTTGGTCCACCTTCAGATCGCTCAGGTCCTCTTCACTCAATCTGTCGGTTCCCAGGAGCTCCCAACTTGCTGCTAGCAGGTGGCAGCCTATTTGTTAGATGTGTTTTAGATATTATTTTTGTTATTATTGTATTTGTAATTTGTGTGTATAACAAATAAAAAAAGGACGGTGGTTTCACCTTTCAAGTGAAAACTCGTCACAGCTAATCCACATTATAAATAAACATGTACACGAATATGTTTGTGGTTTTAGTTTGCTGATATATATATAGTTATTATTATTTAATAAAAGTATATAGTGATCATCAATTAACTAGATTATTTATATAAATTGATAAATGAAACCATCCAAAAACAAATTCATATATAACTTTCTATAGGATTATTGTAGCATAATATTTTAACCACTCGAAACACTCGTAATATGATAAATACAATGAAATTTTAAACATCCCTGCTATTAAATTATTCTGAAATGCTGCATAAGTGTATAACCGCGAGCATTTTAATATAACAGGTATTGTTTTCCAGTTTGACATGAAATGTGGCTCAATACTGCGAAAGCATAATCTGATTTTCATAATTATCAACCATCGGCTGATGTTCCTGCTTTCCGGCTTCGTCCGCGTCGAATTTTGATTCCATTCCCGCAACTCATGGGAACATTTTTCCCTGGACATAAGCCTATGCATCATTCCAGGCTCTAGTCTACTCCTGTATCGAATTTTAACCAGATCTGTTTAGCGCGTAAGCGTAAGTGAGTAACAAATATCCAAATATACAAACATCTTCCATAAATTTTCCATTTATTTTAATAGTATGAAATAAGATTTATAACAAAAAACTCAATTATATTTTGATGATTGAAAAATAACTCCTTGTGAATAGGGCTACCTTTTATAAACGTTAACAATTTTAATTATTATTTGTCATTATCCTGCACTACTTCAATTGCCAATGGGAAAATTATATCCATAGAAATGGATGAACAATCTTGCTAAGTAATGCAGTAAAAAGGTAAACCTATAAATTAACTGCACAAAGCGAAGTTTAATAGCCCCAAGGCAAAAGGCAAAAGTAATATTTCAAACATAATTTCTTCTCGCACCCTTAAATAATATCTCCGGGAACATTTTTCATAGCATTTCGACGTCTTCATGGAGTGTTTTATTTCGCAAATTAAAAATAAACTGAGTTTTTTTTATAATGAACCCTTGCACCCGGCAAAGGGTTAATGTTAAAGAAAATTTGCTTCATTTCTTTTAGATAAACACGACGCCGCCAGTGAAATTTTAAATTGCTTTTATTCATGTAACAACAATTACAATGTCCAACTCATTTGCATGACAATTAGCACAGGTTTTTGATTTTTCTGTATTAAACGGTGTTTAAGATTGTAAGGGCGGTCACAAACCAAAGCAGCAAATGCACCGAAGCAGCATTAACAAAAAAGTATACGGCACGACTAAAGATATGCAGTTACTGTTATCGTAAGCTGTGGACGCTTGCAATGACTTTTTTTTCTATATGAACAGAAACTATATCAGAGAACTATTCATAAAAATCTTTTATAGTTCCCATGGAGATAGTTTGGACCTACATCTCATGAATTACTGAAAATCCCAATATAGGTATGTACAAGGTTATTTTAGTTAAAATAAGGCACAACTATGATCATTTTGTTTGTAGGCTTTACTTTTTATTTTTTTGCAAAATATATGCCTTCGTTGCAAAGTAGTCACCTTCTTTGGTGCGGTCACGTTTTGCGGAAACCGGTAACAAAAGCCTAGCAATGGCACCCAATGGATTTCTTGGGCCTATCCGGTGGGGTAAACATGGCTTAACGTCGTGGAGGGTGATATGCGTGCCAATGGTCTCGTTACCATGAAGGACCAAGATCGTGGGTAGTGGAGGAGGAGGAGAAGCCGGAGCTTACCTTGGCATTTATGGAAATGCTAAGCCTACAGCCTACGAACATCATCATCACCATGGGGTGATGATGATGTTCGTAGGCTTTAAGATTTATTTACTAGCAAAGAAAAATTAGGACATCCAAAGTATAGTTAACCACATACCACACAATATATATAAATATATCACTGCTCATCATTCTTGGATTTAACATAATATACGACCATTTGGCTGACGCCATAATGCTTTTTACGATGCTAGAATGTATATCACGGTCTCATATTTCTTAAAGATGAAAATATATATACAATTTTGTTTTTCCTCGTTTCTATTAAACTAAAGAGTTTAGATCCCTTAAACACAAAGTGAAATTTTATCTTTCTATTTTTTTCCTAATCAAAGCTTAAAGGTTATCATTATAACCTACAATTCTAGTGAGGACACAACGGTTACCTCATATGTTGTACCTATAGTGTCCCGGGTGAAGTCTGGTGCACTTATTTTAATTGAAACTAAATAGTTAACGATATTTATGCTACTTTACAGCTACATTTAAACATGGCGCCCGACTCCCTGATAAATACGTTTCTTGGTTGTGACTTTCAGCATGAATGTAAAATAAGATTAAATTATGTTCAATTGAAGTCAATGCAATTTATTTCTGAACAGAAATATGTTGCATTTACATTGACTGCATGATTACATTACAATGTCAATCTAAAAATAAAAAGAAAGTCCAACTAGAACATGATGCTCTCACATTGTAAAACCGAGCAATAGTTTCAGAACTGATGAACTATCAAACACTACTTTGACTTTGGCAAAATCATCGGTGAACGATGGAGCTACTCACATAAAATAAGAAGAAGTCCAACTAGCAAGAGAAACGGGGCCCTGGCGGGCGCTTATTTGTTAGGTTTAAGTCAATGGTTGTGCATTCGAGCTCCCCTGCCGCTGTAGCACCCCCTGTTATCTTCAAAAGACTTGCACAAAACGCGCACTACCCATATAAAGTACACATTTTTTATATCACTGGAATCAAGATAGACATAGTAGCAACTATATTAACTTTGCGGACGAAAAGTAGATCATTTATAAACATTAATAACATTCACATAAGCCCAAACATAAAGGAGAAATAAAAAGAAATCTAGTGAAATTAGATACTTTAGGATTCAAGATAAAAAAAGCAATGAAACCAAAGATAAGAGCTGTACTTTCATAACGTCATTCACCATGAAACAGCCTCACGGACAGAATTATGACATCTTACATCCCTAATCCGAATGTTTAAAACTTCTGAAAGTCGCGGAACATTCTGTTTCGTCTCTTATCATCATTTAGTCTTTATGAGACCCTAGTGTATTTTTTACGACAAAAGTGACCTGAGTTGTCCACATATTTTTTGTTTTTAAAAATATTACTTCTATCTATTCGGCGGCAATGTTTTATCTGAGCGCTTAAGCTTCATGGCTTATAAACTTGATGAAATACTGTTTTTGATAAAAGAATTTCGTTATGTAAATATTTTTTTCTTGCTTTATGAATTATGAGGAACAGGATCGAGACCATCAACGTGATTAAAAATTAAAATATCTAGTACAAACAGCGATAAAGTAGTACATAGAGGTTTTATTTGAAACACTCCTCCAAGCTTTCAGGTGTATAATTACCGGTATATATTTTGAGCTCAAATCGCAGGATAACGCGTAGGAGTGGTACGTGAGCTATGTCTGGATAAAAACTATATTTTGTGACGTGACTGGGGTTAAGATAATATATACCGGTAACTGTACCAACGGGAAGTCAGACGTTCCGACGTTTGGTAATGGCACCTAGCCTACTTCACTAAAAGTACCTACTTTTTATGCTCTAGGTACTGACAATTTAAATAGTAATCTAATTTTTATCTACCTATAGCAGTATATTTTATTACCGTCTAAACGGCCACTGTGGGGTAGCGGTAGTGCCTTCAACTTCTACACAAGGAGCGTAGGTTCGTTTTTCGCTCAGAGTAAATATCTTTATATCTTCTTCTTCTGTCGAATCGATGGCATCTTGGAATTGCCATTGTTGTGTAGTAATTCGTTTCATGGCAGCGCCGCTACTCACGTTGAGGGCCCGAGCATAGGTTTCGCTTTTTAGGAAGACTTACTACGTCTCCTCCATACCGTCACGTAGCTATTTATACACATGAATAGGTTAAATATTCACATTATTCTGGTGGTTTCTATGTATAATGATAATATGTACGCATTTACTAACCCGTAGATCAAAGGAGAGCGTTATGTACAATGTCCTACAATGTTTTATTTATATATTCACTCCTGATGAAGACCAATGTATATAAGCGAACCAAATGTTTCAATGTACTTCAATTACTTATCGCAATCATGAACCATTGTTGATAATTATAATATATAGTGACTTGTATACCATTGCGCAAACAAAGCGACCAAATATATTTTACGACTAAAGGTAAGGTTCCATAGTCGACCGCAGACAACTGCAGAAGCATACAGTAATACAGATTACGATAACATAGGTTTATGATAATATTGTATATTGTTTTAATTGCGGCTTCTCAGTGGCTTGGTGGTAGTGAACGTGAGTGAGTGAGTCGATTCCCGCTCAGTGCAAATATTCGTGTGCATGAATATGAATATTGGCATTGGTCTATTTATTTCTATGTATAATATGTTTGTATTTACAAAAAAAAAGATCTAAGTACATATATTTATCCACATTCTAGAACCCATAACACAAGCTAGTTAAACTATGCTTACCCCCATGGTAAGCATAGTTTAACTAGCTTGTGTCTAGGTGACGTTGTGTAGATTGTCGTAGAATATTTATTTATTTATTTTATTTATTTATTGAGGCATATGCATTATGTAAAAAAAAAATAATGTGTGGATCAAGACAGATGAACGAATTGCGGAACTGACATTCTGTTATTTCCATTGTCAATATAAGCAGTCGATTGACGTGTCGTGCATTATTACCTTATTAAACTATAACGCAATAAAAAAAATATTAATAAATTCATATTTGTATCACGGTACGTACACGGTACTGTATCTGCCGCTGTGGTTTGAGGTCGACTACGGAATCATACCTTAAAAGTATACTATTACCTCATGATAAAGGACTAGGTTGTTACCAAAATCCAGTCACAAGAGCTATAATTAATGACGTGGAGACCTTTGATTAATGTAGATTAAAGGTCTTTGGTACCAAACAGACTAAATTACCAAGTCGATAATCACATAGCAGTATATAATTAAGGACGTTACCGCTATTCTCGTTCATTAGATAGAGAAATCAACGTGGGCCTGTGTTTATCATAATTATAATATACCGTCTTAAAAATGTCTATTAAGTGAATAGTTTAACGAATATCGTTCCGATATCGTTCGCATTTGTATAAAGGTAGCCAGGAAAGTGGGTGAAAGGTTTCACTTAGGCTAAGTTCACAACGCAGGATTATGTGATCAAGACGGCTACTACCCTTGGTAACTAATGACTCGAGATGATCGTGCTGTTTCGTGTAGGTTCGTGTCTCCCTGACCCTCGCACGTCCCCTGCTTGACTACTACCGACGATCCGGTATCCATAGGAAAATCCCCACGGAAAATTAGGATCCAGCACTTGAAGTTCACTCGAAACCCGAATAAAAGACGTAACTATTAGCCATATAGGTACCATGAAGCCACTTAGGTTTTTCGTACTATGGGGTTTTAAGACAAACCCTATTTTCATGTATCGTCTATAGATCCCGATTTCGAAATAAAATGTGTTACTTGAATTCGATTGCCATAAATTATTTCAATCCACAAATGCATACGTTTTGTGGTAGGCATACAGATAAATGAGATTGTTTAGTCTTCATATCTCAGTGGCATTCACGATTCACTTATAGGTATGCATTGCAGATTATATATGGAGCCAATTTCTTAATATGCACTACCACAAAAAGTAATTTCAGTTCAATCCCAATAAACTTCCACACATTCTAGTGCGAAGGAAATCACGAAGAGTTCTCCAAAGCTCAATAAAATCTTAATCTTATTTTGCTCTATGAGTTAAACGTTGCCGAGGTTATTCGATTATATGAATGGTCCATTAGGTGCTACCAACAACACAGCGGTGAAATAAAACAGAATGAATTCTCGACCACGAGTGATCTCGTTTTATTTTGTGATGGTTTTAGGGTTCATTGAGTTGGCATTATTGTTTGAACATAAAAGCAAAAACGTTAATTTTAATGAACTGTTTCAACAAGTTATAGATGTAATCGTTAATATTAATGAACTGTTTCAACAAATTATAGATGTAATACAATGTCAAATATGGTATAGATATTTATAGGTACTCCAATATAGTACTAGCTGTAGCCCACGGCTCCGCCCGCGTGGATGTCGACTGTCGCGTTGTACCACTCCACTCGATTCTCTTAGAGCTTCTTTACTGGTTTCCCATTCCTCCACTTCCCCATATTCCTCATTTTTCTACCTCCAACCTTCCTGTTTTCCAACTTCCCTATTCCCTTTTTACATTGACATTTTAACCATCTCCCCTTCTACTCGTCTCCTTCTCCCTGTAGTACATCCTACCCAATTGTCATGACAACGGAAACGGTATTAGCGCCAATGTATATAAATCTACCAGATCTATTGAGATTTTTTATTATTGCTCTGCTCCCTTGAATCGTAGTGTAATGATATAGCCTATTTTACTTCTAAATATTGTAGCTCTCTATTGGTGAAAGAATTATTGAAATCGGTCTCGTAGTTTCGGAGCCTATTCGTTACAAACAAATAAACAAAAAACTATTCTTTCCTCTTTATAATATTAATGTAGATAATTTATGTATGTATATAATGCAGCTCAAATGATAAATGTTAAATTACGCTTTTGACCTCAGAATTGTGTTATGATTTCATAGAAGTTTAAAGTTAGTGTGTATTAGGCCTACAACTAAGACCTATGGAACCTTTTAAGTTAGATGGTCAGTCGGCAGTGCCACCCCCATAAAGTAACTAAGCGAACGCTAAGTAGAAACGGGGAATATGAAAAATATATGCAACCAAGAATATGCTAAGATGAATATTGATTTGATTGAGATTTGTAATGTATCATATTTAAATTTATATTTACTAGAGCAACTGACCTCCAATTCCCTGATAGAAAGTCTACATCGGAATCTCGTCCATGCAGGTGAGGCCCGAAGGTTTCTAAATGGTCCGCCAAAAACAACCTTTCTTTCCCTGGAAAAAGTAAGAAAATGAGTTTGATATTTGCATATGTTTAGAACCGGCAGCCCTGACATATAAACACTTAAGTCTAAAGTGATCGTGGATATGTTTGGTATAGCCTGAAGTCAAGAATTCTCTTATTTCCCGTCGCCCGCAGTCACCCGCACTCACTACTGCAGGCTGTACTCGTACAAAGTGGACTCAATGCACTAGAATGCATACACGTTATTAGGGTTGAAGATTAATAAATATTGAACACAACTTTGCTACCTGTCCTTTTGTAAATATGTACTGTGTTAATACTATTTTTTATTAGGACACGTCAATTTGACTTCAACTCGCCTGGTGGTAAGCCCAAGGCAAAGTCTCAGAAACGAGGGTCACCATGTCACCATTACAAACATGTAAACTGTTACAATGGTGGCACTCAGCTTGACGGCCTCATCAGATGCTTTTTCAAGCCCCGCTTAAAGGACCCGGGACTATAGGAAGAAGGAAAGGAAAGTTATTAAGAATATTTAGAGATACAAAGTATACCTATACAAAGTGATATATCTTTACATAAAACCTACATAGGTGTAAGAGAGTGATAGAGTAATGAATCGGGTAACGTTTTTTTACAAACCTATCAACTTGTCAAATATAACCGGCTGTCATGAAAAGCAATTTTTTTCAGTAACGTGATAAAAAGGAGACTTTTTTTTTTTTTATCTTGCGCAAAATCCCCACGGATACCACCTCCACCTAAACCGTTGGAGATGATTATGTCGGACTCGAACCGACCAAAACGCACGCCGTCCATGGGTCCTCAATTGCCGGAGGTGAGATTATGCAAGACATATCTCTCGCACCCCGGCAGACCCGGGGACATCTCTGTTGAGATGACCCTCTTACCCAAATGTGGGGACCATGGTGTCCCCATCTAGCCCCTAGGTATGGTGTGGCATTATGTGCCATCGCTGTAGCCTGCTTCTGCTAGGGTGACAGGCGGCTCCACCCGTCACCCCCAGGCCCGCGCTCATGGGGGACGGAGGTCATAAGGAGAAAGGAGACTGTTGCTCTATTAACGCTAGTAATAATAACTTTATGATTAGTCCCTAGGTATATGAATTCAATCATACAGAAACTTTGAAATACCACCATTTCTCTACCATTCACCAAGGTTCAACAATCCCAACGTTAACAATTGTAAAATATTGCAGTAATGCCATGCCGCACCCTTCGATTTGAGGCTATATGATTTTGTATGTGCAATATTCTGCAAACGCGAAGAACAAAAAACCTCAACACGTGTTCCGCCTCTATTTATTTATATTTAAACCCAGAAATCTTGAGTTTCTATGTTACTTCTTTGAAAAATGATAAGTACCTATATCTAAATAGGAACTACAGTGCAAATCAATGCAAATTTAGCAGGATTTGATATTATTGCAGGCAAAATGGTGGCAATTCAACAGACACTCATTTCGAATACCTCACATCGCAGTTTCTTCATCTACCATCGCTGATTTTTGCAACCCCAACAGTAATTTTTCAATTGACTAAAAACTATATTCTATTATTGTGGTCACGTCAACCCTAGGTGTTACTACTCTTTGCAATGACCACATTAAATCGACCGAGACGCATTACTATCGATAAAATCTGTACTATGATGTTTGTATGTACGTTGGATTCTATTCAGTCGGCAAAGTACTGCATTTCCTGTGCAAACTGCTACGGGTGGTAAAGATATGCGACTTCCTTTACATACTACCTACTACATACCTACCATGTTTTGTGCATCGTGTTGCGTAAAACTATAATTAATGTTTATGATTGATAACATTTAGCGATAAATCTAGTTAGTCTTACTTGCTGTGGACTTTGAGATAAGCATTTCATAACCTAAAACGTTTTGATGACCTCCGTGGCGCGGTAGTGAACACGACTGCTACGCAGGAGGCGTGGGTTTGATTCCCGCTCAGTGCAAATATTTGTGTGCATGAATTGTGTACTTACCATGGAACTAGGTGGCGTTGTGTAGATTGTTCTAGAATATAATTAACGTTAAAGTTTATATAACATCACGATACAATACTTATGTCTTGGTCACACACGGCGAGTGGAGTGACGAGACAGTGCATTCAGCCAAGTACTTGGCACGTGTGAACAGTACCTACAGTAAAAGTAACTCAGCCCCAATTCTAATTACTCGGCCGAGTCAGTGGAATATCGGCGAGTATCCGTCCACAAACTTGTAAAACCTGTTTTATTTGACCTCTCAAAAAAGGGATAGTTGCCTACTCTAGCGGATAGTTGCCTAACGTAAATAATACTTCGGAGGATACTTGCCTTTAACAAAAATAGTCAAAAATGATACCCTCTCGTACAATAAAACGATGCGTAGCTTCAATGTACGAGAGGGTATCCCATACATTCGCGAAATTTCGTTAATTCATTTTTTTTATCCAACTCTTGGAATGCAAGACCAATCAAGACCTAAACTTTCTTCTGTCAGCTTATGCGCCTGCTTTACGCTGATACTTGCGAGGCATTTTGCTCACCTAAAAGTTAATTATTTATTCATTTTATTTTATTAAACTGTGGAATGAAATCTGGGGTTGCGTACGTCCATAGGCCACGGTAACCACTTTCCATCAGGTGCATGTCTGCCAAGTGAGTGATATAAAAATCAAAAAGAACAAAGAATCAGAAAAAAGGTGCTGACACGAAAAAGTACGACTTAAGTATTGTATTCCAGGCTAAGTTATAGCCACAATGAGTAAAAACACAAATAGAAAATATTTGTTTTTAGTTGTTGCGCCTAGAGCAACTATCCGCATAAATTTCTAGGGCAACTATCCTTTTTGATACGGATACGTGCCCTTTTCATTTGCGAAATAAATAATAATTATTTTACAATAATATGTAATAAACTTTACAATTTAAAGCCTAGTGCACGCAAAGAAATAAAAGGTGGATTGAAACCACAATTAGTAAGAAAAATATTCAACAGAAATAACTTATCAATATAATTTCGACACATGTCGAAGATTCACCGCGAAAGATTTCCGCTCACACGAGTGAAACACTTGCGTCTATGGTGATGGTTAATGTGGCCCTGAGGTCTACGGGAGGTGTACTTACAATTATAGTAAAACGCTAATGCCACTTACATCCGTAACATAGTGTATTCGAAACCGTGGCAAGTATCCCACTGGCGCAACTATCCGGCTTTTACCCTAGTCTCAGTAGAACTGAACTGACTGCGCTAATTTCCAAACAAATTTGAACAACTACTCACTGACGTAACTATCTTAGACAAGTATTATTTTACTGACTCGCCACTGCACTCGGTAGGTACGTGTGATCAAGGCTTTATAAACTGCTAACAGCTATAAGAAAAAAATATGAAAAAAGAGAAACAGAAGCGATATGAGTGGAATAAAACTGTCAACCGCGGATGATATTAGGTACTCACATTTGACTTAGATTATACATTGCTTAATATAGCATACATTTATGTATAGAACCGATGAGCAATTTCATTTACTTTAATTAAAGCTCAGTCTATTGTGATATACATTATTAGTTATTCAATCGAACAGAAAATAATGAATTCTGTATCCGTAGGTCCGTAAATTAATATTGATATCGGCTACGAGCAGACTTGTTTATGTCGGACGTTGCACAGTATATTTAATAGCTCAGTATAAATACTGTTGTGGAGGGCAATCTATTGATTTAGTTAAATTAATGAAGTGTATATTATATGAAATATCAATGTATGTGGCTTCAATGCAACCAGTGCATAATTGGTATATGTGAAATTAACAGGCAGAGTAAGTACACCTCGTTAGTAGCAGTATATATAATAATATAGTGAAAGGATCCTTCTAGGCAAGCGTGATTCATCGTAGACCACATCGGCACTTACCATCAGGTGAGATAGTGGTCAAACGTAAGCCTATCTACTGTCCACTATCCTCAATAATAATGAAAAAGTATAGTTACCAGCATATATCTTGAAAAACCCGCCTGTTGCGGAGCCTCATCAGTCAATCATCAGGTACCTTGCAAATGCAATTGGTCGCAATAAGTATATTTAAAAAAAAACTTTGGTAATCAAAACATTTCCTTGAGATACGAGTTTTGAAGAATTCTTTAGAAGCTATCATGATAATTGAAGATCGCACTTGACTAGTAAGCTTCAAGTTTTTCATTCCACTTACAGTTTGTTGGATTGTTTCCAATAGCCAACCATCTGTTGCCAAGAATAAATAAGTCTTATTTAAGCGCTACAATACTGAGAGAGAAGTATTACCATCTCTCATTTCTGCCTGCAGTTTAATTAAAACACTGTTGTTCATAATAATTACTAAGAAATGCTCTAAGTAGTCTTTTATAGTAGTGTACAAAGCTGATTTATGAAGCAAATTAAGTAGCTTTAAATATTCTGTTCCTACTTCGAAAAGGTTCTTAACCGACTTTTAAGGAAAATAAGGTTCTCAATTAGAACTCATTGATTTCATTGGTTTTTGTATCATTGCAACATCGGCCATTGTTTTCGATAGTTTGTAAGAATACAGGCAATGGTTTCAGTGTTGCCCCTAGATATATATAATTTTGAACCTTTAAGACGTATTCAAGTAGCACAGTTGTCTAGAGAATTCCTCCTTTAAGCGTATTCAAGGTTTTAAGTCCCATTATGAATATTGATTTTTTGAATTTAAATCATTTTGAAAAATAGAAGGTATAAATAAGAAAAAACAATCACTTTTTATTCTCTGGGCCTATCCTCAGTAGGGGTCGGCTTTTTAGTCTAACTAAGATGCGACAGATCTTCAAAATTTGCCGTGAAGCGACTGCCATAGGACTTCCACAACCAAATTGGGGATATTGAAGTTCTGTATTTGAAAGCTCCAATTACACGTAACGACTACCATAGACGTTCGAATGGCAACCAGGACCGATAGCTTAACGTGCTCTCCGAGGCACAACCAAACCAGTGCAAATAGCACAACCAATATTTACATTGAGGAATAGAACCCGCGCCTCCAGCGTAGCAGTCGCGTTCACTACCGCCACACCACAGAGGCTTTTTTTGTCTCTCTTGTCGTGTCAATAACTCTATCATGTTACAAAGACGAATTTGTAAAATACTTTTTGGTCGAACGAGTTTCGTTACTATTTTGTTATATTATGCGTGGTATACGTAATATTTACATTATTATTTGACGTATTGGTTGTGATGGATGTTAACAACAACTTTATGTACAGCGAAATATTGTGTGTTACACTTAGGGAACTATGTAAAGGCGGAATTACACTTCGTTAGGTATTATTTGGTATTCTTTCTTTCTTTCTTTCTTTAATTCTTTATTGCACACATAAAGTACAGAGATTATTTACATATATTTGCAAGAATCATGTACAAAGGCGAGCTTAACTCACAATGAGTTCTCTTCCAGCAAACCTTTGAGTTTCAGAGGAGTATGTATCGTAATGAAGGCAGTCTGAAGTGTACGTCAAAGTTAAAAACACAAGATCATAAAAATGTACCTAAACAGGTACATATATATAGACATATACATACATACATACATACATACATACATACATACATACATACATACATACATACGACCCATACATATAAATATACCTACACACATACATATATATCACACATATAGATAGACTTAAACGTATATATACCTACCTAGATAAATAAATATATAGACTACAATATTATTGTGAAAGGAGATGATCCTTAGTTCTTCTCCTGAAGATATCAAGAGTATTACTACTACGAATGGAGTGAGGCAAGGAGTTCCACAGACGCACAGCTTGCACCGTGAAAGATCCATCGTAGCAGCTAGAACTGTGCCCAGGTGTGCGAAGTAGAAGAGACGAAGAAAGGCGGCAGGGTTTGCCCCTGGGTACAAGATACTCAAAGCGTTCCCGCAAGTAAGTAGGAGCATTAGGATTATGAAGTATAGTATAGAGAAGAGTTAAGATGTGAAGGTTACTGCGCTGCCGAATAGGGAGCCAGTTCAGTCTTTTCCGGTATTCGCTGACATGGTCGTATTTACGGAGGCCAAACACGAAGCGAATTCCCAAATTCTGCAAGCGCTCAAGTTTGTTCAATAGTTCCTCCGAAGCATCGAGAAAGCAGAGATCAGCATAGTCCAACAGCGAGAGTAGAAGAGATTGTGCAAGAGTAATTTTAGTCTGAAGAGGTAGGAGTTTCTGGAGACGTTTGAGGGATTGAAATGAACAGTACACCCTCCTACTTACCTCCGCAATGTGAACATCCCAGGCAAGCATGGAGTCGATATGTACGCCTAAGTTTTTAGCACTTTTTGAGTACTCAATGGCTTCAGAGTCATACATCACTGGAGGCAGAGAATCATGATCCAAGAGGCGGAGCATGTATCGGCCAACAACAATGAGTGCATGAGACTTTTTTGGGTTGACCAGCAGTCCAAAGGATTGTGCCCAAGCATTGATATGGTCAAGGTCATTGTTGATGGCGGCCACAGCCTCAGTTAGTTCATCGGCTTTGAAATGACGATATATCTGCAGATCGTCTGCATAGAGATGGTAATGCGAGGTTAGAACCTTAGTGACGGCGTTTATGAAGACAGAGAAGAGGAGTGGAGAAAGGACGCCACCCTGAGGAACGCCTGACACTAAGTCGCACCATTCGGATGAAACGTCGTTCACTCTAACAGATTGTGAGCGCCCTTGGAGATAAGATTTGAACCAAGATGTAGCAGAGGCAGAAACATTAATTGACGATAAAATACCTAAGAGGATGTCGAAATCAACTGAGTTGAAGGCACTGCTGAAGTCCAGTAATACCAAAATTGTCAATTCCTTGTTCTCCATGGCCATCCTTATATCATCTGTTACTTTAACTAAAGTTGTCACAGTGCTATGGCCACGGCGGAAGCCAGATTGGAAAGGACTTAGCAGGCCATTAGAGGAGAGGTAGTAGGTCAGTTGATCGTGGACAACACTCTCAAGTACCTTGGACAGGATGGGAAGGATTGAGATGGGGCGGAATTGGGAGTGTGTTGTGGGATTGGATACTTTCGGCAGAGGTATGACGGAAGCCTTTTTCCATGATGAAGGAAAGCAGTTTGAATATAAGGAATAGTTAATAATGTGCGTGAGGATAGGAAGAATCAGATTTAGGATAGGAAGAAACATTTGGAGTTGAAGGCCATCGTCACCGACTGCCCTGGTGGATATGGATGTTATTCGTTTCTTAATATCTACCTCTGACACTGGTTGAAATGAGAAGGAAGTATTTAACGGTAATGGAAGAGAAGAGAGAAAATTTAAAGTTGAAAATTTAACATCATTAGGAATGGTGGTTGGAGGGGTGGAAAAATGGGCATTAATTGCATTGAGGTCCATATCAGTAAGGCTGTCATGGACGGCCTTGCCGATACCTAAAGATTTTAAGAACTGCCATTGTTGAGAAGTATTGAGGTTTTCAATTGAGTCATGAATGTAACCTCGCCTGGCATCCCTACACATACGATTGCACCGATTACGCAGGCTCTTGTAGAGGTTCAAGCCCTCCTCAGACGGACACTTCATATATTTACGCTTGGCCTTATCTCTCTTGGACATAGCGTTTTTGATGACTGGAGAAAGCCATGGCGCAGGACGATGTCGTACCCTTACTTTTTTTAGAGGAGCATGTACATCATAGATGGCCAACAATGTACTGGTGAATATAGACACCTTTCCATCCAGATCATCGCAGTCGTAAACCAACGACCAGTCTGTACTATCCACGTCACCCCGCAGACGCTCGATATCAATGTCTTTAAAATTGCGAAGAAGTAGAAATTTACTCCTGCGCTTCGGAGGACGAAGCTTATAGGAGAGGTATAGAAGGTCGTGATAAGAAAAGGGAGCAGATAGCTGACCATGTGAGGCCACCTTGTGAGAGTCAGAGACAAGAATGAGGTCCAGCAGCGAAGGCTGCGTTTTGGGCACCTTATGTGTGGCTTTTAAAGGAAGAATGTGCATGTCCACAGACGAGACAAGGGAGCAAAGTTTACGGCTGCGTGCATCATTTTTTAGGAGACAGGTATTGAAATCCCCGAGGATAATTCTGTGCTCATACAGTGAGGCATAATTCTCAAGTTGGGTTTCAAAAGCAGTGAAATAGTCTATGCTGCTATTAGGGCTGTAGTATACGCCAAGTAGTGTTTTGGTGTGCTTAAAATCGATTTCAATGAAAAGATATTCTGTAAAATTTGAGTATACACCTGGAGACTGGTCAACAACTTTATGAGAAATATCCCCACGAAGATACACAGCAACCCCGCCGCATGCCTTACCCGTTCTGTCAACACGCACAAGCTTATATCCGGGCAAAGAGTATTGGGTGGACGGAAGTGGGGGCTTAAGAAAGGATTCAGAGACGAGGACAGCATGAATGCAGTCAGAGTTGAAAGAAGCCAGCAGATCGGGATAATGTGCAGGAATGCTTTGAGCATTTATGTGGATGACATTAAAGTAATGAGGAAAAGCAGAAAAAATAGAGGAAAGCTCGTTACAGAGTTGTACAGCATTGTTGTCACCAGATGCACTGACAAAACTGTCACCAGAAGCTGCAGAAGAAGAACAAGATGTAAAACTATCATCCGAGTCTGAAGTATTGTCTAAATCTTCAGACATACCAAAAATAAATATATGTATATATTATATAAATATTAATAAACACTAAATAATATATTACTATACGATATTTAACCGTCCAAAATTCACTTATAAGTATTTTTATACTTATAGTTCTTTTTATTGCCTCTTTCTATGGCCCACAATTTTACAGATGCGTGTGTGATTTTGTGGGCAAAGTACTTTGGAAAAATGCTAAATTTTTATATTCTAATCTGCGTCCGCGAAACCAGACGTTATTCGCACGCTGAAATGTGGAAGGCTTATTTGCTTATATATTCTTTATTCACACATATAAAGCTTACACGTGAAAAGCTAATGCATGTGATATCCGTCCACTTTTCGGTTCCTTACAGTCTCTTGACATACATCAAACGACGAGAATTAGTATCAAGGCAAAAGTTATGAACACATAAATTTGGCATAAATATAATTATTTGGCAATAATTAATATGGCACCATTTGACAATTATTAATACAACCTCATAACGTTACGCTAAATGTTACCGACCACGCTCAAACGTCAAATTCTTTTAAAAAGATAAATCAATAAGATATGTCCTATTGATTTGATTCGAATTTTGCCCGAATTTTGGTAGAATATAGCCTAAATGACACAAAACGAAACGTAGTTCTTCCTTTATACCCACCTGTAAGAAACGTCAAGAACAAAAAGTAAATCAATCAAAATCAACATTACTTCGCCATCCTTTCACGTACCGATCGCTCTCAGAACAATAGCGATTACTTGTGGGATAACACATCGTACACTAATCAAACACGGTTTCGGTACTTAAGTGCCACTACCAGAACAGTGATCTGCACTTCGATTATGAACACACATACATATACATAGTTCACGTAGTAATATACAGGGTGGAAAGGTTAAGCCAGGGGATTATTTCGTCATTATTCGATAGGTATAACGTTGGATGCAGACCGCCTCCAACTGGCCGGATTGGAGGTCGATGGGAGGCTTTTATTCAGCAGTGAACATCCTAAGGGTGAAATGATGATGATAATGATGATATGATTTAATGTATTAATTGGAATATTTACTTTTTATGAGCTGCATATTTAAGTACCGCCGATCAGCTATTCTTATAATGTATTTCTTTTTGAAACTCTCCAAGACGTTAATTGGTAGTGCTTGTGCGGCTAAGCAACAGTAATTAATTTCCGATTTACACCGCAAACAAGGAATCGGGTCAAAAAAATCCTATTTATTAAGCTGCAAAATTTTCAGTTACGAATTTATTTTTGGCATACACATTTTTTTCATATGGTGGCAATAGACTCTCCCCCTATTACGTGAGACCGAAAATGTAGGCGTTCAAATACATCTCTGCCTACCACTTCGGGGATTACGGACGTGAGCATATGTATGTTTTTCTTTTTCTCACAATCGATCTCTCCTGTGTACATTTATTGCTGAATTCCGATTTCCGAAATCAGTTGTTTTCTCGCAGCCATGCCGTCGTGTATCATCGAGAGAAATAAAATTGTCATTAAAATATATAATAAATACCAGAATACATAAAATTATTTCAAACTGGAGAAGTTTGATGTAAATACTTAGGAACAATATGGTATTTACAGATCCGAACGTGTTGTATCTCTGAGAATAAAGTTTTAATGAGTATATTAATTTTACTGCAAATTCAGTAAGTCAACAAGAGCGGCCGAGTAAACAATTTCGGGAATCAACAAGAGTAAAATGGCCGATCAGAAGTTATTTACAATTTCATGTTATTTCTGGAAATTAACAGGATTAGAATCGCAAATCAGATATTATTTTCAATTTTAGACTGACACACTGGTCAAGATCAACGTGCATTATCAATCAAATTATGGCTGAAAATAAATCGAATTATCGTGCTATCAAAATATCGTGCTACTGTACACATAGCGTAAGCGTATAGAAGCAGCAATATATACCTGAAAGTCGCATTTTCAAGCGAGAACTTAATTTGCATTATCTATTGGAATGAAACGAATTCTATCGCGGTCAATACTGAAACGTTGGCGCTCGCGTCAAAGAACACACAGCTGATATAAAATACCAACACTAAGCAAAGTCGGCTATTCATATACAGCCTGTAACAGGGCACCAACCATTACTTAAGGTTTGGTAATCTGCAGATACTCGCTAAAGAACATACATTTATCTAATCCCAGAAAGGGATAAAAAACACTCAGTCAAGGACCCAGTCACTTAATTAATAAAATCTATAGTCCATTTGTTTAGGTACTTAAAAAACGTATCTTAGTGTGTCTTTTTAATATGTTTTGTTTAAAACCTCAGTATAGGAATAATTTTCTGCTTAGTAACGCATTTTGCAGACTAAAAAAATGTATTGAACCACTAGTTTGTACTGATAAATAACTGTATTTAGTCTAGTTTATGGATTTAACATGTATTTTTATAAAATAATGTTACAAGATTGTTTACCTTTATATCACTACCTAAACCTAAACAAATGGAGTATATGCATAGACTAAAGACACCACGTTTGAGCTCATTCTGCATAAATAGTTACACCAACACTTGATTATAGTTCAGGTGCGATGAGATAACTTACTCTTCAAACTATGTTACAACTATTAATCTTGGTCGCTCTTTTTTATTGTGCGCAAAATCAACACAGATACCTTCCCCGCCGTAACCGGTTGCGGAGGTTATGTCGGACTCGCACCAACTAAAAAGCACGCTGTCTTTAGGTCTTTAGTTGCCGGAGGTGAGATAGTAGTCAACAAATCCCTTACGCTCCGTCAGAACCGGGACCCTTTCTTACGAGATTACTTCCACGGGTATAAGGACTACGGTGTATAGCTGCTAACAACTAGTCGAAACGTAGGGCTCTAAGTAAATAAAACGCAATAAATAGCGGTAAAATTCATTAAGTGGTTTCAATTCAAAGTTGTATTACCTGCTCTTAATCTATATTAAAAATACCAAATTTTTAAAAGCTGTTATCGACTTAATCTATTATGCCTGACAAACTCATTTCAATGATAATTTTAATTAAAATCCCAATTCAAATCTAGTACGACGTAGATTAATACGAAATTTCCTTTGAAAATTGTCATCCATTTAAAGTTCATTTTGTGATCTTATTTAACCGAGATCAACAAAACGAAAAGTATTCAAAGGTAAAAATTGTAAAAGGAGAGAAAACCGGAACGAAAATTGGCGACGACTTTCAATGTAAATTAAATGGCCTCTGTATAATAATATACCTGACTGAATAGACTATTAAGTCTCGTAAGACTAAAGACTTCTATAGTCACAGATTCATTTTCTTGTCATAATAACTTTTTAATTAAAGATTATTAGGTACATTCATATCTTGTTCCTTTTTTTAGGGTTCCTTAGCCAAATGGCAAAAAAACGGAACCTTTATAGATTCTTCATGTCCGTCATAGCCACTTTTCTCCGAAACTATAAGGCCTATGCTATTAAAACTTGGTGAGCAGACGTATCTTGAGGTTTAGTATATCATTTTTTTTCTAAACAGAATAGTTTGAGCGAGAGACACTTCCAAAGTGGAAAAATATGTGTTCCTCCCCTCCTACTTCCAAAACAAAAGAATGATAAATCTAAAAAAATATGATGTAATAATCTTCACCGAAAATTGGTTTGAACGAAATCTAGTAATAAAGTTTTTTTAATACGTTATAAACCGCAATTTTCGCCTTTCTTTCAATCAACTCAATAATTATGAGGCAAAGTGGCTGATCGAAGTTGCTGATGTTACTTGTTGCTACGGAACCCTTCATGGGCGAGTGTGACTTGCACTTGGCCGGTTTTTAAATTAAATATACCTACGTTGTTTATGTCAATGTCGCGGCATTCTGTATCTGCTTGATCGCGCTCTATATCTTTTTATTGTTTATGAATTTAGTACATCATCATAGTACGAATCAAATTACGAATCTCCTTTTGTTAAATTAATGAAAAAAATATTAACAGAATCACCAAACACGTTCACTATTAGACACAATGCTTCTATTTCTAGCATAGGATTAGACACATTGTTATGCCTGAGGTGCGCCAAACAATACTGATTTGATAACCATTCAAGCGGTATGAGATATGTACAGTCATATATGCTGACTGTACTGCACATAGTACTACACACTCAGCACATTTATGTTAACACGGTTATATTAAAGTCGTTTCGGAAAAATATTATGGGCACAGTGTGAATAGCAAAATCGTTTGGAAGTTTTAATTGGCTGAAAAATTTTTTTATACGTATCTTAACCTAATGTATTGGGAATAATGTAGGAGTAATAATATTAATATGATTTATCATAACTTTAAACGTATCTCTGGCATATGTTGTGTAGTATTAAAGCTCAAATTGCAACCTATTAAAACATAGACAAACACAATTTTTTTTTGTTTCATCCAGATTCGACAATGACTCAGGTCTATTTGCCTACGGCGGAGCATAAACAATAACCTACTTCATGTATATCCATAATAACATATATCTATATTTCCTAAAACAAGAATATATTTATGTTATGTGCGGGTGATTAGTTTAGGAGAAACTTCAAATATTAGATAGGAAAAAATATAATTTAACATCGCGTATTTTATGTTCCTAAAAAGTTGAATTTTGCTTTCATTCAGCGTCAATGATTTAATACCGGTAATAGACAGACAGTTTCTTTATTCAAGAAAATAAGCTCACCTACATAAAAAGGAACCCGGAACATAATTAAATCTTGAGAGCAATATTTTATGTTCCGTGTCATATGAAGAGGGAAATAAAAAAAATATCGGGGAGATTTTGCATTTGACTAAGCCTGTCAGCGGCATTACTTTCTAAAGGTTCCTATAATTTTAATATTAATTTCACTTCAGTCAAATGCTTTTGGTGGAAAGCACCTGCATCAGATTTGTTTTCTTTATACCCGACTATCGAAAAAGGAGGGTAAATTTCTTTGAAACAGTAAGTATGTAATATATTATGTACGTTCAGTTCTTTGGCACGCTCTATAGCCTGAACGGCTTGACGAATTTTGACATACGAGGTGTCATTTGATTCGTTGTGATTGTGTGAGTGATATATATTTAAAATTACCAGGAAATCAAAATGGAGGATTCATAGCGCCGAAATGAAAACCATGAAAAAATTTTAGCGACTAGTATTAGCCACACTTCGGGACAGGGTTTAATCAATAAGAATTCTTCCATCATAATCACAAACAAATGCATTACAGAATCGCAACTTACATGCTTAGAAAATGAATCCATATATATTATATTCAGTCCTCATATATAATCATTATTACGGTATTATATTTAATCCTTTTCTGCATTAATTTCAATTATATAACAATAAATTCATTTAACACGAAGAATTAATAACCAAGTGCGTGTTTGTGTCCGAACTGTCAGATTGTTTATGGCGCGTAAAAATATACCATAGATAACATAATGTCAATAGAGAAAATCAAAGAGTATTCATGTGACCTAGTAAATATTGTACATTGAGGCACACCTACCCGATACAAGCTAACACTAGTGACTATATACTCGATAGTATTTAGTGTATCGAAATGATAGGAATTAATAGATTAAAAATGTAAGTCATATAATAATAGTATAAAGTAAAAAATAAATTTAATAATAAAAAAAATTATAAACAAGTTTTATAGCAGGCGGTACCCATCTGCAAATCATAACACCGAATGAAAATCAGTGGGTACCGCTTCCTATAAAACTTGTTTCGGTCTTCTTATAGCGGTCAGGATTTTTATTTTGAAAATAAATGTATTTTTTGCAATAAACTGCTTCGTAGAAATTAAGCTGTACTTAAATGAAATAGTTATCATAGTAAGTGCACAATAGAAGTTTATAATCATATTATAGTCAATAATATAATTGAAGCATATCAACGCATTTACCTCTAGGCAAGAGCTTGTTGGTGTGTATAATTAGAGTAAACAATAGGCTTAGTTTGTTGTTGAAATTGAAGCAGCTTAATCAAACATGGCCTCTGTATTTGATAGTAACCTCCGGATACAATGATTTGAACTTTGATAACCTGTGAAAATACTACATTTACTGTAGGTAGATATTTTATACTGTTGATTGAGGACACTTGGTGGAGCTTATTTTTATACATAATTGATAACACACTTGTACTTCTCCACTGTAATATAGTGAAGAAATACAAGTGTGTTATCAATTATGTAGGTAGTTGTGTTATGACCTAATTTGTATACGAAATATCGTACACTGTAATTCTATTTGCATTAGGTTTATAATTTTTATTTATATATTTTATACTATACTAAATTTTAATGCAATTTGCAGTCATTATAAAGGTAACTTTTTCAAATCGATTTAAAATTAGACAAAGTGAATGTCTACTTTTCTACGAGACTTGAACCCGGAACCAGGCTCTGATCACTTGAGGTACTAGAACATTCGAATTTCTCCTTTACGTCTTAGGGGATGACATTAAAACTGATACTAGTTTAAGTTTTTTTATTAATATATATGATCATAAAAGTTTAAGTAGATACAATATAGAAGTATACGTTACATGGTGGAAATTCATTACAAGAAAACATATATTGGTGGACGGGAACCCACCGTTCACTAACGGTTTAACAATTCCAGCGATAACAATACCAAATTATTACTGATTGTCATAGAAGGGAATACCAAACCTCACCCCTCAAAGCAATTAAAAAGACTTAAAAAGAGAGGAGATGTTGTATATACCTACAATATTCTGCAAGTGCAAAGAACAAACCTTCGCCTCTACACACAGACATCTTCAGAAGCGCTATATTTGATATTCCCTACATCCAATCTACAACATTGCAGCAGTCTTGCTATTGATTTTTCTGTGCATTCTTGTCCATCCTAAGGTTGCCTGGAATAGATAGCCGTTGGCGATAAGGGTATATTGCAACACATATTGAGAACTCACTTGTACATTTTTTTTTTTATATATATTTTTATATTGCAATTTCATACTTATTACAGCACTGGTAACGAACAATCAAGAATTATCTATGTATCTAAGCTGAATATTTAAATTAATAATTTAATAAAGTACATCAAACTTGTCAACAGTCGGTTAAATACCTAAACAAGTATGGAGTATACGTATAGGAGTCGGAATCTACCAAGTACATTTTCTGTACATTTGCTATGTTTCACCATTTTGATTACATATAAAATTTAATATTTTCATTATTTTTAAACGCACATAAGCTTTAATTTGTACATCATTGAATTATCCACGCACGCAACGTTATTTTTACTTATTTTATGTACACAACCAAGTATAAGTATTATGTCTTATGGATATAATGTAAATTGATATCAGAGATCTACACACATTTGGGCGGTCACGGTCTCATCTACACACACAGGGTCTAATAAAATATCGAATACTTTTTATCGGATCTCGTAGCAGTCGAACACTTTACCGCTACGCCACACAGTCTACCATAACGTGCTACGAACTATACGTAGCACGGTATCGTTGACTAAAACACTACAGCTTATGTAGTACTTACTTATTATTACTTATGCAGTATTCACTTATTATTACTGTAAACTTGGAGTTGGACGATTATTTACATCACATAAAATATAAATAACATGCTATGATGATTCATAGAATGTTTTTTGGGTTTGGTGGGTAGGTTTGGTAGGCAAAAATAGCTCAGCTACGCTGGATATTTTTCACGAGACAATTTCAAACACCTCCGCAAGGAAGTGGGATTGATGGTACGTGTGATAAGAGCCGCTGTGTGCAAACGTTTAGTGAGCTATATTTTTTTTTGGAAATGATCGTTTATACACCATATAAATACATACTTACATTAATGGAACAATATAAACATGTTATATATATACCACATATGTGTAATATGTAGTAATATATACTTAGTGCGAATATTTGTGTGCATGAATAATGTCACTCGCACAAGTACTGGTCTTAGTAGCTACTGCAAAGTAGATCTACTTATTAATATAATTAAGTTTTGGCTACTACTTACATGAGTTTACTAATTTTCTTATAAAGAAGCAAAATTTATTAAACGCTATCTATTCTACTTTGGTTAAATTAAACAGAGGCTGACAAAGGATTATATATATTAAGGTGTCCAGGAACTTTTGTAGTTCACTGTATTTATCAATAATTGCTGAACTTATAAGACATATTCGATTCCCTAGACGACGCAATTAATATATGTCATGTTTTGTTTATGAAAGGTTTATATTTTATGAACAGAGAAGAAGTGAAGTAATCAATAAATTAGATTATGGTAAGCTACTTCTGTTATTGACTGTACACATTAGTTTGAGGCAGACATCTTAATGTAGTCCTATACAGGTACCAGAAGACCCGTATCTCAAAGTGACGGATATACGCTGTCTAAACTTCTCTACAGTAGAAACTTCCCAAGACGCCAGTTGTACACCCGAAATAATACTCCTCGAACAGGTTAGAACCCTTTAACTCCACAAGTTATATAGAAGTTTAGTGCTACGTGCGAAAATGATCTTACTTTGAAGTCGCTTAATGCGAACATTTCAATATTAGAACGGGTGAACAAAATCGTGACTTGATGCCATGCCGAAGGAATACTAATAAGTGAGGTTCGAAAATCTTTATGAAGTTTATTCACCCTACGAGTGACTAATCAGGGCATCGATTCTGCTATTTTGAGTCATAGCAAAACTATTATCATTCTACTGAAACTGTTGAAGTGCCGACTTTATTTATATAGGTAGTCCAGAATATTAAATAGGCATCGTAAACATCCATAGGTCACGGTAACCACTTTTCATCAGGTATTCATGCTTGTCTGGCATATATGTATATGGGATAAAAAACAATGAAGACTGGTTATCACATTTTTTGATTTAATCTACAAGACTGCGTATCAGTAAATTTTTAGATAAAATGATATTTTTAATGGCTTAGGATTTAGTGACTTTACTACAAAGTAACAAAATCGATGAACAGGTTGATCATTTCCAAGGTCATAAATGAATGTCGTAAATTACTTTGATGTAAAATACTAATACTGAATTTATATTTTACATTTTTGATTTTATTAACTCAATTTTAGATACGATTAGTAACTGTCTTAAATAATACAGAAGTAGTTCAGCAGAACTTACTTACATTATTTAGATATTGGAGCTTGGGGCCTCTAACCTAGGTGCTAGGGTGGGGTCGACACAAAGGATCCAATAGGGTCGAAGTGTCCGCGAAAGCTCCAGACCACGCACCCCAATAACATGAGATCAGATAGATATTGAAGAAATTAGAACGAGGACTGTGTTCTGTATCCCGATAACAATGTTAATAATCATTTTTATGTTTGGATACTAGCTGCTGTTCGCGGCTACGCCCATGGGAACTTCTTATCCCGTTTCCGCAGTTGACCCTCCTCGATAGCCTAATAATAGCCTATGACACTCACAAATAATGCGGCTTTCTATCGGTGCTTTGAATAGTCATAATCCATGGATCTATCAGTACCTACCCTTGGCCATTCGACATGGTTACATTAAAAATACCCCGAGTGCCTACAATTGTTATTAATTGTTTAATTAAGTACTAAAACTCAGTAACATTGACAAAGAAGTTATTATATTAATCTTTATTGTAAAATAATGTAAAACACTGAGGCATTTTATGCACAGAAATGATATTAAACAAAGAAAGGGAAATAACAGAATCAAAAGCAAAACATTAAGTCAATTAGATTATTTTTTATTATTTGACTCTTTCTTTCCTCGGTCGTGAACTTTCTCGAGAGCATTCTTTGAAATAGCTTTATAAAATACAATGGAAGTACAGTCAGCCTCATAAATCGCTTGTACATTGAAATGTACAGAATAACTTGACATCCCGAACTGCCATAAGTCAGTGTCGCAACATGATACAAAAATAAACTTGACATTACTAACGTTCATAAAACGATGATAGAAATATTTCATTTATCACTAGATATCTTATAAATCATAAGTCGCTGATAGTAATTTGTTACAAAATTAGATTAACAAGTTATTATTTGCAATGTTCTTACGTGTTAATCTACTTCAGGCGATGAAATATTACACGAAATTGTATTCTAACTCAAATAGGTCCAAATCCTATCTGGTTGTTTAACTGAGTTTAACTGATAAGTGTCCCACACACAAAGCTCGTATTTGCAGAGCGTGGTTTGTGGTTTGAAGCAATAGATTAGGGTCGATAACTTTTAAAATGGTAAAAAGTGAAAAATTATAATAGGACGAGAATATAACAAAAATTAAAGGAAAAATAATTTACGGGCGATCTGAGGTCGGGAAGTGAATGGAGGTGCGTTTTAAAGGGTACAAAACGGTGTATGTCGATTTCCGGCTAAGCTACAAGTCCTATGGAAAAAAGGTAAATCACAAAGTTGTAGGTAATGAAGAGAGCTACAACTTTTGTAATTACATTTTTTCAACCTTATTAACCTCAAAATTTACAAATACACTATATATAAATACAAATTTACAACTTTAAGATAACTTATATAATATATTTCAGTTGCCTAGGGATAATTATTCTAATGTAGAATCCCGAGCGTAGAGAGGGATTCAAATGCACGAGATGCAAATAATTTTGCTCTCGTGTGGCACACATTATTTTTCACTTCAGCAGCGAGAACACATAACCTTAAGTATTACTTACAAGATAACACATAGAACAGGAATAGACTGAAACTCTTCTAGTATTAAAATACTGTCTTCATCACTAGTATCGCAGGTCTTATCTGATTCCTTTATTATTTCTAATATTATCTATTTAACAAGTTTAACTGCAAAGTTTTATTCATTTAAATGTTGAAAATAGAAATCATTATAATTACTTATTTTTGTATACAATAATACATTAAAATATTAAATAATTTAAATAAAAAACATGATTATTCGTTTTACAAACATCTTTCAAATTTTGAATTTCGAAATTGGACCTTCATATTTTAAAGGACGGCCAAGAAACAGAGTGCAGATTATGTAGTTCGAAAATTCGTCGCGGAACAATTCTTTTTAAATGTATGGTTGGTACTGTTTATTGAAAAAAGAAAAAAATTAAAAAGTTACATTGTCAGATTTTGTAGTTCGAAAGTTCGTCGCGAGACAATTCTTTTAAATGTAGTGCTGGCACAGTTTATTGAAAAAAATAATTAAAAAGTTACTTTGTCTCACGCAGGGGGCTAAATCGCATTATGCACACTGTTTTTACGCAGCAAAACCTACTTGTTTGAGCTGCTGTAGTGAAAATGTAATTACAAAAGTTGTAGGTCTCTTTATTACCTACAACTTGGTGATTTAACTTTTTCCATAGGACTTGTAGTTTAGCCAGAAATCGAGATATACCGTTTTTTACCCTTAAAACGCACCCCATCCACTTCCCGACCTCAGATTGCCCGTAAATTATTTTACCTTTGATTTTTGTTATATTCTTTTCCTATTATAACAGGTTTCATCCTACTATGATTTTTTTTGGTTTCAAAAATGATCGACCCTGGTTTATAAATAGAGAACGCATCGTTGAAATTAGTTTTCCACCGAAGACGCCAGATCTTAACCCCATCAAAAATTTGTTGGCCCTCATGGTGAAAGCATGGGACCCTTTTTTTTATACTGGGTGGCGCAAAAGTAAAGACCCTATTTGGTTCGGCTATAACATTTTTTCTAAATTAGAAAACTAGATTTAGGTTTTTTTAAATGTATATTTGTACCATTAAATTTCGTACCATTAGAATTTAAAGATAATGTCTTTTAAATGGTGACCTCCAGAGTTGATACACATTTGAGCCCTATTTATGACATTTTGCATAACTTGCCGTAACACTTCCTGCGATATGTTCGTTATTTCTTGACGAATGTTTTCTTTTAGAGCTGCGAGAGTCTGTGGCTTGTTCACATACACCCGAGATTCCAAAAAACCCCAAAGAAAGAAGTCTGGACTGGTCAGATCGGGTGATCTTGCAGGCCAAGGCAAATCGCCAAAACGAGAGATAACTCGGCCTGGAAAAGCGTCCCTCACTAAGTCCATAGTGTCGCGCGCTGTGTGTGCCGTAGCGCCGTCTTGTTGAAACCAGATGTGCTCCAGCCCCAATTCGTCCAAACTGGGTATCAAAAACTCACGTAACATGGTTCTGTAGCGTTCTCCAGTGACAGTTATCGCATTGCCTCCAGCGTCTTCGAAAAAATAGGGCCCGATCACTCTGTCAACACAGATGCCACACCATACAGTAGTCTTTACTTTTGCGCAAAATCCCCACGGATACCACCTCCACCAAAACCGATGGAGGTGATTATGTCGGACTCGAACCGACCAAAACGCACGCCGTCCATGGGTCCTTGATTGCCGGAGGTGAGATTTATACCAGACATATCTCTCGCACCCCGGCAGACCCGGGGACATCTCTGTTGAGATGACCCTCTTCCCCCAACGTGGGGACCATGGTGTCCCCATCTAGCCCCTGGGTATGGGGTGGCATTTTGCGCCATCGCCGTGGCCTGCTTCTGCTAGGGTGACCGGCGGCTCCACCCGTCACCCCCAGGCCCGCGAGCATGGGACCCTGATACGCCACGAAACAGATCTGCACTGATCAATCACGCAGTCAATACCTGGGAAAGATTTAGAGGGCAAGATATATGCTAAAATATGGTATCTTTCATGGGCGAAAGGTTGCAGGCTGTTATAGGCTGCTGTAGGGGCCACATTCATTTTTAATATCAATTTAATTAGCTTAATAACGGAATGATTTAGTAATTTTTTTTTTTTTAATTTATTAATTAATTTAATTTCAAAAATAATCATTTAATTTTTAAGTTTCATGATAATTTATTGAGTAAATAATTTATTATCACAATAATTTATTATTTCATTTTTTACTGTATCTCGAATTATTCACTTTACCTACATATATTTTTGTATTAATTAAGTATTCTTGCTATATTATTCTCATTTGATAACGTTCATAAAAATTTATTAATACATAGGTATTATACAATTTTACTAACAATTGATTTATTTTAAATAAATATTAAGTATACTTGAGTTTTATTACCAATTTCGATATACAAATTCATGTAACATTATCGCCTAAAGTAGGTTCACACGTAAAAAAATCCAAATAATAACTTGTTAATCTAATTTTGAAATGAATGACTATCAGCGATTTATGGCATGTATAAGATTTCACACGCAAGAACATTGCAAATAATAATTTGTTAATCAAATTTTGGAATGAATGACTATCAGCGATTTATGGTATATAAGATGTTTAGTGACAAGTGAAAGAGTCCCATCATTGTTTTATGGGCGTTAAAAATGTTAAATTACTTTTGATAGCTTGTTACGCCACCGACTTATGGTAGTTAGAATGTCAAGAAGTTTTGTCACTTTGAACACGTATAGCAACTTTTGGAGCTGACTGTACCTTTTTTTGTTTTCACGTTCATTTGCCCTGCCAAGGACATCTATCTATCTATCTTTCTATCTATGCTATTATATGATTGTAAAAAGTTTATGTTTGTCTGCGATGGACGCAGAAACCACTGAACGGATTTCGATACGGTTTTTTATTTGCCCTTCTTTTTGGTCCCACTTAAAATCTTACATTTGTTTGATTAGAATCGGTTAAGTAGAACCAGAGTTATGGTTAGTAATAAAGAATTAATAATATAGAATTCGGTCGCAATGACCGACAGCCACGTGACCGGAGCCGCGGGCATAGGCTAGCAATGAGATATTTATATTCATAGAATTCATATCAATGTATTTGACGTCATACTTATTGCCAAAAGAATCTAAAGGCATAGGGATCGATTCAAATACTGGATAAATAACTAGTCAGTGATCTTCCCGCAATGAGTGGAGGCGACTCGGACATCACAGGTCGCAGAATGATCTCCGTCCTCCATGAGCGTGGGCCGGGGGTGACGGGTGGAGCCGCCTGTCACCCTAGCAGAAGTAGGCCGCAGTACAAAGTGCCCTTCTCCATATTACTGGGGGCTAGACGGTGATCGTGGTGTCAGGAGATTATTCGTGGGAATTTTTCGCGCGTTGAAATAGGTGTCTGGTACACCTGAGTTCCAAAGAACTTTATGAGAAATTTTGAAGTAATTAGCATCTGCTCAAGTACCGTCTGGGCATTCACTTTTTTCAACCTAAATCAATTCAAAGATTGTACAGAAAACGTATCAAAAAGTTTTTAATACAGTTATTTTTGGACGAAATTAACTATTAACGTTTTGCAATCTTTAACACAAGTTTCAAATTGCAAAGCAAATCACATGTCGACATAGTATTTTTTAAATAAATTTTAGCTTCTGCTTTTACATGTCGTAGGGTTGGCAAAACTCCAAGCGCTGTCACGTCCCTATAGAGAAAAATAGTCTCAAAAACATTTTGAGCTTAAAGTGGATACCCTGAGAGGGAACAACAAAATAAGGAGAAAAATATAGTGCTGTTCTTAGTAGCTTTTTGCTCACGTGAGGGAAATACTTTTATCTTGATTTATGTTCGCTGCTTTCAATAAAGTGAAAAAAAAATTCTCTACAATGTGTCTTTGTAGTCTGAACTAATATGTTGCATTTAATTATTTCTTCGAATCTTAAATATAATACTGCTAGTATTATATTTAAGATGCTACGTAGTATTAAGATTTAATTACTTTATGTTATTATACACTTCGTTTAAGTGTTGTCCCCGGTTGTTTTCTTCTCGAAACCCAGGGCTCGCATACTCTTAAATTCTAGCGTAGGGGTCAAAGTGTAGACGCTTCCGCAAAACCTAATCGCAGGCTTTGGAAGTAATTAATACTGGGATGAAGTTTCCAATTAAGGTTGCAATTAATCCCATGTTTCTCTTAAAGGCTAACATTACCGAAGTTTGTATTATGTTACTGTATCATCAAAGATGTGAACCTTTTGTTACCAATCCTATGAGAGGTACTGTATTCTTACTTATGGGCATGAATAGAGAAAAACCACAATACTATTTTATATAATTCTACTCTCCAACTATGAACTCAAAATATTAGTATTGAATTTAATATAATTGAATTGAGTAAGAATTTTTGACTATCTTATCTTTATTAAACCATGAGCAAGGCCAAATGGCAAAAGGCAAAAAACAGTATTATTAGGAAAAACCTATTGACGGTAAAAACATAAAAAAGAAACTTCCTTTGTGCTTATATAAAATACTCTCTTGTGAATTAAATTAGAAGTAAAACAAACCACTTTAATAGCTCGGGGCGGTAAGTTTATTGTGGAAGGTCATAGACTAGCTCGCTGTACAGATAAGACAATTTCAATATAAAATATGCATTATTTTAGGTTGACATGGTCGTTACTAGGTATACAATTTATAAGAATCAACGGGATAAGAACCATACAATATTGTGTGTCGCGATCTAGTATAAAGTGATAACGCTTACAATGGTAGTTGCAACGCGTGTAAAAACTAGTGATAAAGAGGGTAGACCGATATTGTTGGCCCCAGTAAGAACTAGCTCAACGATCTTCAGTATACCCGTGATCATGACGCTTGAGACAGCGTCGAAATATTAAACAACCTCATACCTACACAACATAATAAATACCCCGACGATTCATATTGTTCATACTCTGTTGAAAATGTTTTACAGTCAGTGATTCAGTGTCAAATAGTGTTTTCAATTGTGAAAGAAATAAGTGTATAAAAACTAGAACTTCTACTTCTCCGCCATTACATGCGTTCAGCAAAATTTTCAGCGCACTCCTGTCATAACCATCACTTCCTACATCCAGGTAATACAATTTTAGCATCTATTCACAGCGTTCACCTAACAACAGTCATTCTAAGACCTCTATCTATTCAGAGGCTCTCGGCGGGCTACATGTACTCAGAAGGAAACGCTATTTACAACGAAGAATCAATTTTGTATATTCAGTTTAGGCACATAAATAGCACATATGAATGTCAGGCTAAGCTTTATTATATAACTCCACGAGTTCACAGTCCATAGTTTTTTTACACTAAATTGAATTTAAATTTGATTGTTTGAAAACGAAATTGCTACAAAACCGACTCCACGTAGTCTTGTCTGCCCTACCCCTAGAGTGTTATTTAAAAACGCGTAGGCGCGGAGGGACGAGGCTGCCCGCGAGGTGAGGAGCAGGTGGTTTCCACACTCACCGCCGCGGCTGAGGCTGGCCGGCTGGCCTGCCAGCATGCCGAAGCTGCGGTGGCGAGTGTGAAATACATCTGCGACGATTAGCTCGCGTGGGACCGCCGGAGCCCTGCAGCGCCGGAGCCCTGCAGCGCCGGAGCCGTGACAGAAGCCATGACTGCTGCAAAAAAACTCGTATCTCAAAAAGGGGGGGCGTCCGTAATTTTTCCTTCATAGGGGAGGTTCTACACCCCCCCCTCCTCCCTCCCCACCCCCTCCCGACCCTCATATCGTGGACATATATAGTGAAGCCCTTCCGAATGTCAAAATTATACGATTTTATTTGTCAAAAATATTAAAATATAGTAAATGATTCTTGCCCTGGTTCGGTGGTTTAATTTAGTGTAAGTGTGTAGTCTAAAAACTTTTCTGTAATCACTTATAATTTTAAACTTATTGTGATCTTAAACAGTCACAGACTAAAACATCTTGGTTGTTTTGAATTTGAATATATCTATTATATAAACACAACATTGAATTTTGATATTATGATATTAATATTAAGATTTAATATCTAAATAAAACGCAAATGGAAAAACGGACGCCAGATGTGACGCGATGAGATATTGAAAAGATATAAAAAGATATTTCAGATAGGTATTTAATTTTGTTTTAGATGAAAAATTCATACCAGTAAAGTAATATCTTTGTTGGTATGAATGTTAATTATATTAATTAAATTCACGAGATTAATGAAATATTTAAATTGTTTTTTTATACTACTTACGTTGCAGACAAGCACACGTCCCACCTTATGGAAAGTGGTCACCGTGACCTATGAACGTTTGCAACACTGGAGGCGTCACACTCGTGCTGCCAAATCTGTAGAAACATTATTGTACTCATTTTGAATATGAGTTATGTTTATAATATAAGTTTTGTGAAAATCAGGATAATGTTTGCCCACCTAATGGAAAATACTTGCCGTAGCCTGCCGAATCCGTAACAACTTTCTAATTTTTTATAACAATGATATGTTATTACTTGATTCGTATTCTAAAACAATACACTTGTTAAACAAGATCTACTATTAACAGTGCCACTAAGTTAGATTTCTTTTAAGTAACTAAGTCTAGTTAATCAAACCTTGAACCAAAAGAGTCTTCAGAACTTTACCGAGATCTCTTTCACGCTAATAAAATAAATTTAAAAAAAGAACGGTTGAAGTAGGTAGTGCAGTCTTCATTTATTCAACTGGGGAATAGAAGTAATTTCCAGACACAAAATTAAAAAGAAACGAGCTTATCTTGGCGGGCCCTCGTCGCAATTACAGCATGGCTAAACAAGTTAGGTTTTTGTCCCTGTTTTGTTCTCGTTTTTAGAGATCTCTCTGTACAAATGGGAGAAAATGTTGGGTAGATGTTATTTGTGATTAGATTACAGGGAGAAAGTGCTAGTAATTGAACGTTACGAGTTATTGGACAGCTCAATGATTATGGCGCTAATATATTTTCTATGGGTCTAACCTAGCTCGTGTTATGGGATATATATATAGTATAGTATAGAGTATAGTAGTACATGACACCCAGATAAAAGCAAATATTATTGTTCATTATATTATTATTCATGCAAACATATATTTTCACTGAACGGGAATAAAACCCGCGCCATATAGTAGCAGTCGAGTTTATTATCACTATACCACTGAAGTCGTACATGATTTAATATCTTATATTTCTTAATTGAGTTAGCTTGTAGGAGTTTAAGTTTCATTTAAGGTTAATTAGTGTCATGATGAATATTTTTAAAGGTTTATATGAAAATAATTAAATTTATTATTCCTAATGAGGTAGCCACATCTCTTATATGTGAAGTGAGATAAGCTATTTGAATAAACTTGAATATTTCTGCTAGAGAAAATTCGAAATACAAAAGTTATTTACTTTAGTACAAATGAAAAATTCATTCTAACAGAACCCGCATAACCTAAAACTGAGTCACAATTCACGTTTACCTAAAAAGGTCAATGTACTGTCAAGTTCAATCTCTTACATTTTGTTTTGTACTACATTTTTTAAGAAAGTATAAGATTCGGAGCGTTGCGAGTCTTTTAATTAGTGTCTTTTAACTTAATTTTACTTAATTATATCTTCTTACATTTCATGTAAGTACCTTCATATTTTAATTATGGCAGCTAAAGGGCGCCACGTTAGGTTCACTGACATTTCAAATAGCCTATAACCAGCCGACGATCAAGTTGCTGCCAACGATACCTCTTTGTCCAATTCTAATTAGCAGTTGAGGAGCTATGAGGGAACAGATGAACCTACATACAAACATACATGCATGCATACAAAGCGTGTCAAAATTATAACCCTCCTTTAGCTTTGCCGTAGTCGGGTAAAAACTAGCTGATCGGGAAATCGGGGAAAAACTGTTTCCATGCTGACCGTCTGGTCAAAGCCATTCACCGAACGAAGCCTATGTCCAGTAGTGTACTGTGAAAGGCTAATTGAGATCCTTAATGTGGTTTCGGCGTAAATATAGTAGGTACCTGTCACTTCTCACGAACGTACTCTCAATTTTAAACACGAAAACAGCAAGGCTTTTATTTGAAACCACAAAATATCTGCTAGTTTTTAATAACGTAGACCATAATATAAAATTTGCCAGCAACAGATGCTACGAATGTTGGGTCGCCGTACTGAAAATAATATTCATACGAAGAAAGCTTAAAGACTAACACAACACGCTCCTACTTTACAAAACTTGGTATTCCTACAATGTTTAGTATACACTGAAAGACGAACATGGGAAATTGTAAGGCTTACAACGATTACCAAGTAATGGATGTGGAGAGTAGCGTTGAAATACCTATTTGGCGATAGTTTGTGATGTAGTTCAGTGTAAATGGTATGCAAAGCCTCGCTGGGTTGGTTGGTAAAGCGACCCTGACAGGCTTTTAGTCGCACCCGGCGAGGACCCTGACTGAACACAATTTAATTTTAAATAGTAATATTCTGTTTTGTTATGAAATATTTCTATTAACCGTGATTTCGGTGGCAGTTTACAAGCGTCGTTAAATAATTTAATCTTATTTGGTTACTGTTTTCAGAGGATATTCTTGCGTCCTTATAGCAATTAGAAAGGTTCAAACTTCCTATATTTTACTTTCTAGTTTTAATATTTAGTGAATCAATAATATAAGTAAATATATAATAATAAACCGCGGTAGCCTAGTGGTATGGGTAATGGACTCCCGGGACGAGGTCTCGGGTTCGATCCCATGTTTACCATGGCACATACCAATGACTTTTCGATGCCTTTCGAAGTTATATGTGTATTTATCGCAGGTTTATAAGTGCCCGGTTGATGGCAATAGACTAGCCACCTATTACATTGGGACCTAAACATAAACTGGCGAAATGTGTCGTTTATGTTATGTTATGATATATAATATAAATAAATCAATATTCTAGGACAATCTACATAACGACACCTAGTCCCAAGGTAAGCATAACTTAACTAGCTTGTGTTCTGGTTTCTAAAATGCAGATAAAGATATTTTTCTTTTTTGTCATTAATACATACCTATATATATACATAAAACACCCAGACCAAAGTTCAAATATTCTTATTCATGCACTGGACGGCAAACGAACTCGCGCCTCTGACGTGGCAGCCGCGGTCATTATCGCCATGCCACAGAGCATGTATGTAAAAAAATAAATTAAAATGAAATAATACTCGTAATTTAATTAAATAATTGCCGACTTCCTAATGTATTTATATAATCAAAGAAAAACTTTGTGATTTATTTTTAAATGTATTTATGGTAGCACCATTAGTAACCAAGGTTGATAGCAAAGTATTAAATATATGAGATAACCTTTAATTTTATCGAAGTGAATTTTCAAAAATTAGTCAAAGAAAACTAATTTACTACTGCACTGCAAAATAACTTCAGGGTAATAGTAACAAAATTATTGTTCAACAAAGACACCAACACAAAAGTGCTCTACCAGTATCAACACATCCTAGTAGTTAGAACACCTCTTCAAACTGCCAAAACATCGACGTAACATTACCCAAATTCAACGAGCCAACGTTTATTACACAATGGGACATTATCAAGCTGAGGTTTCACAATGTACCTGTAAGAAGCGCTCGCGTCATCTAAGCATTTCATTTAAAAATAACGCGATCCTTCCGGAAAAGTGGAGATTGAATGGGCTCTTTTGCCCGGAGATACTCGGCCGGGGCGCAGTGGAAGGGTAAATTGGTACATTTATAGGCCACATTTTGTACGAACAGCCATTATTGGGGTCTTGAACTGACTACGGAAGAAGTCGATTTAGTTCGCAGCATGCCTCCGAAGGTAAACCGGCCCAGTGTGACGACATTGCGCTTTATTATGATACTTGTAACTTTATCTAAACCGAAAACTGATACAGACTTATACGCATTCTCGAAGTCATTATATTGTGAGTTAATCTATGCTTTCTTCGGGTTAGAAACGCTGTGTAAAAGGTCACAAAATACTATCTATATAAATAAAAATTAATCGCGAAATGTGTTGCTAAGCGCAAAATTCGAGGATGACTAGACCAATTCAAGTAATTTTTTTTTTATTTGATTCCAGAACTGCACGGAAGGTTTTCGCGTTGCACGGTATTAAAAGTCAAAGCGAGCGGAGCAGCTATATTGTAATATAAATATACGTTGCTACCCGATTCATAAATAACAGACAATTTATTCTATTATTACGTATCTATCTTTTGCAGAAAAATAAATTATTTTTTACATAACATTACAATTCAGTGAAAACATATTGGGTAAATTTCTATACGAAAGGTCACCGTCCCATTGCCAGATATCAAAAACAATGATGTGAAGACATGCGAGAAAAATTTGTTACTACCAATTCTGATTCTGAAACGCATTAAATGGAACTGTGATCTTTCGGTTATTAGCATAAGAGGAAATGTTCAACTTATAGCACATGTCCGTGTCGAGTATTGACGTTGGCATGCTGTCAGGCAACAAAATTGTTATTTTGACAGAGGTAGGACATGGCGGTATCTGCCGTACCAATCGAGGAGTCTGACTAGGGAAGCACCTCCGTCTTATAAAATAACGCGGCTAATAATTACCTTGTGTTATATTTACGACGGTGAGTAGGGTAGCCAGAGCTCACTGGATAGATTTTATGTGAGAAGACCGCGGGCTCGGGTTAACTCTGCTTGGGCAAACATATAATGAGTAGAACCGGAGGTGCAACTTAAAGTCGTTCAAAAATCAATCAAACAAAAAGTTATAGGTAGTAACAACTAGATTTTTATTTTTTTAAATAAAAAATCAATTATGTGCACACAGTGCGATACTCTTCTGAATTTAAATATTTTATTGTCGTTCCGAAAACAAAAACCACAAAAAAGACAATTCCGAATTTAGTTATTTCAAGAAAAGATTTCTTAGATGTAAGAATCTTTAGTAAGACTTGGATAAACAATAACGGCAATACTGTGAGGCATGATGACGAAGACGATTTATCTTGTTTTATGTATCCGAGGGATCCTACTTCGTTCGAATTTTACTGGCGGCCCAAACGTCTCGTGGGTGACGTCTACTCCCAGACTTTTTAGTGCTTTTTGTAGGACTATAATGACTTAGGTATAGCTGAAATAATTCACATTTAAACAAGAGGTACATTACGACCAAAAATTGCATACTATTGATGGATGTAAAGTGGATTGAAAGAAGCATTTTTGATGGGTATTAAGTATTACATTTGTTTTTTATTGTTGAGTAAACTTAATTACTTTGAAACGTATATGAAGGTGGGAAAGCAGTCCTTCGCATAAGAGACAAGAAAAATCAAATCCTTCAAAAGAAGAGGAGCCTAAAGCCTAAAGAGTACTAGAGTAATATAAGTATATCACTAAACTTGTACCGTTTTTTAACTATATTCCTAGTGAGATGGTAATGAATCGCTTACGTATAATTATGTTCCGGTATATAATTATATCCCTAGGAATATAACTATATTACTGCTTTATCTATCTTACTGCGACATAGGCATTGTCCTAGTATTATGGCAGTATCAAACTCTGTATATATTTAGGTCATTGTTACTAGCACAAGTTTTAAAATTATTGTAAGACACGTTATAGACCCCAATCCGAAATAACCGATTATTATTTCCTTTATCTTTTCATGCATTGAATGCAAACAGGACTAACGCTGTAGCTGAGATGATGCTATATAAAAAGTAAGGTTCATCAAAATGTACGTAAATCTTTAAATACAAACAAGATTTCCAGTTGTACGAGTATTATACGTTATCGTTCTGAATACTTCACAAGTTTCAATCTAAATTCCAAATGAAATGAAACTACAATTCCTTCAGCAAACCTTAACCAACTTTATAGCCACATAAAATCATATAGATATCAAAACGAACACCGTCGACGTACCGAACGCTATCTTGTCGACACGGCTGGCCGTAGAATATTAAATAATTGTCGGTGGCTTCAATCAAGGCTGTGAATAAACCATAAACGTCAGAAGTACAGTAAAACGGGGTAACGTATGTCAGGAATTGCTAGTCTGACTTAGGGCGCTTTCAAAGTTGACAGTTGGAAGCGGACTACTACTTTTTATTTTAAAAATGACACGACGCCAGACCATGTTTAAAAGCAGATAGGACATGACGGTATCACCTGTCCGAATTGTGAAAGTCCTGGACATTTTGAACTAATATTGCATACCACTACACAACTACTAGTATGAGAAGCTACTGCATAATAGTACTGCTTATTAACGTAATTAAGTTTAGGAAACTACTTTCAGTTTCTTATAAGGAAACAAGACATCGAACTGGTTTATTTTTTTAATTCTATCTATGTTACTTAAATTAGACTTAGGTTGTCAAAGGATTATAGATCTTAAGGTGTCCAAAAAGTTTTGGAGCTCTCTGTACATTATTGGTATTGAAAGTGCAGTGTACACAAGATTGCTGGCAAAGTTGAGAGCTCGTTCAGTCAGTTCTAATCAATTAGTAAAGTACTACATTGAGCATCGGCTAAGTTCATTAACATCAGAGCAACTCGTTCCACTGGAGCGATGTTAAAGCAGTGGACATTGTTAATTCTCTCAATTAGGGTCAACTTTATAGTCTAAGTTCTTAACTACAAATTTTGCCATGAAATGAGGGTTATCTGACTGCCACAACCAATTGGCGGTATCGAAGTTCTGTAGATATTCTAGATGTCGGACTTTTTTGGACTCTCTCTCTCTCTACCCTACAGTGGACCGCGGACTCCAAGGTAAAAGCCTTTTAATACCATTTAAGTGGCAGACAAGCAGACGGCCTAACTGATGGAAAGTGGTTACCGTGGCTTATGAACGTTTGCATCACCAAGTGCTCACATTCGTGCTTCCGGTCATATAGAGAAGAGGGGGATAGGGGAAGAGGGAGAAGAGAAGGTTAAGAGAGCTTCGAATGCTACCGGGAATAACGCTACAATAGCTGTGAAAATCATTACTTCTTTCATGATGAAGGCCCATATCGTGAAATCTTAAAAAAGCTCAATAACTTAACAGCTATCATATAACCAACTGCAAATGTAACTTTGTAATGCGATTTATTTATATAGATTACAAAGTTATTTATGCAATTGGTAATGTGATAAACGTTCAATTATTGACCTGTTTTAAAATTTCAAGTTCGACCTGTTGGAAAATACTTTAATTACTCAAAACCATCCTGTTCTTGTACCCTTCAATTCGTAAGCTTCCTGAGTTAGACTTTGAAATTATTTATGTATATATGTAAAGTAACTAGAATGAAACATTTTGGATGGGTATTAAGTATTACATTTTGATTTGATTTGATATTTGATATTCCCTTTGATAAGAATTTAATCACTCAAAACAGTCCTTTTCCTGTATCCTTCAATACATAAGCTTCCTGAACTAGATTCCCAGTTCCTTTATAAATATAGTATCAAACTAACATTGTTTTAATATCTCCTGTGAGGAGCAGCCTTTGTCCAAATATAGGGAATTTGTGTCAACCCAGCCTTAGGGCAAAACCGACATCTGTATAACGCATAAAACTGTTCGTGCCGTTCCGATGTCATGTTTAATGTCGTAGGATGTAGTTTTACTACTGTAACAAGTTGTTAGCTAATGTCTCTGTCGTCAAATAAACTTTATGTTTCTATTTACCAGAAGCTACTTCGTTGTTGTGGGCTTACATATTATTATCAGAGACTTTTTTAAGTTTATCTGACTTTAAATCTTTTTTTTTGTTTTCAAAATCGGAATAATTATGATAACATTTAGTAGCTAGCACTAAGTTTGAAGCTTCGGTTGCTTAGTAATTTACTGTTTGGATATTTTTAGTTCAATATTATTTTTGTAAAGAAATCAGACAATGCTGTGCATACAATAAGATTACTGATTTGAGAAAAAAAATATAGCTCTGTACCAATTCGTCTGGCCAGCATAGAAGCAGCAGGCTAAAGCCTCCCAGAATTGGGAGATCACTATATGCGATAGGCTGATTGAGAAGTTGAACGGCTATACCTTGCATAGCAATTACAATAGCACTCATTCATTCTAAGAGCCTATTCCCAATACAGTTGGAGTCGGCTTTTTAGTCTAAACAAGATGTGGCTGAACTTGGATATTTTCCGTGAACTGCCATCGGACCTCAAGCAATTACAATAGCACTATTGAGAGAAATTTAGATAAAAAAAAACTAACATTTTAAACATCATGTTTGATCAGTCGTCATCAAAAATAGTCCATAATATAACCCATGGAAACCAAAAAACAAGTGAAATTGTGATAGTCGGTGCACGCGCGTCATTTGGTGTTTTTGTAAGAATACGTCTAAACTTTTTCATAAGTATACAAGCTTGTTCGATCCAAAGTTTGAAACGTCTTAAATATTTTTTTTGTTTAGCAAAAAAACGCTATTTTGAACAGTTGAAAAAAGGTGGTGTGACACTATAGTTGCCACGGCCTTAAAAAAGATTAAGTGTGTTTTCGTTTTGTAGTACATATGATTTGAGCTAATATGGCAAAGTAGGAGTAAATTCCACCACCCAAAGCAAGTATTATTTACTAGTAATGGTGAGTTTGGCGGTATCTCGTATCTCCAAACTCACACACACAACCGATATTTTCAGTAGTATCACTATTCACTATCGAGCATTTCTACTAGTTTTTTCTGTTCTGTGTTAACCTCAGTTTCTTGAAATTCCCGTTCATTCTATCGATTCAAATGTCTTTCTAAAAAAAACTGAAGAAGTTGATTGTAGAAAGAGAGTGCCGGCATTTTCCTCTTTGATGTCGTGCAAACTTTAGTGACAAGGATATGTTAGAGGTTAAAACTAAGTAGAACTAATACAAATAGTTTGATGCCCTTTGATTATAATTATTATTATCATTGACTCTACAATTACATAGCTATACACAACAGGCAATTACTTCAGCTTAGAGACATCGTGGTCAGCTATCACAGACGATGACCATTGGTTGTAGACTAAAGAGCAACTGTACACGACTTTGAATATCAAAGAGGGCTATTAACATATCTTGATTGCCTCGGAATACTGAGTCAGCAACTAATTTATCGATGTAGAGCTGATGAAACCCATACATGCATAATTTACAATATTTCTCTGTAATTAACTATTAAAACTTTTGCGTTTCATTATACGTCGGGCAATAGGTAGGGATGTCTACTATGTTTTATTCTTTATAATTATACAATTAGGATCGTACGACCTTATTATCTTCCCTATTCAGTGATATTTAGGTTCCTATTACATATACAGATACTGGGTTAAATTAGCTTTATCTCCGACGCTGCCAATAGCGAGGCCGCAGGTAATCTAACCTTTTACTTAACAAATTTCATTGAACACTGTTTTTTCCAAAATTCTGATATTACACTTAAAAAGTTCTATAAATGGAAAACGAATAACAGGATATTAATAAATTTGACAAAGGGGGAAGCCATGCGGAATGATGACCAAATCAGTTGGAAAAATATGAAATTATAATAAAATGGGAAACGCGTATTTGTGGAGAACGTAACGACCATGTTCACTTTGTAGCCGCACCCAGATTATTTTATGTTTTTGAATAGATATTATATAGATAGGCAAATTATAAAATATCTAAATTCACATCATAATAATTACGTAAAGAACAGCGGCCCTCCGGGAGTGCCAACGGACATGAAAACTTAGCCAATCATGTATTGCTTGTATAATGTAATGTAAATTATAAGGGGGATTAGTATGCTAACTGTTTCATACTATCATTCATGTGACCGATAGTTCGTATGATTGTCAGTAGATGGCACCCATCATCACTCCAAGATTCTTGTATAGGAGAATTTCGAATGATCAAGACATAATTCGGTGGCTGAGCGGTTAGAGCATTCCCTCTGTAAGGAAAAGATTGCATTGTCGAGTCCCGTCGGAGCATTTATATTTACCAATCTAAATTGATAGCTACTAGTACTAGCTAGCTAGTACAAGCAAAGTATTTGACGAACAAATTAATTAAACAATCAGTGTTGAGATTACTTAAAAGAATTATTATTGAAATTTGTCCATATTGTCCACAGAATGTCTACATTACAAGGAAAAAAGTGTACGCAAATGACGGTAGTTCAATATTTTGATATTAGTTTGAATACACTGTGTCACATATTGCTTTTCATAAACCCAACGTGTACAGCAGAGTAATATAGTAACCAAATATCAAATTTGTAGAACAAAATACATTATTTATAAGTAGGCAACATATCGAGTTCAACAAAGGCACACACCAAGATTGATACATTGCGAAAACTTTTTTCACTTACATACATCTTTGTTTACTTACCCATACTTACCAAGTTACTTACAATTTACTTGCAGACGTTTCCGGTGTTATTTGAACGTGAATTTCTTTAGCAGTTACCAAAACTTTGAAAGTAACCTCTTGAACTTAGTAGCAACATTCTTTGCAAAGTTTGTTAGAAATTTTCTTCTATGACCCATTTTAGGTAGGTTTTTTTTTGCTTTTTCTATATATTTCAATTTGTTTTACTGTTTTGTAACTCTACAGAGAGCAGTCTGGGAAATAAAAAGTGCGGTAAATTTTGTTGTTTACTACATTCCCACTCCAGCAATATGTCTTTATGAATAAGAAAGTAAAGATGTGACATTGGTTTTTTTTATTTAAAGACAATTTGGATTTGCTTTTCGCTCATAAATGCATAGACGATGGAGTAGAATGACTCGTAGTTGGAAATATCATAGGATCATGAATGAAGACCACACCTAACTACTATTAGACGACCCGTAGGACGTCCCTCCATGAGATGAATCGCTGGTATAGTCAGAGTTGCGGGTACCCGTGAGATGCAGACCGCTTCTAACCAGTTGGATTGGAGGTCGATGGGGGAGGCCTATGTTTAGGAGTGGACCTCTAATAGGTGAACTGGTGATGAGGAAATACCATACTTAGTATCAATATCAGAGATTGCATGGTATATGGGACCCCGCTAAAATCTTTGGAACCACAACTAACCTCAGCTGAGAGTTACCTGCTTAATGACGAACGAGGGTCTAATGCAGGTTCATTACTTCACGTTGGAAGATTAAAAATATATAAACCAACGATAAGGGTGTGTTAAGTAATAGATTGGAAAGAAGCTTGCACCAAAACAAAAGGCAAAACAATCTAGAAAATAATTCTGATAACTCTTTCAGCTGCCATAGTTATAAACTTCTTGTGTACGTGAATAGAAACATCCGATTGTTCAAGCAATTTATAGTATCCTTTATATAAATGGCTTCCCTTGTTAGTTTAAACTGAAAACTAATAAAAAGCTTAAAGACAATAGTACCCTGTCAAGGCTCCAACAATGTAATTGAAGTTAGGAAAGTTTGTCTGAGACCATTTTGATAACAGTTGGATAATGGCATCTGTGGCATTCAATGGAAAATGGTAAATGCTGCGTCAATGTATACAATTTTGGATTTGACACTCAGTTTCGGCTCATCTATGGGAGAGCAAGAATTCATCAAAACACACAAATACACTGTGTTCATTTAAAAAAACATGTATCGCTAGTGAAACGATCAGTTTCTTAAGTCTAAATAGTAACCAAGTAGGTTAAGAAGGTTGAACAATAGTTATCAAGTATGTATTGTATACTTTGAACGGTTTCTTAACACATTGAGATCCTTCCATACCTTGGAGAGCATGGGCACCGTACAACTACTTGCGACACTATAAATTCCAGAAATTTCATCTAACTACTGAATTTCAATGTTGCGAGTAGTTTCTGGCAAATCGGAAATCGGTTCGCTTTATGAAAAATATCAAATTTCGGGAACTTTGTAGTTAGACTGGAAGCGGTACCGCAGTCTTTTTGATTAACAATTCGAAAAAAATACCTATGATACGATTTCGTTTACTTTGATCGCATACTTCGATCCCCTGAGACATCTATTACTTATATATTTATAGGCTTACGCTTAATTGAGTCCTCGTCTGTACTGGTGGCAGAACGAGAATGTGGACCGCATGAGGTGCAGGTGACGGGCGTTCGTCCTTTCTCCCCGCCCGTGCACCCCGCAGTACCGTGAGCTGAGCACTCAGAGTGAGTTTATGCGGTTTAGCTACGTATTGTATGCAATGTATGTAAAACTGAGATCATACTATCCCCTCTATATAAATATTCCTGGCCACTAAACGCATAAGTACTTAGCAATGCAAACAAACAAGATATAGATTTCAATCTTGATTGGGCTAACCCATTTCATTAATGTATAATATATACATATGTAGGCAGATTTTCAACATCAAGCGAAACGATAACCTTTACTGTGACTTGATTTACTAAAACTGTTTGGTTAACAGCTGATTGTTGCTGCTATTCTTCGGGGAAGATACGATTATCATGTTAATGACATTTAATACGAAACGCGACACACTATGTAATAAATACCTCATAATTGCTTTAATAACGTTCCAAGTATGAAATTTAACGAAACTGTGAAACGGAACGAAAATATTAAAGCAAGAAAGTATGAAATATTTACAAGAAGATAATATTTCAAATGGAACCTTATTATATTTAATATTCTACTTCCTACTAGTCCTGTGTCAATCGCGATTGATCGAATCAAAATGATCGGGTCGCGAGCGATATACGAGTGAGTCAATCATCGATCTCGAAGAGATTCGATCGTTTCGCGACCCGTCGATCGTTTGGTTGCTGCTGTCTTCGCGGTTCACGATCGATGAACGAGACGTGTAGGATAATAACAATGAATTCGTAGGCCGTATTGTTTACCTTGGTACCTATTATACTATATCTAAATTATTTTCTAGAAATAAAAGGCTTGCAGGTCTATAAAAGAAACATTGAGCGATTGCGATAAAAACAAGTAGGTAACTTTATGAATTCCTTAGATCTTAATATATTCCTATCAAATCGATATATTATTTATTTGTAAAATGATCATCATTATTTAATTTTATGAGCGGGTTTCCAACCATAAACAGATTCTAATTTCGTGTATATATCCACAAATATAGACAAACATTATCCTAATCCAGCCTAATAGGTACGATTCCAATAAATTGGCATTTTAAACCTCGGGAACCTGATTGAGGAATGAAATCGTGATAATGAAGACTCGCGACCCGCCAAACGATCGAGTCTTTTGATTCGATCATTTTGTTGACGGGTCGCGATCGACCCGGTTCGCGAAGATTGATCGATCGACACAGGACTACTTCCTACTAATATTATGTGAAAGTTTGAGAAGATGTTTATACGTTTGTTACTCAACAACATTCTAACGGCTGCATTGATCTAGCTGAAATTTGGTAGTCTGGAATAACACATAGGCTACTTTTAATCGTTTGAATTTCGAGAAAAGAATCAAAATTCAATGCGAATGTAGCCGTGGGAATCAGCTAGTTGTTCTTTATACGTAATAATTATAACCTAACCGCTGCCATCCGTGTTTCAAATACATCGCCAAGCAGAATAATCTTCCAGAAAAGAGTGAAAAGTCACTTCTGACTTAAAAAAACCCCTCGATTCTCACTAATGATGCGCCGGCCCCTCACCGTCCATCAATTGTGCAAACGTTTGTGCAACGAGCAGTGGCCATCGAGTTTTGCATGGTGCCAAAAAAGAGGCACATGACATCCACTGGCGGCTGTAGTTAGTGGCTTATCTGCACGGAGCCTTAATATCGATGTAGGTACCACACTATAAATCGTACCCTCAGGGAAAAAAAAGCATAAGACGGAAATGCTGATTTTTCAGTATGGCGAAAAAACTGAATTTATGGGCATATTTACTTTATTTCCAAACGTAGAAGAATTATTCTTATATCAAAAAAAGGAGAAAAAAATATTGCACTTCGTGTTGTATTTAAGTTAGTACTAATGTTTATAGTTTATTAGGAATTGTAAAAATAAATTATTATGCTATTTTTCAGAATACAATAAAATAAAGCATTCTGAGTATCAAAATTTATGCCAGACTTTGCTAGAAAAGTAAAATATATTTCAAAAAGTATGTTATATTAAAGCAGTAATGAACTCGTGAATATGAACATTTTTGGTAGTATAAGTAAGATTACTGCATTATTTCCTTTATAAAAATTATGTTTGTAATGCACAAGCAATATTTACCCCTTTTTTCAATATAGGGGCTTGTTAAGATAACTTAAGTAAACAATAATAATTACTTATTTCATTATATGTTTTAGAAAAGTTAGCTGCATATTAACACATATTACTTAGAGTTATTATTTATGACTACAGGGAAAAACAGAGAATGCATTTTTTATGCATTATTTTTTATTTTAGGCAAAATACTAATTATAGTTTTGGTAACAATTAAAGTTCGTACTATCAACAATAAAATTGCACAATAATATTCAGTAATTTAGAGTTTCGGTGAAGATTACTACCACTATTGATTTTTTTTATGAATTCTTAAATAATCAGTAAGTAGATAATTTGATAAGACTAAACTTGTAACAATTAATGAATTAAGTTTTTATTGGCTCCGTACAATAAAATATTTATGATCTCTCAGTAAACGAAATTCAATTATGTCAGGGGAATAACGGATAAAATCGGCTCCGTACTAAAAAAGTATTCCATCCCGACAGTTCACGCACCAGGCATTAAAGTAAACAACATCGTGGGCACACCGAAGGATATCTTGCCGCTTCAGACGCCAGGGGTCTACAAGATACATTGCAGCTGCGGTAGTTCATATATAGGCCAAACAAAGCGGACTATTGCTGATAGGGTCAAAGAACACATTGCAACTGTAAAGAACCGCCGGACGAGCAAATCAGCGATTGCAGAACACCTTTTAGTAGCAGGCACGAATCACTGGATTGTATTGCACAATACGCAAGTTCTCTCCACCGAACGTCACTTTTATTCGAGAGCTGTACGAGAAGCTATTGAAATCTAGAAGTACAAGAATTTCAATCGGGAAGACGGTTTCAAGTTATCTGCGACATGGAATCCAGTGATAAAAAACTTGCTGCCTCGCTTTTCTGCGCGGTCAGATAGACACCAAGCCATTTGCACAGATAATAGGGACCCTGTGAGTGTGGTATGTGATGGTACCTGCAGAGAAAATAATATAAAAAATGTCGAAAATGTGCGGGTAAATGTATAACCGGCTACCTCGACGACGGAGGGCGTGCGCGGCTGAGACAGTCAGCCTATGACCACGGCCGGTGCAACCTGGTCGAAATGTCAGGCATTCCAAAGGTTTTTTTTTATCTATGGCACGTCAATTTGACTTCACCTCGCCTGATGTTAAGCTGAAGGCAAAGTCTCATGAAAGATTTTGAAGATATTGAAAGAGTTTTGTACTACCTATACGATGATCGCGTTAATTCCCGTTTACATATTATTATAAGACTGAATTTGTTGAATTACACTCTGTTCTGTTTCGTTGGCTGGTTTATGAGGTCTATTGGTATGTTGTCCTCGAAGGTTTGTTATTTGGTCACCATTAGCATATTTATCAATGGCAGTGTAAACTGTTCTTTCTTTAATATCTAGCGTATTAAGAAACATGGTTTTGCACACTTTTCAATCAGTCACAAGACATGCATCGCTTTATGACGGCAAATAATAAACCAATGTACGATTTCGTTCACGTTTACGCTGCATTTTCATAACTTTAGGTTCTATAATCTCGGTGTTTTTCAAAATGAACTTCCATTGAGTTTCATGGTTACTAGAAGTCCAAAATTGCTTAAATATTCCCAACCTTTTTCTAGGGTTCTAGTTACTAACACTGAACGAGATGTCATTGCTTCAGATTCTGTGGTGGAACTATTTCCAGCTGGTATATTTTCAGCGTGACAAGTGAAGGGTCAGAAGTTATAGGCCGAGATTATAGAACCTAAAGTTATGAAAATGCAGCGTAAACGTGAACGAAATCGTACATTGGTATATTATTTGCCGTCAAAAAGCGATGCATGTCTTGTGACTGATTGAAAAGTGTGCAAAACCATGTTTCTTAATACGCTAGATATTAAAGAGAGAATAGTTTACACTGCCATTGATAAATAAGCTAATGGCGACCAAATAACAGACCTTCGAGGAAAACATACCAATAGACCTCATAAACCAGCCAGCGAAACAGAACAGAGTGTAATTCAACAAATTCAGTCTTATAATAATATGTAAATGGGAATTAACACGATCATCATATAGGTAATACAAACCTTTGGAATGCCTGACGTTTCAACCAGGTTGCACCGGCCGTGGTCACAGGCTGACTGTCTCAGCCGCGCACGCCCTTCGTCGTCGAGTCCGTGAGGTAGCCGGTTGTACATTTACCCACACATTTTCGACATTTTTTATATTATTTTCTCTCCAGGTACCATCACATACCACACTCACAGGGTCCCTATTATCTGTGCAAATGGCTCGGTGTCTATCCGACCACGCAGAAAAGCGAGGCAGCAAGTTTTTTATCACTGGATTCCATGTCGCAGATAACTGGAAAACCGTCTCGTCTTCCCGATTGAAATTCTTGTACTTCTTGATTTCAATAGCTTCACGTACAGCTCTTGAATAGAAGTGACTTTCGGTGGAGAGGTATCTTTTTGGCTAAGTAAGCGCATTTAAGATAATTTCCTTATAACGAATAAAAAGATAATCGTGTATACAAGACTAGCGATGAAAAAAAAACATACGCATTTAAATCATAATAATTGTTACTATTAATCTTCTACATAAAATATTAGGGATAAACGTAGTAAAAAGTAATACGTCATATTTCTCAATTTATTCTTTGCGTTATATCACTTAATCTACTAATCCGTAAGAAAAAATGTAATGGAACAAAAACTCTCAAAACGAATTTCTTGTTTTAATTCGTCAAATTTAACAAGAAAAATATGAAAAAAATTTAGTATATGCAACGTACTTTTCAAATATGATAAAATCGATAAATCAAAATAAAATCACTTATGCCTATTTTGCACTGGGGGTGCGAAATTACGATGTCCAACAATGCTGTACTCCGAGCAAAACTCAATAGCATCGACATAACTCATGTAACAAAAGGGAGTAGGATTGTCCACCATATCGCCTTCTGGTTAAGTGTATATCACCGTGTCTATAATAATATGGACAAATGTCTTACTACCACTAGGTATTGCCATGCAATGAAGTGTTCCTGTTAGACAGTAATTTACTGCATCTTATGGCTGTAACGATAGCGTATCTGAAGATCTGAAGTAGGGGATAGATAAAAGGATAAAACAACTTATAATCTACCCTAAAGTGTTAACGCAAGGCTTTTTTCTTAATCACGTCTATTTCTCATTAATCAACTTCAAGAGGTTATTTGAACAAACAAGCTATTCAGATTTAGAATCAGTTTGTAAATTTACCGCCGTATGGTTCCCGCTAAAGTAGAATTTAGCCCACGTCTCTTCCAATGCAGTGTCGTACAAGGCGACTAAATGTAATACAGGTGTTTCTGTAAGGTGGAAGTACTTCCCCTGTTGGACTGTTCAATTAGGACGGTGGATATCGCCATATCCTACCTCCGTGAGTGCGTGTTGTAGATACATGCATACAAATCTAATTTATGCCCAACGTGCTTCGCCTTCATGCTGACGTACGTACATTTCTTTTAATGAAAATCACTATAATAATAAATCGTTCAGAGCATCCTATTAAACCATAATATATAAAATTAGATTAATACTAATGATATTTATAAAATGGTCAGTTAAATTCTATAGTTAATTTCTTTCAAGTGAAACTTTGGACTAGTTCATCGTAATAACAAAATCATCAAATAACAGGCTTATTTGAAATTTAGTAAAAGAAATCATTTAAAATATTCCATTGACCATTTTATTCCTATTCACCCCTGCATCCCGATTCACCCCGTTTTACTGAACTTATAAACAAATAAATTAACAATTAAAATTAACTTTCAACGATATTATTTTTGACATGTCATCGATCGATAAGGCTTTAGTCGGCGCAAATTAGTGACCGTTGTACGGATGGTTTTTGCGGTCAGTCCCAGTTTTGAAACAGGAATCGCCTCGGTTAGCGGTTACCAGAATAAATTGCTGTTGTTGATCTATTTTTGATTTGTATGAATCCGGGTATACCGAAATTCCATTTAGTGAATGTAGATCAATTTTATTGTACAAAAATACATATTTTGTTTAACAGAATTACACTAAATCAAAATATGTTTTATACATTTTCATATAAGTATAGATTTGCAGGCAACAGCATATCAGAAATAATATTAATCAGGCTTTGGTTATTTATATCTTATGAATATTTTTGTTATGACGTACAGTGGGCTCCAAAAGTTCCTGGACATTTTGAAACTAAAATTGCTTGAAGTGATGCCACTATACAACTACTAGTCTTAAAAAATACTGGATAATGGATCTATTTATTAATGTAATGAAGTTTAGGATACTACATGCAAGAGTTTACTTATTTTCTCATTGAGAATAATTCATTTTATTAACGCTTTTTATATTACTCTTGGTTAAATTAGACTTAGACTGTCAAAGGATCATAGATCTCAAAGTGTCCAGGTACTTTTGGAGCCCACTGTACTTCAATACCGCTGTACAAAATTCAATTTCAACACAAATCTGCTAAAATACATTTCCGCATTTCGTTCAGATATAACTATTTGTGTATTCCATGAAACTGCGGTTAGACATGAAATACATGAAAAGCATCTTGCTCAGAATATTAAAATAATATATGCAGTACACCATCCTGCACAAGAAAAATACGGCCTACATAATAAATAAAATATTCAAATTGACTTCAATGTGAATAATCATACAGTTGTCTTCCTCACAAAGCTATGTGACAACGAGAATATGCATAGTTACAAGGAGCATCGTGACAAGCCGTAATCAACACGGGTGTCTGGAGAGCATGAGATGTAGAAATTGGGTCTCACTGTCTTCCTGGATGTCTCCTATAAGCTTTATATAATAAGCTTTCTAAGGCCCTTCTTACATTAGGCAACTATAAAAAATTTGGAAGGCGGTTGGACCACGGGCAATAAAAAAATAAAATAGTCTAGGACTATCTGCACAACGCCACTCAGACCCATGGCAAGTATAGGTTAACTAGCTGGTGTTATGGGTTTTAGAATGCGGATAAACATACTTGGATACTTTGTTTTTGTAAATACATACATATTATATATAGAAACACCCAGACCAATGCAAATATTCAATTTCATGCACGCAATAGAGGGAGTTAACGAGGCTTGTACATTACGTAACTACAGTTTTGGCTATTTGATTCGCGGCATTCGCCATCTTTCCGATACTTTTTAAGAGCAGCTGATTGGTTGTTAAGATACGAAACTCAAGTCGTAATGCAAATGTATGTGCCAAACTCTACTGAAAATTTGAGTTTCGTTTGGTTGGACATTGCCTACATTTATGTGTGTGACTTTTTTTCCGGACATAAACCATTAAATACGAGTACGAGGAGTGAAGGTGAAATAAGTAGGGCGCAATATGTGTGCTTTTCCGTTCATCTCCTTCCCATGTCATATTTTACACAGTCCATCTATCTCTTCCTAGATCTTTTACCCTTTAGCCATCTTCTGATTCAAATAATAATGAAACAAAAAGATGACAACAATTAATGAAATCAATTTGATATCAAATTATTCATAATTCGTTTTAGAAACAACGTATTCATTGAATATCAAATGAATTGAAAATTAGTATTTTCCATTGTAATCAAATGTATTAATTATCATCGTGTCGATGACAACCCGGGGTGTCTTCACATTATCCGATAGTATATTGATGGAATACCGAATACCAACTCAGTTAGGGTGGAAGATGTGACTGAACTATGATATTTTCAGTGAAACAACTACCATCGAACCTCCACAATCAAATTGACGATATCGAAGTGTTAAGTAGTTAGGTTAGTCGGATTTTTGAGTGCTCCAACTTTCCGTAACGACTGCTATAGATATTCGTATGACAACCGGGACCGATGGCTTAACGTGTTATCCGAGGCACTGGTACTAAAGGAACATTCCGTCCAATAAGTCTCATCCTCGTCATTCCTACACAGGACAACACGTGCAGGACTTAGATGTCAACCGCAGAATATTCCATAAAGACCCAAGTGGTCCGGTAAGTCTATCTCTATAAGTCTTGGAATTAATTACCAGCTCACGCGTTTCCTTTTTCCTACAGCCCCAGGTCCTTTATTATGGTGTCGATGACACCCTGAGGTCCCTTCACATTAAGCGATAGTATTAATAGAATATCGGTAAAATAACGTTCCTTCCAGTTAGTCCCACTCTTTCCTTTCCTACACAAGACAACACGTGCAGGACTTAGATGATAACCACTTGCGGTTCAAAATATTCCTTCAAGAACCAAGCGGTTATAAATTAATTAATGAGACATCATTATATTTAACGTTGTTCCTGGTTAGGCATACAAGGCATTTACGAACCCGAGTGCCATTCGGTTACAGTAAGTTGTTTTGTTTTTGCGTAGCAATTTTTTTTATCTCCATATGGTGACGGACGGTGAGTATTCTAACTAATCATTCAATCACATTCATCAAGGGATCATCAAGGGTGTCATAAGAAGCGACTTACGGAAAACTTAGACGATATCACTGCTAAAGAAGAAAAACCCGATATGAAACCCTTTACCAACTCGTCTGGCCAGCGTAGTAACAGTATCACTTGTAGTATCACTCGTATCAATCATAATATCACTCATAGTATCACTCATAATATCACTCAGAGTATCACTCATAATATCACTCAGAGTATCACTCATAAGATCAATCATAGTATCACTCAGAGTATCTCCCATAATAATCCCTCATAGTATCACTCATAGAATCATTCATGGTATCACTCATAGTATCACTCACAGTATCACTCATAATAATCACCCTCAATATCACTCATAGTATCACTCATTATATCACTCAGAGAATTACTCATAGTATCACTCATAAAATCATTCAGAGTATCACTCATATTCTACTAAATCGTAAATGTTACATTATAAGCTGCTGTTTTGACGCTAACCAGGATTACATAATACTATACGATTGTTGTGTGCATTAAATTAAAATGGACTTGACGTATGCGTGTGATTTATATGGCTTCATGTATAAATCACAGAATACTAGCAACTGTTGAAGTTCATACTGGTGTTAATTACAACCGGCGTTAACAGCCCTACAGATGTTACCTACATATTAAAATTACAGACCTAGTTTCTCATAACATTGTTAAACTTATGTCCCCCTCATCATTCATCAACCGCATTCCATTGAGTTGCATTTTACAATACTAGTCTGAGTCTCACAAACGTATAAAATGAAAGCCCTTTAAAAATAATCCATAAAACGACATTTACAAAACATTTGAATAAATTAAATGTCATGTCAAGTTTTTGCGTCGATTGTGTAAATGAAGTCTACATTTTTGACGTGCTTTAATACCCAGAGGTGTTAACCGAGAAGTAACTACGTACAGAACAAACTGAAACCACACGATATTTTAACTCCCGATTCGATTACCGACAGTCCGCGTGCTATACAAGAAATACCAAGAACTACTGGGAAGGCTACCTTTCTTACATGATATAGTATAGTCTGGATATATGTAGATCTTATCCTCCTTCGTTTAGTTAGTAGCACCGGGGCATGTGAACCGTTTGTTCTTACGTGCCCAACCCACGACGGTCATGCTCAAATCACAGACCCACGTTATTGATAGACAGATTACTCATCAGTGGCGAGGGTTTACTATACAAAGATTCCTGTAGTCTTGCTCTGCAAAGGGAAACCGTGGCTTAAATTTCCAAAAGAGGTAGATACACCGATATCTCTATTGAAAATATTCACCCTTCAAAGATAAGTAGTGGGACTTGCAGTAGTTCTTAGATACAATAAGTGACCTCATAGCTGGAAGGGATCTCTTTCTTGGGATGTAGTTATCATACTTATTATAAACTAAAAAACAATATTATACAATAAAAATAAGTGAACATCTAACTGAGAGCACAATTTTTTAACCCTTGTCAAACGAAATAAGATACCTACCACAGACATTATTATTATACATAACTTCACACATTCAGTCGTCATCAGCCGCAACAAAACGGCACGATTTACGACTCAAGGAAAGATGTGAACACCGTAGTTCCACACCCGCGGCCCCGGTGGCCCCAGAGCAGCCAGGAAATATGGAATATGCCAGAGACTACCTCACCCTCGGTAACTGGGTAATCCGAGACAGCTGTGCGGTTTTACTCAGTTTGAATTCGACATAACCACCCCCATAGACATGGGTAGCCGCCGATGGATGCCGACGAAATAATAAAATCGTGTCGTGAATTATAAAAAGACTAGTTAGTTAATACTTCAGTTATTGTAGTCTCTTGTTCCGCCATGTTGTAATTAACTACAAATTGCTACGTCAGATTGTTGACAAAGCTTGTATTTTGAATTTACTTTGATTACTGTGTTGTTTAATTATTTTTTATTACTAACTACAATATTGAATACTTTATTTCGTGTTTTATTTATTTTGTCGATTGTTTGAGTTCAAAGCGACTTCTTGGAGGATTTTTTTACTTGTAATATTATTATGTACAATAGCTGTGCCTGAGGCTTTGCCCTTTTGGAATTTTTATCCTGTTTCCGCAACCCACAAGAATTTTTGCCCGGGATCAAAATTTATATCTGTAATATATCTCTATACGAAATTTCAACTAGACCCGATTAGCCGTTAGAGCATAATTGAGTAACAAACATTCAAACATCTTCAAAGATCTGTCTACCCGAGATCAATTTAGATCAGACTTGTAGATCATATCATATTAGTAAGCTTTTGTGTCTGTTTAGTTATATAATAATAAAACATGTTTACGTTACAACTTCATGCCGATGGCCGTGGAGACTCTGGGGAGTTAGAGCAAGGAGGCCAAAACCTTTGTAAAAGAGCTAGGACATAGACTCAATGAGACAACGGTGGACGGTACGAAGCGAATCCACAATCACATTCGCCACCACTCTGTGCCTCTAGCACGAACCACTTGCGAAGTCACGTCACTTTTGAGTTTCTTGCGTATTCTCAAAAGCTAGGATTATAGACTTCGTGCTACCGTCTAACTTATTATTCGTATTGAGGACTCGAAATATTCACTTTACGAATTCAATAGTGGTTCATGCTAAAGGCACTGACTAGCAATATTCAATTGTCAGACAGGTTTGTATCACATGACATTCTGACAACTAATGTCACTTACATACATTTTCGACTTTACCATTGAACCAATAAAAATGCATTTTGTCTACGTCCCCTGGAAGCTAGATGATAGTCGCTTCATAAAAATATCAAATTTCAACCGCAATGTAGTTAGACTGGAATAAGCGGACCGTGGACCTGAGGTTAACTCGGATGCGACTGGGATTAACGCAAGGATGATGATTAGAGTTCCCGGTAATCCCAACAAGCACCTAATATAAATATCAAAGCAATCTTTCAATTACCACAAGGTGTGCCCGTGCTCAATTTACATTTAATCTACAAGTCTGATCTAAATTAATATCGGGCAGACAGATCTTTGATCACAAGTCAAACCCGAAACCGTTAACGTGTGGCTCCAATGCCAAATTATACACGCATCATTTATCTATAATCGTTCCCAATCAACTGTCAAAGAGCTTAATAATTCGCCACATTAATTAATAATGACATTGATCTCGTAATCGTGAGTCGAATCGTCTGTTGAATTATTTGGGTGAAAATTTGTTAGAGGAATATATATTCATCTAGTTGAGCGTCAAATGAGATAGTGGTTTGACATTAAAGGAAGTTTCAAGACAGAAACCATAAAGTGATCCCTAGAGGTACAAAGTGATGTAGAGTCATGCGTTATCTTTACACAAAACCTGGGCGTGAGAAAATGGCAGAATTAGCCTAGAAACTTTTTTTATAAACCAAGTTGATAACTTGATATATATATACAGAAATATCTATTGCAGTGACGTCAATTGTGTCACAATAAAAGTCAAAAGTCACTGCCACTAATATTTTAAATTCGGTAACGCGGTAATGAATGAGTCTGTTGGTCTATTTACGTTAGTAATATTGATGCCTATGATAGAAACAGATGAATGGTTAATGTCTCACTGCCAATTGTTAAAAGTTATCCCTGTGGTGGCCGTGAAAGAATATCACCAAGATGTGAGGCCTCAACCATACCTCATTTTGTTACGATATTTGCTCCGTTACGCATACTACCTAACATTTTGTGTGCAGAAAACCCCCCTCGAACTTCAGCTCATCAGAACTAATAATAAAGTGATGTGAAAAGTAAAGGTGAATATATTGAATTCAATCCAGCGACCTTTGCATAAAGCATAGCGTTAGCTGTATCGTTATCTCATAACTTGTTAAGTCAGCTCTAGTAGTTCTGTTGCTGAAAATCAACATTGAAGTGCAAGCAATATTCTAAGTGCTACATGAATTTGCCGATCTATCATGTTTGCCTTTGTATGGTTGAAGCATGCTTCAGCATACAGGGTGCTTAGTCTGTATCTTGTCTAAATTCAATGTTGATTATTATATTATGTTATGCAGTTTACGGCACTGCTAATAATACGCCGTTTATTTATAAATCTGTCATATACAGAGCGGCTCTGTAGCGGTTCTGAAGATGCCTCGTGTAGAGGCGAAACACGTGTCTGTTCTTTCTTTTTTATCGCTTTGACCTCTCTTCGACTTCACCTCACCTGATGGTAAGCTTTAGGCAAAATCTCAGGAAAGAAGGTCACCATCACAAACACGTACATTGTTACAATGGTGGCGCGACCTTGACGATCTCATCCGATGTTTTTTCACGTAACGCACCATCAGTCATACCTAATCTAGTTCATTTCATTAAAATAAATTTAATATTTCACAATATTTCATTATACAATTTTACAACTATGAACGTAATATAAAACCCTATTAAATTTTGAGCTCTCATTTCGAAACAAAACACGGACAGCTTTCCCAAAACTCTTCAACACAAGTTAAAACTAGGTACCCACAATTGATTAACTCTGAATTGTGACAGTGGCTATGGTCCATTCAAAAAAGTAATCGCTCCAGAGTTTGTTGGTTGTGGTGTTTCAATTCTCATGCAAAACCGCACTGGGAATTGTAAATACGATTGACAATTTGCCAACTGTTGATATAAATGTGAACTTTTGTTACAGATTCATACGATTTAACTTTATGCACAATGACAAGCGATGAGAAACAATCTGTCAAATAACTGCGTAACCCGTAATAACTGGTTTTTATAAAATTTGAATTTCGAACTTTGATTTGTAATCCCAATTTGGGTGTGACTTTATTATGCTTTCATTCTCACGTATTACGACCGGAAACGGTGCGCACGGTATGAAAAGAAATGTGAAATGAACTCTCTGCTGCAGGAATTCCAAGCGACCATAATTCGTATTCCGAATATTCCGTATTCCGTTTCCGACCTCCGTGTCGTGGCGGTAGTGAACGGGACCGCTACGCAGGAGGCGCGAGTTCGATTCAGTGCAATTATTTGTATTCATGAATATGAATATCTGCATTGGTCTGGATAATACATACGTATTTACAAAAAAAAAAAACATGTACCTAAGTATGTTTATTCGCATTCGGGTCGGTGGCATGAGTATGATGCCGACATTGCAAATGTCCATGGACCATGGTAACCATTTTCCATCAAGTGATAATAAAAAAACATGTGGCAGAATAATACAGTGCGTATTATTTAATTATATCAAGAACCTTTTGAATAAAGTTGAGAGGTATTCAATCAATTTAAAATCATAATTGAGTTTTTTTTTTTCAGCAAACCTTGGTAAAACTTAAACCTTATGTAAACTAAACTGGCAGAGCTTTGTACCCTTTCGCATAGCGCGCTTTTCAATCAAATACCTAACCTAATTATTGTTTGATTTGTATTTATTATTAGTTATAAAATAACTGTTAACCCTAATATAACTCAAATAAATGAATGACTCAATTTAACATAAATGTACAGTGTGCTTTAAAAGTTCTTGGACAATTTGAAACTAAAATTGCATGAAGGGATTAGACGGTACTGGATAATAGATACTTATTCTGTCCAATTGGTATTTTTGAGTTGCGCTGCTACTCACGTAAAGGGCCCGAGCATAGGTTTCGCTCTTCGGGAAGGCTTGCTACGTCCCCCAACGTAATTACATGAGTATACCTACTTATTTTCTTAGAAAGGAAAATACATTGATCTCGTTTATTTTATTAACTTCATCTATGTTACTCTTGGTTGAATTAGACTTAGGCTGTCTTAAGTTGTCCAGAAACTTTGTTTTCGAGGAAATGAAATGATAATTTATTATCAGTTTTTCCTTTTCAGAACAAAACCTGCGTGATATTTTTTTTCACTTGCAATGCGAGGAGTCGGTAAGTGGATTTTGCAGTCTGAGGTAATCAACTCACCCAGTAATCTCACATTGGAGACACAAATGAATAGGTAATTACTAAAGGAGGTTACACACCAACGTAGTATTTAATGCGCAGATAGCAAATTGCCAAGTAAATGTCAATATCAAGAAATATCAAGCTGTGTAATTATAGGATGGCTGCTTAACTACATTGTAGAATTGGTACGTGGCCTCCCTAATTACACTATACGGAATTCAATATTTTTACTTAATGTGCTTCCTTGGTATTCGGATCTTTGTAGAGGATCCATTTTTTGCTTAAGAGAAACAAGAACCTAGTCGCATCAATCTACGTCACCTTCATATCTTTATGGCAAACTTTGCGAGACATTATTCCTCAAGGAGGACGGAAATAGCTGACGACATTCATTTAAATTCATTACTTTTATAGAATGGAATAGAATAGAATCAATTTTCATAAATAAATATAATAATCAACATAGCGGTCAAGTGTAATAATGAATTTCATTATTAGTTTATTATTCTATGAAAGATAAGATGTTTTAGAGCTACATTTGGAATTTGTTTATCTAGGTTTGGCGATGACTATACGTGTACAGTTAAAGACAAAAGTTCTAGGAATTTGTAAATATCTTCACACTGGTATATTTTCATTTTTACATAGAATATATTATAACAATTGAACTGTATATGTATTTGTAGAATTTTGTAATCCATAGAGGACAAAAATAATATGTTTGTTCATTTTAGAAAAGACTGTTTAACTATTCTTCGTCATTGCAGTTTTGTGTCCCGAACACTTTGTCGTATATTATTATTAATATACTACGTGTTATTCAGTTTAGCTATGAACTACATTGAAATTCTTGCAGTAGTCTCAACTGAGACTGAATCATGAATTACACAACTATATTATAGGTTCTAATCAAGATTCAGCACGACGCGCGTCGGTGCATTTGATCGAAAAGTATCTATAATATCTGTTCGTGTGCTTCGCAAACATAATAAGACTACCCAGTACTAATGTTAAAAGTGAAACCTTTTTATTATCTTCCTTTCACCACAACCAGTGAGGCAATACCTAAGGGACTCATTTATAAATAAGCCAAGAGCAAAAAAAAGTAAAGCCATAATCAACGTAGGCATTTTTATCTTATCTAGAGGTTGTTCGGCAATAAAACAAACTATACAATAAGCCATACCCTATCAATTCTTGAAGCAAGAAATATGAATGAACAAAGAACTATTCAAAGTACGAGGACTCGTGCGACAGATGTCAGAAATCAAATAGTGATGACGTAATATGAATAGAAATAGTTCCGACTTTTTGCTGGAAAATGCCCTTTGCCGTCAAGTGAGGCGAATAGAGTACTTCATTTCTGTATAATAATGGGACCTATGTCGTTATTGCTGGAGGATATATACACGCCTAAGGGTACACACTTATTATTTATTATTTACCGAATATAAATACAGACAATGTGTTTCTTTTTATGTAGGACGCGTCAATTTGATTTCACTTCGCCTGACAGTAAACTTAATGGGACAAAAAACTGATATACATTTAATGTAAGAACATTGTTATATGTAACAAATTCTATATTATTTTTTCATTTATTCATTTATTTATTATGAACATTAAACACTTATGCGTTATACATTGGTATTATATATAACTATACAGTAATTATTTTATCTGCTAAGTAAACGCATAACCCACACCAATATCCGCGAAGTAAGTAATATTGTGTGAGAAAAACGTGACCCATAAACAGTGACCTATCGCTGTGAGGACTTCAAGAATTTAATTGCTTCTAGTGTGAGCTTGCGAATATGTCAATGTCGGCTAGGTGGGTGTTGTACGTCTCCAGAAGATGGCGAATACGAGTCCGCACACTCGCATTTGTTCGACACCGTCGTGTGAAGAATAGAACAATCGAGACCCGCGCACCCCGTAATACAGTCCTGGGCACCGCGTAACATAGTTGGTTTGTGATACCATTACAGTCAAATTTGTTGTAGCAAATATCATGCAGCATCATGGACATAAGTAATTTATACTTAGACCTCAACGATTGATAATACCTATAAAGCTCATCTAAAACTCAACTACATTGAGGTACATTATGTTTCACCAGTACTGCAGTACAAATCTTGGGCGGAAAACCAAGCTTTGTTCTATCCATAAATATATCTACCATTTAGTTCCTAATCCTTAATTATAGCGCTATTAAATGACTTAGCCTAATCTCTACACCAAGTAAATCGTAATAATCACAGTTTAGTGTGCTATCGCTCAGTGTCTGACAGTGGGTCCGACGTGTGAAATATTAAAGCTGCAAATTAAGCTTAGTATAAGCGATAAGCGTTTAAGGTTTTACAGATTAAACATAACGAGCTGTGGAACCAAAAACCGCGCATTATACAGTAGTTTTATTCAGTACGCGATTTTGGGTCGCCTTTTAAGAATGACACGCGGTGGTGAACGAGATCAAATCTAGTAATAAAAGATTATATTAAAATAATCTGTGCGCACCAGAGCCTCATTTCTTTCAAGACTATGATCGAAGATCTCTACCCATAGGTACCACGATAGGTGCAGAATATACAACAATATTATAATGAAGAGTAGGCCAAATTGCAACAACATATTTATATCTAATTCCTAGGCTATAAGCAGATAGGGCGTGCCGTAGTAACTGCGGCGCTAAGACTCATCAGGCGACTGGCTAGAGCAAGGTCGAGGGGCGTCATACAGTGGCCTCTTGTACCGGCTGATCACTGGGCACGGGTGGTTGGGGATCACCGCGATGGTACGCTGCGCAAGCGCTTTTGTAGCCGCCGCCTCTAAGTAATGCTCGAGAAGGAGACAGCGGAAAGGGTTCGGAGAAGACTCCGGAACCGCAAAGCTCGCGATAAGCGAAGACGATTCGGATATCGCAGCTCGCAGTATGAACCCTAGCAGAAGGCTGGGGCGGCAGTGCAAAGTGCGCTACTTCATACCCGGGGCTAGACGTGGACACCGTGATCCCTGCACCCGAAGGGGGTCATCTCGAAAGAGAGGGCCCCAGGTCTACCAGGTGCGAGAGATATGTTCACTACTATCTCACCTCCGGCAACTAAAGACCCAAAGACGACGTGCGCTTTAGTCGGTTCGAGTCCGACATAATCTCTCTCAGCGGCTCCGGTGGAAATTACGCGCACGGAAATAATAAAAGAAGGCTTCATGCAGTGATACCTACAGCTGGACATGACCTTTTAGAAATCCTCTCTGCACATATAGCTGGGGTAGAGGGGCCGGTTAAAGCACGAGGTCGAGTGCCGAACATTATTCACACGAAACAGCCGGAATATCTCTTTTTCGCCCACTTATCTATACCACAGTTAGGAAATGCCCCTTATATTATGCAACATTCTAGGGTTTTAGAAACTACTTCTCTACCGTATAAGTATGAAAACTTGGTTTCAAAATGGTTTGTATCACAACTTTCAGAAAAAATCTGTAATAATATATTATAGGTAAGCTTAGTAAATGGACCACCACTTCAATACTTGGCCCCGGCGTGAAAGGACTCCAGCAAGAAACTCAGCAGACTTTTTCTTGTCTTGACAATTTACAACATTTAAGTATCTAGATACCGTAAATTGCTTTAGCAGCATGTTGAGTGAACAGTTCATTTCAAGTAATCTTGGATTTTATAATGGCCTTTTTGATATAACTTTGCTTTTTAATGTACACCAAACCGCTCTTAAGTCAAACATTATGCTTATTCAAACTAGTTCTCATATAAACTCAACAACAAAGAAGTACATAGAGTTATATAATATTACATCTAACAAAGATAAGGCCGTACATGTGCCCGAGAGAAATGTCAAGTCAATAGACACGAAATGCATCCAACCGTTTGCACGCGTCACTACAAGTGTCCAATAATCTATGTACATACACGATGAATGTATTGATGTATGACGTTATTAGTTGAGCTAAGTAAACAGCTGGTTACACTGGTAAATCAATATAATGAAACATCCAATGGAAATAGACGTGTGACGTTTTTATATAGGGCATGTCAATTTGACTTCACCCCGCCTGTTGCTAAGCTAAAGGCAGTCTCAGGAAAGATGGTCACCATAAAAAACACGCACAATGTTATCGCACACGCACTCATTAGAATATACCTAATAAATAAATAAATATTCTAGGACAATCTACACAACGCTATTTAGACCCATTGTAAGCATAGCTTAACTAGCTAGTGTTATGGGTTCTAGAATGAGGATACATTTACTAAGATACCTTTTTTTTGTAAATACATACATATTATACATAGAAACACCCAGACCAATGCAAATATTCATATTCATGAACACAAATATTTGCATTGAGCGAGAATAGAACCTGCGCCTCCTGCGTAGCAGTCGCGTTCACTACCGCCACGCCACGGAGGTATTGAATAGAATAATGTAATGAATAAAATGAAATCATTATAAATCAGAATTAAAATTAAAACGATTACAGATAAAGGAGATGTCAAAAAATAAATTGGGTGTAATTTAAAAATAGGTCCACACTTGCTTGCGGCTTATATTACCAAATAAGTACCCCAAGCCAAAAACATTTGATAGGGTCTACAACACTTATCGTTCCCTTCCTTTACCTAAAACTACACCCTGTATTATTAAATCGGTTTATATGACTGTTGATGTGATGGTTGGAAGGCCTTGTACCTACATATCAGTAACTTCATAAATCCGACTTCCGTGATACCATAATCCTAATTAAAGCGAGATTCCTCTCAAAGGCTCGGCTCGGAAAAATGAAACGACCTATATATGAATATGAGTTTCGACATTGGCTACTGTAATGAACAAATAGCCTTCGGGGATTACTTTATCGTACATTTTTTGATGAAGTATTTTCGGTTGTTACAGTTGGGTAATACACTTTTATCGATACTTTTTTTAATAGAGCTTCGTTGTGAAAATGAGAACACTACTGCATCAGAAATGCTACTTGTATACCTATAGACCGCACAAGATAAGGAAAAAATAAAAAGAGAATGGAAAGGCAGTAAAATCACCTGTAATCATCAATTGTGCACTTCCGTCCGCGTGAATACCGATTATCGCGTTGTATGACTCTACTGGATTCCCCTTGCCCTGTTCCTCCTCTGCCTCTCCTCTTCCCTGATAATTGCCTCTCCAAACCCTCTGCTCGCCAATAGTTATACAATAATGATCATGTCAATCTAAAATCATACATATTGCCACTATAATCTTGATACAAAATGAGAAATGGCGTGGCGGTAGTTAACGCGACTGCTACGCAGGAGGTGCGGGTTCGATGCCCACTCAGTGTATGCATGATATTTGATTCTAGTGGTTTGGCTAAATGTGTTGCACCAGAGTATTTAGTAGCTCTGTTATAGTTATCTTTTTGATAGAATTTGACGTTTGAGCATGGCCAGTTACAGTTAGCGACAAGTTATGACGTGATTTTAACAATTGTCAAATGGTGCAACCTGTTTTATACCTGACCGGTACTTTAACTGCACTGTTAATGTTAAGTACGATCGTGCAACCCAGGCTTCGAGTTATCTATCTTTCTATCTAGTTTTATATACAATAGTATGTAGGTGCTTTAAAAAGTTTTACTGTAAATACGTATCTTAAACTATACATCCAAGTAAGCTGTAAAAAATCTCTGAACCTGATATATCGTTGTACGCGTTCACAATATTCTTTTCCGTTTCCAATGTAAATTGACTGCCTTTGTGAGAAGGATCCATTCGATATAGTTTCAATTTTACAATATATATGTGTCAGGTGACGCCTCTTGAAGTTTCACACTGCAGTTGGAAACTGAGGAATATACGTTTCACGTATTTATTGATCATTCTACACGATGTATTATATTTTATCTGCAGTAAATCTAAATCAGGTGTACTTATTTGAACGTTACTGATTCTTTTACATTCATTGTTGATAGTATATATACCAAGGAAGTAAAAGCTTTGGCAAAGTAGTTTGTCAAAGTTTATTGGTGTATGTATGTATTTTGTATGTATATGTATGCATATTGCCTAGGGTATACTTTAGTATACCTTCGTACAGTAAAATTTCCAGTTTCATGTTCACTCTTCGCCTCTCTTTACATTGAAATTCCTCTGTATGCTGAAAGAGAACTCAACCATTAGTTAAGCTCACCTTTGTACATAGCTTCTCATATGTATTGTATTAATATCATTTATGTGTACAATAAAGAACAAAATAAATAAAAAATAAAAAATATAATAAGAGAATCATAACTTGTTAATGAAATTTTAAGGCATTTAGTGTACTAACTATGGGCCGCATGTGTTACCTTATTAATTAAAAAATATATTGAGATTGGAAAAGTGAATGCCTAGATGGTACTTGAAGTCGCGACCAGTCACTTACCAGACGAATGCTCTGACCACTGAACTACGGGGCCACGTCTTCTTTAAGTTTTATGGAAAGTTTAACAAAAAAAAATTGTAGAACGTTATTTTTATTTCAATAGTTTGGAGGCGTATCAGTAGGTTGTTCCAACGTCACCCCCTAAAACGTTAACGAGAAAATATAGTGCTCAAAACTTGACCCAACCAAACAATAGTTACCTAGGAACCTACATAATCGTTTTTAGACAAACTCTGTAAGATAACGAATTATTTGTTAACTTTTTCTTGTTTTCCTTTTTTAGTACATATCTTTTGTAGCAACAGAAATCTATATGTGTTCCTACTCAATTCAGATTGAGCTGATATTTAACAGAATATCCCATCCTGATATAGAATATGCATAAAACCGTTCGTTTCATTGCCTATTACAGTTGATATACGGAAGAAAGGTATCTCCATAGGTTGAGAAGGTCGAACGGGAGTCGTTTCATATCAGCTGGAATTTATTGAATAAGAACCGTGTCCAATATTCAGAATGTTCCGTAGAGTATGTGAGAAATTATAGAGCTATTATTTTTAAGGATACCATCGGGAATCAATCAGAAATAGAAAAAGTTGTTTCGGACTTATTATGACGGATTAGGACTTCCTTACGATTTTACTATCGAAATTGTGGCCAAAATCTTTTTTTCCAAAACCACTATAAAATCAACCGGTATATTATAGACACTATTGACATAGAAGTGAAAAAAGGCTAATTCTGAAAATAATTGTTCTATTCCGTTTCCCCTAACCTTATTATATAGTTGTGTTGCAAACGAAATAGGCCCCGGCAACCACTTTCCAGCAGGTGGGCCGCGTGCTTGTCTGCCACCTAAGTGGTGTAAAAAATGTGTGTAGTAAAGCGTATCTTCTTCATCTTAGCGTTAATTCCAGTCGTATCTGATGCTTTCATCTCAGAGTCTGGGGTTCACTTTTTCTTTCTTACTGCGGGTTTGGCTGAAATTCGATATTTTTTCGTGATGTGACTGCAACTGACCTCCACAACCCTCTAGTAACATCCAAGTACTTCAGTAAGTTAGGGCTCCAACTGAGTATAAGATTTTGGATTGAATTCCTCTGTGCTCTCACAGGTTTGCTGAAAGAGAACTCAACTTTGAGTTAAGCTCGCCTTTTGTACCTACGTAACATGTCATAATTTAGTAATATTATGAAATAAATAATCACGAAATAAGGCAGCGTCACTTAAATTATTCAATGATTTCGATATTTTGTGGCAATTACGACCAGACCAGTACCGATAGCCATATTTTTGCACTGAGCGGGGATCGAACCCGCGGCTCCTGCGTAGCAGTCCCGTTCAGTGCCGCTACGTCACAGAGGCAATTACATATTCATCAAAACATATCGTTTCATTACTTACATTTCAATTTGGTACCGAACAGATCTAGTAAATTCCTGGTATTAAAAGCCCACAGGTTATAAATATTATACACAGACACAGCTCGTTCCAGTACTCCATTCCAGGAATGCCTTCAGCCACTGCGGGACATGATAAATGCGAACTGCCCGCATTCCAAGGAACTCATTAGTACATTCTCACTTACTTAACTTAGTAGAAGGTCAAAGATTTCCATGTTATGCATTGCAAAACTGAAAAATCTGTTATGTTAAATGAATTCGAGGAAATCTGTTATACAATAAATCTGGAGAAATTTTCTTCAAATTCATAGAATTACAAATTTCTAACAGTACTTTTTATACTTTTAGGGTCAATAAGAAACTCAATTTCTAGTCGGAACGTCACGTCAAAACGTTAATCGTAACACTAACAATTAAAAAAAGGTACCTAAGTGCCCACTTAAGCATTTTGCGACCAACGCGGTAAGATAGAATATCAGTTGGTTACCTTTTTTATTTATATATTTTCGGTAACACTGCAATTACATTCATTTTACATTCTACACTCTCTGCATGTTATAAATATGAGTAAGATTTACACATTGCCTTCTTATACCTTTAGGGCCAAAGTCAATTTCGCAATCAAATATAATAAACAGGCCCGACGGCGACGCCGGGTTCCACAATGCATACTTCAGACTTTTAGTACACGTGTGAATGGGTAAAAGTGCATAGAAAAGATTTCATTAGTAAAGAAAGAACTGTTAAGAGACTCACACACACTAACGCAATGCATGTGTATACGTAAGCACGCGCGAGCTCGCGAATTGCAAGTTCTACAGTAAAAATTGTAACTATGCCTAAGTAAAAGTCAAATTTAGAAAGGTTATATTTTGACGAGCTCGGTAAACGTGGTACTGAAGCAACAGTATTAGGTACGTAAGACTACGAACAAGACGATTAGTCGAACAAAGTTGGTCGTGAGTCGCGAACTTTAACTCGCAAACTTGTTATTAATACTCTCCAATTATGTTCCTCAACTTTGTTATCTGAACCATGCCTCAAACGGATTAAAGTAGCTTAGTAGTAGCTTTTGATTAATACACTTATGATGTCGATGGAAAGATTATGTTTCAAAAGATACTATGTAATTGTATCTCAGTACCTATGCTATCAATTCAATACCTATCCCATCGCAGTCCACAGCTGGACGAAAGTCTCTCCCAATGTTTGGATGTATTGGCTCACTGTTTTCACACTGGTCAGTCGGGCTGGGTTTTATCTGCTTCCGCTCAGATGAGATGGGATAGTGATAATCTTTCTTCGTCAACACACGGATAGTAGTATCCTTCAATCCTACTAATATCATAAATCCTACTATCCTCGATAAGATGAAGATAGATATATATAGATAGAATATGAAGCAGGCGTTACATGTTACACTAATTTATTACAAGAAAATATATTTCGGGAGGGAGAAAATATATTTGGGGAGGGAGGGGAACCCATCACTCACCCACGATTTAGTAATCCCAATGATAGCAAAGCAAAATATCACTAATTGTTAGAGCAACTCACTCTGTAGCAGTCCTGAAGATGATTTGTACTTCGCCCTTTCAAAATTGTATGTCCCCAAGTAAGAAATATTTTTACTTGCATTGAGGAGTGCGGTGTGGGAATCCTTTCTATGACAATTAGTGATATGTTACTATTACTATCGTTGGGATTATTAAACCGTGGGTAAATGGTGAATTCCCCACCGTCCTCCAAAATATTTTCCTACTATTCTATCCTGCCAAAGCTGAACGGATATGGCAGAATTTTATACAAGGTTAGATTGCAGTGTGATAACACATGTACTTCCCTTTTATCCTAAGAGCAATAGGTTCCCGTAGATTGCGAGGAACGGAACCAAAATTCCACGAAGGCCAAGTCGCGAGCTACGGCTTGTGAAAATATAGGAGATGTTCTTATTATTTTGATAGACCTGTTCCATAAATAAGAAAAAGATTTCTCCTTACGCGTAATTGATATCGACGTTCTCGTTACAAATATCAATGGAATAGTTTTCATGTTATTTTATTGATCAAAACAGAGACATGAAGGTAGTTCAAAAATACTTTATTGCCAGTAAGGATGCTACGAAGGTACCTACGAGGTGAATTTTATTAACCTGAGCGTTCATAATATTTCCACCCAAGTGCAATTTCAAAACACAATTTACACTTAAAGTCGTGATTCATGACTGAGTTATCGTCATCCAATTCAATTGAGACTTTCAGTTTGACTACGATGAGTCTCAACTTCGATATTTTCTGCTCAACGACTGCCATCTGGCTTCTGCAACCAAATTGCGATGTCAAATGTTACGGCTACCAGTAACGTCTGCTATAGATGTTCGTATGGCAACCGGGACGGAAAATCTTAACGTGCTGTCCGTTCCATCCGTTTTACATTGCATGTGCATTATGTGCGGCCATTTAGATTACTGCAACTTGGAACTTTGGCAATCTTAAACGGGAGGCTGTAGTTCTAGTACCGAATATATCTCAAAGAGGCTCTACAATACAAACAGAAACGTGTAATGATGTTAATCTTATTAATTTAATTAATTCCTTCTGCTATTCAAAATTCTAACTACAATTTTTGAATAATAAATTAGATGTGTAAGTTGCGTAAGCTTTCTCATTCCCCCTCCTCCTTCTTGTGGAACAGAAGACATACCTACATATGGTATGAAATGATTCTGACATTAAAGATAGACAAAAATTGAATATGAAGTACAACCCGAGAAAAGTTGATCGGGTAGATCATGTTGTAATCTAGACGTACACATGTCAGTTATGATACAATTGTGAAGAAATTATAAAAATAAAAGACGCGAAATGTGTATGCCTATCTAAGGTGAAAAGATGTTATCTCCTAACAGAAAAGAAACGTGAATGTATGTGGATAATATTTTATTCTAATAACTAGATTACTGGAAGCCGCGGTAGCCTAGTGGTATGGGTAATGGACTGCTGAGACGAGGTCTCGAGTTCGATCCCAGGTTTACCATGGCACACACCAATGACTTTTCGATGCTTTTCGAAGTTATGTGTGTATTTATCGCAGGTCTATAAGTGCCTCGGAGAGCACGTTAAGCCGTCGGTCCCGGTTGCCATACAAACATCTATGGCAGTCGTTACGGGTAGTTGGAGCCCTCAAAAGTCCAACCAGCCTAATTTGGAACTTCGATATCGCCATTGGTCATTAGACCATTGGTTGTGGAGGTCAGATGGCAGTCGCTTCACGGAAAATATCGAAGTTCAGCCGCATCACAGTTAGACTGGAAAGCCGACCCCAACTGAGTTGGGAAAAAGGTTCAGGGAATGATGAACTAGATTACTGGCAGTATAGTAGGTACATAGTTAACTGGAAGAAATGGCAGACCGCGATAAGACGGCCCATTGTACAACTATCTAGCATGTATGTATCCATCGTATGTGTCCTATGTTAAATGTCCAACATAGAGTATTTATTTCTATTTACTGCAAACAAAAAATACCCAAAACGAAAAATTCTCATCGAATTTATAACACAGTTTAGTAACGAACAAAATGAAATGCTACTGCACAAAATACGAAGTACAAAATACATCAAATTCTCCATTTACTATTTGCGTAGAACGTTCGGAAACGTTTGTTTATACCTACAGAGAATTCACGCTACCAAAAAACCTTTCATAAAACAAATATTAGTATCGATGTTATAGATCGGCCGCTGTCAATGGACGCTTTTTACGAGCTCCGTAAAATTGGGGAGCTAGCCAGAAAGAATACATTTATTTATTTTTATACCGAGGGACCAGTCACGTATAGGCTTGAGTTGCGGGATGTTACAAAGGTAACATTGTAAAAAACTGCACAGACTTCTCGTATATTTACTAGACATGCGTGATCTGCCGTTATTCATAAGCATTGTGCTTCGTAAGCAGGATTTTAAGTTTGTTGTGTGTACTAGAATCCTGGATTAAAGTTTTAGACACCTGCTATGTAAATTTAAAAAGAAATATTTAGATGGACGCAATGTTATTCTAAGCACGTACAGGCCGACTTGACTAGAGAAGTACGACCTCTCACGTATCATTTTGCTGCATTACAAACAGGTACAAACTGTTTGTAATGCAGCAAAATGTCTATTGACATTCTTTTCTTTGTCTGTCTTTTACTCTTCTTTCTAATTAATCATTGAATAGGTCCTGTATTACGATAAACATAATATGTGTTTCAGTGGGATTAAGTAACAAATAAGCTTATTTAGAATGCCAGTCAAACTTTCTTTTTTTTTAACGAAACCCTCATATAAAACGCCATAATTTCTGTGGCACTATACCTACTGGCATAAGTATAAGCCATAAGTCGATTATCTTGTTTCTTTACTAACGTTGTTTAATCCATTAACCTGAAAATCTTGTTTCATACTTTTTCAGCGTCGTTTTTGTCGTAGTTGGGTTTTAGTTTTTACTTTTTTTTCGATAAGGTATGCGGTGGATATGATATGTACTATTTTAAAGCAGGTATCTACATACATCTACATACTTTACTACCAAAGTACCTACATATATAATTTATCTGATATTGGTAGGGTATGGAGTGTCTATTTATCTCTATGAAGTACACGCCATAGCCTAGTGGTATGGGTAATGAACTGCTGAGACGAGGTCTCGGGTTCGATTCCAGATTTACCATGGCGCACACCAATGACTGCGATGCTTTTCGAAGTTATGTGTGTATTTATCGCAGGTTTATAAGTGCCCGGTTAATGGCAATAGGCTCGCTACCTATTACATTGGGACCTAAATATAAACTGGCGAAATGTGGGCGCTAATTGATCATAGCATAAAGCCTTACTGACTCACAGTCATGCTTCGTTCCTTCGAGGTTAAATACAACTTTCCTATTTTTCCCTCGGGGGCACTGCCAGGTGACTACAGAAATACCTCAGGGAAGTTCTCGGTGTCCACATCTGTACTTTTTCAATTTGCTGCGATCATCAATCCGTTTCTTAAGTGTAGGGATTTTCGTAAATTCTCTCTTGGGATTGACCCACATCTGGTAGCAATGTCGGCGTATTAATGAAAGATTTTAGAATTCACGAGGGTTAACCTGTTTTTTTTTCGTTACTTTTCGAGAACAATTTATATTCGTGCAATACTGGCTTTCCTGTACTGCGTTTCGTTTTTTATTGGCAACTACCTGTAACAAATTTACAATTGTATTGCTGAATGAACTGTACTTGAATTCTAGAAACTTGAAGTATATTAAATGAATGAATATTCTAGTACATACAATCTGCACAATGCGACCTAGACAGATGGTAAGTATAACTTTACTAGCTTGTGTTATGGGTTCTAAGAAGCGGATGAATATACTAAACTTATATACTGCACTTGCTACCACTGTGCCATCAAGGAATGTGGGCACCCAAACTATATCTGCACTCAAAACGAGGAACCTCAAACGAGATCTGAGAGAAACTGTCATGGCATTTCACTATCATAACCTATGCAAACTACCGTTATTACCAATTTAGACGAAATTCGTAAGTGGCAACCAGTGTGCAAAGTTTTCTCTGCAATAGTGAGAATCTCACTAAATATAAATAGTCTACTCACACTAAATAGTCTTACTAATAACCCGGTGAACGGATGCCAGTGCAAAAAAAAAACTTCCACTTAAATTATGATGCGTAGCTGGAAATATAATTAGGTAGCTATATTTTTCTAAAACTAACTTACAACTTAAACAGAGTTTTTTTTAGTAAAACAAACTATGTTGAGTCTTCATAACAAAAGTAAACGGTGTCCTAAGGAGCGTAAAAAATGAGTCAAAACCTTGCCCTAGGCTAGACTTCGTGTTGTATTTTATATTTGAAAGTACACTAACTGACATTTTCTCTTTAGAAAATCCTACTAAACCTTAATGCAACGGAAATAAGGTCTAAAATTAGACATCTAAACTTATATCAAGCGTTAAACTGTAACAAGTAGTCCATATATCAAATTTAAGTACCTACAGTAGGGTTGTTTATAAACTATGTATCCGATCAGTACACCATCTTTGCCTATCTTTATGACCATGAGCCGTGACGTATAGTAGTTCACGCATAGTCTCGTGGGATCGCTTCATTGTACTGCGACAAGGGTAGTGATACATATTTGTCAAAATAAATACATACTGATAAAAATTCAAAGCGAAAACTACAGAGGCGGGAATCGTGGATGTTATTCATATAGGACGTGTTAGTGGCGATTGTGACTGTTATGCATGTTCTAAATTCTTGGAGATATGCGTAACTTATGAATAAAAGACGGATATAAGATGAAGTTCAATAAACACAATATAAATATGTCATTCATTGTCTGCGTGCTATAGAATGGAAAGCTTTACTCGAATCTATATTTTGGTACTTATGTCTAAATATATATATGTGCATCGGTTTCGATGTGCCTCGAAGAGTGCACGTTAGTTGTCGCTATAGGACCAGCCCGACTCCCGCTCCTTTTCATATAAACGACTATTATAACAGCCGTTACGGGTAATTGGAGCTCTATATATTGCAATTACAGGTCTAACTCAAATACTTCACAAAAAATGTCGAAGGTCAGTCAAACCCGCAGTTAGATTGATAAAAGCAAACCCCAGTCTCTGAGGAGAAGTTCTACCTCAGACTTAGAGAAACTTTCGGATACGTTGTAGCATTAATCGATTTTGAGAACTATGCTATAATACCATATAACAATTTTTCTCATAAACCGACGGTACACATAAATATGATATATTACGCAAAAAAAACAGAAGAGGTCAGTAGATGAAACAGAGATCGAGTCTATGAGGGTTTCGTAAACAACTTGACATCGGATATCCTCCAATCATCTCTCTGTTTACCTGTGTATCTCAAACACTCAAACTTATACCCTCCCTAAGGGCCTCACATCGAGTGAAGAAGCTGAGTAGAGAAAATTTAGACGCGTAAAAATATAACGTACTACGAGAAAATACGAATTTCAAGGAAGTGTATTTATGTAGAGGGAAAATTCTCCTTATAGAATTCTGTTGAAGATTCAGTATCGATCAAATCTCCCAAAGGTCAAAAATAATAAGCAAATACATTGGGTGAGTAAGGGGAACCCGCCCCTCACCCACTTTTTACCAATTCCAATAAAAGCAATAGCATAATAATTGTCATAGAAAGGAATGGCAAACTGCACCCCTCTAAGCAAGTAAAAAGACTTCTTACTCAAGAAGAACCAATAAACGGATTTTTTATAACAATTCGAATTCGGGCCAGTTGTTCCTGAGATTAACGTGTTCAGACAAATAAAACAAAAAGTTATTAGTGTTAGTATAGATTTTAAGTGACGAAAATGTTATCTATGTACCTACGTGTGTACTAATTTGGTTCGCGCGGCAGCCACGTTCGAATGTGTCGGAATAGTTCGTTGGCGCCCAGTTAAGATGGTTTGTTGTTTCGGTGGAATGACTAGCGCCGCGCGTTACAAGTTCGTAATAATGAACTTTTGACTGGATTTTTTTATCCACCAACGTCTGGCTTCATGCCTTGTTTAAGATAATGGATGACAACCAATCATCGACCGTCCATTTACTCTTTCACCAATGTAAACTGATCTGGTAATCAGATAACCCTGACGCTCGCGGCAGTCGCGTTTAGATAATATTATATGTACATACTGATTCACGAGTCAATTGAACGTCGAATATGAGCCAATCACGTGGATACCGCTCGTAATTGGCACGCACCTTTAATACGTATAGTCCGAGCGCTAATGTTGAATACATTATCAATATTCGCTACGTTATAGTTGACTAATGGCTTGAGCCATCAGTCAAAGGGAGTGATGGATATTGTCAGACATCGAGCACAAGCGGCGTGATTGCGCTTTGTGGTCGTAGGTATAGCTGTAGATGAGAAATTACGAGTAACAGAAATATAAATAAGTGATAATAATCCTACTTCCACTATCCTACTAATTTTATAAATGTGAAAGTTTGTGAAGGTGTTTGAAAGTATTTTGCCGGCAACACAACAACAGTATTCCGTAGTAGGTACTTCCCCATTTGGCGGGCGTCGCCTTCTTCTACGAGTAAGTAATGTTCGAGAATGAGACGGTGGAATGGGTACGGGGAAGACTTCGGAACCGCACAGTACCCACTCTTCCTATCCTAAATTTTCAACGATTTAAATTTAAAATCCACGCATACTCGTACATCCTTAATTTTTAGGATGACTATACGTTGCATAGGTTTGCAGAAGGTTGAGAATCGGGAGCAATGGCATATATTAGGAGAACCCTATGTTCAACTATAGACTGCGATATATTCGATATATAATTGATATTATATATTAAGCGTTGCATCACAAATTCACAACACAATACATCTGTAAACCAACACTATAATACATGTCATGTCACGAATATATATTGTAATGTGCAATTAAATACACAAGTTTCCAAGCTTTGAATAATTCTTTTAAACTGGAACCTATGACAAAAACATTCGGTATCAAAGCAATTTCTACTTTTGAAATTCCTCCGTCAATTGGTGTCGGTGACGAGAGCTCTCTTACTGAAGAGGGGTCGCCTACGATCATACAGCCAATGGACTGCGATCTAGGTCACTTTGGGTAAAGCATCCCTTATTTGCTGAGCACTTCTTTTTTCATAACATTAAAGGGACTATATTTATTACAAGTAAAGGTCAGCATACCTAAGTTGCCCAAATATAAAGCCTTCATGAACATAGTGAAGTACAATAAGAAGTATAGCCAATCCTTAGATTCTAAATTAGTTAAAATGTCTAAATTGAGTTTATGTTATGTCATAAAATGAAGTTCTTTATTGTATTCTTAGGAAGGCGATAGTTACAAAAATACATATACAATACAACCGTTAGTATTCACTAACGCCATTTTAACCTCCTTATTTTTCATGAAATAATACATTTTAGTAATTTCAGCTCAAGTTAAACTAAAAGATGCTTGCTTCTATTGCCCTCTAGGGTGGGCAGAGGTAAATTAACACCCAGAGTTCAAATTCCAAATTTTACTCTGCCAGGAACCACGTGGCCAACTAAAAATCTGAGTCAATATTTTCATCAATACAATACTCACTAAACATTAAACCTGTCTCCTACTATTCTGAAAATTAAAAAGAAAACGTTTCTATTGTCAAAGAATAATGCTTCATTATTTTCTAACATCAATTGAGAAAGTTACAGTCCCCTGTCACTTCACTCACTATTCTCACAAAAGACGAACAATGGCCATGAACATAACAACACCATCAAAGCAAACGACACGGTAAAAGATATCGTATCAGTCTTATTTCTACGAACTATCCATTCCAACAGTGCCTTGCGTCAAATTTTTAAGACATTGTTCACTAAAGTGTATCAGTATATTAACGAAAAAGTTGATAGGAATATTTTTGCCACAAATATAAAATTAATGTAAATTGGAAATATAATGACGAACCATTTAGATGTTTAAAATTGATACATACGAATACAAAAAATATTTTCAGTTTTTACGACTACAAAGAGGATGGAAATCATAAATAAAATTGGTCACGTAGGTTTGATGTTGGATGTAATTTCGTTAGAACTACCTAATATTCACATAATATATTGAACTTTTTAAATAAACATTACATTACTATTATAAAAATCAACGGGAGAATGAATTTCTGGTTCTTGGTTTCTAAGTTTAACTGATATTTCGGCGCTTCGGTAATTCGTTTGTTCACAAAACCTATGGCATCTCCAAACCGTACTAGTCGAGACAGTGGATGTTGGGTCGCGATCAAATGCAGTGTGCTCTTGACTCTTGAAACAGCGATGATTCTTATAAAAGTAATATTAGAATACTAAGTTATTAATTTCTTGGATTGCCACTTATTTGTAGGTTAGGACTTCTTAAAAATAATGACTGATCTTTACAAAACACATTAGAAACAGCTTACACCCAGTAGAGAAGAGAGAGAAAGTAATAATAGTTATTAAGATAAAAGGTATATTAATAAATAAAACATAAAAGGTAAAGGTTATAAACGCGGTAGCCTAGTGGTATGGGTAATGGACTGCTGAGACGAGGTATCGGGTTCGATCCCAGGTTTACCATGGCACACACCAATGATTGTGATGCTTTTCGAAGTTATGTGTGTATTTATCGCAGGTTTATAAGTACCCAGTTAATGGCAATAGGCTCGCCACCTATTACATTGGGACCTAAATATAAACTGGCGAAATGTGGGTGCTAGAACCTCAGCCTACCCCTTCGTGGATATAGGCGTGATATTATATGATATTATATTATAAGATAAAAGGAAGTACATACATTAAATAAATTTTCATGTTTTCTTTTCTTCAGAACAATTATTCAAATATTTTATAGTCTGGATTGAGATACAATAAGCATGTTATTTTGCTCATTACTACAATCGTTTGTTAAACCACCTAGTTAATACGATCGTTTATAGTTCGTACAATTATCGAGCAATTATAATACACACGATACGCAATAGTATACCCCTACGTTTATGAACAAGGAGCAAACGTGCCTCAGTGATTCAATCGTTTGCCTTGGGGAGTACAATTATATAGTCTACCCGAAGTTTAATTGTTCACTATTGGAAATTATTAGCCTTGATGCTTGCGTTAGGAACTTTGCTGACATGTTCTGATCACTAAATGTCTAATTAATGAGAGACACTGTTTAGTAACTCTACAGTAAGTTTTGTCCCTCAAGACTCCTTTCTGTTAGGGATGGCTATCACATTGACGAATAGTTAGACTTTGAAATAGGAATGTAGTATTTTTATGATATTTGCCTACAATTAGTAAAGTTCACAAAGTCACTTCTTGGTAAAAAGTGACTAAATGTGGAAAAAAAGCTTAAGCCATAAAGCCATACATAGAGCTTAACTATTTTTTAATACTGCTATAATGAGAAGCACACGAATATAGTACACGGTTAGTCAGTGGTGTTTGAGTGTAATAATATTTGTAGCTTTTTTTAATGGTAGAAAAATATGCGGTTAACGTTTGTTTGATATAGATGCTTAATTTCCTTCTTATTGTGCTACACCAATAGCTAAAATTCTATGCACAAAGAAATGCTTCGTATTTTTCAGCTTCTCTTCCTATGATAGGAAGGTGCTGCTTCAGAATCATAATGATACAATATCATTAACGAATACTATGCATAACAGCTAATAAAAAATAGCTATTAATTTATTATGCAATAAACAATATATAATAATAAATTCTTTATTAATTTATTGGATGCAGTGATTTTTACCGACCGAAAATCTATTTAACTACCATATGATTTTAAAATGAAAAGATAATAGCGATCGCGGCAATTTCACTCCGTACTCATCAAAATTGTACAGCTAACAACAAAATTTTCATGTCCGATAGGTTCATACGTGGTAACAAAGTCAGACAACGATTGTTGTAATTTGTGATGTTTATTTTCTTCTCATTAAACATTTGACATATTTTTAATAAGTATAAAAGAAACTGAAGTTGGCACCGGACTCAAAATTATCGTTATGATATTATCAACTCATTTGAAACATTCTGTGCTCCGTGTTTGAAACTCATAGAACATTACGTAACTGAAATCAAAATAGACAAATTTACAAGTGCAGATTTTCGAAAATCGAATACTATTTTCCACATCGTGCCCATACATATTAATGCCACAGCACAAACGCATTAATGTATCTTTTAGTCATCATAACCTACAAATATTATTCAACTACAGCTACGGTCAGACCAGTTTTTATAACAATGCGGTTTGTCATTTTTTGTTATCATTAAATATTGTACGAACATTTTTATTCTGTACGTTGTTATTTGTCATAAAAATGTCATAATAAAGTCAATCTTCGCGTTCGTTTATATAGTTGTCCACAGCAATCATTATTCTTGAAATATATTTCAAAAATAATGACTAGGGAAGTTCAAGAACCTGTCAATTTGAATATTGAAGATAAGAGCTCTTTGTGTCGTTTCTTAAGGGAACTAAGGACCCAAATAAATTGGATGAGCCTTAATAGTTATTTTTTCGTATAGTAGAAAAACGAGTCTAGTTTTATATTTTATCATTATTTTTATTTTCGTACTTTACGTTAACCGAAATATTATGTTATACATTTAAAATGCTGTAAAAAATTCACGATTAGACTTAATAATTTATTTGTTTTAATTTAAAAATTGCTTATCATTAAATTAATTTTACAACTAGGTACTGCCTTGCTTCTATAATGTTATAGCAATCAAATAGTAACGTATTTGAATAAAACTGCAAATTGTAGATTTATTTGTGTTCAGAAACTTAAATTTACTATAGTAAATAGTTATAACACCGTAATTGGAACTTAACCTCACATAGTTAGAGCAAGTGCCAAGCCCGGCTTAAGCACGGTGACCAGTCGAGCCTGAAATGCTGTGGAAGTACAAACTAGTTGGTGCTAAAAACTGCTTCATTGACTAGTGGTCTTAGGGTCAGGACTGACTGACGCAGTTGCAGCGAACAGCCGTAGAACTAAGGTAAATAAAGAGACGCGTAACGCTACTGTTATTGATCCCAGGTCTGTCGGAGTGGGAGAGATGTGTTGTCTATTATCTCACCTCCAGCAACTGACCCAAAGACGGTGTGACGCGATACGGGGGGTACGGATACTTTATCCGTGGTGATTTTTTGCACTATAAAAAAGGCACGTCCATCCGAATAAAGTGCCACTGTCAATGAGTGAAAATTTAGGCGTAAAGCTATTAGTGTATTAATATTGAATATTTAATAAAAAAAATTGCTGTACTTCGTGCTGTCCGTTGAAAACCTCGTCATTACTCGCGAATGTCTCTAAATTCATGAAAAATGAAATCACATAAATATTTGATACAACTTTCTGTTGTAGGTGTTCTTTAACGCGTGAAGTATATTATACAAGAGACTACTTCGCCCTCGGCAACTGATGGCCCAAGGTTTTAGTCGGCTCGACTCCGACATAAACAGCTATGCTGACTTCGGCGAGGGGGGGAGATTCCTTAATTTCAGTTGAGTGCCCTTTTACATATACACGTGAGTATATATGAGTATAAAAAAAACTATCCACCAAATCGATAATGACCGCTCTCAGTCTGTCGCTACCTTTACAAACCGAGAACAAATGTGCTTTAATGATTCAACCGTTTCCCTTAGGGACTGCCATTACCTAGTAGGTATGTCGAAGTTTAACCGTTCCTGATTTGAAATTATTAGCTCCGAAGCCTTACTCTGGTATACCTCGATGCATTTATCTTAAACCTAAATATATTCGAATTTATTTCTTTACGCAAAGATCGCCAATTGGGGTGTCATCAGTGGGGATTTTATGTCTTTTGAGGATTTGCGAGTTGACGAGATGCAATCCACCAATCATAGATTATACCTAAACATATTGCGTGCGCCAGGGCCTCGTTTCTCTTGCGACTTAGGTCCAAGATATATGCCGATAGATATATTTTCATTAGGAACTTTGTCGACATATTCCAATTACCGAATGTCTAATGGCCGAGTGACACTTGTGTCGAGTTTTAGTGGTTCTACAATAAGTTTTGTATAAAGCAGTTTCTCCTTTGTGTTTCATATAGGTTTGACTTTGATGAATGTTAGGTTTTAGAAACGCATTGTATTCATAATGTGGGTGATGTTTCCGTTCATCTCGCGGGGGGCCGGCTGCGTCTTATCTACCATTACATGGTCTCCATTCGAGAACCTTGACGGCTCCTACAGCTGTTCTGTTCTTCTTGCAATATACCCCGTCCACTGCCACTACTGCTTGCCTACCTTTAGCTTTGTATGCAACTTCCGTTCGTCTACGTTCTCGTTTCTGAATCGATCTCTTTCGAAAATTGAAAGTTGTATAAGCTAATTGACCGAATGATGAAATGAAATAAAATTAAAAACATTTTTTTACTCCACAATAATACATTCAATTCAAGTATAATTATTTATAGCATCTTACTTTTGCCTAAATAATTTCTGATGTACTCTTGTAATTACTGGCTGAATAAATTGATTATTGTTGCTACTGATACGAAAAGAAGAAGATTGAAAAAACAATTGTGTTTGTATTTATTTTTCTCACGAATGTCGCCCTTTTTCAGATTCTGTATAAAATCATATTATATTTGTGAATAAGATTGTATAATTTTAATGTAGAAGCAGCTACGCATTACTCTGTGACCTAGATCAATAAAGATATTTGAATTTGGAGTGCTTCATTATAATAAAATTTTAATATTATCAAATTTGTATTCGGTTCTCTTACCTAACATTAATATTTCTTTCGTTCAGATATGATATTTTTTACGTAATTCCATTACCCGAGGCGTCAAATGGATTACTTGATTTTGTTCATTCTATACCTAATTCATATAAAACAGATAGATAAACAAAGAAGTGCTCCTATAAGATACTTTCATTTTGAGATACGGAACCTAAAGATCCAGCCTTTTTTTGGGTGTGGTAGGTATTTTAAGCGTGTGCTTAGTATATCAGACTTGGACCGACTAAAACCGCACGCTATCTTGGGCCAGTTGCCACACACGAGATTGTCGCTGGCATATCACTCGCCGGCTTTTCCTGAACTGGTTACAGTAACCCCTCATTAATTAAAGAATTAACATTCTCTAAGCCTATTCCCAACTCAGTTCGGGTCTGCTTTCTAGTCTAACTAAGGTGATGTACTAATACCACTTATGTGCAAGCACACTGCCTACCTGATGGGATGTAGTTACCGAGGTCTTGCAACACCAGATGCGTAACACTCGTGCTGTCGATCTTATAGAAACCTGGTGAGAGAGAGGGAGGGAGGTTGAAGATTATAAGAGCTTTTGTGGCCAGTGCAGGATACCAATCGGTATTATTACTAACAGCATCGAAAACTCCAGTGAGTTTCGCGGTCTGCCGGGGTGCGAGAGATATGTCTTGTATAATCTCACCTCCGGCAATCAAGGACCCATGGACGGCGTGCGTTTTGGTCGGTTCGAGTCCGACATAATCACCTCCATCGGTTTTGGTGGAGGTGGTATCCGTGGGAATTTTGCGCACGATATAAAAAAGTGAGTTCGCGGTATTCTGTAAGACAGAGGTACTTCCTCAGTCGGACTGCTCTATGATACCTCCTCGCATCAGACCTCATCTAAAAATTCTAGGTATACCTACTATGTGCATATTAATATCGAGTTTTATACTGTCCATTGTGAAATTTTATGCTACTGACTTAACAACAGCTAAATGGACGATAATGCTAAAAAAAATTGTTCCAATCAAAAAAATAACAGTGGCTCCCCGGGGATTTCTGACAAAAGTACTAGAGTGGTGTCCGAAAATCAACTTGTTTTCGGTATTAATAAAACTACAAATTGCGAATAAATATTCAACATTCCTAAAGAAGTACCTAAAAACATTTACATTTTTATTCCTAACTGTTGTTTTAAAATGTATTCACGATTTCGAGTTTTGCGACCTAAAAGCGTCACTCAACTGCAGCCCGACTAGTTGTCGTACCACAATAGCTTGACATTTTTGGTTTCTTTTGAGTGTAGTGCAAACAAATGATCAACTGAGCAATAATTCATTCAGTCTTTATATTCCACCCAACTTCAAAAACGAATCTAAGAAGCCTGTACTAAAAATTTGACGGACGAAGCTACTTCCAGAATTTCTACCACGGCTTCCCTTTACAGAACAAGCGGGTAAGAATCGGGCTATAATAACCCCTCACCATTCGATTTTAAGGACAATGACTATGAGATTAATCTTTGAGAATAAAATATACTCGTAAGTTAAACTCTGTGCAAAAATAAATTAGTAAACACCACTTTATAAAACATTAACTTCAACAGTTTTAAGTTATCGAGCCGCTTCCAATCGCAAGTTAAACTAATTAAAAACAAACCTCAAACAAGAAGCACTTAAAAAATAAACAAACAATCCTGGCGAGCTAGCCGTTTAACTTTTTCATTACAGTATAGAGAATCTTTTTAAAATAAGCGCTGTCCCTCTTTTGTCAAAAAAACGTGTTCAAAAGGAGAATTCACTGTTATTTGTGAGAAAATGTGTTTGTTTTAAAATATTATTAACACGCTTTCATTAGTTTTACTTGTATGTTTGCTTGTTTGCCTGTAACCAACTCTTTGGGCTCAATTTTGCCCAACTTTGAACGATCAGATTTAATTCATACTTTGCACACCTGTCAAAGACCGATGACAATGCAACAATTCGATTAAAATATCCGATTAGATTCTCCAGGATTCATCAATTTCTTCCCGGATCCTTTGCATGAGAGTAAGGAAGATAGAACTAGTGTGCGAACTACGCATAGTAAAATGTCTAACTATCATTAAGTTATCTATTACCTATTAATACTTAGGTACACCAACCCTTAAACTATTAGGTAATCGGTGCTAAAAGTGTAGCTTTCATAGTTAAAGAATGATATAATTTCATTATTGTTATCATTCTTCCATAAATAAGAAATTCTACCTGCTATATCCACAACGTAAACTTTCTGTCAAATATAAGAGCGTCTTCTGCACCGATAAGTCTATTTATTCACTGATTCGTTTTATTACATCGCTTTGATCAGGGAGTAAAATTCCGGTTTTGTCGAGGCAGCGTTTCTTGGCAGCATTCATTAATCCTAGTCTTACTGTAAAATAGTTCTGCAGTTAGCTTTACGGAGAAACCAACGAGTTTTTGTCGGTTCGTACTTCTGTAAATACCTAAAACCAGAAATCCAGTTTAAAGCATGGGTTACCTATCTTTACCCCGAATTTTGGAATGCAGTTAATTGATATTCAGACAAACAATATCCAGATTCTTAAAACATTTTTTAAAACAAGGTAGGTACTTAACCTTAACTTGTCTGTAATGGGCAAGTAAAACAATAGCGAGTCGATTCTGGGGTCGCAGTTCTAAACTAACCTAACCTACTGAATCGAATTTAACACTTAAGCCTATCTGTAATAGGCAACTAAAACAATAAATTTACTGAGTTTTACTATACCTGTTTAACTGAAACACAATTGTATGGGAAGCAAATAAAAAGGTTATGAAAATTTGGTAATAGTTTATTTAGAAAATGGTACGATGGGAAACAAAAAAGAATATTCTGAGAATCTGGAATATGTCTGCTTTGACTATTATTGCTGTTAGTTGCGGCTTTAGAAATAACTTTCAGTGATACTAGGACTATTTTTCCTATTTCGTTATTTCGGGTCATAGGATTAAAAATAATTTGGTACCATAAAAATTTATGACATACGTAATTTGCGAATACAGAAATTCAAATGTAAATAAAATATCTGTAAGTTCTATTTGCTTCATGAAGGGCAAGGTTTACTTGGTATACGGATTGCGATGTTCTCTCCAGACGAAAAAGGGTCACCTTACTCGATTAGAACAAACCTTTTTGCGGCCCAACGGTTAATATAGGCGTATATTGTGGGTGAACTAGAGGCGTACTTATTTACGCTTCACACTTTCGTGGAAAGATATTCGTTTATACGTTCGAAGAAGGAATACTCATCCCCCTAACCCCCCCCCCTCCCCCTCACCTCACCCGTCTGGTCACCGCGGTCACTGTAGACCAACAGTCTAAAGTGACCGCGGATACAAACTAAGATGGCGCACATTGGGAGAGGTCTATATCTAGTTCAACTGCAATAAGCTGATTAATTGAACTACTAGATACGTAATGCTCGTGAGTGGATTTAGCTGGGTTTAGGGTGCAAGATATTGGTTACTGACTATCACACCTCCGTCAACTGAAGACCCAAAGATGACGTACAGTCTTAGTCATTTCATGTCCAACGTAATTACTCCCAGGTCCTGGAGTGTGGGTCGTATCCGAGGGGATATCCGCGCTGTAATTAAGGGAATCACCGGCCACCTGCAGTTGATTCCAAGCTCACGGAGTTATGGTGAAGGTTTTTTTTTTCAGTCGTAACTTTTCGTATAGTTGGAGCCCTCAAAAGTCCAACCAGTCTAACTTGGAACTTCGATATCACCATTGGTCATTGAACCATTAGTTGTGGAGGTCAAAGGGCAGTCGCTTCACGCAAAATACCGAAATTCAGCTGCATCACAGTCAGACTGGAAAGCCGACCCCAACTGAGTTGGGAAAAGGTTCAGAGAATAATGATTCTTTTTTTTTCATAATCATAATTATCCTTTCATGAAGTATTGTAGTAAAAGAATAATAAAATCAATAAATTTTATCTCATGTAGTGGTACAGTCATTTAAAATATAAATTTCACAACAATATACTACATTTATGGTACAATTTCAAAGAGCTACGAATTTAAAGGTGGCTAAATATTCAGACATGCATTTATTCAGAATGATCATTGCTATAAAATACGAATGCGCAAGAAAACGTCTTCATATTTCCTTATTTTATTTCTTTTTTATTATTTATTCATTTTTGTAGAACACAATTTGCTGACTTACAATTTATTTTCTGAAACTATATAATAAAATATATTGCGGTCTCGACTGATTGCTATATGAAGCCAACTAATTCAATATTCGTAAGTACTGGTTTTATTGAGGTCAGCTATCGACTACTCTCTCATCAGTGATATAAATTGAGATCAATCAAAATCAAACCGTGTTATCGCGTTTTATTGTAATTTCATGTGTTCTCCACAGACTAGAATTTGAGATTTTTATTATTATTATTTATTAGCTATTGCCATCGGCTCCGTACGCGCGGACTTCTCATCCCGTTCCCACTGCATGGACTTCTGATTCTGTTCTCGCTGCTCCATAAAAACATGCCGTAGAGCTCAAGGAACAAATAAAAAAAAGAATTACTCGAATTGGTCCAGCCGTTTTCGAGTTATGCGCTTACCAACATATTTCGCGATTCATTTTTATATATATAGATAAAAGCTACACTAGCAGCGTATTGAGCTGTTACGTGTGTGTCCTACAATCTGAAGACGCTGTCAAGTCGGTTCTTGAACGCAGTAACAGTGGGTACCTCGATGACTTGTTCAGGCAATTTGTTCCACTCAGTGACCACTCGGTTCGGCAGATAATGTTTTAAGGGGGTTTCCTTTACATAGCTTTGATGAGTGCTCACGAAGATGTTTATTTAATTTTCTAATAAGAACATGTTCGTCATTCCTGCGACATTGAGTGAGTATTACATGCGGTGTCGTACACGGCAACTAAGGAATGTTTATATATTAATATAAGATAGATATACAAAATATAATGTTTTGACAGAACAGTTTTGTGGTGGGCCCTGAAAGAGAAAGGTGTGCCTCAGAAGTATGTAGAGTTGATCTGTGCGATGTATTGCCGATCAAGAACCTATGTAAGATCCGCTGCTGGCAACACCGACGAGTTCAGTGTAGAGGTAGGCTTACACCAGGGCTCGGCGCTAAGCCCATATCTCTTCCTGTTGATAATGGATGCTTTGACATCGGAGATACAGGAGGAGAGCCCCTGGTGTATGCTGTTCGCCGATGATATTGTTCTCGTCGGTGAAGACGGGCTTGAGGTCCAGAGTAGACTGGAGAAATGGCAGTGTAAACTGGAGACAGTAGGCTTGAAAATCAGTAGAACAAAGACTGAGTATATGTTCTCTGATTTCGGCGGTCTCTCCAGTTTTACACCCATGGTGCTGGATGGTGCACCAATACCAGTCTGCTCCAACTTCCGCTACCTCGGCTCTCTTATCCAGGCAGATGGGGAAATTGATCGTGCAGTGAAGCACAGAATTGACACAGGGTGGATGAAATGGCGGCAGGTCAAAGGCACTATATGTGATACTCAATTTCCCCTCAAGCTCAAAGGGAAAATATATAAATCGATTATTAGACCTGCCGTATTGTATGGATCGTCATGTTTGGCCTTGAAAGCGACGGATGAAAGAAAACTGCATGTAGCGGAGATGCGAATGTTAAGATGGATGTGTGGTGTGACGAGAATGGATAGAATAAGGAATGAGTATATTAGAGAACGTTTGAAGGTAGCACCTGTAGATGAAAAATTGAGAAGTGAACGTCTGGCGTGGTATGGACATACTATGAGAAGAGATGAAAGCAACATTGTAAAAAAGGTCCAAAGTATTAGTGTAGAGGGCTTTACAACCAGAGGTCGGCCCAAAAAAAGATGGATGGACTGTGTGAAAGATGATATGGAAAGGAAGGGAGTGACTGAGGAAATGACATCCGATAGGAATGTATGGAAGAGAATGACATGTTGCGCCGACCCCAAATAATTGGGACAAGGGCAGGAAGATGATGATGATACAAAATATAATATACAGCCCAGACTTAGACTCAGATGCATGGCACATCAACAATTGGGTATTTGAAAAAATAAAAATATTGATTTTTTTTATGTATTTTAAAACTTTATTATTAATAATATTGATATTTAATGCAAAAAACTTCAAAAAATTTTTTTTTCCATTAATTATAAACAATTAAAAATTGATGAAATTTAAATAAAAGTCACGTGACTATAAATGCGCCATGATTGGTCACCATAGTTGTGACGTCATAATGTTATAGCTATTTAATAACAGTACAGCGTTTACGGCTATTACACAATGTCTAGACAATAATATTAAAAATTATTGCTAAAATACGAGTTGTTAGTTGGTTTCGATTAGTTATGTGTGATAAAGGATTTATTAAGGCAAAGTCTGATAATATTCCTGATGTTGATATATTTATGACCACCGATTTTTTTAAAAATGACATTCTGTTTAATTCTGCTGAAGTTCGAGGTGCCAAGGCAGGGCACGCTGTAGTAGCGGCGGTAAGACCCATCATGGGGGACTGGCTAGAGAGGCCACATGGTAGCCTCTCGTACCGCCTGACTCAGGTGATCCCCGGGCACGGGTGCTTCTGGGATTACCTGCGTCGGATCCAGAAGGAGCCAACGTCCGAGTGCCATCACTGTGATGCGAGCGAGGACTCGGGGCTGCACACGTTGACCGAGTGCCCGGCGTGGGAGACGCCAAGGCGGGATCTAGTGACAGCCCTAGGGGTGGGAGTTATCTCGCTCGCCACCTTGCTCAAGGTGATGGTACGATGCGCGAGTGCTTGGGCAGCCGCCGCCTCCTTCTGCGAGCAAGTAATGCTCGAAAAGGAGGTGGCGGAGCGAGTCCGGAGAAGACTCCGGGCCCGCACTGCCCGCGATGAGCGGAGGCGACTCGGACGTCGGAGGTCGCAGAATGACCTCCGTCCCCCATGAGCGCGGACCTGGGGGTGACGGGTGGAGCCGCCGGTCACCCTAGCAGAAGCAGGCCACGGCGATGGCGCAAAATGCCACCCCATACCCAGGGGCTAAATGGGGACACCATGGTCCCCACATTGGGGGAAGAGGGGCATCTCAACAGAGATGTCCCCGGGTCTGCCGGGGTGCGAGAGATATGTCTTGTATAATCTCACCTTCGGCAATCAAGGACCCATGGACGGCGTGCGTTTTGGTCGGTTCGAGTCCGACATAACCACCTCCACCAAAGCCGATGGAGGTATCCGTGGGGATTTTGCGCACGATAAAAAAAAAGGTGCCAAGGCATCTAGGTAAGTTTGTTAAAAAATAATATAATAAATGAAAATATTTAATTATTTATTCTCCATTACATTAAATATAATTATTTATTTCATAAATTGCAGAGCTTCGCGTGAGAGTTACGGCGACAAAGCTATAGGTTATGTTCAACTAAGTCGTAAAAATAATATTTGTATTGTGAAAGGACGGGTATGTCCAGAACACCGAGTTCGGAGTAAAGCTTATTCAGTTACTTTAACTATTAATGAAAAGTCAAAAAAAAATCGATTTTGTTTGGGGATTATCACGGTGCACTGCTTGAAACCATTTATTTCGACGTTTGTCATCTTGGGGAACATTTAAAAACATTTTATCAGGAGTTGCCTTTGTAGTATTCGTACATAATGGTACAAAACAAGAACGATAATTTTTGAGGTTCGACATTTTTAATATAAATTTAAATATTTAATAATGACAACAAAATTAAATAGATCAAAACACTATTTATTATTTTTCTATCAACTGCAATGAGTGAAAACTAACATTATGACGTCACACGCGCTCGGGTTTGTTCGGGAGTTGTCGGCGTGTCTTCGGTACTGGATTCAAAATTTTATTTTTATTTTGAAATAACTTTTGAATTATTGCGAAAAAAAACATAAAAAAATAGTTTTGTTATAAAACTAATATTATAATCTTTCCATTTATCACAAAAAAAATTTTTTTTCAAATACCCAATTATTATTGGTGAAATGTTGAAGAAATGTGGGTGTTAATTCACCTCTCCCTGCCCTAAATAATATACCATACACATACCATACATACCAGTACCAACTAACCTTTATTGTTACAATACAACATGTACCTACCAATAAAGTTAGTTGGTATTATAATCAAGTGTCTCAACTTCGAATCCTGTGTTTTACATTACCGACTCGAACTCAGTCCACATATTAACAATCCAGCTTAGCAGACGTAGTAATTTTATGTTACTATTACCCTTTAAAAACTTAAGATTCAATTTTAGTGAACTAATTTAGTTTAAGAAAATTAGCACAATGGTGAAAGGTAAAAAATTAATTATCACTAGTCCCTTATCCCAGTTGGCTAGCAATAGTATAGCACGTTCGGTTTAAATTGGTTTAGTTTACGTCATTGGAACCTACTACTTTTCACGTTACGACTATCATTAAAAAATTTTTAATAATTATTTCTTTTTTAATGTTCTTGGTTTAAGTATTTTTTTGTTAACAATTGTTGGTAGACCGAAATAAATAAATAAATAAATAAATAAATAAAACACGTTACCAAATAGATCGATGTCCCAATTTGTCAAAGCTGCTAGTTATGACGGACCTTTTATGACGTACCATAAATTGAAGTGAATAAAAGTTACTGAGAGGATAGAAATAAAATGATTGAATAAATTTCGCAGCTAATAATGAGAAATATCTGTAGATTTATTTACTGGAATTTACTGGATCGAAATATGCGCATTAGTCATTCAATTTCGTATTATTTATATTTCATTGAATCATTTCTAGAACTTCTATCTTCATTTTATCTAATTGGATGAGATATTTGAGTCTCGCTAACCTTAACTCGTCATTAGGTTTTAGAACTTTTTCACATTAAACTTGTCGAATTTTACCGTTTCATGTCGTAATGTAGACTTGTCATTTGGTATTGTGACAAGGTTCCAAACTGTTTACATATAATTGCAGGTGACTGTACAATATACCGGTTGGTCAAAGGTCAATATATGGAATACAACTAACTTTACTTCACTACAGACTCGTGTGTACATTTCTAAATGCATTTGCATTTTCGCATTCAAGTAGATAGTAAACTAGATAAGTTTTGCAAGGAAATAAAGCGTGCGGTCTTGTTGAGTCCATTACGTCTTATGAATAGATGTCTTATATAACAGTAAGTAATCTATTATAATACGCACAATATTATGAGTGCAAGGCATCGTGTCAAAAACTTTTTTTCCAAATTTATTTAGATGCAACATTTTCGGTTAGAAATTTATTTTCGGAATACCTATTTGTTACAAAGAGCCCGATTGGCGACAATAGGCTCGCCCCCTATCCCGTGGACCGAGAATCATTATTGGTGAAATGTGGGTATTTAATACACCTCTGCCTACCCTTCCAGGGATGAAAGGCGTGAGCATATGTATGTGTGTATTATAAGAGACTGAATGTTAGAATATTTATTTACTGTAGATGATTCAAATCAATTTAGATTGGAAAATGATGATTCAAACCAAACAAACCCTCTGAAGATGATGGTGTGCAACAGACGGTCCCAAGTTCCCAGTAGCTCTAATCGCAACGCTAACGTGCTTGACGAGCGTCAGCCGTTAGGAGAGGCCTATGTTGAGTAGTGGACGTCCTATGACTGAAATGATGAATGATGATATTGATTACTTATTACCATCAAGAGTTTTTACGTTTGAGGAAAAAAATAACTCACCAAAAATATCTATAACTGGGAATATCGCAATAATATTATATTGGAAAAACGGTCTGTGTTTCCTTACAAAAATATGTGTATTCCGAAAATATTGCCCAACACAGGTAATCATGACGCAAGCTATCTTTGGGGCTGTGTGTATCCTTATTTATTACTAAATCGGGTAAGGGATGGTGCTAGCGACATTTATCTATAAAGGTTTGCCCTTGATATAGATTTTAGGGCCGTAAAGGTCGAGATGAAAATCATTATGAAGCAGCTGTTTGAACTTCTCTCTTAATAAGTTTAAAATTATACGTAAAAAGATATCTTCTTTAATATTAATTCAGTTCTATACCAATCAGCTGCTTAATTAATTGAAAATGGAGAAGTCAATATTCAGATAGGCTTGGGATAGGATTAAACGTTATCTACGAAGACTAGAGTAGTGTGTACATAATACAGAAGGTTTCTTTTTGAAATAATAAGGTAACCTACTTCAAAACCAAATAGGTGATTAACAGAACTACAGATTTAATTCGATATTCAAAAATGCGCGTATGTTTTATGTCGAAGTCTGCTCTTTAGGCATTGCATATAAAACTTGAATGAATAGAAAACCTTATAGATATTTGTTTTGTATGTTGTATTTTTTCCTTTACTCAAAATATTTTAACAGTAGGTAATAGTATTTTCTATCACTTATAAACAAAGCTTTGTCCAAAAGCCTTTTAACTTAATCCTGTTCTTAGCGTCGCGCCCTATACATCTTAATCTTTTCGACCCTTATCACAATGGGTCTTTATTCTGTCATCGATGTACTTTCTCTGCGTACACAAATTACTTGTATCTACTACTAACACTTTCTTTATGATTTGAGTTATATTTTATTTCACATCTGTGTACCTACGCTCGGCTAGGAAGATTTTACATTTCACTGAAAATTTGGGCTGACGTAAATTTAAATTCATAAATCGTTTGTTCTGTATAAACCAATGAACCGGACATACAGAACACCAAATTTAAAAATGTATAAAGGTTATAGTTTACCAAATTGACTACCGGTTCGAAACCCAGCCTGAGAAGACTCCGACAAGAGGCTCATAATACTAGTAGCTTTATATTACTAGGATGACCTTGAAAGTAGGCTGCAGGGTTTGTGATCTGTGCATCAATCCACAATCCTTTGCCATTCGTCAAACTTTGAGGAACAACCTGCTAACTGGTAAACTTGCCGATCAAAAGCTCTACATTTTGTAAGTTCCGTTTAATTGTCTATACAGAACACATGATTTCCGAATTTTCAGATTTTTGTATTCTAGGGCTTGGGAGTCTCACCCTTAATAACTAAATTAAACCTCAAGAAATGGAAACCCAAAATTTCAATGTAAAAGCCAGGAAGGAAAGCAACCGGAAAAATGTTCCAATGTTCCATATAATGGTAAATCTTTCAAAATTAGCACAAGCAATCTCGAAATAACTTCTCAAATTCTCAATTTAACTTCAGGAATCCGAGCTCTTTACAGCAAAACAACGAAAACAGATACAACATGTCAAAACAATGTTTCTGCATATAACTTCTGTCTCTGTTAAGACAGTTTACAATAATCCCTTTGTGAATTTATTCATAAGCCCAAGAACGAGGCCTCTGTAATCCTTAAGCCAACCACAAAAACTAGCTCAGTCGTAGTTCTACAAAACGCTTGTAAAAGGTTTTCTAACTTTAATGTACAGAGCGCTTAAGCTGATTAAGTAATTGTACAAGTACGTAAACTGAAAACGGTACTGGATGTGGAAGACGGAGGAAAGGAAGCAAAAATCTCGAAAGATAGGGACCCGGGTTTGACCGGGATGCGAGGAATTTTTCGCAACTATTTTACCTCCGGCAACTAAAAACCATCGAGAGTTCGAGGCCGTAACCTCTCTGCGGTGAGATTCGTACACGTGGGAATTACGCGCTGGAAAACGGAGGGACATTGACTCTCACTATGTTTTACGGCCTGTACAATGGTTTGTGTTCAAAAGAATTGTTCGACATGACGCGATGACGTAGCCATCATCATCAGGCAGAAAGTTCATCCGCCACATTACGACCGGATATGTTGTGCACTGTACGTTATGAAACTTCATCCCCCGCATTCAGCTATGGAATGAACTTCCCACTGTTGTTTTCCTAGCGACAATAATATGTAGTACTTCAAGAAAGACATTAGAAGGGTTCTACAGGGTCTACAGCACGAGTGTGACGCTTCTGTGATTGCAAACGTCCATAGGCCACGGTGACCACTTTCCATATGCCACCTACGAGTATGTAGAAAAAAGAAATGGCACACATTGGGAGAGGCTTATTTTTTATTTTTATTTAAGTATTTTATTTATTTATTTCCTGAACAATGTTACATTGTATTGAAAAATAATGAATCTTAGTCCAAGTTTAGTATTACCTAAAATTTATGAACAATGAGACTGACTAAAAATTAAAAAGTGAAATATTCAGCAGTGAGCTGCAATAGACTAATTGATTGAAAAGTACGTTAAACTATATAGTAATGTATATAGTTTACTATACGATATAGAATTAAGCGTTACCTGGCGAAGATCAATTACAAATATATAATAATTGGGTGAGGGAGGGCAACCCACGCTCGAATCTGTAGCGATATCAAAGTCTGCTTTTACACCCAATCTTTAGTATATTTTTATCAGGTACGTGTGTCTAGCTAGTTATGCTTAGTTTTCTATGACGTAAAACATTATTATGATGAGTCAAGAAAATCATTTATATTTCAACAAAAATGTGAAGCAGAATTATTTATAAAATTGTAATGTATACCAGTCTCTTTTTGCCCAAACTCCATTAAAACAACCAACAATTGGTACAAGTAGTTTGCTCTTACTGAAACTAAATAGAAGTGCTACTTTTGTATCTAGGGCGACTGAGGCTATCAGGCAATCATTTCTATTATAAGCTTTATTATAAATGGAATGCGCTTCATATTCTAAAGTAAATAATAAACACCAATTTTAGGTCTCTGCGAGTCGATCTTAAGTTTAGTAAGTATATAATGTGAATAGCCAAGTTAACTTCAGAATAGGTAACCATTCTTTACATATTAAGATCCTATCTTATCCTAGTGAGTGAAAACCATGAGGGAAATGTTCGTTATCAGTCCCGAATGCTTTATGGTATGTCGACGACTGCTGACTAACCTGCCGACCCCTTAAAGCCTTCTTTTGTCGTGCGCAAAATCCCCACTGATACCACGTCTGCCAAAATCGGTGGAGGTGATAATGTCGGACTCAAAACCGACCAAAACGCATGCCGTCCATGGGTCCTTATTTGCCGTAGGTGAGAATATACAATACATATCTCTCGCACCCCGGCGGACCCGGGGACATCTCTTTTGAGATGACCCCCTTTCCCCTGATATGGGGACCATGGCGTCCCCATTTAGCCACTGGGCATGGGGGCCTGCATCTGCTAGGCTGACAGGCAACTCCACCCGTCACCCTCAGGCCCACGCTCATGGAGAGCGGAGGTCATTCTGTGACCTCCGACGTCCGAGTCGCCTCCGCTAAGGAAAGTCTACGAGCCTCATTCATCTCTCCCCCTCCAGGTTCCGGTAAAAATTACTTGTTGTTAACACTCGATCATTAGTTATCTTATGGGTAATGGAAAATAGCTCGCTGTTCAGCGCTTTAGCGCACCGGGATTGCTTTTTTATGGGCCAATTTCTCTCCATCACGCCGTTCCCTTCATTTTCGTTGCCTACCCTCTCCTTTGATTTAATATTCGTTTTTCATTATCCGCAATGATTTATTAGTGTCGTGCCGAGTTGCATACCGGTAATAGGTATATAGTTTACACTTTTGAAGTCGGTTGTCCGATTTTAAAATTCATTTACTTTATATTGATATTATGTAGTTTCAAGATTATACGCAGTAACTGTTAAGTAGTTAGAATCCCGCTTTGTGTTTCATGGATGTTGTGTGAAATGAAATAAAAGATATATTTTACATCATACGTCTACTTCGAGCATTATCACAACTCGGTTGGGGTCGACTATGCAGTCTAACAAGTTACGAAACGGCTGAACTTATAATCATCTTTGACGTCCACAAATCATTAGCGATATTGAATTTCGAAGTAACATTTGGTGTTTACGTGTTTCGTCACATTAGCCTGTATGACCGGGGAATCTGGTGTGCCCTAGAGGATATCCCAGAGATCCCGACCGGCCTTGGCAATCAGGTAACCCCAACTTGTTGTTAAAAAAAAATAACATTTGAAATAATATGTAGTTAGTCCAGAAGTATTCTACTGCTTTGTTTTGGATATACCTCATAAATTTAAATCTCAAACGTGCTCCATTCTATGTACAGTCCCAAACAAAACCTGTTACGGAGTGCAGTGAGTTAAAACTAAAGTTAGATTAGCTATCTCAGGTTTGTCTAATCTACTGTGTACACGAGTGTCCTCGCAATTACGCTCCACTGTACCACAGGACGACAGGTGCAGAAGTACAGCCGTAATTAAGCGAGTTTTTTGAAGTTGTGATTGGCAGTTGTAAAGCTTGTGTATAGTAGTTATGTACGACCTGTGCTTACAACTAAGTTTGGGTTTTAGTTTATTTTGCATTTATGGTTTTTTACTCTATCAGATTAAAATGGTCATTCATGGAGTTTGCCACAGAGTAATCGTGAATCATAATGGCTGCGCTAAAGTATGGTGTTGCCATTGCAATTATTTTAGATTTAGTTGATAAGTTTAGTTTTTTTAGTGTTTTTTTTTAGTGGAGGTATTAAATATTTATATATTATGTATTGTACGGTTTATATGTGCTGCATTTTCTGCGAAAATTACTTTTTTTTTCTTTGTTTTCTTGCTCACGTCTATTTCAGTTTCAAGATAGAAAGAGGTGAATTAACACCCACATTTGGTCAACCAATGTATTCAGTTCCAAGTAAAATAGGGGATGGACCTATTGCCATGTTCCAGGAACTATTGGTGACTTGAGCCATGTATCTGATCCCTTAGTCGCTATGAAACTTTTTCAAAAATCAAAGTAACTCTTATAACACCCATAATACAGAGAAATATAACTCCAGCTATATGTCTCAGACCTCTCATAGCCGCAAAATTCAACTTACTTTCAACCTTACTTTCATTTTACCAAAATTACACTACGAACCAACGAAAAATCCGAAAAATGACTAATCAAGCAATGTTCAAATCCTACCCATTTCATGAACTCTTGACCTCTCTAAATAATTTCTAATCCTACGATTGGATTCATAATATAATGATATCCCCACCGTATACACGTCGTGAGTAATAGACCGGACTGCAACTGTCGCCAGATTAATAGTCAGTACGTGCCGGCCAAATATGGCTTTTTGAACATCAAACACAGCTGGTTAGCTGTCTAGATACCTAGAAACCGATTAAAAAAATAGATGAAATTATTTCAAGCATTTTGGCATAGTATATCTATATACTTATAGCCACAAAAAGTTAGTGATAGGCAGTGCCGGATATACCTCCGACGGGGCCTCAAGCAACAACTGATTTTTGAGGCTCTCGTTTTAATATACCCCCCCCCCTCCCCTTCTTTTTAAATAACATACACAGATTAAAAATAAATTGATAGATAATATCATCAAAGTCAAGTTCTTGAAGCTTGTATTTCTGACTTTTTCTTGGCCCATCTTTGGTGTTAACTTCAAATTGAAATGACTTTTTGGTGTTATTGAAACGATACAAAATAATTACTTACTACTCAGTTTGCAAAAGAAGAAGATGCTTTTAGAAAAGCAGCTGTTCAGACGAAGATACTAACACGAGCGACCGAAGCGCCCACTTCGCGCGCGAAATTTTAAAAAGTTCAAAAATTGAAAATGTCAACGTCATCTTTGTTATTTCAAAAATTTTTAATATTTTTAATTATTTTTACATTTTCAAATACGTTTTAAAAAAATTTCATATTTTGGGGCCCCTCTCCAAGCGGGGCCCCAAGCAATTGCTTCCTTTGCTTCCTGGTAAATCCGCCACTGGTGATAGTAATGTGGTCTTTCGTAACACCAATTAGGTACCTCATGAAATAACCTTGTGTTGTGTTTCCGGCAGTGAGTAAGGTAGCCAGAACTGACTGGAGAGGTTTTGTGTTGTCAGTGGGAAGACCGAGAAATCCTTCTTTGTCTTCTGCACTGACAGAGACTCTCTCAACCTTCTCCCCTCCTCCCTTCCCCTTACGCCCTCTACTCTATATGCTCGGCAGCACAAATGTGACGCACCTGGTGTTGCAAACGTCCATAGGCCATGGTAACCACTTTCTATCAGATGCTAAGTGGTATAAAAAAAGAAAAGAATCAGCACCTTCACAGTGGTTGCAGGCAGGCCACACGGCAAAGCACCTCACAAACAGCAAATTGTTCAGTAAATTATGAAGAAGCATTACTAGGTTCATTTGCGGCACTACTACGGTGCATTTACTGCTTTAGTGTGTAGCCCCTCTTGATGTACTTGATGTACTCGACACGTACAAAGCTATGAATAAAGTTCAGGCATGCTAGAACGATCAACTGATTCAATTTCCAAAGTTTTTACTGAAGACCGCAGGTTCCGTCGATGTAACATCTGTTATTCATTCGATCAGTATAATATAATGGAACTTCAGCCATTGCTCTTTCTAAACTATCGGAATAATTTATGTATAATCTTCCAAACGAACGTGACTCTACGTGACGTTACGTTACGAGTGAAGACCACTAATTACAATATTTATAAGTCTAGATTATTTAGAAGGGTTACACTTGTGAACCTAGGAGGTATTGAACTTTTTTAGAAGGTCATTATATAATGTGAAACTTGTACTTGTGGGCTTGTACTGGTAAAATAAAATAAACACATACATTTGAAGAAATATACATACATATTTCTCTCTGGAGTAGGTATTTCATTAATCATTGTATTTGGTCCCACGTAGTAAGGGGTATGCCTATTGACGTATTTCAGGCACAATTCTTGACTCGAATCACGATAATAATAATAATAATAATAATAAAGCCTTTTATTCGGACAAAAATGTACAATTATGTTTTAAAAAACCACTGCACTGTTTTTTCAAAATTAAATATATTCTATTATTTGATGCTTCTTTATTTTTTGTAAGTCCGTTTGCCAATTGGCAAAGGCCTCCTCCAACCTACTCCATTCTGATCTCTCTATGGCTACTCTACTCCATGTTGTACCTGCAACTTGTCTTATATCGTCGTCCCATCTTTTTTGTTGTTTGCCTCTTTTCCTTTTGCCTTCCCTTGGGTACCAACGCGTAGTTATTTTGCTCCATTTATCCTTTCCTCTGGCCATGTGTCCCGCCCACTTCCATTTCAGCCTTTTTATTTTTAGGGTGACGTCCTGTACCTTGGTCTTTCGCCTAATATTAATGTTTCCAATTCTATCCCTCCTCTTTACTCCCATCATGCTTCTCTCCATTGCTCGTTGGCAGATAGCAAGTCTATCGGTGGTGTTTTTTGATAAGGCCCATGTTTGACTTCCATACATTAGGGTTGGTAGAATGCAGACATTGAATAATTTACTTTTTGTTGCTATATGAAGGTTTTTGTTTTTCATTATTTCGCTTAGGCTCCAATACCTTTTCCAACTGTTTGCTATTCTTCTTTGGATTTCTTTGTTTATGTTATCTTTGGGTGATATCAGCTGTCCAAGATATATATACTCTTCAACGTAGCCTATTTGTGTCTCGCCTATGTTTATGTTGCTTTTATTTCCGTTCGTCATTACTTTTGTTTTTTCGGGGTTTAATTTTAGTCCTACCTTTTCACTCTCCGATGCTAGCTCATTTAACATTCTATTTAGATCTTCTGGCGTTTTTGCGAATAACACAATGTCATCGGCAAATCTTAAGTGTGTTAGTGTGCGGCCATCTATATTCAAACCTAGGTTTGCCCATTCAAGATTTCTAAAAATCATTTCTAAAACAGCGGAGAAAAGTTTTGGAGAGAGAGGATCTCCTTGTCTTACTCCTTTTTGTATCTTAAACGCATTTCCTTTCTTTTCTAATTGAATGCACGCCGAGCTGTTTTTGTATACATTTCTAATCAATCTTATATATTTTTGTGCTATCCCTTGTTCTTTTAACGCCTCCCAAATGTTTGTATGTAATAATGAGTCGAATGCTTTGCTAAAATCGACAAATGCTAGGTAATATTCGAGTTGGTATTCCGTATATTTTTCGATGATTTGCCTAACAGCATGGATATGATCAAGTACTGAATAGTCTTTCCTAAAACCTGCTTGTTCTATAGGCTGTTGCTCGTCGAGTTGTCTTTCCATTCGCTTGAGTAGGATCTTTGCAAATACTTTGTATAGGTTGGACATCAAGCTTATGGGCCTGTAGTTTCCGATATCATATTGATCACCCTTTTTGTACAGAAGGATTATATTAGATTCAGTCCATTGTTGGGGTATCGTTTCTGTATTTATAATATCATTGAATATGTCTTTTAGAACAGGTGTTATTGCATGTTTCGTTTGCTTTAGTACTTCGTTACTTATTCCGTCTGGTCCTGGAGCTTTATTGTCTCTTTGCGTCGCTATAGCGAATTCTATTTCCTCCTGTATGATGCTGGGTACGGATGAGATTTCCAACAACTTTGTTTCTTTTTCCACAATAGTGCTTTCATATAGTTTCTTGTAGTAGGATGTAGCAATTCCTAATATTCCTTGCCTTCTATTTTCCTTCAAGTTATTACTATCTTTCATCTGTATGATCCACTCCTTTTTGCTATTTAACTCCTTATATGCCTTTTTTATTCCTCCTGTCTGTAAAATGTGTCTCTCTATTGTTTCCATTCTTTTCTGTGTTCTATCTTTTCTAATACTTTCTTTTATTTCTTTGCTGAGTTTTGCTATTTGCTTTCTATTATAGTTAGTATTTTTTCCATTAATTAGGTCAGATCTTTCATTAAGTAGGTTAATGGTTTTGGTAGTCATCCATTCGTTGCGTAGGTTCTTTTTGTTACTTCCCTGTTGAATAGCTGTTTTGATTGTTTTTTCTAACCAGTTGTATTTTTCTTGCACCTTCATGTTTGTTGTCTCTTTGTTGTATTCTGTAAGTTTTTTCGTTATAGAATTTGCCATTTGTGCTGTTTGGTATTTGGTAGGTTTTGTGTTTATCACATTGTTTCTTGGTCTTGGGATTTTTGGCGGGTTCGTCATCAGTTCTGCTCGAATAATTCGATGGTTTGTGTTGAAGTTGAATTTGCTAAGGACTGTCAAGTTTGAGAAATATCTGCTTTTATTCGTCATTATAAAGTCTATTTCGTTTTTAATTTGCCCGTCTGGTGATAACCAGGTCCACATTTTACTTTTTTTCTTCTTGAAGACTGTGTTTAAGATTTTCAAACCATTCTCCTGAGAAAAGTGTACAAGCCTTTCTCCGTTTTTACTTCTGGCCTTTTTTTTATATATAAATGGCCCAAGGACTGCATCTTCATCTGGTTGTCGTTCTCCAATTTGACCATTGAAGTCTCCTATTACAAGGAGGTTTTTGTGAGCATGGTCTTGGATTGTTTTATTTAGTTCTCGGTAGAATGAGTCCGTTAATCTTGTATCTGATTGTTCCGTGGGTGAGTATACTTGTATGATGGACCATGGGTCTTTGTACCCCGGCAGCTTAATATTCATCACTGCTATGCGCTCTGATATTCCTATGAAGCTTTCCACATAGGTCGCGAGGTATTTTTTGATAATGAAACCCACTCCATACTGACCTGGAGTTGCGCCTATATGGTATAGAAGGAAGTCAGGGTACGAAATTATTCTTTCTCCCATTCGCCTTACTTCGCTCAGTCCGACGATGTCCCATTTAATCTGTTTTAACGCATGTGTTAATTCTGTAAGGTTTTCATCGTTTTTAAGCGTAAGTACATTGAGAGCTGCAACATAGATTTTTGATCTACTGTGACTGTTTTCACAATTGTTTTCCTGTGTTGTTGGAGGGTTGTGGTCATTTTCCCCCACGAGGACCAGTCGGCTTGGGAGAGATTGTGTAGTTTCTTTTGTTTGGTTTTTATATTTTGGTTGGATTGTCCGTTTGCGGGCTGCTGATTGCTATTGTTTTTTATGTGTGGGTATATCAGTGAGAGAGTTCGATCGAATCCTCAGCAAATCGAAGGCGTTTGTCCTGTTGGTTTTGATAGAACTTATCGTTTGTTGCTTTTTAGGTTTAGTGGTGGAAGTCGACATTGGTGAAGTAGATAGTTCTCTTTTTCTTTTGTCCAAGTTGGGTCCTTTAACTACTAGCTTATCATAGTTGAGAAAAGCAATATTTCCCTTTTTCTTCTCCTCTAGCAGCTGTGGTATCAAAGCCTTTCTCTTTTCTATGACTTCCTTAGAATAGTCTTCCGATAGATAGATTTCCGTCAACATTTTTTTGTTTTTTATAATTTGGTCTTTTTTCCAACCATTTATAAATGATAGCAGCACAGGTCTATGTTTGCTCCCAACTTTATTTTTCCCTATACGGTAAAGTCTGTTTATTTCATTTTCTTCCACGGATAAATTTAAGTCTCGTTTAAAGATCTCCTTGACGGTTTGAAATAGCTCCAATGCCGATTTTTCACTCTCTTCTAAACCATAAATGACTATATTGTTACTTTTCTTCTCTTTTTTCAAAATCTCAATCTCGTTCTCCAGGTTAAAAATTTTTTGTTTTAATTTTTTATTTTCTTCCATCATAGGAGTTAATTTTTCCTCCATTCGATCCATTATATTCTGTGTCAGAGATTCTTTTAGATCATTTGTCTGTTTCTCCATTTCTATCTTCATTCTATCAAACAATAGTTGAAATTGCTCTTCCATGTTGTCAGATGAAGTTATGTGAAATGGAACGTAAATGCAACTTGGTAGAAAATATTTGTTTAGTATATTTTTGTGATGGCAACTCTCGGGTTAGTTGTCAGCTGACTGTCAGTTCGGGTATTGACTGGTATTGCGGGTATTTGTTTATTTGTTTATTTTCCTGGCTGTCAAATTGACTTAGGTTATAAAAATATTTTTTTCTAACCTCAATATTGTAGATAACCTCAATTGTTGATAATTGAGCTTCACTTTTAGCTAGTTGTATTTGGGAATATTCAAGGATCGTTCTTTACTACGTCTTCTGATGTTGTTTAGCTGATGTTTGAAGCACTACAGTTCTTAAAGTGTAACTATAACTATTTTAATAAGTGTTTTATTGCCGACAAATATCCACGACTTCATCTTCCACGAATCACGATATAAATATATAAATATGTCGCATCGAAATTTGTAGGGATGTCTCTATTTATAGGATAAATAACATGGTTCTTCTGAAGGCCAATGTTCCCAAAAAATAACATTGAAATTGTTATCGTTCTTAACATCAGATTGATGCCACATTTATTAATTAATTTACAAGTACATTACGATAATTGTCTTTGGACATACTAGAGATTTAAAGTAAAAAGAGACGGAATTTTGAATATATTTTTATTAGGAGAAATGAGTTTCTGGTTAAATTCTTGAATGTCGTTGCTGTTTCTGAGAAAACGAAAAGCCGGGCATAAAGTACGTCACGTATTACCTCACTCTATAAATATCAGTCCTTCAAAAGATTTCTTCAAAATGAGAAACCTCAGCCCGCAATAATAAAATATTCTATTTTATATTTTACAGGGAACGTTATTTCTAAAATCTAATAAACTACAAATTCAATTTCACTTGAAAATAAAATTGTGCTTAGCCTTTTGTAACATCAATATGTTGCAAAAGGCTCAGCACAATTTTATTTATGTCAATATATACAAGATCCAGCTTTACAAACGAGAATCATCATCATCTTCCTTGCGTTATCCCGGTCACATCCCAAGCTAAAGCGAAAAAAGCGGTCCCAGGAATCCGGGGACCGTTTTTTTTCCTTTCTAACTGCGTTACGGCTGAACCTCGATATTTTCCGTGAAGCAATCCACAACCTATAAATATAGGCGGTATCGAAGAATTGCAGCTAGAACAGTTATTGACAGACTGCCATATAGATGTTTGTATGACAACCAGAGTCCGGGGTCTACTTTTTTCAGTGTAACCAGGTTGCGGCGAATCTCGATATTTTCCGTGCAACCATTGATACCGAAACCGCGTCCACAACCTATAGATATAGGCAATATCGAAGAATTGCAGCTGGACCAGTTGTTGAACTTTTTAAGGCTCCAACTACCCGTAACAACTGTCATAGATGTTTGTATGACAACCGGGACTGACAGCTTAACGTGTTCTCGGAGGTACTACCTGGCCAGTACAAGTAGCCATATTCATGCATACAAAAATTGGCACTGAGCGGGGATCAAACCCGCGCCTTCTGCATAGCAGTCGTCTTCACTACCGCCACGTTACACAGGCTGTCAAACAAGTCTTTACAAACAAGAATCTAATTAAAGATAGTGATATAATTAACAAACGATCAATCAATCAATCAATTAGTCTATCGCAGTCCACCGCTGGACATATGCCTCTCCTAGTACTTACTTGGAGGATTGGGAGCAGTGTAGCACTTGCTACACTGCTCCCAATCCTCCGTCTTCTGCATCCAGTCTATCCCAGCCACCTTTTCACGGTCATCAGTCCATCGGACTAAGTGGCGTTCGATCTGAGGGAAAAATACTGACCGACACCCAAGGGAAGCGATGTGGTAGCACTATTTTATTCCACCAGGAACCAACACCAACCAAACCTCTAAAACCTTTATTATAGTAACTATTTCTATATCACCTCAGTGGCAGATAACAAACCTGATGGAACGTGGTTACCGTGGCTAATGGACGTTTGCAACTCACGACCTTGTAGAAAGGAGGGGTAGGAGGGGAAAAGGTTGAAAGTTGTAAAACCTCATGCATACATGCATACAGGAGTTCAAGTTTTAGAGAGGTAAGGTTGTAAGACAATGATTCTTAGATGCCCTTTCTTCCGCTTCTTTTATATTATTTTATGACGTAAACAGCTGTGTCTCCATTAGTCACTCCGGCGATATAAAGTGATTTATTAAGGCGACATTCGTGGAGCACTTTTCCTTCAGCCTGTACACGATTGATGTGAGTTTTATGCATGAATATAGTATGCTAGGTATTATGCAAATAGTAAGAGACTTTCACTTATTATCAAATCGCACATAACGGATTACATTTTGGGTGATTAAATGTAGGAATCTATTTTAGTAACAACTTATTTTGAGTTATAACTTAGGTACTTGCTACGTTAGCTTAACTTGAAAAGATAACGTTGAAATTCAGTCCTATAAATTGTTTTTATTTTCCTTATTTGTAACCGTATTTGAAAAGTAAAAATGTACTGAGCGCAAAATTTTGTAAAGCTTGAATACAGAAAGAATTATGATACTAGCAGCTCCAGCATTTATTTATGGAAGTTTGCAGGTCCTAATTACCGCACCGGAACACAACAACGAAATTATTTTGGCTACGATCTTCTGCACTTAGCTGGCTCCAATCCCAATTGAAGTTAGTTTTGTTAAGTTGTACACGTTTATAGAAGCCATGTTAATGGCATGTAATTGTCAGATTTTGTTAGCCCAGTTGTGATAAGCTGAAGACAAAGTCTCACTAAAGAGAGTCACCATAACAGACACCAATAATGTTATAATGGTGGGTCTCAGCTTGCGGTCTCATCAGATGCTTTTTCTACCTCTTTTTAAGCATGTTATTTCAAATACTTAAGTACTTGCTGAATTAAAATGAGGCTTCTTTAAAAAAATGTAAGGTAGGGTTGGAAAAACAACGGAATGCATCAGCTGCATTTTCTTTTCGGCCAAGTCATAAAAATCGACTGACGGATATTCAGAGCCTAGCGGAGTGCACTCTATATGGCGTAGCCTCTTTCCGCTATTCCATTACAAAAAGATATATTAACCTTGTTCACAAGACAATTGAAGCTTACTGATTCTACTCGTATTTCGTTGGACTCAGTGTAATTGGTGAAATGTAGGCAAATTGTCGGATATGCCCACAGATCACCAATCCCACTCAATCCCACGCCTGCACCTTCGGAAATATAGCTATGACTGTAATGTATGTGGTATTTTTAACGATGACAACTTTAAATCACCTATGTATAGATTTGTTGCTTTTTTTACATATTGAAATTGGCGACGGTTATTTGGCTGAGGGTTTGGTATTGAGGTCGAAAGAACGCGAATTCGAACTCCAGTCATTACAACGCGGACATAAACCCACTCCTTATACAAGTAGGTAATTAAGCATAGCGGGAATATGAGTGATTTCGTATAGTATATAAAAAATGATAGGTAGCCTAGTGTTATAGGTAATGGAGTGCTGAGACGAGGTCTCAGGTTCGATCCCAGGTTTTACCATGGCACACACCAATGACTCGATGCTTTTCGAAGTTATGTGTGTATTTATCGCAGGTTCATGAGTGCCCGGTTTATGGCAATAGGCTCGCCACCTATTACATTGGGACCTAAACATAAACTGGCGAAATGTGGGTGCTAGCACCTCTGCCTACCCTTTCGGGGATATAGGCGTGATATTATAAAAAAAAAAAAAAAAATGAATTTATGAAAGGAAGTCATAAGTGGATTATTTTTGAAAAATTTTCGAAATCTTATATTATTATATTTCTTTATACCACTTACCTAAGTGGTATAAAGACGTGGTGACATTCTAGAGAAGAATAGGGAGGGGGAAGGGGAGAGGGGTGAAGGTTAAGAGAGTCTCTGTGCTGACAGTGCAGAAGACAAACAAATGTTTCTCAGTCTTCCCACTGACAACACAAATCCTTCTCCAGTAAGCTCTGACTACCCTACACATAGTCGGAAACACAACACAAGGTTATTATTAGCCACGGCATACTTACGAAGTTCCAGTACATAGCTATTAAAAACCTCTAGAGTAGGCAGAGACACTATTATCTGATCTGTCCTTCCACATTATTGAAATAATTTTCAAACTAAATTATTTTCAAGATGACGAGATATTTAGGTTTACATTCAAGAGTACTTCTGACGCTTTAGAAGAAACACGCCAAGTATAATTTATAAGCAGCGATTTAAGCAAGTTTACCCTACCAGGCAATATTTATCTCAATACTTGTGTAGCCTGCATAGCTCAGAGGCATCTCTTAACAAGTTCCTATGGAGTTTTACGAGTCTTCACCAGAGATAAAGTTTTAATCGGTTGCAGACTTTGCCAGGTATATCCAAGAATATCTAATAGGTTCTGTGATCAAAATATGATGTTTTATTGTAACAATTTTATTCTTGTTTATCTTCAAACTTTCAATTCGAAGTAACTTGAGTTATAAAACCATGAATTGAATTTACACATACTGAGAAAATTAATAACGATTAATAACGTGTTTAAAAATGACAGGTCAGAAGAAGAACCCCAACCCAAAATACCTCAAATAATATAAAATAAATAATTCTACCATTGTCGTGTCGTACCTCGTCTCCTTCAACTGGTATAGCAATTCCACATGTTTACGTAACGTTTCAAGGTCCCCCTCCGACACGACAACTTTATTTATTTTTTCCGTTCAACGAAAAAAAAATAACGTTTTCCAATAACGTTTTTTTTTTATATAGGTTATAGTATTATTATTTTTATTATTTTTTTATATTTCCTTTTTTACGGTTTTTTACCACACACACACACACACACACACACACGCACATATACGCTCACACGCACACAAGCACACACGCACACACACACACACACACACACACACACACACACACTCACACACACACACACACACACACATTTTTTGTTCAAAATGACAGTAAAAGAAGCTAGTGAAGTATGTAAGGATACATTCAAATGGCGAGATGTGTATCTGCTAACCCTGGAGAGAAATAGGCGTAATCTGAAATATATATCATGGGTGCTAGCACCTCTGCCTACCTCTTGGGGCGTGATATTATTAAAAAAAAAATATCATCATCATTGTCATTGCCATCCGAAGCTGTCACTTAGGAGACCGAGAGACGCTTTTTCCAGTCTAATTGCCTCGTGTCTGAACTTCAATATTTTCTATCAAACCACAACCTATAATAAGCGATGTCAAAATACTGCAGTTAGACCAGTTATTGAACTTTTTATGGCTCCAACTACCCGTAAAGACTGTCCTAAGTGTTCGTATGACGGGTTAATGTGCTCTGCAAATTACGACCAGACACGACCAATGTAAATAGCCATATTCATGCATACAAATATTTGCAGTGAACTGGAGTGAACGCGCGAAGCATTCGCGTTTACTACTACCACGCCAAGGTAGACGAACAAACCGACACTTGTATGTTTATACAAATATAATTTTTATAATGCAATTATACATTTAAGCCATAATTTATCGTCATCTCAAACATGAACCCATTTGCAAGTATGTTGCCTCTGCCTGCCCAACTTCATTGATGTGTTGAATAATGAATTGATCCACGAGTGAAAACAATCACTCATACTCAATTTTAATATTCATTTTAGCGCAAAAGCGTTATCAGTTTTTCACAGAGGCGTATCTGTGATTATCCAATGTCAGTCATTCAAGTCCATTTTATTTGTACAGTTTCATGCATAATGTTCGTAATACTTAAGAGTGCAATGGTTGGGGGAAATGAAAATGAAATTTCCAAGTAATTAGTATAACAACTTTTTCTTATTGACTCAGATATGAAAAAGTTGACGCCCAAGACGAGAATTAAACCCGCGAACAGTAACTTATGGGTGGAATACTCTAGCGAACTGAGATAATTATATACGTCTAGTCTATTCGAAATTTGCCCACTCTCGCTACTTATTTATTTATTTCAAATCGTGCATAGTTTTCACAGGCTTCACCCAAAACAACAATGCAGTACATATAATACCTACTTACCATTATTATTATTATGATTATTATTTTTACTAATAATTATATCTTATATATTTGAATTACAATCTTACTGCTACTTATATCTCATATATCTATATTCTACCGAGATTATTATTCATCAGCCACGCATTAATCAGCCACGGTAGCCTAGTGGTATGGGTAATAGACTGCTGAGACGAGGTTCTCGAGTTCGATCCTAGGTTTCACCACGGCACACACCAATGACTTTTCGATGCTTTTCGAAGTTATGTGTGTATTTATTGCAGGTTTATAAGTGACCGGTTAATGGCAATAGGCTCGCCACCTTTGGGACCTAAACATAAACTGGCGAAATGTGGGCGCTAGTACCTCTGCTTACCTATATTGGGATATAGGCATGAGTTTATGTCATGTTGTTCTATATTCTAAAATAAAGGTATAGGTGAACATGAAGCTTAAATTTATAAAATGTGAAATTATCAAGGTTTTATCTACTCTTTGAGAATAAAGACAGTATATATGAAAAGAATCATATACCTACTTTTATTTTTAGTCTAGATCACTATTCCTCAAGGATTTATCCGGCGCGGTCCGATAAATTAGGTACATCGTAGTCCTCGTTACAATCGTATCTACATTACTTATACTAATGGTTAATTAAGTACGTGTGGTAACTATTCATTGCTACGTGTTCACCATTAATGTAAAGAATGTAAGGGAAACATTCCCAAAGCCGAAGGCCCCTGGTAGTACTCCTGGTACACTATTTTTTTCGCATTATTTAGTCTTCATCGTATTAGTAGAACTTATTAAATGAAACTATAATTTCATAAAAATACGTCACGCATAAAAGCACAAATCATCCTGTATAGAACAAAGATAAAAATCTCCTTCACGATGTAACTAGCTGGAAAATTGACCCTGTTCACGTAAACATGGCAACTTATTAAGCATAAAATAGTAATTGACGTGCCATAAATAAAAATAAAAAAACAGTAGAATTATTTTGGAATGTAATCTGAAAGATGGCCTAGAAGAGATCGCCTCTGGCGAGAAGACCGTCCATTGTACATTCTGCTATTTATTTATATCCTTATCTGCTATTTATTTTGTCTCATTGTGTAATAAAAAGTTATCTATCTATCTAATCTATACCTTTTGCAAATTTTAACCAGATCCGTGCAGCTGTTTGAGTACTTCTTCCATATTTCTAATACTACCAGCTGTTGTCAGCGATTTCAACCAAATCCGTACAGCAATCCAAACAGCAGCAGCGTAATATTAATGAGAGAGGGACAAACATCTTCACAAACTTTACTATAACATTGAAAAAAAAAATATTGGGTATGGTAAGTTTATCGATGGACGAGGCGTGGGACGGCCCCCTGCGGGATGGACGGCCGATATAGTCAGAGTCGCGGGTACCCGTTGGATGCAGATCACCTCCTACCGATCGGATTGGAGATCTGCCAGCGTACGTCGTATTGCTGATATGATGATGATGATGGTAGCTTCTATAACCAATTCATTCAAAAACTTACACACTAATATTATAATTATACACTAATGAATCTGTACCAGCTTCAAGAGGAAAAACTATTCCAATTTTATATTTTACGAGTTTACCTGTAATTACAACAGTAGCTGAAATAAAACAAGTCAATGTGTATAATTAATCAAAATGAGATATACTAAAAAAACTTTGCTCGGCCAACGATAGTAAAACAACCTTTTACGTTTTACGAATACGTAGGAAATTCTAAACGTACAGATACCCTCAAAAGTGGAAACACTGTATACTTATTGAATATACGTACCATATTTCCGCTTCGGGCTCCGAGGTGCCCGTACTCTTGTAACCGGGTGCATCGCTAAAAAAAGCAATGGTAATAGCATGAATTTTCTATATTTTCAAATGATTATTTAAATCACTATATACATATAAGAAACAATGCCTAGAAGAATTGCGGTTTTAAAAATACTTTTAAAATAATTAGCTGATATCCACTCTAAAAATATATTAATTTGTTCCTTCGAAATTCCAAAAGAAAAGACTATAATATGAAAGTCGAACTCTAATTGAATCATATTCAAACTCTTTTTGAAGGTGACTGTACTTCCTTGGTTTTATTCGGCATTAAACCTTCTACATAAAAATTGGCTGGATCCCAAATAATACACCACTTCTACGTCGAAAATATCGAACGTGATAAAAATAGATATTAGCCCTCAGCGAAAATTTTCTCCTTTAAACCCTCATTACTGAACAAATCGTAAAAATCTGAATAATTTTTCGACTAAACTCTTTTTAATTAACTCTATCAAATTACCTTTTTTTAATTTGCCATTCGCCAATATTTATCCTTAAGGATAATGATAGGGACCTGCCCATCTATTCGGATGGCTATACGCGGTCCCTTAGCCATTGAAGGGGTTAAACGCTTAGTTTAGAACGACACTTTTATTTTACACCCGTCATTTAACTTTAATCTTAGCTGAATTGGGTTATTTGTTAATGGCACTCCCAGTGTTCTCTTCTTCTTCAGAACTGATATCATCGATGATAAGTTTTGAGAAAAATTAAAACTAAGCTGCGTTAAAGAGCTATCAATATACTATGATATCATATACATATTTATTTAAAAATAAAAAATCATATCAATATAATAAATTCGAGCAGCGGGCGAGCTCTCTCTTCGAAGAATAAAATCCGCAATGAGTTCATCCAACTAATAATTCAAGTTACCGACATAGCTCGCACAATAGGCAGGCTGAAGTAACAGTGGGCTGGCCACATCTGTCGGAGAACCGATAGCCGCTGGAGCAAGCGAATCCTTGAGCGGAGACCGTGAGAAGACAAACAGAAGGTAGGACGCCCCCTAGCCAGATGGACCGATGACCTGAAAGCGATGGCGATACACATAATTTGGAATGTTGACCAACGCGACTTTTAAGAATCGTTAACACTATCCTCATACTCTCATGCTAACTTTTTTCAAAGGTCTCTCTTCATCCAAGCACCAGTCCAATTGTATCGTTTGAAAACTTAATGTGACAAACTTTGTAACCTAGAGTCCTGTCTCCTAATCCACTTTTCCATAATTTCAGTAATGGTTTGGGAGCCACTGTCATCTGACTCCAATCCCGAAAAGAAAGCCTGTTTCCTAATTAACCGGTGCATTGGTTTGAAGGTGAGGTTACCTAGTGCCTTGAAAGAGGCTACTCGGGCGTCGGAGGTTGCAGAATTACCTATATCCCCCTTGAACACGGGCTTGGGGGTGATAGATAAAACCGCCTGTGATCCTAGCAAAAGCACGGCGGCTCGGTGCGCGCCTTTCCATATCCGGGGGCTAGACACAGTGGTCCTCACACCCGAAGGGGGCTATCTCTTAGTGACCTGACAACCGAAGACCCGAAGACGGCATGCGTTTTAGTTGATCGATAGGGATTTAGCGCAGGATAAAAAATCGCCGCGATTTTGGATATGAATAAATTTTAAACAATGAGACTCCAGTGCTGCTTGTAATCTTTGTATCTCACAGCACAGCGCGTACGTTACAACATACAAGGTTTTATTAGCATGTAAATTTGTTCATCAATTAAGTTGCTATACGCTTCGTGTTCCGCGTACATTTCATACATATTTGCATAATGAAATTGCCCTCGTATGCACCAGACTTGTTATGCTACAGAGTATTTTATTTGATTGACATTTTCTTTTTCATGTTGGGGAAAAAGAGTTGTAATTTATGACGCGTTTTTTTATTCACCCCGCCTGATGGGAAGCTCGAGGCGAAGTCTCAGGAACGAGGGTCACCATTACTAACACGTAAAGTGTTACAATGGTGGCACTCAGCTTGACGGCCTCATCAGATGCTTTTTCACGCCTCGCTTAAAGTTCCCGGAACTATATGAAGAAGGAAACACGTGAGCTGGCAAGGAACTCCAAGACTTAATGGTGCGGCAAAGGAAAGACTCACCGAACCGCTTGGTTCTTGATGGAATATTCCGCACCGTATGCGAGTGACATCTAAGCCCTGCACGTGTTGTGTAAGAAAGGAGAGGGTGGAATTAATTGGAAGAGCTCATCAGAGCATTCACGATGGTAGAGGCGGTAAAATACTGCCAAGGATGCAACATCTCTGCTCGTCTGCAGCTGTTTGCTTAGGGACTGTAGAAAATGCCGCGTAACCATGCTAATATTTTCTAAACCAATAGCTCATTATAATTCTTGTATAAATTGGTCGTTCAAAATATTAGACAAGTCAATAATTAGGGGTTGGACCCATGCTTCACCTAGGCTCTCCACATGGGTGAGGTACGGGTACTAATAGGGTCCCGTGCTCCAACTAGTAACGACACTGTACAGTGATCCAGTTGAATGGACTTCCTTATATGATTCAAATGATGTCAACTATTATTTAATAAAAGCAAATTTGTATGTAAGTATAATAATAACATTTATTAGTTTCCAAATTGCTGCATTTATGATTGCGATTGTGATTTGTTCATTAAAATGCCATGCCAACAAAGTGGCAATTCATTGGTCGACATAAATATTGCAAAATAAATGTTCAATGTATAGGAATAACACCACACAAAAACCTTATAAATACAAAATTTAATCCAAATCATATCTGATACCACGCTACGCGATAAAAATCAACGGACAGTAATTACTACCTAGTTCAATTAGAAACCTGCGCTATCGTACGAAACCTAGTCTGTGTTGAAGATGGTGAAGAATAATAAATCGTAGCAAAAATTAAAATCTTATTCAATGGTACTATCTCAAAGATTTTCAACGGATATAATCAACCACAGCTGTAATCCCAAACAAGATTAAAGAGATTTACACTATCGGGAGTAAGGATTGAGCGGAGTCAGTTGATTCAGCTACCAATTGTCAAGTCTTCGTTATAAATGAAGTGCAAATTGTTTCGAAACAACGTTACGTCTTGTGATCGATTTGCACCAGTCTGTATTCCTATGAAGCTTGATTGTACGCTTTGAAACAAACGGACTGGGAATGAAAATTTAGGTGCTGAAGTAGAACTTTGTACAGCGAATAATATCAAAAGATAATTTTGAGCAAGGGTACTTTATAACATCGTTTCTTACGTGTGTTTCTCGAGAGAACATGCACACCTTTCGTGCGCATTCTCCCCAGAAATGACGGCCTGGACCTGAGAAACCTTACCTGCAAGCCAGTAGGAAGGTTTACTGAGGTCTCAAAAAGTTCGATAAGAATACACAACCTAAATTAACACCGATATTAAGTAGTTAAGAAACATAATTTGACAAACCGCACATACGGTTCGAAATATTCCATCAAGAACCAAGCGGTTCGGTGAGTCTTTCCTCTGCCACACCATTAGGTCTTGAAATCCCTTACCAGATCACGTGTTTCCTTCTTTCTACAGTCCCGGGTCCTTTAAGCGTCGCGTAAAAAATCATGTGATGAGGCCGTCAAGCTGAGCGAAACCATTGTAACAGTCTACGTGTTTGTAATGGTGCCCCTTTTTCCTGAGACTTTGCCTTCAGCGTACCATCAGGAGGGGTGAAGTCAAATTGACGTGCTTTTAACAAAAAGAAAACCCTAGTTTGTATCACTTATTTTGGGTCTATAACTGTCAAATACGACGTGAAGACTATAATTTAAAAACATACGCGTACGGTACAGCGATTGCGGTCAAACTATGCCAACATTTGATGATAAAATTTGCTCGCAACAAAAATATTTTCCCGTTAAAAATATGGGAAACGAGATAGGCCTTCTATAATATTTTTTGGATAACAGTCTTACCTAATACTTTTCGCATTCTCCAAAAATGTGGCCTAGATTCAAGAAGGCGTTTATTAAAATGTAATAAGTTAAAATGAAGGGGTTCCTTACAGAGTAATATGGCAAGACGGCAGCTGGACGCGAGCCAAATTGCGACCCTTGAATACCGACACTTTAATACCACGAAGTTTTATGAAAATGAAAGAAAGGCCATATTATGGATAGGCTGTGTTTTAATGTGTGACTATTCTAAGTACCTGCTTATGGAAAATACGAAAAGTTAAAACTGTATAAGTATACCTATTAGGTTTTGGAGGTCAGATGATACCGGTTTATGGAAAATACTGAAAGTCAGCCGCGAAGCAGTTAGATTGGAAAAAATCTGACCGCGGACTCCGATATGACATTGTGGAGGCCTGGTGGTAATTGCTTCACGTAAAATATGAAAGTTCAGCCGCGAAATGCAACTTTATGAACAATATGACATAAATATGGTATCAACCTTACCATATATACATATTTTGGGCGAACCGAATTAGTTTCGGACCCAACAGTTCCTTATCATGTAGGGAGTGGAGCAATCATTCGTGACAGGGGTCAATGCAGTGCTCCAATCCATACGTTACTTATGGGGCCCCTACATATATTTGCAATAAAATAAACTTTTGTAAAAGTTATCTGAAAAATTCTGAGAAATACATGAACCGTTCTTCCAGCCTTTTTCCCACTTGAATTGGGGTATGAATCAAACTTGGAGTAGACCGAACTTTGAAATTTTCCTTAAATTACATGTCAAACACAAATATATTTTAAACCTTCAGAAAAACCTTTACTCAAAGCTGAATATACCACACATTTTGATACGCTCGGTTTTAAAAACAAGTCGACATTTATTGGTCAGAGGTGAAGTATAATAGGTATGTGCCCGACCCAATTCTTAAAAATGGCCGTGCCACATTGTACTGGGATATAGTGGTGATTGACTGATCAAAGTGAAGCATGAAGAAAATCTCGTGAAAGCAAATAAAAACGATTTGAACTTTGCTCACGAGGGTGTCAACATGTGGGATGTTGTTTCAGCAATTATTATGCCCATAGTCTTATCGGTTCACGAACTCATTGCCAAGAGCCCCGATCAACATCTCAACAGGCTCGATCCAATTGCCGATTAGATCAAGGGCTTGATGCAAAAGGTGGTATTCCTCGATACGGCACTTATTGCAAGGAAGTTCCTCTGTCTACCGCGGCGGCGCAAAGTGCATCTCCCCGTATCAGGGTCAGGTCATCTCAAAGAGCTGTCCCTGGGTCCGCCAGGGTGCGAGAGATAGATATGTCTTGTATAATCTCACCTCCGTCAATCAAAGACCCATAGACGGCGTGCGTTTTGGTAGGTTCGAGTCCGACATAATCATCCTTGACGGAGCTGGTATCCGTGGGGATTTTGCGCACATTATAAAAAGGTTCCTCTCTTTGGTGTCCTAACCACCGGTAGCATGGTCCCTGTACCCGATGCCGGTGTGCTACTTTTTACTTTTAATAATAATAATAATATAATAATAACATGTCTTTATTGTACACCAAGAATAGAATAGCAACACAGATAAATGTTTGCACATGGTAAATACAATTGGCGGCCTTATCGCTCTGCGGCAATCTCTTACAGGCAACCTTAAGACTTTTACTATTTTTTATATTTTTAAATCTATTTTGATTTCTTTTTATGAAATGTATTTAAAAATTTAATTGATACGTATTATCAATAAATAGAGAAAACAATAATCATATATAAAAACGCAGTTTCATCTAAATAGATATGCGAGATATCAGTAATTATTATCAATATTCATTAACGTCCTCGGAGCAGTGGAACCTTATCCAAGTTCTTCTATATTTTGATTGTAATTTGATTTCGTTGACGCAAGACTTCACCCGATCACTTTGATCGAACTGATTCTCTTTAACTTACCAAAACAACGTCAGAATGTTTATTGGAGAATAATTTTAAACGGCCCGGTGCCTGCCCTTGTTTGTTCGATTACAATTTGGGCGTCTCCAATTTCTTTACGACGATAATACGATATTTTCGCTGATTCTCAAATATTACAATATGTGCGCATGGCGTGTTCCTCCAGTATATTCCAAGAGAAGGCTTACGATGGAATGTAATATAGAGATAGCGACGTTTTTGCAAACATAATACCTACAATTTGAAATCGCAAAATGCCTCCGCGAGCATTTCGCGAAATATTCTTTACCGCTGTAGAAAAATATAACGGATTTTTATTATCTCTTCGCGTATTTCGTAATCGTAGCCAAAAGGCACTTAGCTGATGTTCGTTTCCTCTTGAACTTCTTATTATCTAAATGCTTACGGTATGTATACATTTGACGTCATTATTTGGAGATTTGGGGAGTAGGTAATACTGCTAATGTAAATTCAAAGGTCGTTTGCCTTGCTCTTTTGATTTGGATAATGTTCTTACGTATTTACAACCTTCTGTAGCCTTTTTTGTTAAGGTTGTGTAGAATATTAGAGATAAAAATTGAGTTTTTATTTAACGATGGACATGACTAACATATTGTATTTATGTATCTTTTATTTCACAAATGTTCACAACTTTTGTTAAGACTAGATTTTGATAAAATATTCCGAAACAAATATTAATGTGAAGTTACAAAGTTACATTCTTGTTAAATAATATAATGTCTCATTTATTTTTATTGTTGATAAACATGTAATAATGCAGTTATAAGAAACTCAAACAAAGCTGCAACCCTTTTGTAACACATATTTCGTGAATGAATCAAATTGAATGGAGTAGAAATTATTTGAAATACCACGAACGTATTCAAAAATGGGACAAATATCCATTTGAATGTTGAGAGCGTTACAGTAACGAGTCCCCTTCATTCAGATATGCGGCTTTTTAATCTTGTAACCGTATTTTTATACAAACCCATTTTAATGAGGTTTTCAACGCATAAGTACATTTTTAATTACAGCTATCTGAAAGACTTTAAAAATAAAATAACCGTAAAATGACGTTGCTACGAATCAAAAGTCAAAAGATTTTTAATTATTGTGCATTTTAAAAGATATTTTTAAACCTTTTCTATACACATTTAGTTAAAAGTATAAAATAAAATCAGCACTGGTATTTTTAGACTAAGATGATCTAAAAATACTACTACTAATAAGTTCACCTATTAAATAGTGCTATAATAAATGCCTATAATGTAACAATAATATAATTAATGTAATAGTAATATAATTAATGTAAAAATACCTATTAAATCTATTAAACTGCTAAACTATTGTATTTTACAGGCTGTAAAATACATACTCAATCGTTCTCATTTTTGTTTGTATAATAAATAATAATAATATAATGTTTTGTTCCGGACAATTAATCGTGCCAAGGTAACAAACTTTGTTTATTGCGCTCCCATAGTCGGAGAAGTTTTGCCATAAATTGCCAACTTAAGATCACAGGACACTTCGCTAACGCATCTGTATAAAAAGTTTTTCACACGTTCATACACTGAAGAATTTTAGAGGAAAAATTTATACATTTATGTACCTACATAATGTGATATCGGTTACAGGAACTTTATTAATATAGATGCTAAAATTTTGATCTTATATAAGCTTAAAGATAAGAATTATAAATTTTTAAATTCTTTCATTGTACTATTCTGGCTGGTGTAGAAATAGAAGGTCAAAGCCTCACAACATTGGGGGAGACATCCTCCGTGGCGTGGCGGTAGTGAACGCAACTGCTGCACAGGAGGCGCGGGTTGGATCCCCGCTCAGTGCAAATATTTGTCTGCTTGAATATGAATATTTGCATTGGTCTGGGTGTTTGAGTATATAATATGTATGTATTTACAAAAGTATTTATTTCTAAGTATGTTTATTCGCATTCTAGAACCCATTACACAAGCTAGTACTTAAGCTCTGCTTGCCATGGGTCTAGGTGGCGTTGTGTAGAGTATCCTCGAATGCTTATTTATTTATTGGGCGAGGTGGCACAGCAATGGACTGGGATAGGTTAATTTTGACCTATTAGCAGAGTAGAAGCATTTGACGGCCACAAGATGGTTACGAATATATTATCAGATACCGCTGGTTTCTAGGTAGGAGACATAATTTAAAAAAAAATATTCACTCCAACATCATACCTGATCAAAAGTAATTTCTGTAAGGCTCCCAGAATATATGATCGCCCACCAATAACCAAAAGTCAATTCTTAAGGAAACTTGCATCCAAATTATTAAAAACTTTGATATTTAAAAACATATTACTAGAGAAATGCTGTTACTCTGTTGATGATTATTTACGAGATAGTTATGTGATCCTATTATATATGCAGCTATGTGACCTTTGAATCTGATGTACTTCCCGGTAGCTTATCATTTTTTATATTTTTTAAGTAATAACATAGTTTTCATATTTTAAAAGGTAATAAAATAGAAGTCATAAAACGAAGTTGTAAAACATACTCGTAAATTAGAGATTAGTCGCGCACTTCTTACTTAGTTGAAAACGCTGATTTACATCCATGTCGAATTATTAAGATAAGAGCTTAGCCCCTCTTTTACCTCTCTACGTGTAAAATCACTATATATACTGAAACCATGTACGATAGAGATCATTCCTAGTTTCGTCGTCTCCAGAGTTGTATCTACCTCAAGTCATAGTTATAATTGTGATTCAAGTATATTCAAATATAAACTTTCGTGTATACACAGTGGTTGATCATTTTTGGTTCCTCACCTTCGGCTCTTCACATCGCAAAGTCACGATAAAACTTAATTGGCGCAGTCGGTGAGGATTAACTCTGAAGATTCGTTGGCAACACGATCTAAAGAAGAACAACCTGCAAGAAGCACGGGACAACAACTTGGCACCACTAGAAAACTACAACTTCGTGACTGGTAACACAAATACTTATTAAAGTCGACCTAGGAATCGGTAGGAGAAATTTCCTCCTTCCTTAACCCATGGTTGGATTATACACTTCTTGAGTGACCATCCGGACCACTACGGGAGAACTGGCACTGAACAAAGAACACTGCTCGTGACTCTCATCATCGTCGTCCGTAACCTGCTCGACAAACTAACAGAATTGTTGGCGCGTTACAACCACCTCTTATATTTCTGTGAACATTTTCACGGAAAGGAACAATAATTGTTATGTCAGTTGAAGTATCCTGTTCATAAAATTTATTTAAAAAAAAATACAGTTAGTGACAAACTGAAACTTGTACTTTAAATAAATAAAAATTACATATTGCATATTGCATAAAATTATATAGAGTTGTTGTATTAAGACACAAAAGTTATTATATATTGCACAAAGTTGCATAAGTTGTCGTAACATTGAATTATAAAATGGCCGGCCGACCTAACGTTAATGAAATCTCTGTTATCAACATCAAAATAGTTCCCACATTTGATTGTTTTTATAGTCAAAAGGATTTATTTTTAAGTATATGTGAATATTTATTAAGATTATATCCGGGAGATGAAGAGCAGGATGAATATAATTTACAAATATTAACTAGCCGTCTCAGAGTAGCCGCGGCTACCTTACTAAGTGAACGTCGAGACATACGAACATATGAGGATTTTAAAAATTTAATTAACCAACATTATGGCGATCCTCGTTCGGAGGAACACATTGCAATGAAATTAGAACAGGCTACAATACGACCCCAAGAGGGATACCTAAGTTTTTGTCATAGGATTCAATCTATTCGTAGCCAATTGTTTTCTAAAATAAATAAAACAGAAGTAAATGAAGAGGTAAAGGAAAATAAAATGCTTATTTATATTAAAAGAGCATTAATGGTATTTATGTCAAATTTGTCACGTAGCATGGCAAAATTAGTAAGATTACATCACCCCGAAACAATAGAAGAAGCATTAGAAATCGTATTAGAGGAAGAGAATCATGATGCGCAAATGACTACTACGCCTAGTAGTTCAAAACCGACTTATAGGAACAACCCTAACCCTAGATACAACAATCCGTCTAATTACAGACGAACATTTGATTTTAAAAATATGCAAGCAAACTTAACTCAAGTTCCAAGTACGTCTCGAAATAATGCATTACTACCAAATCTACCTCAACAAAAATCGAATTTTAATTAACAACCCCTAGGACCATTTTTATACCCACCGCGTTATTATCCACGTCAATCTAGACCTCCTCAGGTTAAAAATGAACCTGAACCGGATTTAAATATGCATGAAACACAACCGCGTGATAATACGAATACGACCCCACAAAAAGATGACGAACCTAGTAAAAAATTTCAAATAAAAGCCTCAACTTCGTCTGCACACACATAAATACAAGTATGGGATCATATCATACTGGAGCCGTTATTATAAAATTATCTTACATATTTAATACTGATAAACAATATAAATTCTTAATCTATGATATTGGTAATAATTATGATGGATTAATAGGTAACGATTTAGATATGATATGGCATGTGTACTAACGACTTCAAAGTTTTCGTTAATTATATTCTCGCTGTAAATTTTTTTACGATATTTGTACTTAGAAAAGATCTTGTGCTACCGGTATCAATCATTAATCTAGCGTTTAATTCTGGTAAAAATATAAATGGTAATTCCATACTTGTATTTATGTGTGTGCAGACGAAGTTGAGGCTTTTATTTGAAAATTTTTACTAGGTTCGTCATCTTTTTGCGGGGTCGTATTTGTATTATCACGCGGTTGTGTTTCATGCATATTTAAATCCGGTTCAGGTTCATTTTTAACCTGAGGAGGTCTAGATTGGCGTGGATAATAACGCGGTGGGTATAAAAATGGTCCTAGGGGTTGTTAATTAAAATTCGATTTTTGTTGAGGTAGATTTGGTTGTAATGCATTATTTCGAGACGTACTTGGAACTTGAGTTAAGTTTGCTTGCATATTTTTAAAATCAAAAGTTCGTCTGTAATTAGACGGATTGTTGTATCTAGGGTTAAGGTTGTTCCTATAGGTCGGTTTTGAACTATTAGGCGTAGTAGTCATTTGCGCATCATGATTCTCTTCCTCTAATACGATTTCTAATGCTTCTTCTATTGTTTCGGGGTGATGTAATCTTACTAATTTTGCCATGCTACGTGACAAATTTGACATGAATACCATTAATGCTCTTTTATTATAAATAAGCATTTTATTTTCCTTTACCCCTTCATTTACTTCTGTTTTATTAATTCTAGAAAACAATTTTCTACGAATAGATTGAATCCTATGACAAAAACTTAGGTATCCCTCTTGGGGTCGTATTGTAGCCTGTTCTAATTTCATTGCAATGTGTTCCTCCGAACGAGGATCGCCATAATGTTGGTTAATAAAATTTTTTAAATCCTCATATATGTTCGTATGTCTCGACGTTCACCTAATAAGGTAGCCACGGCTCCTCTGAAACGGCTAGTTAATATTTGTAAATTATATTCATCCTGCTCTTCATCTCCCTCCCGGATATAATCTTAATAAATATTCACATTTACTTACTATAAATCCTTTTGACTATAATTACCATCAAATGTGGGAACTATTTTGATGTTGGTAACAGAGATTTCATTAACGTTAGTTCGGCCAGCCATTTTATAATTCAATGTTACGACAACTTATGCAACTTTGTGCAATATATAACAACTTTTGTGTCTTAATACAACAACTCTATATAATTTTATGCAATATGCAATATGCAATTTTTATTTATTTAAAGTACAAGTTTCAGTTTGTCACTAACTGTATTTTTTTTTAAATAAATTTTATGAACAGGATACTTCAACTGACATAACAATTATTGTTCCTTTCCGTGAAAATGTTCACAGAAATATAAGAGGTGGTTGTAACGCGCCAACAATTCTGTTAGTTTGTCGAGCAGGTTACGGACGACGATGATGAGAGTCACGAGCAGTGTTCTTTGTTCAGTGCAAGTTCTCCCGTAGTGGTCCGGATGGTCACTCATGAAGTGTATAATCCAACCACGGGTTAAGGAAGGAGGAAATTTCTCCTACCGATTCCTAGGTCGACTTTAATAAGTATTTGTGTTACCAGTCACGAAGTTGTAGTTTTCTAGTGGTGCCAAGTTGTTGTCCCGTGCTTCTTGCTGGTTGTTCTTCTTTAGATCGTGTTGCCAACGAATCTTCAGAGTTAATCTCACCGACTGCTACAATTAAGTTTTATCGTGACTTTGCGATGTGAAGAGCCGAAGGCGAGGAACCAAAAATGATCAACCACTGTGTATACACGAAACTTTATATTTGAATATACTTGAATTACAATTATAACTATGACTTGAGGTAGATACAACTCTGGAGACGACGAAACTAGGAATGATCTCTATCGTACCTGGTTTCAGTATATATAGTGATTTTACACGTAGAGAGGTAAAAGAGGGGCTAAGCTCTTATCTTAATAATTCGACATGGATGTAAATCAGCGTTTTCAACTAAGTAAGAAGTGTGCGACTAATCTCTAATTTACGATATGTTTTACGACTTTGTTTTATGCCTTCTATTTTATTACCTTTTAAAATAGAAAAACTATGTTATTACTTAAAAATATGAAAAATGATAAGCTATCAGGCAGTACATCAGATTCAAAGGTCACATAGTTGCATATATAATAGTATCTATGCATCACTATACTATAATATTGATTTGATGATACTGATACTTTATTTCTTTTATAGGTATAATTAGTCATTTTAATTGGTATTATTTTGGAGCCATTACATTAACGACGAACACGAAACATTAACGACGGCACCACAATTTGGTTCATGTGGTGAATCACATCAGCTAACATGTTGTTTCGTTCTGTTAATAGATTAATGAACAAATTGTGATCAATATTTTGAACGAATTTGTGTCTAAAAACATTGTTTATTCATTACTTTAGAGGACGCTGGTTTGGTTTCCATCCGAATATTAATTGCATGAATGTAATTTGAAATAAAAATGTATGAAGTATATGTATACGCTTTCCAAAACCTATATTACAAGATTATTGATGTGGATGGTGTTCTGTCTGTATTCAATGCAATATTATGCCAAACCCTCAAGTCGTAAAAACTCACTAAGCAATGGAAGTGTCTTACGAGTAGGTTGATATAAGGCATATGAAAATGCCATTTTGTTTGAAGTAATTGGAGGAAACCCAATTTTTATTACTAATAATTATGCATTTTTTTAGGAATGACATATCCAAATTTTATCAGTTTATTGTGTGTGAATGAGACAAGATTAAGCAAGCAGCAACTTTTATTACATTTTTGAAATTTATCATCATAATTAATTTCATTTAGGAATTACTGTTTTTGAAGATCGAATTTAATTTATCAAGCGGCCAATAAAATAACATTTAATACAGAGTTATAAAATCTTGAAATTAACATTTAATACAGAGTTATAAAATCTTGAAAATAAATAATGGAAATAGCTATTAAATTACATGAATAACGAACTCATGAATCTATAAGAAAATTGCGGCAATTTCATATGTAAAGACTGTATATTTTAAAATTTCCTACCACAATTGCCTCTTTAAAAAAGTGTTCAATATTAGTATCGAGTTAGGTGTCGGCATGGATGCATCGATAGTTACTGTTGATCTCGTTAAATCCCCGTAACTCACAACTTCTTTGAGCCATAGTGAAGTGTTCAGTCACCGTACTAAGAACCCGACACGATATTAAACTCGTTGCTACAAGCATCTGCGCTGCTTCGATACTACACTAGAGTAAGTGTAATAATGAGTGAAAAAAATGAGGAGACTAGAAACTATTACACTAGAAATATATTGAAGGGTTTTATTTTCTTATTTACCTGAATACTTTCAACAGATGTTTTTATTTTATTGTATTCTAACTGCTGACCGCTGGCATAGATTACCTGAACCGCTGGTCCATCTACGTGGAATACTTATCGAGTGTATCTAGACTAAGTAAATGATTGTAAATAAACCAAAAAAAAAGAAAAGCCCTCTGAGTCTTGTCAGGCCGGGCCGCGTTTCGAACCGGTGTCGGTGGTCCACTTGCTTACTAATTTCAAAAATATTGTTGATATTGACGTTTTGTAAGTGCCGTTTAATGGTCGATACAGAATAAATGATTTGTGAATTTTTTGAATTTCTTAAGAAAAACGTGAAGTACCTAACTAACTAACTAACAGTAGTACTTAACTTGTATTTTATTTTTACTAAGAGCATCTATCTACTACATTTAGTAACCCGTATATATACAAGAAAGGAAAAATAGATATTACGATCGACAAGACTATTTTGTTTGGTGACATTTTCTTAAAGAATAGTAATATTAATAGCAACTTAATATTAGCAACCGAAGTTACTACCAATAATATTTTGTTTAACCCCTCCAGCTAAGGCTTGTGTTAGGAATGGGTTCACGTCGGAAGTGTATTGGCCAGGATTCAAATTCGGGTCCTTTCGATCCCTTACAACTCAGCTACCGAATATGTTTGGTTATTGATGTAATTTCATTGGTTACATGTTGTTACCTTCCTCATGTTCAATGTTGTTAAGTATGAGAGCAGAAAATTGTTGTGGTCAGTGAATGCATGAGATAATACGACTTCATATACTTAACTTATCAGAATCATTAATCTTAAAAAATGTTCAAAGCACACCGCAATATTAAATAAAGAAAAATAATAAATTTTCATGTACCTATCCTACATGTATCTGTAATTTAAAGAATAAATAGATAAATAAAAACTATTTCAATACTGTAGATTTTCAAACCAACTCAATATTCAAAGCAATAAAATTGTCAAACGATTAAAACGCAATTTTGACCGAATTCATCGCTTAGTCCGCTACTCGGGCACCGGTAGTGAGATTACTGAACGAGTCAGCCAATTCTAAACCAATATTGGTTTCTTGGTAGCATATTTATACTTACCTATGCTAAAATACTTATGAGCGTATTTTACAGAAGAAGTAAATGTATAAAAGATCTCTTTCTTTATTTATTTTTTCTTTATCACGTAAATTGATTTAAGGATTTTTTCTTGGATTAACATTTTTATTATTTTGTAAAAATACAAAGTAAAATAGTTATTTAAATAGTTATATAAAAGCCATAGTCGTGAGCAAGGCCGTGAGCGAAAGAACTCGCACTCCAAGGGCCACCACTAGGGGACCCCTCGACATCTCCCACGCCGGGCACCCGATCAGCTTGTGCGAGTCCTCGCTCCCATCGCAGTGATGGCACTCGGACGTTGGCTACATCTGAATCCAATGCAGGTAATCCCTAAAGCATCCGTGCCCGGTGATCACTTATGTCAGCCGGTACGAGAGGCTACCGTGTGGCCTCTCTAGCCAGTCCCCCATGATGGATCTTACCGCCGATACTACGGCATATCCTGGATTCGCTCAGGAATAAATACGTAAAAATCCCATTATTTAACTGCAGCGCGAATTGTTTGCAGAATTTAAGCTCCATCTATGTAGACATTTTGACTCTAAAAATAATTTTATAATAAGTACATATTTATTTTTTACTTATATGTAATAGAACCAACGTGCATGTATTTTAGATATTAAATTGAAGTTATAGTACTACAACATTCTCATTTAGGTCACACACCGTTTTAAATATGAAAACTTAGACGCAATATACCTACAACACATTACCGACTAAAACAGCAGGAAGTTTATTACCTTGGTGAAAATGAGAAGGTAAAGGAATTCACTTCAGTCTTTCAAACAAGTTGACAAAGTCCCAAGTCACATGAAACATTTAATGTTTAAAAGCATAGTTGAGCTCCTTAACGTGACAAGACTAAGATTCCAGGTAATAACACTGAACAAACGTTAACTGAAAACTTTCAAGATTGTTTTATTTCATTACGGAGGTTTCTTCGAGTACGCATTAATACTTGAAAGCTGTCTCTTGACTGTTAGTTACAAATACGATGCATTGTTTCATAAATAATGAAGCTTCTGAACCTAAGCTAACCATATCTGCACACGGCCATCGCGTATAAGTCAAGACATACCACATAATGTCTCACGGTCCACTATTTCACGGGCGTGAAATCGCGAAGTGGAGATCGACTGTGATAGTGCAGATACTCATAGTATATGCGTCCGTGTTCGCGTCCACATCCCGTGACATCTCACACCGTGGAAGGCCGGTGTTAGGAGAAAAGTATTGAGAGGCAACGTTCCCACTGTATCGTAATTTACTTTTATTGCCATTACATACATACATAAATATGCTCACGCCCATAATCCTCAAAGGATTACTCCTTCGAGGATTACGGGCGTTATTGATGCACCTACGCAGAGGTGTTTTAAACACCCATATTTCGCCAACTATGATTTTCGGTCCCACGTAATAGGGGACGAGCATACTGCTGCCATTCGGGCACTTTGTAAAAAATGAGCATGTCGAAAATAAATTCCTAACCAAAAATGTTTCAACTAAATAAAATTTGACCCGATTTCTTGCTATGCGGTGTAAATAACAAGGAAATAATTTAATTTATTGCCATTACTGCGTTGGTATTCTTTCAATCCACACTGCTCTTTTCTCTTTTACGACATTCGTTCAAATCATCAGTAGGAATGTACGTTATTAACGTGATTTTTTTACGATCACCATAAAATCGGTTGGGAACCTTTTATTTGAGCAGGCATTTTTTTAAACACATAACGATGACAAAGTCAATCGAAAAGTAACGAACTTGATTGAACAGATTGTCGACACTCGGAAATTTAATATTAAAAATACGGAAAGATTGATCTCCGTTTATGTGTAATAGACATTGAAAGTCGTCAATTTTTCCTCTTCGTATATTAGCAGCCATTTTTTATATAAGATCGCAACGTATTTTAGTGCAAATTGAACGGCGGCCGGCGATCCACTCTGTGCCTGCCGTCAGGTTTTTATAAGAAATTGTTTTTATTGCTATTTTCAGCGTTAAGTCCTCGTAACTTTTTATATTAATTTATTGCAGAAACATAGATAAGTAGCTTTCGTGTAAAAATCTCACGATTAATTATGTCTTATTGTTTATTCATAAGTAGGGGCTCAGCTCCTTTTTTGGGAGTGAACCAACTAAAATGCTCGCCGTCTTTGGGTATTTGGTTGCTGGATATGAGATAGTTGCCGAAGATGATATAGCAGCTAACCGTGTGGCCTCTCTAGCCGGTCGTCGATGATGGTTATACTGTGGGCCGCCGATACTACGGCGTGCCTTGCACGTGGTCGCCCAAGTCGTCGCTCCAATTCAGCTACGATGTCATTGTGGAGCTGGGACTTCATAACCCGGAACTCACGAGGTTCGAGTACAAGAGGCTTGGGTCCTGAAAATATTCAAGTTGCCTCAAGCCTCAAACACCTTTGCGAATGTCACAGATAAGCTGTATTCCCCCTGGTGCCTACGTTTTAAGAGGTCATTGGCCATAGATAAATATCCGAGATAAGTTTATATACCTAGTTCCCGGCATACATCTTGATCCCAAGTCGCGAGAGAAACGTGAATCTGGCGATGCTCACGCCCGTAATCCCCGAAGGTTTAAAAGTATATTAAATAACCACATTTCGCCAACTATGATTTTTGGTCCTACATAATAAGGGGCGATCCTATTGCCGCTATCGGGCACTTTGTAAAAAAATGGATGTGCCGAAAATTAATTCCTAACCAATATTGTTGCACCTAAAAAAAGAAAAAAAAAATTCTTGCTATGCGGTTTAAATCACAAGGAAATTGTTTACATATTATAATTTATTTTTGATTTTAGCTCCTCCCTCACCGTTCCCTAGCACCGGGTTAGAAGCTTTATGCCGATATCTCGATTAGACTAGGTATCAATATGACTAGATCGCTTCACCCCGTGCTATATTCAAAAGACATAAGTAAGTAATAAGTATCGGTATAAATATAGGTAGGTATATACAAATTGTGTTGTCTTTTAAAACTCAGTTATCATACAAGTTGGTTCTTGGATCAGTATTCATTCAACGTAGCCGGCTCTTATTATCAAAGGAATGAGTTTTAATTTTAACTTTTTCGCTGATTCCGCTTTAATAGTTCTTGTTAAACACGATCCTCGTGCGCTTTTGTTCTTGCTCCTAACTTTTCATTTCGAGCGAGCCAATTTGAACTTGTTTAATTTGAAAAGAAATGTATTTAGGTGCAAAACAGTTGATAAGTAGTTCTTCCTGGATTCTGTAAAAAACTTCTAAACAATATGAGTAAAATTTCAGCTTAAGAACATTAATCCGAATCTAGATAAATATATTAAGATAAGTGCGAAAAGTGATTCCTATAGAATAGACAAATAATTTGTGGCGTCGTAAACGAAACCGCTAAGCAGGCGTGAGTTCAATTCCCGCTCATTTCAAATATTTGGATACAGAAATATGACTTTGCATTGGTCTGTTCACGCCTCGGAGAACCAATCAATGGCGGCCGTTACGAGTAATTGGCGTCTTAAGAGTTCAACAACTGGTCTCGTGGATATCACCAGGGTTATGCGGTTCAGGTGGTAGTCGCTTCATGGAAAATATCAAAGTTCAATTGTGTTCAATCCAGTGGCGGATTTACCAGGAAGCAAAGGAAGCAATTGCTTGGGGCCCCGCTTAGAGAGGGGCCCCAAAATGTGATTTTTTATTAATAGTTCCATTTTGAAATAACATAAAGATGACTGATGGTTCAAATAATATATTAATTTTGCAAAATTAATATGTTTTTTGTTATCTTGAAAGAAGAGTGGGGGGGAATTTGAGGCCCCGTCGGAGGTAAATCCGGCACTGGTTCAATCCTGTGGGTGTATAAATCAATTCTCTCAAAGTGTTCCTGTATTGTCAGTGCATAAGACAAAGCAGGATTTCTCGATCTTTCCACTGACAACTTTGCGTTGTCAGTGGAAAGACCGACCCTACTCACGGCCGGAACCACAACACAAGGTCATTAGGAGCCGTGGTATTCCATCAGGTGGAGGTACTTCCCCAGTCGAATTGCTCAAGTAGGACGGAGGATACCGTTTTATCCTATCTTCGTATGTTTCTGAATGCAAGGCAGTGTGAGGTTACTCTGGGAAAAAAATTAGGGATTACTTATAATTTCTTGTACCTATGAGTAAATAGAACACATAGGTATGTATGTATTGTTAATCAAACCGATAGATATAATCATATGTCACGTGTATACTCGTATGAGTATAAGGTAAAGGTGCATCCAGATTTATGACATGAACAACATACCGGACAGCGTGGCATCAAGACATGATCGTGAGTGTGAACGTAACAGCTTGTGACACGGCCACCTTTAGATCAATAGTTTCATTTAAGCTCAGCCGAATACGCAACGGACACGAACTTCTGACACGGTCTCGGTAAAATGTTAGGTACGTAAATGTAGACGCGGCATAAAACTATTATATATGCAAATTACACTTTAGACAATCAGACAAAAAGCACCAAAAAATGAAATGCAATAATTCACACAATATGAATGAATTTCGAATGAAGCAATCCTGTTAATTTTAAGAATATTGAAATTTTAATACCAACTGTAAATGATCGCTTATTATATTTCCGGTATTTTCATTCGTTGTGCAATTTCATTTGAGTACGCATGGTACCGTAATTTGCTGCAAATGTAGCATCATTAATGTGCATGCTACACACTGTTAAGCAGATCAACTCATATTTCAGTCGTTGGAATAAAGATTTCATTGTTACAATTTTGAAAACATTTCACAGACTATTATGCGACATTTAAGAAATCAATAAGGAATCAAAACCTATGTAGCTGTTAAATTTAGCTCGAATGAAAATTGTATTGCGATTTTTAGTTTTACAGACATGAATTGAATGAATGAATTTTGCCATTGTCAAGAGGAGAGTATTCCCCCTGTAAGGCTGCGTTCCCATTGACTCAGAGCGGGGCGCAGAGGTGATAGATTAACCGATCGGATTATATAAAAAAATCCGCTCAGCTGCAGGTGTGGAGTTTTATGCAATGCTATTGGTTAATATTTGTCCGCACCCTTCCACTCCGACTCAGTGGAAACGCAGCCTAAAAGACTGGCGGAGGGAACGATTCGATAAAAGAAGAGACTGGTCACGGGTTCAAGTCTCGTCGGAGCATTCACTTTTTTCAATTACCCCGACGACGTGTTGCCGGTCAACTCACGCTGATGCAGTCCTTTTTATTTATTCCTCCTTCAAGGCTAGCTTTAGTGCTTGAGCGATAAATCGATCTAAATAGTTAGCATACATACTAATTGCTGAAAATTTCATTAAATGCAGGGTCGTTTAACACGACTAGATCATATTAATGAAGAGAGTGCCTTCAGCACTACTCTCATTACCTATCTGTTATGTTTCCCATGGATACACCTTTCCGGTATCAGTTCGAGATGTTAGTAGATACAAAAACTAATTATAAAATGTAAATGTTTAAAAATGTAAATTGGATGGGTCGTTTGATATTGGGCAACTGTATGTCTACGACTTATATAATTTATATTTACACTAGCGTCACTATTGTATTAGGTTTGATATGTACCTGTAATGATAGTGTAAACGTTATAAATAAATAAATAAATAAATAAATATATTTAAAATCGGTTGCAGCATGGGCGCTCGTATGTATCACATATGCATATCACAGTTAAACCACAACAAATGACACTGACATAACCGTACGGTCATACGTGTAACAGGAATTCCCTTAAATTAATGTGAAAATGCGCTTCTTTTTTTGACTGTGCCCCTTTTGATGGCGAGGGTAATCACCAAGAAAAGATATTACTGCTACTACTACTAAAGTCCACTACTTGAGATACTGTTGATCTACGCTTTTTTTTCAATCCACCAATTGACTGCACTCCGCATAATGGTGAGAGGCTAGAGTGAAGGCTAAACTACAAGCCATCATTTCCGATACTGCTGATTTTTAAACGGTGGACTCTACTTACATTATCATCATCATGAAGACGTAATCTCCTGATTACATCTGAAGCTAGAGTGAACTAAGTTTATTTCGCAGTTTCACTATTAATTAACTTACGAATCACCGGATGACAGACACTACCCAGTAGAACCAGTAATTCGTAAGAAACAATCAGCATCTCCAAAAACCGTGCGAGTCGATACAATGAGTGATGTTATGTGTGTCGCGATCGAGTACAGCGTGACAATGAATACAGTGGTAGTGTCGGCGCGCGTAATAAACGAGTGAGAAAGAGGGTAGACCGATACATTGGGCCCAATAAGAACTAGCTCTGCAGCCGTCAGTAGGTACATTGTGATTTTTACGGCACTTTTAACAGCGCCGAAATATCGTTTACACCTGAAATCTACGAACGTGGTAAATAATCCCGTTGATTTTAATAGTGAAAGTATAAATGACCATTATGACGCACGATTGTGGCCGTGAACTCTACTTGTATAGAAATTTTTGTACATAACTTTTAACCTCTGAATGAATAAACAGACCGTAAGCTAACGACTCGACTTCTCCATATGTAAAGCGATACCCTATTACGTTTACACAACCGTGCCTCAGAATCCAAAGTTTCGGCGTCAAATTAACTGTCTAATATTTGATTTAAGCCTGCTCAATCAAGCGGTGTAGGTATGTAACTTAATCTTGATCGATCGATTGAACATAGATATACTCGTATATTCATAACTTTGTTTTCAAATATTGTAAGTCTATAGACATTTTGTATGCTAATTTTTGTTTGATTATGTCTTACATACAGCCTGTGGTTAGGAAGGACTGCAACACGTGGGAACTCGATTCTTGCTGAGTGATTACTAAAAGTGTTTGCTAAGGTATGGTTACTTTGGGTCTAGATAGTGTTATTTTGAAAATTAACAAAAGACTACTTACCCTTGAGACCCAAATCCAACTCAGTTAGGTTTATGGGTTCATGTATGTAGGTATTTATCAAAACTACTTTTTCATCCTCTATTTCGGAAAGATTATATTTGCTCTTGGAAATCTGACGACGTTTGCACGTTGTTTTTATCCGCTAGAGGATAAAGTAAATTGAATTTAGAACAAACGAACGAACAAGTTTTTGAATTCAAAATATCATTCAATCTATTTACTTCTGCCTCCATGGTGCCGAATTTATCATGCAACTTTTTAATTGATTAAAAGTCAGACTTGAAACCTCTTTGTTATACTTTTCTATTTATTTTGCGCGCGCTATTTTCTTTTTGTATTTAGCTATTTCCCCACTGAGATGTGATCAAAAGTTATGTATTGCACTCGGGTGCAAATGTTTTTCATCTCGCGCTCTTTTGATTCTCTCGCTGACGCTCAGGTCGGTCGGTCGGTTATCGAAATTAAGCACGTGATTAAAAAGCAACTATGCACTTTTGTCTTTCTTTCTTTTATGCTGGCAAACGAATGAGGCTTTGAATAATCAGTCTATTGTCTATTCAGTATACAACTAAATTTCACATACCATGTAAAATTACAATCTCAATAACAATTTAGACAATCTCGGGCCATAAAAACGTTGCTATGACAATTTGTTAAGGAATCGCAATTTATACGAACATATTTTCACTAATCATACGCTTCACTGCACACCATTGCGTACGATAGGTTCCTTGAGAAACGTTTGTAGTCCGCCTATAGTACACGGTGGTGTTAAAATTTATAGCAAAAGTGTATAATATGTTCAGTGCGAAGGTGCGTGAGACGATTGTATATGAGCCGTGAAAAATTGAGGTTTAAAAGGTTTTATATGTGGAAGACTGTTGTGTTTAAGAAAGGAGGAAAAGAAATTTATGCTATTTTTATGAGTTATGTGGAAAATAAATCAGTGGTAGGAAACGTTTACAGGAAAAAACGATTTATTTACTGTGAAGGTGAAATCCGTTTATATTTGAATAAGTTTTATATATATAGTTATAGTACCTAACTTTAGCTTTATTAATATACGAAGGGGGATTCTTTAGAAAGGATATTTCTGTAAAATATAATTGTCAAATATTAAGTGTAAAACGATGTTCACAGCTACATTATACCATCGCACCGCTACACCACTTTCCATCAGATGTTCAGTGTGCTTCTCTGAAAACAAAAGTACTGTAGAGTCAAGTTTTTATTTCTTATCCGCAATCCATTGATTGATGGACAAGACAAGATGGCTGAGGCTTTGCTCTGGAGGTTGCCGTATAATAATAAAAGCTGTATAAGTCAAACTTACTAATACGGTCACGTAGACTACTTGGGTAATAAATATCTGGCAATGGCATTGCAGCTGGGTCTCGGTGGGAAGAGGTAGACCCAAGAAGCGCTAGCTTAGAAGGTGGCATGCGCACAAATGGTCTCACTACCAAGGATGCCCAAAACCGGGCGTAGTGGAGAAGTTAAAAGTCAAACAGCGGACCCCGGACTCCCAAAGTCTTGGATGCGACCGGCGGTAAGGATAATGATGATGATTAATTCAAACTAAGAGTAGAAAAAGGAATAAGCAGGGCCCCAACATCTAATTTTTACCCTAAACACTTCACATACTTCCCCTACTCTCATTAAACCTTTCATAGCATAGTACTGAGTGAGATTAAATCTGAATAGCTCATATTAGCCATACAGAATTCCTTATCGAAACACTTACCTACATGTAAGTACGCCTCTATGGCGCCATTCACGCTATAATAGAATAATCTTGGTGCTCTAATCGGCAATTCAAATCAAATTGTACAATTTAAAACAATAACTTCAAATTCGTTGTACAAATCATAAACCTCATCAAAAGCTACTTAACCATCTTCCTTTTTAAATTTTTTATGGCCTCCTTTAAATTTATAATTTCCTTTCATAGCTTCATTCGTTCTATTTAATTGTACTTTTGCGTGATTCTAAATAGCCCTAGATGAACCGTATCTTCTTTGTTAAATTTTACCATTGCAGTAATAGCATACTGAACCATACGTATATAATTAAAAGTATTAAAATATAGGAGTTGGTACGTGATTGAGATACGGTACCACATTTTCATACAACGTTGTATATAATCTGGTACCGTACATCTTTTATTGACTGTACATAGCAAATGTTATATATCACTGCTCGCACATTAAACTTAATCCAACCATCAATTAGCCTATCGCAGTCCACTGCTGGACCCTAGGTCCCTCCTAATGTTATAAGAAGGGTTGTTACTGAGCTTTATTTCAAATTTTTCTTCTCTGGCAGTGATATCATTTGCATATTATTCCGTTAGTTATCTTTTACTACACCTTACGGATGAGATGTATGTGAATATTCTTCATCCGTCACCATATCGTCACGCAAATACAACACAATATAAAAAACGTATATTTACTATTTTAAACTTTATTATCGATCTCTACAAATATCTCAATACAAGGTAAAATGAACCTATTATCAAAGTTAACTACTTCGTTGATATCTACGTTTACACCAAATTCGTAATTACACATTTGGCAGGCATATATCTGATCGATCACATTCACAGTTATTACACCAGAGGCGCATAACTTAGCGGGTGATAGTTGAGCAAATATTTGAACATAGTTGCTACACGTACTTACTGAACCCAATGGTATTTACGAGTAAACGTGTTATTTGTAGACAAATAAAGCTGAATGGTGTTCAATTTGGTCGTAATCAATTTTGATAGTATGAGGAAATGACAATGTTTACTGTTAAGAAAGAGAAATGGGCTATTACTTATTATTATTATTAGTGGTATCGAGATGATTACCAAGTATTGTTAGGAATAGAGTTGAAAAATCACCGAACTATTGGAAACTCCAAATAATACATGATATCATTAATGGTAATCTAAAGTGACCACGATAGATTAAAAACAAATAATATTTCTAGTTCATTCTTCATTGTGGTGTTGTTTAGATAGTGTTGGATCTTACTTCTTAATTGCACACTCATATACAAAAATTGCAAGAATCATATACAGAGGCGAGCTTTACTTATTATGAGTTCTCTTCCAGGAAACTCATGAGTGTCAAAGGAGTATGTATGCTAATGAAGGGGCTGTGAAGTATACGTTAAAGAGAAAAAATAAATTGTAGATCATAATTATCTAAAAATATTTTTATATATCATACACATCACTAACGACGGGAGATCTATCAAACCAGATCACAATATTTCCTAATACTCTTAAGAACTTATCAATTGTTTAAAATAAAATGATGATGATGATGATGATTTATATTAACAAGTCAGCAAGAATTGTTTTCTATTCTAAATAAATCTTACCCAAAACCTGTAATATCACTACATTACCTAATACGTGCAAGTACAGAGATAAATAAAACATATATGAGATAAATAAAATAAATAATAAGTTTTAATTAAAGGATGACTTAAAATTCATAATTTTTAAAACAAATTTTCAGAAATAACAAACATAGCCCTTTATGTTTATATTGGAACACCGTATTCTATATGCAAAGTCAAATGCAAACACCCGCAAGCTAATATAAATTTAGCTAACCTTAGTCCTGTATGCAGGTGTTTTTAAATTGAAATTCTATGTTTTGATGCAATGCGTGAAGTGCACAACGCAACGTTCCATTTTCAGTTAAAAATGCGGGTAGAATTTTTCAACAGGACTTTTTGAATAAAAGTATGAACGTTTCGCAAACATAGATCTGTCGACAATTGGAGCGAGGGAGGCAGCCAAATGGCTTCAAGTCAGTGTTGACAGTGAGCTCCGCCAATAAATCCCTCTCGTACAAAGGATTAAAAAAATCTTTTGTTAACGCTTTTTAAAATTCGTGAGAGCATACAAATAGTGGTCGTATACCGAAATCTCTGCAAAGAAAACTTATCACAGTTGGACTTTGAGATGTTTTGTACTCATACCAGACCTTTATTGTACCATCACAGCTTGACATACAATGTGTGTGTACATCTATACAAAAAATTGAAGTGTCTATTTGTAATTTCACTATAATTTCAGGCATAGGACGTCCATTGCTGAACGTAGGCCTCATCGACCTCCAATCTGACCGGTTGGAGGCGATCTGCACCCAACGGGCACCCGTAATTTCACAAGTTTTTTTCCAAATGAGTATGAATGTATAATATCGTGTACTAACTTAAACATTTTTTTGTCTGTCTGTCTTTCCGACCAAATTTGACGAAACTTTCACGAATAGATAGCTAATTATATAAGGTAACATACCTATATTCTACGCGCAAAGTCGTGGGCACAGCTAGTTTCTATACCTATGACTTTTAATTGATACGGCCTGTGTCGTTATTCAATACGTATATAGTTCAATTCGGTAAAGAAATAAACTAGAGCAAGGAAAGAAAATATAGGTATTGTGTTTGATCGCGACAGCTAAAATCAAACATAGTATATTTCCTTTTACAGTTATTTCAATAATGCATACCGAATTATAATCTAAATATTAAAAAAAAGTTTGCCTTGATGATGATTGAAGCGGCCATAATAAGTTAATTGTTCTAATAAATCAGTCAAATGATTTTAACAAGGCATAAAAGAACGACCAAATGGTTTGTTATAATATCAATGAGAATATAGCGAGATAAAGTCAAAAGTTCAGTCATCCATACTTATTAGTACCATCAAATATTTTATAGATACTCAAGGTATACCATCATTCAAAAGGCATTGCGCACTAAAATATTAGACTGATGTTATTAAAGTTAAAATTTTAAGAAAGAAACTTCAAATTATATTTTACTGCCAATAAACTTTTGACGGCAGTGCCATACTGTTTCATTATGGAGAATCAATGAGCCGGTACCCCTACCACAAGTATACGTTTAAGAAAACTGAAATAGCTTTCGAGATCTTAATTTGTACAAAAAGTGTACGTGGATATGGGGGCCCAACAAAACACAATGAAATAATGTTAATGTATTCATATGCTTACTTTTTTAATGCGATTTAAAATTGGAAAAACTGAATGTCTAGACGGGACGTAAACGCGGTACCAGTCACTTAGCTGCTAGTGCATTAACTTCTGAGCTATCAGACCTCATCTACAGTATTCGAAATTCTCTTAGGCGGAGTAATCTATAAACAATGTTTAAAAATGATTAAAAAGTCGTCCACTGGTTCCAATGGTTCGTAGGATAGTCGATAGTTGGCCCCATCGTTGATCGTGAAGGAAAAATTTAATTACCCTAATATAATATTTTCCCAAATTTAAATCAACTCTACCTACTAACCAGCCTCTTGCTGATTACGATTGAGACTCGGCTCAGGCTTTCCTTTTAGACGGCAGTCGCTTTTACAAAAGCCAAAATAAGTCAAATCCAGAGAAACTAGGAAAGTGAACTTTAGTCTCCAAAGTTCAAATTATGGTTGCAATCAGGATTCATCATTATGATGGAGACGCATGATTGCAACCGACACTAGCGCTGTGATAATAGTGATGATAACTTCATAAAATGCTCTTCCGATCCTTTTAAAATAAATGAATATTTCGAGTGGCAAACAAATGAAATATAAAACATAAAAAAATACAAAGATTAAAAATCACACATCACAGCAATATACTACTCCAATGCTCTCTGTGAATACAATACATGTCCCAACATAAACGGCATTCATCAAATCAGTCTGCAACGGCGCAACTAGCCAATTCAATTTTGAAATGCGCTCACAAAGCCTGCCCAGTACGTTGTTTACAAGACCTATTTCCATCACACCAACAAAAACTAACCTGACTTTGGATTATATGCAAAACTGTTGCTGTTCGCGAATATTCCACTCATGATATTTTGTGAGTCAGAATTTGTGAATATTATTTTAATAATAGGTCTGTAGTTTGATGGGGCCCCATCAAAATTTACTGGGACCAAATCAATTTCTTCTTCTAGCTCTCTTTCAAGATTGTCGATTCACAGACAAAACAACCGAGATTGGCACTCTTATAAAAACTAGCTCTGTAACTTCTAAGGTTCTTGATTTTAAAAAATACAATTACAAATACATTTCAATATAAGTACGTATGCAAATTTTTATGCAATATAACTTCATGAAACGAAAGCATTATAGATATAAAAAAAAAATATTTAAGTAGACATTTGAAGTGGAATAAATCTCATAATTTTTTAAAGAGTTAAGAGGTAGGATGGGCAATCGAATATAGCTGTTAGCGGCATCACTTAATTTAAAATTTAGTGTTGGACTACCAGCTAATTAATAAAGTAAGAATAACATTAAAGGATTGTTTTCTGAGAGCGTCGGTGTACTCAAAGAGGCCCTGGGGCTGGAAGGATTCCTTTTGAGACTTAATGAGAGTCATGCTCTAAAGGGCTATTTTCCCTAATTTCGTTTGCTTTGGTGGGTGCTTTGACGGTGGTGGTTGAGCGCCTCTGATCATTGATGTGGAAAGACGATAAGATAGCTGAGAAAAAAATAATTTCTAAATTCTTGCGCTTAGTAAGTAATTAAAACAAACATTTTATTTACTTATATCATTTTATTTCAGAATTATTCTTAATTAAAACTAACTTGCTTAATATCTTAGAGATGCAAAAATTCGACTCAAGGTTTTCTTTTATAAACAAAAGAATGATTGTGGATGGTCGATTTTGCGCATCCCTTACTTAATTATTTTATAAATACCTATTGTACAAAAATATGTTTTGCCCCATTTCACATCAAACACTCACAGAATTAATTCATACTTACAATAAGATTATGTTAAAGTCTGTTGGTGATGACTAGATGCATCCAAGCCTAGTCCGAGCATTTACAGTGAAAATGCTTCAACAATTAATCAGATGTACCTACGTCACATTAGCTTGTTAATTTACTGTGTAAATTATATCTATAACGATATGAGCTTTGCACAACATTAAGCCATATTAATTCATTCAAAGTGTGATATAATGATCATTTCCTTATACAGAAAAATCTAATATTTACAAATCCCCTTCGGCTTACCTAAGAATATACCTTCACGTTTATCGATATATTTTTTCATCATGTGGGGGCATGCTTATAAAGTAGGGCGCTGGTGGCGGTGGTGCCAAATACCTAACTGAACCAGGTCCAGATTGCACCTTATGTGGCAAAGTGGCATTAGATAGAGAGGGTGGTGGCAGCGTGCCCGCATAACCTGGCCAAGGGGGTCCCCAGATAGGTGCACCTCCAGTCGGACTACTGGCTAACGGCCCTCCTCTGTACGAAGTAGACGTCATTCGCAACCTGATAACACATATCACAACTATCAAAATAGCTATAAATGCTACAACACCCCCAACAATTCCAATTATGAGATTATCGTCATTATTTGAGGTTGATACTCCAACTACAGGAGCTCCCTTCGGCTCTCCGGTTACTTTTGGTCGTTCATGAGCTGGTGCAACCGACCAAATTATGTCAGGTTCTGATGACGTACGAATTATCCTTGGGGTTGGTGTAGTAGAAATACTTGTAGATGTTGCTGTAGTTCTTCGTTTGGTCTCACATGTCAATTCATCGTCTCCTATTTCCACTAATAAAAAGCCAGATAAATGTTCTGGTGAGTCACATTTTACATCCATTACTCCTACCGTTGGAAGCCACCGTCTTAGTGCCCGAGTATTACAATCGCAACGAATTGGATTAGTATCTAAACCAAACATTGATAAATCTGCTCGACGGTCATCTAAAGCTACCAACAGTTGCGGCTGCAAAGTAGTCAGTTGACTTCCAGCGACATCTATAGTTATTTGGGAGGATCGCGGCAACGGGAAAAGCAAAGCCGGTGGCAAACTAGTAACAGATGTATTCCTAAACTTCACAGTTATTGTTGGAGCCTTCAAACCAGCCAGAACACCCGATGATACAGTTTTTAGACGTGAACCTCTAATGCCTAATTCTTCCAGACGTGGATGAAGTATCGTATGTAATTGATCTGCACCAATCGTAGTATCTTTCACTTCAACGTCCAATTTTTCTAATGCTAACAAATATTGTAATGCACCTTGCACATCAAAGTACCCTAATCTTGGATATCCGTAAGCTCTAAGTTCAACTAAATTTGGCAATGCTCTAAAAGCGTTTTTCTCAATTCTTGTACATTTATCCAAATTTCTCATGTCCAACATTTGAAGAGACGCAAGACTTTCGAAATTATTTTCCATAATCATTATCATTGGATTCCCTGCAATATTAAGCCGCAAAAGATTTTTGAGTTTAGGCCATGATATTGCGAGCGATCCAGAAACGTCAGTAATTTGATTATCTGAAAGATCTAGCGATTCTAGTAAAGTTGTTCTGGTGAAAGTTTTATCTGACAACTTTGTAATATTATTAAATGATAAGTTCAAATTATGAAGGAATGGAGTTTCTAATTGCCCAATTGATTTAATACCAGTACCCGCAAGATTTAAATCTCGCACAGTTTTCGGTTCTGTCAAAATATTACTGATCGTTTTCTCAGACAGTGGATTGAAGGATAAATCCAATTTCTTTATATTAACTAACACACTATCCTCAGCTGGTATATCAATTATTTGGTTATGAGCCAAATCCACGGATGACACGAAAAAGTATTGCTTCTGTAATGCCTTTAGGGGAGCATGTTCAAATAAGTTCTTACTCAAAACTATATTCTCCAGCATATGTATTCTTGATCGCTCAAAAATATTATCTGGCAATTCCGTCAGTAAGTTGTCATGTAAGTTCAAAACTTCCAGTCTTATTAACCCTTCAAAGAGTCGGTCACCCAATCGGTCGATCTTATTACTTGATAAGTCTAAATGTTGAATCTGTGTAGAATTGTGAAAAGCCATTTCACTTACTGACTCAAGTTCATTCCTAGCCAATAATATGGTCCTTAATTTAGGCAGCCGAGCAAAGTCGAGCTCGTCTACGTTCTTTAGAGCATTGCCAGATAAATCCACTAATTCAAGATATTGTAAAGTACTTATAAGTTCTGACGGGAAGAAGTTGAACTTATTGTTGGTAAGTATGATTTCTCTTAAGCGTGGGTGAATTTTGAACGAGGACGGGAACAAGTAACTCAGTTGGTTGTCAGACAGATCTATAACTTCGAGACTAGTTCCAGTATTGAAGAACTCTCCTTTAAATGCGTTAAGTTGGTTGCCTTTCAGTGATAAGTATTGTATTGACATTACGTTCACGAACCCCGGTGTTCTAATACTTGCTATGTTATTATACGAAAGGTCTAAATGAGTTAAATTTCTAAGGTTCTTGAAAGTATTTTCAGAAATTTCTTGTAAGAGATTATTGGATAAATAAATCTCTTTTAAGTTCGGGGTTTTGGAAAACAAATTAACGGGAAGCGCTTTCAGACCAACGTGGCTTAAGTCTACAGTCATTAGTGCTTGGTTATTTTGGAATACATTTTGCGGTAGTGTGCTGATATGAGAGTTGCGACTGAGATTAAGGTGAACGAGGCTTGGAATAAATTGAAATGCATCAACTGGTATCTCAGAAATTTGATTATCTGACATGTCTAAGAACCAAAGACTGATGAATTTCAAAGGTTCTCCAACAAATTCAAGGATCCGGTTTTGACTCAGCGATAAAAATTGCAGTGGTTGTTCCAAACCACTAAACACTTCAGCGTTTATGAAATTTAAAAGATTTCCTGAGAGGTCTAAATGATTCAGATTTGTAAAATGTTCAAATGCTGCTGATGGTAGTTCTCGTATGACGTTACGTGAAAGGACCAGTGAGGTGACTCTTTCAGAAACGGCTTTAAGTATGTCACTGGATAAGGCAGTAACTCTATTGTAGCCCAGGTGAACCGAGATAAGATTTGGCAAACGAGAAAGAGCAGTGGCTGGTATGAGCAATATGTTATTGTCGCGTAGAAGTAATGTTTCAAGACTTGTTAGCCCGTCGAAAGCATCGTCTTCAACCTGAAAAAAAAGTGAGTTTTAAATTAAAATATATCTGCTCAAGACTACGTTGAAGACGAAAATATTATTATTTTGGCTGACCCAAATTCTTAAAATTACTAGGCACTTTTGATAAAACAAATTATGGACTATGATTTAAGTAAAATGATTATATAGAAAAGTGAAAATGACTTAAAGTTAAACTTTACTGTCTATAGAGCTGCTAGCCTTAATACTGTCAAAGTAATGTAATAAAGCTCTAGATATAAAAATAGATTTATACTTAAAGTCTTTGTCGTAACCTGTTAAAATACAAAAAAATTTACTCACAGTGCGAAGGGCGTTTACACCAACGTCCAGATAACGTAACTCGGTTAGTCCCACAAATGTACCCGGAGACAGCTTCACTAGGTTATTTCTGCTTAGATCAAGGATTTGAAGATTTACTAAAGAGCTGAGGTGACTGTTATCGATGTTCTAAAAAAACACATAAATATTAATGTAACAAGGCATCTAACTATATATATTATTATGAATCTATATTTATATCTATCTATACTATTATATAAATAAAAAGATTATGTTTGTCCGCGATGAATGCAAAAACTACTAAATTCCATACGGTTTTTTATGTTTGAAGAGGTTTGTTCCAACTTAAAATCTTACGTTTGTTTGATTGCAATCGGTTAAGTAGAACCAGAGTTATAATATTATAGTAATATAGAATTTAGTGACAGCCACGCAGACGGAGCCGCGAACATAGGCTAGTATATAATATATGAAGATCTAACGAAACAAAACCGTCAGCTAAAATAAAATCACTTTTCAACGTATAATATATATTGATTTATATAATTCTATTTAAGTGAATCTCAGAAGGGCAAACATACAGAATGTATCAGTAACTGTTTTATTTTTATTTATGACAATCTCTGTATACCTACATACATTTGTACATATTTATTTATACAGATAAACGTAGAATATAACTTAAAATCATGGCTTTTGACGTAGAGATAAACGTCAAAAGCCATGATTTTAAGAGCTATATAAATGAGTATGATTGGTATCAGAGATTAACTTCGTGAAGAGAAATACTAAACTTAATCTAAAACGCGCATTTCAGAAGTGTTAGACGCTAAACTATCATTCGATTCCTAACTATTTATTTCATAAGAGTTAAGTAAAATACATGGGGATGCTGATTGCCTATATCGGAGAATAAGTTTGTTTGTAAACTATAACTGTATACATTCTGAGACAACTTATATTATTATCCTTAAATACTACTATGAGGAGATTACCCAAAAAATAATTTTAGCAATACTTATAACAAACGTGTAGGATCTTTTGAATGGTCTGTAAATGGTCTTGATTACATTCACACTCAAAAATCTGATTCATTTACATTGGTAAATTGCCTATTTAGTTTACAAACTGTGATTTTCCACGCCAATCGTTAAGCTCAATCAATTATAAACACCGATATTAGTCTCCGTTTCAAAGGCTTTGATTAACTTGCAAAATGGAAATTAAAGTGTAGCCAATTTTGTCGAAGATTGAGTGTCAAAATTCTAGGATCGAGGGATAATTTGGTAACTTAATAGAACTTATCTAATATCGTGCGAGGGTTTTAGTATATAATTGAATAATCTACTGTATGATAATGTGTTATTAATTCAATATATTCTCAAAGGACCAAAGGAGTATTAGCACCCACATTTTTCAACTATTTCCGGTTCAAGGTTTTCTGTAAAATATTTTTCGCATTAAGTTTTTTATCTTGTTCTATATAATGCAGTAGAAGAATAAAAAGTTTTTATCAATTTTATACAGCCAATTGTCAAACAAGTAGTATCAAAAAATGTAAGTAGGTAACACCCCTATAAAATTAAGATCTTGGTCCTGTTCTTTGTAAAAATTGACTTCGAACAGTCATAAAGAAACTTTGAACTCACCGTGATCATATTGCTGGAAATGTTCAAGTGTTTGAGTGCCTTAAATGATTTCATCGCGACTGTAGGAAAGTCGGTAATAAAGTTTTCAGATAGGTCCAATTTCTCTAAATTTTCTGCTCCATAGAATACGTCACTGTTGAATTTGGAGAGTCTGTTGCGACCCAGGTCTAAGGACTGTAGGTTTTCAAGGCCTACGAAAGCGCCGCCCTCTACGGAAGATATCATATTTCCGTGCAGATCTATTTCTTCTAAAGTCTTTTGAGAAATGAAAGAGCCTTGTCGTAATAATGCTGAAAAAAAAGTTAAAGATAAGTCCAGGAACAACAGTAATGATTATCAGGAGATAATTGAGTTTGTGAATGGTCTTGTTAACTGTACGTGTATTTACATATATGGATATTTTATTCATCAACTTTATATATAAGTTATGTAGAACCGAGTGAAGGTGTGAAAAGTACGAGAATATTTTAAAATTTCAACCTCGTTCAGTAGTCGTCATAACATTTTCTGAACGCAGACCTCATTTGCCGTAGAATAAAACTTACCTATTCTGTTTTCCTTCAAAGAGAGAACTTTCAACGCCTGCGGACCATTCAACGAAGATGATGGCACGTTGTTCATATTATTGCGGTCCAGTCGCAAGATCTGAAAAGAAAATATATCCTATATTAATAAAAATTAAAATACCATAAATGAAACTAAATTGTATCAAGGACTATGAGAAGGTACACCTACTGATTGATACACGAAAATTTGGTGCACCAAATTCTTCCGCAGTCAAGGATCGGACGGTATAGTCACTCTCTTAAAAATCAAGCTCATTGCAAAAGCACAAGAAACCCCTCGCCCAAAAGTACAAGCTAGATTGATAAATAAATGAATAAATAATAATAAATATTCTAGGATCTACACAACGTCATCTAGACCCATGGTAAGCATAGCTTAACTAGCTTGTATTACGGGTTCTAGAATGCGGATAAAGATACAAAGATATTTTTTTTTGTAAATACATAAATATTATACATAGAAACACCCAATGCAGATATTCGTATTCAAGCACACAAATATTTGCACTGAGCGGGAATTGAACCCGCGCCTCCTGCGTAGCAGCCACTTTCACTACCGCCACGCCACGGAGGTCGTCGATAAGTTTATTTGACTCATTATTACATGAATTGATTCTTACAACATTTTAACCAACGATACTGTGCTATTATTCAATACAATTTGTGTAGATACTAGTTCCCAAACTAGGCCAGAACCTTTATCTTGGAAAATAGTGCTCTTTGAACTATTTATTAAATTTTAGAACATAGTGAAGCTAAATTTCAGGACTTATTCCAAAAGGTAAGGTATTTCAAATATTTATTTTATTATAAGATGTTACATTACTCTTCTCATTGGCATCTTTGTGAAGATAGCTATGGATGCAACAAGGATTGGTGTTTGGGGGAATAATAAGAGTTAAATCAGCAAACTGACAAGTATTCTCAATCTTCTTATAATACATACTGCAAGATTCTTACCTTTAACACCTCACAACCAATCAAAAGACCTTCTTCTAATCCTCGAATACTATTTCCACTCAAATCCAATTCTTCCAAAGCGGGTAAGTTATGAAGTTCAGCCGTAGAGAAGATCGGGTTCAAATTGTCTCCCAACAAATTGTCGGAGAAGGCCAGCTTAGTAATATTCCCTCTAATACCAGCTAACAATCTGTCTGGAAGTCTGCGAAGGCTGTTATGGGAGAAGTCTAATTCTTTCATCGGTAGTCCATACGAAGAGAATATCTGGAAATGAAGATTGAACCACGTTAGTTAAATATTTTATTATTTACACTAATCGCTATATGTTTTTGAAAATAGTACCGTCAAAATAATAGCTATAGTTTTATTTCATTGTATATTTCTGTTATTTTAAAATGTCGATTCTAGCAATAGAATGGAAGAAAAACCATGTAAACTCTTCTCGTTATACCCTAGCATTTCTAAGAAAATAAAGGCTTACTTGCTTCAAGAAAAGTAATATCACTACGTTACATACATAAAAGCTTAGATTTACTGTACGAAGGCAAGATAGTCCATTATCACAACATTTGTTTGAATTTCTCATAGGCTTCAACTAACATTACGAATCTGGTTGTCACGGAGGAGCAATTAGTCTTGTGACCAAGATATTTGCAAGTAACATTGAAATAGTTGAAGAAACTAGCATTGACCGAATTAAAATCGGAGAAAGTGAATGATCCGATGGGATCCCAATCTGCGATCTTGCCCTTACAGGAGGAATTCTCTAACCACTGAGCCACGAAGCCTCCAACCATCGCCCCAAAAACGCTGATATAGGAGATATTTGAATGTTCAATACGTGATTCCGTGGCTCATTGGTTAGAGAATTACCCGTGTAAAAGAAAGATCGCAGGTTCGAATCCCGTCTTAATACCTATTAACTTTTCCCAATCTTAATTCGATTCGAACCGTTAGCATATTGCTTTATAAAAGTCGTTTAACTAGCATTGATGTTCAATCACATCTAATGAGTTTGATAAACACATATATTCACGTCTGTGAATTACTTGTAATTCTTAGTAAGTCAATCATAAAGTCACACTGTCCCGGCCCCAATGTGCTATTTTACACAAACAAAAACTAGCTCCCTCTTATTTCTGAATACAGTAGAATGTAAATGCAAAAAATACTGAAATGGTAATGTTATATTAACCTTTGTACCTTACTACCGTAAATTTAAAAACCCTTTTCCAACCCTAGTCATTATAAAAGAAAGTTTGCCTAAAATTTATTTACCAACGAAAGATCCCCGATTCTCCGATTCCCGAAACAGCATTTACTTACTCAAAGCCCGTACTTGGAACTTGGAGACTAGACTCCTACTTGAATACCGCCGGATTTCTAAGACGGAACACTTCGGAAGGTCCAACAGTTTACGAACTTATGATCAGGAATATATTATCTAGCTAGAGTACAAGAGTACTTGCAGACAATGCCGGTGGTTAGCGTCAAGTTTTGGCAGCGATAGAGAGCACATTTTGCGGACTCACGGAATGCTAGTTAGTCTAGTTTAGAATTCACAATAATGGCGGGTCATGTACTATTGTATGCTTTGTATTACATAGAGAATATCATACTGGGTAAAACGGGGTGAATAGAGATCGAAGGGTGAATAGAAATAAAATGGTCTGCTAAATTGGGTGGGTCTTAGGTTGTCAAGATAGCATAATGACTTAGGACCTTTGTTGTCTACATAGCAGAACGCTCTGTAGTTATATTCTTTGAAGCGAAAATTTGGACTAGTTCATTGTATTTACAGAAGCATGAAATATCTGGCAATGAGCTTAGTTAAAATTTTGTAAAAAACATTATACAAAATATTCCATTGACCATTTTATTTCTATCCACCCCTGAATTCCTATTCACCCCGTTTTACGGTACTGGCATAATTCAAAATTGTAGTGACTGTAGGTACTATAAGTCATCAGCAAATTCAAATTAATTTTATTTGCACGAAAATGGTACAAAAGATGCTACAATAAATAATACAATGCATATTTCTAACATATTCTGCCATATATATGCGGCGTGCAATTTTTTTCCATCAATATTACAAAAAGCTCGCGTAAAATATTTACGAAGCGATATATTGCCACATAGCACTACTATTTGAACACATCACAGACGTTGTGATTGAATGTTTCGTTAACATTCTAAACGGCTAGAGATCTCTTTGAGAGATGATATTTTAGAAAAAAATTACAATATATTTGGAAGGTCTAGAGGAGTGTCTGGTTTAGCTAATTTTTGTTTTTTAATATTTTTTTTTGCGTTGCGTTGCTGAACAATGATTTGTAATTCACCCTATATTCAAACAAAAACGCAAATATTTATGTTATCGTCTTCAACTTAACCCTTAACCCTGTCTACGGAAAGTAATAATAATGATGCTCTTGCATTCATTTATCGGTTCGGAAAATTCAATCGTACATTGCGATTTACCGACTATGACTTTAACTAATAAAAGTAGCGCGCAGAGATATGGAGTAGCCAGTACTTTATTTTAGAATTTTATTTTTAGTTTTAGAGTTCCGGACCTCAAGATAGAAAAACGGAACCCTTATAGTTTCACTTTGTTGTCCGTCTGTCTGTCAAGACCAAATACCACGTCCTGAAACCTAGCAAAAATCAAGCTTCTAAGTCAACGCCAACAATATGCATTTTATGTAGAATAGCTGACCCGCGCGACTTCGTCTGCGTCACTCCGTTTTTGCAACAATTTTCATTCCTGCTCCGCACCTGTTAGTTGTAGCATGATGTTATATATATATAAACCTTCCTCTTGAACCATTCTATTTATTGAAACAAACTGCATCATAATCCGTTGCGTAGTTCTACAGATTTAAGCATACAAAGGGACAAGAAAAATAGGGACAGTAAACGCGACTTTATTTTATAATATGTAGTGATAGTGATGATAGTGGTGAGTAGGGAACCCTCGGTGCGCGATCCCTGCTCGTACTCGACCGACTTTTTATCCTTCAATAATTCCGTACGACAAGTTCGAAAGTCATTATTTCTTTACGTTTCAGTCACGTACATCATATATATATAAATTTCAAAACTTGGCTGATATATGCTTACCATCATCATATAAAACTCGATACTTAGATAATACTCGTATTTTATACGAGTTCCTCAAACTTCTTTTCTGTTTATTCAGAAATGGAACGGGCTATTTTGTTATCAAGCTAAAACCTAAGTGGAAAGTTATGCTAGTATGCAGTAGAAGTACTGTTTATAACCATAGTATATAAAATATGCTATGGTGAGTCGAAAACCAGCCAAAATTCACCGAATTTTCGTATTATTTACATTAAATGATATTAGATACGGTTTTATAGAACCAAAAGGGGTATAGATTTTTACCTTTAATGGAATATTTTTAATAGTTATATTTTTATAGATGTTTACCTAACCGGAAAGAAACTCTACCATTCATTCGAGGTGACAGCTTCAGATATGACCGGGACTAACGCATGGATGATGATGATGATGATTTGTTTTTAATATAATATAAATAAGTTTTTAAAATTAGTAAAGAGGACAATAATAATAATTGTCTTTATTTGTACACCAAGGAGACAACAACATAATATGGAAATACTATGTATTTATGAGGTACATACAACTGGAAGCCTTATCGATTTGAGACAATCTCTTACAGACAACCATGAACGTATTATATTATTCATAAGAACTTTAATATAATGTTTTCAGAAACTTTATTCCATATAATGGAATCAGTCATTACAAATGCAAAAAGTATGCTCAAGTTGTCTTTGAACTCCTGAAGTTTTATAAAAACACACCAAGAGTCCGTAAATCAAACTACTTTGGTTAGTGAACGAAGTTACCTTATTCATATTAAAATCTTTATCATCTGCATTGAATCTTCGTTTGCGTCATCCCGTTTTTGCAACATTTTTCATTCCTGCTCCGCACCTGTTAGCCGTAGCATGATTATAAACCTTCCTCTTTAACCATTCTATCTATTAAAAACACCCGCATCAAAATACGTGGGATAGTTTTAAAGATTAAAGCATACAAAGGGACATAGGGACAGAGAACGCGACTTTATTTTATTCTATGTAGTGATAAGTATAACCACCTCTTGGAGGGCAGCCTCTGAAGCGTGGTGATAGTGAACACGACTGCTACGCAAGAGACGCGTGTTCGATACCCGCTCATTGTAAATATTAGTAAGCATGCTAGAGCTCGTTAAATTGTTAACTTCTGTTTGTATTCTAAAAAACCAACTTCTTTTCCATGGACGTGAAACAAAATCATCTCATAAGTACCTTTTTTGCGTACGGATACCTACCCCCACGCCGAAGTCAGCGTGGGTGGTTATATCGGGCTCGAACCGACCAAAACTTCAAGGCTTTCTCGGGCCATCAGTTGCCGAGGGTTTGGCAGGCTCTTTTGGATGTGGGACTAGCATTATCTCTAACTCAATTTGTCCCAATATTTACTATCACCCTACCGATATGAATTGTTATCGTTATAAATTCACGCACGTATGCCAAAATGACGTCACAATAAGGGCTGTTACGTCACAGATAAAACAAATGAGGCGTTAAATTTCGAGCTCGCGCTGAAACGAGACACGCCACAATGATTTACCAAATTGATTGAAAATTCTACTTTATATATGATAATGTTGACATGAATTGTATTATGGCAACATTACGTTTCAATATTTTCTGGTTATACCGCAATATTGAAGAGGATTCCCGCCATTCGGGAATAAAATTATATGATAAAGTTTGGCAGAACTATGTTTTACCGATTTTTTTTGTATAGTAGGCATTATGATACCTTTCTACTCGTATGAATTAGTAGTAGTACCACTAAAATTACAATTATAGTTATATACTTTATGACATTAGTTAATGAATTAGATCTTTGTTTTTTTTTGTTTATGGCACGTCAATTTGACTACACCTCGTCTGATGTTAAGCTGAAGTCAAAGTCTCATGAAAGGGGGTCACCATTGCAAACACATTCAGTGCTACAATGGTGGCGCTCAGCTTGACGGCCTCATCAGATGCTTTTTCACGCTCCGCTTAAAGGACCCGGGACTGTAGGAAGAAGGAAACACGTGCGCCGGTAAGGAATTTCAGGACTTAATTGTGCGGCAGAGAAAAGAACCGAACCGCTTGGTTCTTGATGGAATATTCTGTACCGTATTTAGATTGGTAAATAACTCTAAATAAGTTGCATCGGCAATTTCGAATGTCCAAGACATGAGTTACCCTGAAAGGAATCACGGGCTCATATCCCATTCTGTATATCAATTTTCTAGTAAATCTATGCTAGTTATACTTAACCTTACCCCAGTAACATTGTCTGTTCGTGTGCTAGTAACGTAGATAGTGCTGTTTAATGAAGTAAAATCCAATCATCATTATCGTTCTCTGTACCTTTTCCCAACTCGGTCAGCTTTCCAGTCTAACTGTGATGCGGCTGAACATCGATATTTTCCGTGAAGCGACTGGCATCTGACCTCCACAACCAATGGTCCAATGACCAATGGCGATATCGAAGTTCCAAGTTAGACTGGTTGGACTTTCGAGGGCTCTAACTACCCGTAACGACTGCCATAGATGTTTGTATGGCAGCCGGGACCGACGGCTTAACGTGCTCTAAGTAAGATCCAATATCGTCAATATTTAGGGAAGTGTAACACTAAATCATGCAATCAGTACACTCGTTCCAACCATTACTTCAGTTATCAGATCATGAAAGATCGCGTGATCATCGTAGAGAGTTAATATACGCGGGTACATACCAATGGTTAATGTGTATCAATTTGTATGTTTATCTTCTGTACTTTACGGAGAATTTACTCTGTTTTCAATATTTATATACAGTATATCAGCTGTTAATTCATTTTGTAACGGATCGTGGTTGTTTAACTTTGCATTTAAGTAAACCGTTTCTTTTTTTATTTTCAATGTATTTAATTTTTTTGTGTACATTCTTCATACATTCAGTAAATAGCTATTATTCATTTGACGACTGGCTTCTTACATGGGATTAAAAATCATTCTTGGCGAGATGTGGCTGTTAATACACCTCTGCTAACCCCTTCAGGGATTTAAAGACTTGTCTATTGTGTGGACTGTTAAGACGAGATTTCGGGTTCGCTGGTATGCTGGCGCCCCGGCAAAGAGGTGACAGCAGTACTCCATGTGGGGCCGAATCTGTGCCTTATAAAGAAGGAGTCTTTGCTCCGCAGTGAAGTACTGCTTCGCCCTGTTAAGCACTCCTAGTTTCTTTGATGCCAGCCTGACGTTGTCCTCCAAGTGACTGCGGAACTGGACATCAACTGACATCACAACCGCCATATTTATCGCAGGTTTATAAGTGCCTGGTTAATGGCAAAAGGCTCGCCACCTTTACAATTACAATTACATTGGGACCTAAACATAAACTGGCAAAACGTGGGTGCTAGCACTTCTGCCTACCCCTTCGGGGATATAGGCGTGAGATTCTGTTATGTTATGTTAATTCTACTAACCTGGGTAGGTAAAGCTTGCTGTCCAGCGTATCGCTGACTGAATGATATGATAGGAGCTCCATAAGGCAGCGATGGGTAGTCACCGTTGAACACCACGCGGTCGCAGTCCATCAGAATCCTCAGCTGAAGAGTTCTGTCTACTTGCACTTTACATCGACATGGGTAGCGAAGGTCATCGTTCAGTTCGGAGCACGGCACCCACTGCTGCTGGCCCACGATGAACGGTATCGTGAACAGGAGTAGGAGCAACCGCATTTTGGTCTGTGAGAGAAAAAAGCCATGTTAGTTAATCTGGATAAATAAAAATTAAACCTTCAAATCGGCTGCACCTAATCGGATAAGCGGTTATTTTGAGTAGTCAATGTGAGCTTCAGGGGATAAATCTTTTAGTTTTATGTTAATAATTGCATGGGCAAGGTTTGTGTTAAAGAAATTGAATAGGAGGCGCAGAGGGAGCAGGGTTAAATACACGCGAATGTTAAGAAATCGACAATGGGTTTTGAATTCCATGCGGGCGGAATAAATATAGCGGTACAAAGGTTAAAGGGTGGTCAATGGTCACTTCCCTATTTCCATTCTTCGTTTATCATCCGAGTAGAGACGGAGAAATAATATTCACAAACCCATACCGATAAAAAACAGAAGGAGTTTATGAGAGACGACTTTCGAAAGACGTAGGCGAGAGAAAGAAAACTCGAAATAAAACCCTGTGCAAACCCAAACCAGCGCGGAAACAGTAGACAAGGCCTCCCAGTATTGGGAGAGGCCTAACGTCCAGCAATGGACTGCTGAGACGATGTATCGGGTTCGATCGATCGAGGTTTACCATGGCACACACCAATGACTTTTCGATGCTTCTCGACGTCATGTGTGTATTTATCGCAGGTTTATAAGTGCCCCGTTATGGCAAGGCTCGCCACCTATTACATTGGGACCTAAACATAATACTGGCGAAATGTGGGTACTAGCACCTCTGCCTACCCCTTCGAGAATATAAGTGGGGATATTTATGTTATGTATGTTATGTTCTGTCTAATCACTTAATGCAGCATAGACACGAAATGTGCCGAGACATCTCCGCGCGATCTATACACATGACTTCACACATCCATCGTAGTATATTCATCTCCATGATCCTTGGCCCTTCATGTGTTGCTCTGGCATCGAACACGCTTCGCGGGAATGTTAAAAGTTAGTGATGATTTTATAAACCTACCCTGTGAACTTAACAGAAAATTTTCTGATAGATACAATAAAATTTATTTTACCAATCTGGCCATTGAACCCTGCATAATCACAAGAAGAAATAAGCTTTTTCAATCGCATGGGCCGTGTGCTTATTTTACGACTTACGACTCTGCAGTATAAAAAGAAAATTCAAATTAGATTATGTAAACCGACTTAGCGGTAGACTTGCTGGCTTATTTTGAAGAAGAATCGCGAAATGTCACCCTCTGAAACCTAAGTTAAGATAACTTGTTAAATATATTCACCTAGGTATGGATAAGGACTTTGGATACATCTGCATTAATTTATTAGAAAGCCATCTTGAACTAACTGGAATACTTCTTCAGTAATACATTATTTCTCTTCTTGATTTAGTTTCTAAATGTGTTTGAGGACGAGTTCATACTGCTATTATCAGCAGTATGGTGCATTAAATTTAAGGATTGCGGTTAGTAATAGAATTTATTCATATAGTAATTATTAGGTATCTCTAATCTGGACTGAGGTGAGTGGATAACGATCGTACCCTTACATAGGTGTCAAAAGGTGAGGCAATTAGAGGTAAAATATACTTAGATCTCTTATAATATATTTCATAATATTGACATACACAATACACATAGGTACATACATTCAGCATCATGTTATTATCATCACTATCACTACATAGTATGAAATAAAGTCGCGTTTTCTGTCCCTATTTTTCTTGTCCTTGTCTCTTTTGATGCGGTTTGTTTCAATAGATAGAATGGTTAAAGAGGAAGGTTTATATGTATATAACATCATGCTACGACTAACAGGTGTGGAGCAGGAATGAAAAATGTTGCAAAAACGGGGTGACGCAGACGAAGTCGCGCGGGTCAGCTAGTTATATATAAAAATATCTTAAACTTTCAATCAATTCAATCAATATTAGGCTATTGCTGTCCATGACTGGACACAGGCCTCTCCCACAAAGTTGGGAGACTTTAGCTTACCTACTATTTCCACGCTGATCAGATAGGCTGGTTTAGGGTTTTATTTCGATTTGCCTTTTCTCGTTTCATTTAGCTTTACTAACACGCTGGAGGCTGAATAATTCTAATTAAACGGTACAAAAAGATACCAACTCGTATTTTTATGCCAATTAGTAGTGTACCTGGAGTACTACAAGGTGCCCCCGGCTATGGGAGCGTTTCCATAGCAACCCGTATTATAAGGTTTGTCTAATTTGGTGCGGTTCTACCACCAAAGAGACTTAAAACGCGTTCTGTAGCTAGAGGACACTGACAGGTTGATTGCCGGTCACTAAATATAATATTACTTTATGAATATTCGCTGAAGTAGTTCTTCTTGTTTGTTTATTTTCTTGTACAACTCATGGTTCTATCTCTGAAAGGCCCTCTAAACATGAGTTTCTTCCCTTTAGATACATTTTCTAGGTAAATACAGTTTTTAAATATCACCGTTCTCATTCCCTTAGTTACATATTTTGGAAACTCAAGTTAACATTTTCTTATATAAAGGTGCACTTTTTGATACATAGCTGTAACATGTAATGTTACACCTAACACCGATCCTATTGCCCCTAATAAAACCTGTAGTACTAAAATTATTGTAATTGGTAACAAAATTGAAAACATTTTAATTAAAATCGGACCTTTGCTTTATTACTCGACATTCATTATACCTACGCGGTTAGGGTCACACAATTAAACAAAAAGAACCGTGTCCTGTTCATGTGATTTATTTGAAAAACTGATAGCAACTGAATGCTATAAATTCAGTATTAATTATTCAACCTGGACACAAATAAAAACGTTATCAAATTTAATCCAAAGTTAAACGAATATCGCTATAACTCAAAATTTATATTCAATTTTTGTAATAATTCTAGATCATTCCAGTAAACAATGTTGTCAAAAACTAACTGTTGCCCGCGGCTCCGTCCACTTCACTGTCGGTTACTGCGACGCGATATTCTTTACGAATGACAAACATAGCGCGAAATTCTGTACGAAAACCCTTTGACAAGCTCTCATCCATTTGTGCCGCAAATTTTATCAATTTCGGTTGAGTGGTTTAGGCGTTTTTCTTTGAGATGACCCCCTTTCTTTAATGTGGGAACCATGGTGAGGTATCTCTAGGCCTAACAAAGAAAACTAAGTACTTCATAAATCAAAATCCGTTCAGTATATTTTCTTTATTTTAGGAAAACGCCATCTATTATCTAATTATGTAACGAAATTTGTTTTATGATTTTACATGTGAATTTATTTTTACGTATTGTATAATTGTGTATATGAATATATATACTATTTAATTACATACACTCGGATGATATAGGTTATGATATGTGTAATTTAATATTTACCCTATCGGATGAGTCTTAAATTACATTGCAGCATCGTGCAGTGTAACTATGTAAACAGTTTTGTAGAACCAACATAATTATTAGGTAAACAGCTGAATGCAATACGTGGACTTATGGCTAGAAAGTAAGTGAAGCGAGTGAACGAACGTTTTATTCAGATATGAAAGAAAGACATACAGAATTATAAACACTGCATCAGAAACACTAGAGAACAAAACAATAAACTCCGCAGAAAGGCCTGGGATAAACTTCAAAATTTTATGTTTAATATGACCAAAAGATCAAAAGTCGTAATACTCGTCATCCACACTGGCGAAGCCGGCATTGGTTAGTTAAATTATATTACCATAACGTGTTTGTACGGTATAGTAATATCATTTGATGCTACTGCTTATACAATACAAAATGTTGCATGAAATAATAACAGAATCATGTTATTTTGCCTCACCGTGCTCAACGTTGTTCAAAATGGCTGCAACACCAATAAAATTATTTTCATAGCATCAGTAATTTTGTCTGCGAACTTGGTGAAAATTGTCTAGACTGCATTACTGAATTGGGGAGTTAACAAGCATGTAAATTCAAATATATATACGAATTGATATAATAGTTGAAAGATATGAAGTCAATTAGTAAATCAAGAAATTGTAATTCAATTTTTTTCCACCATCGCCCTAAAAAATTGAAAAATAGGAGAATTTCGAATGCTTCAGACGCTTTGTGGCTTAGCAGTTAGAGCGTTCTCCCTGTAAGGGAAAAATCGCGGGTTCCAATTCCGTTGGAGCATTCCCTTTACTGACCTAATTTTGATTTGAACAGTTATCATACTAGTTACTTCAGAAAATTTTCATTACAAGAATTAAAATATCAAATTATTTGAGTAAAAATCCTTTCACAATCATTATATTTATTAACTTCTGAAAGTTATGGAATGGGATCAATAGAAAACTAATGTAAAATTATCACTGGATTAACATTGGATCACCTATCAGAACCCAGTTCCGGTTTAGTCCTAAACTGTAATATCTTTCTAAATTTCCTTCATGTGCGTTCAGCCGTTCTAAGCCCCGATTTTACTAATTTTCAAACATTGTAAAGCTACGGAGATTATAAAAATGCCTTTAAATTTTACACTTTTCAGCTATGCTGATGAAGTCTAAAATAAAGGGCATGGTGTAGAGTGAAGGTAACGATGTAATGAACTCCTTTTCATTTAATTTTGAACTTTAAACTTATGCGAAAACAGCCATAAATTCAATGACAGTTTTGTAATCTCAGTGGTTTTGTAATGACTAACAATTGGTAGAATCGAAGTCCGGGTTGCATTCATTTTTAGTACATATTTTTAGATTTTCTCTTGACCTAATTTTCCCAACAGACAATAAATTAATAAGTTATTTCCGATACTTTTCCCTACTGCTAACGAGTTGTCGCATAGCGTACACCGCGCACAGCTCTGTCGAACACAGCCAATAACTTACCTTCAAAACCACGATTGGTAACTACACTTAGTGGAGGAAATTTATTCCGTGTTTGATAGTTGGAAAACGAGTAGTGTGCGAATTCCGAATTGGTAAATTATTAACGATGCTCGATTTATGTGAAAAGTTTGCGCGATCGCGTCCAAAACTAGCATAGTTTGTTGCGAAACTTGTTCCTTACTGCCATCATCGGCATCAGCCTCTCATCTCGTCGAACACAGTTTTTGAAATATCCGTCTACAAATTCAAATATCTTCCGTCGAAGTTTTCAAACTTTTGATCTGACTGTAAATAAAAATAAGGATTTACTGAGACATTTCTGTGGAGGAAATCCAACTTATCTGTTAATTTACGGTGTACAAATTTTGTACAATGTAGAAAAAAATAATTTTGTACACCGTAAATTAACAGATAAATTAAGGCAGAATAAAATTTGGCCCACCTTATCTCTTCCCATGCAGTGTCATACAAGGCTGGCTAAGGGGTAGGGCTGTTTTAACATCAGACATATATAAGTTTTCGCTGTTAAGACTATGTAAATTCACATTAATTAACGACTTTTGCTGCTACCTAAAATACAACCAATTCCAAAGACCAGTTACGTAGTCAGTGAAATCTGGGTGTTTATTCCTCTTCTCCTTATAAAGTTATCAGGATATTAACTATTGTATTAATTCTGGTTTCGGAAATTTCGGTGCTTTTGTAAGCACCGCGATCACGGAGCAATGGAGCAGGTATTGGCGGTTAATGTATGTAAATGTATCGATCTATCCTTTTTCGATTTATTTTGCTACTGTGCCCAACTTTGTCAAAAACAATTCAACAATAGGTATTTAACGCACTTTATTGATTTTCTACTTCTTGAGAAGATAAATATTTTTTTGCTTCATATTTTGATTGCCACCCGGAGCGATCGGATATATCCAAAATTTATACTCGGAACCAGGAATCTGCTTTCTAGGTCTTACTTAAGTGAATTAGAAAAAAATAATTATTCATTCAATCGACTTTCCCCATTATTGAAACAATAGAATAGAAAGGAACAAGGAAAAACAACAAAAGAAACGATTATCCCATAAAAAATCAGAGAACGCCATAGACTTAATTACGGGTGCTTAGATGTTTAATACTATGAGTTATTGACGCCATGACTCGCCTAAAAACACTTTTCACACTGGGTCTTTAGAGCCATAGTATTATTCATTCAACATTTTTCTGTGCTATTGCGATTCATTCATAAAAAGAGCAAGGTTATAGTTGTTTCACACCTAAGTTCTAACATTTTCAAAATCGCATAAGTTAACTATACCTAAGGTGTCCATATCAAGTCGAAAGACGTATCTCTGTATACCTTAATAGAAGAGAGGTACAATTAAGACGCAATTGCAGGCACGTATGTATGTGAAAATACAACAAAATACAACAATTTAAAGTAATTATATATTTCAGCGATATATTCTACTATACACATCGACTTCCTACTCTACTCTACTATCCACATTCACATCGACTATCCACATCGACATACTCTAGAAAAATATCGATAACAAGCATCGTTATTAAGTGCGGTGGACAAACGATAAATCCTCGGCGAACCGTCACGAGTAACAACGGAATAAAATTTACCGTTGTGTTATTTTCACGAGGATATTTCAGTCAAAAATGTTCGATTATTATTTATTACTTACTTTTCATTTCTCTAATATCTGTCTAACATAACAATTTTTCGTGAAAAATACAATTTGGTAAAAGAGAGTTTATTAGAAGAAATATCTGCTCATAGCGTTTGGAATGCAACTTTAAAAAGCATCTGATGAAGCTGTCAAGCTGAGCCTCTTTCCTGAGACTCTGCCTTCAGCGTACCATGAAGCGAGGTAAAAATCAAATTGACGTGAACTAAATAAAATAAAAAGTCATAATCTGCCATCCTTTCTGTTAGCGCCTAGAGGAAACCCTTCGTCTAGACGCTAACTGATTGAAAGGATGGCAGTCGGTTTCATGGAAGTTGTCTAAGCCAAATAAATACAATACACAATACAGTACAAATACAATCGGAAACAACACGAAGAAATAATGTTAAAAAATACATTATAGTACCTTCGTAGTACCGTAAAACGAAGTGAATAGAAATCCAGGGGTAGATAGAGATAAAGTGGTCAATAGAATTTTTTGAATAATTTCTTTTATTACATTTCAAATAAGCCTGTTATCAGATATTTGATCAATCTGTTATTACAATGAACTAGTCCCAAGTTTTATTTCATTTCTATTCACCCTTTGATCTATATTCAGCCCATTTTATCCGGTATTTATAAAACAGTAACAAAGTATGGATTGATACGTAAACGTAATCCATGGGGCATAAAATAAATCCTGGCCAAAACTTAACAGCTATAAACAGCCTCACTTTTACAATATCAGCAATACAGTACATTATCACAAAGTTATCCAACATTATTTGGCATGCAAACTCAAAAACAACACCCTATAGATTAAAAAGTTGTGCAAAACTTTTACAGCGCTGCTGTTGTAATCTCCCGAGTAACGTTTGCGTTCATGACACTTGCATACAACCTCATGCTTCGGAAGAACGTTGGGCCAATACACGCCAATATTTGCTATAACATAAAAGATAGTATTAGTAGAGCGTTGTAAGTAACTTGGAACTTCGATATCGCCATTGGTCATTAGACCATTGGTTGTGGAGGTCAGATGGCAGTCGCTTCACGAAAAATATCGAAGTTCAGCCGCATCACAGTTAGACTGGAAAGCCGACCCCAACTGAGTTGGGAAAAAGGTTCAGGGAATGATGATTAGTAGAGCGTTGTGTAATATATCCATGAAATAGTTGTAAATACGAAATTCGATATGTTTTTTGTAGCGGATACTTTTTTCTAATACTCTAAATGCTGCTATGTTACGGTATGTAACCCTTCTTTGTTTCCCTCGCTGACAGCACAGAAACTCTTAACCTTCACCCTTCCGCCTTCCTTCTACAGAGCATGAGTGTGATGCCCCCGGTATTACAGACGACCATAGTTCACTGCAAATCCTTTCCATGGATTTTGTGCGCAATAAAAAAAGAATATTTACTTCCAAATAATTTGATTTCTGAAAGTCATCATATTAGCTTCTACTAAACACTTTTATAGCTGCTATGGCCAATATTGGGTCATATAAAGCGAACGTAAACGTACTTCAGACCAGACGAATGAGCCGAGCTCCAACGAAACTAAGCCAAACATGCTGGGACGGTGCCAAATCGAACCATTAGGCTAATATTTTGAAACACATCAGCTTCCTCTTGTTTTAGTGTTAAGATGAAATTACTCGTAGATACGTGATGACTACATTATGTGATACAAAGTTAAAGTGAACAAAAATATTATACCTACATGACCTAAGACCTTATATTGTTATCGTACCCACATACATCCCCACGATTACCACCGCCGCGAAAGTCTGTGGAGGTGGTTATGTCGGACTCGAACTGATAAAAACGCACACCGTTTTTGGATTTTTGATTGCCGGAGGTGGGATAGTACAAGACATATCTCTCGCACCCTGGCAGGACCGAGGCCATCTTTATAGAGATGGCCCCCTTCCCCTGGTGGGAACGACGACGGTGTGACGCGCTTTACGCTCATTGCGGTCTGTGGGGGCCCGGAGTATTGCAAGTTCCCTACATGTCATATAGTTCCCGGCACACATTTTAAAGTCACGAAAGCGCTTCCTTCGCGCCTTAGCACCCGTACTATTTTCCACTGCGTTCAAGATATATGCCGGTTACAAAAAAACATTGAATAAAGTTCCCTTGTCATCAATGCCTGCCATCTAACTTATGTATCATTCATTGAATTCCTAGCATACTCCCACACAACTAGCATTCTTAGAACGGATCCCACGTATCTAGAATTCTTTTAAATGAGTCCTTTACATCAATTAGGTAAATAGAATGCTTGTTACGTGAAATTATATAGGAAGTTGTTATACTCGTAAAGTTAATTAATGAAGTATAGAATTTATTGTCGCATTTTGAAATTACTTCATAACAATGTATGATTTTAGACAGACATTCGTTTACATTACTATAATAAAAGGGATACTCAACGGGATATACCACATTTTATAATATTAATATTTTAAAAAAAAGATTCTTCATAAAATGTTTTACGCATATTATAAACTACACAAGCTTTGAATATATACAACCACTATGCATTTAAAGTACCGCGGTAGCCTAGTGGTATGGGTAATGGACTGCTCAGACGAGCTCTCGGGTTCGATCCCAGGTTTATAAATGCAGCAGCAACAGCTAGTATTATATAAGTAGGCTGCTTGCAGATAGCGCAGAACATAGTATATTACACAAAAGGCAGAACACTGCCCTTTTCCTACATTAAACACACAAGCATATTACAAATGCTTTCAGCTCCACTGTAATATGCACTGCAAATTAATACCCAATTTTGTAGCTACTTGTTTACTTATTAGCGTACTTCTATAAGTACATTATCATATAAAAAGTGATATGACAATGACGAGACCCGGAGATGTATGATTTCGATCTAAATAGTAACACATTAACAATGTCGTATTTCCAAAACTTTGAGATTATAACTTACATTTGAAATAGATGACGATTACCATCTTTACTCACCCTATGATCTACGTACAATGGCTCAAAAAGGGAGGCTAGTTACGGACAAAGGAGCCCCAATCCACCCTACGATCATGGCTGCTGAAAAGTAGTCCAAACGTCGGGCAAAGTGCAAATAATCAACATCTATACCAATATTATAAAGACGAATAATTTGTATTGTGTGTGTATGTGTGTGTGCGCGCGCGCGTGTGGGTGTGTGTGTGTGTATGTATGTTTGTAATGAATAAATTCAAAAACTGATGTGCTGATTTCCAAAATTCTTCGACCATTGGTAAGTCACATTAACTCTGAGTAACATAGGCGATTTAGCACTGCACAATAACCGACATTCACGCGGGCGGAGCCATGGAATAGAAAGATCTAGTACCAAATAAATCACAATAAAATCTGTTAAGAAATGGTTTTATTCCAAAAATGTACATCATATTAAATAGTTTCAGTATAAAAATAACAGCGAATAACGTTTCATGTTCAATTAAATTAATTAGTTGCTACGTTAATGAAGTACAAATATTGAATTTACTAACCCATTTTGAGCAACTGAGGCGTTCTGTAGTTCAATAAAACGTTAATTAACCAGTCAATTAGTTGCCTACTAATGCAACGGCGTAATCACACTTATATGCACATTTTGCGCTTTCCATTTAGAACAAGAATGATACCGTACATGTTATTGAAAACTTAATTAGTACGATGGCCGTGCATATAAACTATTTTATAGTGCAAATCAAGAAACATTTAGAATCTTATCATATCACCCACTAGCATAAATAAGTTCTCCTTATTAGGGTTCCATACCTCAGCGGAACCCCTATAGGATCACTTTGTTGTCCGTCTGTCTGTCAGTCAAGACTTTTTTCTCAGGAATATAAGTCATCATCATCCTATCGTTAGTCCCAGTCGCATCCTAAGCCTTTGCCCCGGAGTCCAGGGTCCGCTTTCTCAGGAATATAAGTATCAAGTTGAAATTTAAACCGAAAACTCAGGTCGGCAACAATACTCCTTCCTCCATAAGCGCAGGCCTTGGAGTAGCCGCCTGTCACTCTAGCAGAAGCAGGGCTCGGCGGCGACGCAATGTGCGCCTCCCCATATCAAGGGGCTAAATGGGAACACCATAGATCCCGCATTAGCCGCGCCGCCCTTAGCCCGCGAAGGGGGTCATCTTCCCTTAAAGTGACTCGGAGACATCTCCAGGAGATGTAGAGTCCGACATAATCACCTCCGCTGACTTTAGTGCAGGCGGTATCCGTGGGGATATTGCGCACAGAAATAAAAACAAGGTCGGCAACACCTTGAAGTTATAAAAAATCAAACCTCTATGTCAATGAAAACAATAGCTGCACACGTTTATGTAGCAAATTAACCGCGACTCTTTCTTATGGGTGCTCTACACATTAGCTAACGTAGTATGGGGAACCCTCGGCGCAATCTGACTCGCACTTGACAGGTTTTATTCTCTCTATCGATTGCCCAATATGTTGCTACCTGGATTGCTTTCTTGGAGATGCTCTAGTGATCCTCCGGTGTACAAATAGACGCCATAGCATCAGATCCTTCAAATTCCTTATCCAGTTTATCCTAACTACCTTCTTTAGGGAGTCAACTATTGCCAATATCCATAGGCCGTGGTACCACTTCCCATCAGGTGGCATCTTGCCTGCCGCGTATGTGGAATAAAAATTTGGCTAGCAAGACTCGCTAGTTCCAACGGTCAATATAATATGTGAAGTAGGTTACGTGTAGAAATTGTATCACCTGTGTGGATACACTAAACTTTATAAGAATTGCAATATACGGCCAAGTTTGCAGTCTATGTCGAAACTTTCACAACTTAAATTTCATAATATTGTAACAAGTATAACGTTTGGTATGTTTACTTCTAAGTTCTGTTAGCCAAACCAAGGAATATTACAATGAATTATGGCTAATAAAATTATTAAGCCCTATATTGTACCTAAAGGCCAGATGTAAAAAAAGCTTTTGTTTACCTAGCATGTAAGTTTTGTAAGAATTAGTTTAGGTAAATTACCTATATAAAACATTTATATACAAACAAAACTGAATCGTGATATGTTGCTAAGCTCAAAACTCGAAGACGGCTTGGCCAATTCGAGTAATCTTTTTTTCATTCATTTCTTGAACTTTAAAGAAGGTTTTTATGGAACAGCGGCAACGGAATCAGACGGAAACGGAACCCAAGTTAAGGCAGACGGCATACAACAATAAACTTACGTTGTATGTGCTTTTCATATTATGTATATAAAGTCTTCTATATTACAGAATTCATATAATTATTATAAAAATATATAATCCTATTATTCTATACTAACCGCAAATCCTAAACCCTCAGTGCATTGAAACCGACGTGATAACGACTTAAGCAATTCACGAAGCTCATCTTGTGAATACGGTTGCGGTTACCGCTCGCAATAGTTGTAGGCAACGCGATACCATACGTGAAGATGTGAATTTATACAACAAAATGTGTGTAACATTACAGTTTTGTTCTCATATATTCCTGGTACTTCTATGTAATGAATTCTGCAGAAAAATCGGGAGAAGATATATTGGACGAGGGAGGAGAACCCACCACTCACCCACTATTTAACAATCCCAAGCAAAAAAATTCTTATTGTATAGAAAGGAATGCTGTAGGCAATGAAACGACGTAAATGTTCCAATAAACGTATATTATTATTGCACTGACTTGAATTATAACAGAGCTGAACACAATTGCACAATTTTTACTTTTAAAATTATAAACGACAATTAAGAGCGCGAGATCAAACTTTTGTAACTAACTACTGACTGCCAAGTGACGTTTCGTTCCCGCCGCGCGCGGGAAAATATGACAACTATTTTACGTTCGGGAATCGCGTCGCTTACATAGCCCCCTTTTAGTGCTGTTACTGCAGCACTCAATATCCAAATGGAACTCAATTAAGCGACACGATTCGCAGCTCACATAATATAAACTTAAAACTAAATTAACTGTGCATCAGTTAGGTAATCCCAAGAGATCCGCTGCACGTATCACGCTCGTCGCGCTTATTCTTCTAACGAAATTCTAGCAAGGCGCGCTACTGATCTCTTAAGACCACCCAACTGAGTTTTTACCCGTGCCACCCGCACCCTGCCGTCTTTGCCAGGATACAGTTCTTCAATGACCCCTCGCGGCCACACGCTACGCGGCGCATCGGGGTCCGCGATAAACACCAGGTCTCCGACTTTGAGCGCTCCATGCCCATCTGTTGTCCACTTTTGCCGTGGTATCAATTCTGGGAGTACTTCAATGACCCACCGTCTCCAGAACATATCGGCTAGTCTCTGCGCTATACGCCATTGTCGACGCTGAGATAGATCAGAGTCATCGAAGCTGCCCATCTGGGGTGCTGTAGAGGACGATCCGAGTAAAAAATGGTTCGGAGTCAACGACTCTTTGCTATTTGCCTCGACTGATACGTGGCTCAGCGGGCGTCCATTTACGATAGCTTCTACTTCTGTTAAGAGGGTGTTGAGCACCTCCTCTTTAGGCGCTCTCTCCTTGAGAGTTACCTTTAGGGCGACCTTTACGCTTCGAACCAAGCGTTCCCATGCCCCACCCCAGTGAGGACTGGCCGGTGGTATAAATGTCCAATTGGTGCCGTGAATGCTGGCAGCAGTCTGTAGGGTCTGCTCATCAAGCTCAGCTGCAGATCTCCTGAGTTCCACATCAGCGCCTCTTAAATTTGTACCGTTATCCGAGTACAACTGCGCAGGCCACCCACGTCGTGAAGCCATCCTTCGAAGTGCCATAATTAAAGAATCGGTACTAAGCGATGAGACTGTCTCCAGATGTACCGCTCTAACCGTGAGACAGGTAAAAAGGACTCCGTACCGTTTTTCCCTTCGTCTCCCTATGGTGACCTCCATAGGTCCAAACAGGTCTACGCCGCAATGAGTGAAGGGCCGTTGGTGATGAGCTACCCTGGCAGCAGGTAAGTCACCCATTAAAGGCATGTGAGGCCTTACTTTTTTCAACCTACACAGCATACATTTTGAAGTAATTTCTTTAACAGTTGGTCTCATGCGTATTAACCAATATTTTTGTTTCAGGTTGTTTACCACCATTTCCTGGTTGGCGTGACCTGCCTTCACATGATAATGTCTTACAATCAACTTGGCTACTTGACTTCTTCCATCTAAAATTACAGGGTGTTTGACGTTGAATGAAACATCATCGACGGCACCTATACGTCCGCCTACACATAGTACATCTTGTTTATCAATGAAAGGGGTTAACGTAATTAACTTACTACTTTTATCTAACTGTTTTCCATTTTTTATTGCAGATATATCGGCGTGAAACGATTTCTTCTGAGAATATCGCACCAGTAAGTTTTCAGCACGTTCCATCGCGACACAGTCATCGATTTCCACTTTCCGACATTTATTTATAAATTTCAGTACCATAGCCGTACTTCGAAGCAGTCGTATCCAGGAGGAGAAGCGTGTCGGATCCGGAACAGCTGCTTGCTCAGGTAAGTATTCTTCACTTACTATGTTTGTTACATACTCTAAGTCACACTGTTCAACGTTAGGTAGAACTGCACTTATGGGCCACGAAGTTTCCAGGTCTTGGAGAAATGATGGACCATTAAACCACTCGCCTTCCAGTTGAAGACTATCATAATTTTCTCTAGTGGCTAAATCCGCAACATTCATAGACGTAGGTACGTATCTCCATTCCGTTCTGTGTGTTAATTCATCGATTTCGCCTAGGCGGTGAGCTATATAAGGTTTGTAACACCGTGTATTATTATTAATCCATTGTAATACCGTCGTGGAATCACACCAAAAATATCGATTAGCTAGTTTTATTCGATGTGTGGACTGTAGCGTGTGTGCTAATCTCGCAGCCATTATTGCAGCCTGCAATTCCAGTCTAGGCACAGTTACAGGTTTTACAGGTGTTACTCGGCACTTGCTAGCTACGAAACAAACTCTTATTTGTTTGTTATTATCAATCCATCGCCAATAAGCAACCGCGCACATAGCCTGCAGCGATGCATCACAAAATATATGAAGTTGTAAACAATTATAACCGGTTTTATCAATAGGCCGGTCGGGCGTTATATACCTATGCGTAGATGTAGGTACATTTCTTAATGAATCGCTTATCAGTTGCGACTGCGAGGCGTCTATCCCACTAGCTTCTGGAGCCGTGTGAGGTAGTGAGTTTATATGCTGGTAGCATCGTGGTATTCGAATGCTACTAATTGTTTTTAATAATTTCAACCATTTAAACCACTTTGTACAAATATCTTCTGTAATATTTTCGTCCCAGTTAATATTTGATTTCCAAGTTTCTTGCAGTAGTATTTTACCATTTATGGTGAACGGTGAAAGAAATCCGTAAACATCGAACAATGACATGATTACTTTTAATAATGTCCGTTTGGTAGGACACTTATTTCCATCTATTATTTCTTTAGGTATACGATTGAATGAGGTAGCGAAACCTAGGGTGTCGTCGTCAGGGTACCATATCAGTCCTAAGGCACGTTCACCTTCATGCCTTGCCCCCATCTTGATTGCGGTGGCCGATGTTGCGAGTGACTCCTCAGGTAAACTGCTGAGCAACGCCGCGCTGTTACTCAACCAATTACGAATTTCAAAGCCCCCTTGATTATGTATGTATGTAATATCTCGTGCCAAATCAATGCAGATTTTCTCGTTCGGCTGGCTATCTATGTAATCGTCCATATAGTGCTGGCTTTGAATGGCTTGAACGGCGGCCGGTTTCGATGATTCGTATCTATCTGCGTTTTTGTTTTTAATGGACTGAGCAATGAAGGGCGCACAATTCGCACCAAATATTAACGACGTCATTTTATAAGTCTTTACACACCCATTAGGGTCATCGCGCCATAGAAATCTGAAAGCATCTTGATCTATCGACGAGATCTTAACTCTTAAGAACATATCTTTGATGTCGCCTACTACGGCTATCTCATGTTCACGGAATCGCAGCATAATACCTAGCAATGACATCAACAAATCGGGACCCGTCAATAAATAGTCATTAAGTGATAAACTACGTGTTTTGGCGGCTGCATCAAAAACTAAACGTAATTTATTTTTATTGGGGTTATCGACCCCGAAGTGAGGTAAGTACCAAGTTTTATTGGATTTTGTTGTATTTAAAATCTCTTCAGCAAAATGATTGTCAAGCAAATGATTAATCCGTTCACGGTACCTACGTGCGTATTGTTCGTTACTCGTCATTTTGCGTTCCAGGTTATGAAGTCTGGACAGTGCCGTACGTTCCGAATCTGGCATCTTACAGTCGGGGTCCTTCCACGGCAGACCTACGTGCCATCGACCATCGATTAATTCCGCCGTTCGTTCCAGGTGCTCGAGAGCTCGCAGATCATCAGAATTCTGGCGTGGCTTCCCGGATATGCCCATGGATTCGATGGTAAATGACTTCCTTACCATTTCGTGCAGGTCCTCAAGTGGAGTATCACTCAACCCCGATGACACCTCCGCAACATGTAGTGTGGAGAAATATGAACGCGTTGATGGTGCTGAGGGTACCAGCCCATGAAGGCACCATCCCAACGGAGTACGAGTGGCACAAGGTTCATTACATTTGCCTACTTTAACTTCTAAGGGTAACAATAATTGATAATTATCTTGCCCAATAAGTATTTCAGGCTTAACATTAGTATAACAAAAGATATTTTTAATACCACATAAATGAGAATAATCATCAAATCTTATTAGATTACATTTTTGTTCGGGTACACAAAAGTTCTCAAAGCTACGAACATTAATATTAAATTGCTCACCATCATTGTTCGATATACAAACACTCAAGCTTTCCGCTTCACATTTAAGCGCGCTGCCATCCCAGGCGCCGCGCACCGACATCGTCTCACGGCGGCCGCGCAGGCCGGCCCGTGACGCAAGCGCTGCACTGATGAGGGTCATTGTGGACCCATCGTCCAACAATGCACTTGTGTGGAATACACCATTAGGTCCGTGAACAGTCACTGGAACAACTTTTAGCAACACCTTGCACGCATTATTTTTAATTATGTTTGTTATGGTTTCAGTAGGCACTGACGGTGATGGAGAGGGTTCTACAGGAGCACTATCACTTGTTTGACGCACACTCTTATAATGTAGTAGTTTGTGATGGGGTCGACCACAGCTATCAATGTCACATGTTGCAGCTGGACAAGTAGTTCGGTCATGATTAGCCTCTATGCACTTGTAGCATAACCGGTTCCTTTTGATAAAGCTCCATCGGTCTTTACATAATGACTTGCGGAATTTCTTGCAATCTATTAATTTATGAATTGCTGTGCGACAGTATTGACATTTTTCATTTTCATTTTTATTTAATAAAATTGTGTGTGTCCCTTCAACATGTTGTCTTCTTTTGTGGTACACCTCATTATTGTATTTGAAGCTTAAGAATGCCATAGAAGAGACTTTAGTTGCTTCTTCATGTAGAAATTCTGACATATCAAACCAAGTCGGCTTCTTTCCTTGCTTGGTGAAAGTGTAGCTATAGTCTGCCCACTTTGACAATAAAACTGGTGGCAACTTCGACAGTATGCATGTAGTTATAGACATACCATTCAAGTATGCATCTTGTCCGATCACTTTAACTGCAGCTACACAGTTTTGCACTTTTATTGCAAAAGGTATTATGTCCTTGTGGTAATTTTCAGAGACTGGTTGCAGCTTCTTGATGTCCACCATAATTTGTGATAATATCATGTCTGGATTACCAAATTGCAGCTCTAGTGCTGCCATTACTGTATCCGGTGAAGCTGCACTTATCAGCAGGGCAGACACTGCTTCACGGGCTGAACCTTTTAGGCATTTCCTTAGGCGCCACATATTTTCATTGTCTTTAAAATTGCATACCTGAGATGATTCTTCATAAGCTTGTTTGAAATGTAGCCACTCCATAGGGTCACCAGAGAATACTGGTAAGTCTTTTGGCGTACACATGCGACTTAACAGGTTAGTATTCATATTACAGGAAGAAGCGGCTGCAAGATCCTTGAGTGCGTTGGCCAACAGGTGAACTGTCCCTTCAGTGCCGACATCGCGTGGCGTCGGCGGGCACTGCACGTCCGAAGTGTGACCATGTTCGTGGACGGGCTGTGCTAGTTCTCGATGGCTACGCTCCAACCACTCCTCTACCTGTGTGTCCGATCTCACACTACCTTGTCTGGTATCGTCGTCGGCGTCCGCGAGGTCTGCCTCGAGACGTTTGTTGATCAGCTCTAATTCAATTTTAGCTCTGGCTTCGGCGGCCTCCAGCTCTAATCTCTTTTTACGAGCAAGTACTGAAGAGGGTGTCGACTTCTTCGACTTCGATTTTACACTTTTTTCACTGTCACCCTCATTGCAACTTTTGTGAGTAATAGTTTTATAGGTACGTAAAACTTCTTCTTTCACGGGATTTTTCTCGCTTGGTCCGGCTGTGGGGACCTCGTGCGATGCAGGTGCAGTTGAAGCAATCTCCTCTTCTTTTTTCGCGGATCGCCGAGTGCTCACCATGCTTATTGGGGTGTGGTACATAACCGTCGAATCCGTCTCGAAGTGACCAATGTAGGCAATGAAACGACGTAAATGTTCCAATAAACGTATATTATTATTGCACTGACTTGAATTATAACAGAGCTGAACACAATTGCACAATTTTTACTTTTAAAATTATAAACGACAATTAAGAGCGCGAGATCAAACTTTTGTAACTAACTACTGACTGCCAAGTGACGTTTCGTTCCCGCCGCGCGCGGGAAAATATGACAACTATTTTACGTTCGGGAATCGCGTCGCTTACAAATGCCAAGCCGCATCCTTCAAGGAAGTAAAAAGACTTCTTATCCAACTAAAGATGTTGTCAAATGTGCAATATTCCGCAAGTGCAAAGATTCGCTGTTGAGGATGCCTCGTATACAGCTAATCGTTCCCACGTAATAGAGGGCGAGTCTATTGCCGCCAATCGGGCACTTTGTAAAAAATAATGGGTATGCCGAAAATAAATTACTAACTGAAAATGTTGCAACTAAATAAATTTGGAATAAAAAAATTGACCCGATTCTTTGCTATGCGGTGTAACGATAATATAAAAGTAGTCTAGAACGAAAGACACACGCGCTCCTTATCCGAGAACTCAGAACATCTCAGCTGCAAAAACACCATCCGAAGTTTACTTTGATAGATTATTGGGTGGATTTAAAATACTGTTGCTATTCCCCTCTCTATTTTTTCTTCATCCCAAAGGACTGCGTGAGCTGAGAAGCTGTTTATACAGCTGTGGATTTTAAAAACTTTGTGTTTCACATTTATTACAACGTCCAACTTCTATTCTACTGAATAGGTAGACAGTTTTAATCTCATCAATATTTATCAAATAAACTTCTGTACGGATTTCAAAATTTCTACTCAGACTTCAAAATATTTTCACATTAAAATTAATCAATAAGTAAGACAAACTTTTGATATCGTTTGGCTTCAACGCACAGATTTATAAGCTCGAATTAATCTAAAAGTCTATCTAACTTAGAGCTGCCGTAGAGTAAGAACAATTATTATTGATGATATTAAAATAAAGAGATAAAGGATCTTATTATAAAATTGTAATGTTCATGGAAGCGAAGGATTCTAAAAATGAGTCACAAGAGTGGTTCAAAAATAAAAATCCTGAACGATAGCAAAGTAAAGGAACACGAGATGAAAAATCTTTGCACTCAAGTGTTAGACGTTATTTTTTATCCCGCCTGAGTTAGCAACTGATTAAATGCAAAAACAAAATGGCGCGCGAAAAATAAATTTAAAAAAGTACACCAAAGAGGTGCTGAGTCGAATTTTTTAACAAATTAAAAAAATGGTATTATAAATTCGGCACCACTGAAGTGTAAAGGTGGGTACTGACCGGCGTTACGGGGCGTAATGTTACGTGTTACACCGCGAGCATTCGTGCAGTCAGTACGTCGTGTTACGGGGAAACCAGCGAGCAACGAGCCGCTCGTTGCTCGCTTTGAGTGCTCCATCCACCTGTCGGTTTTTTGGCGAATCCTTTGAGTGTTACGCGGTTCGGTCAGTACGCTCTTGCAAGTCGTCCCGAGCGCACGCGCGTCTCGAGTAATCACACGTCGTTCCTCTCGTATTTATTTCTTAAAACATGGAGTGGCACAAAGAAAAACCTCTGTATTTTATAGAAAAATACAGAGAAGAGGAAGTGTTGTGAAACCCAGCTCATCCAGAGCATTATAACAAACTCAAGAAAGAAGACGCTTGGAATAGATTGGCTTTATTACTCGACAGCGACAGAGAAACATGTAAAAAGAAAATGATAAGTTTACTGGCATCATCATCATCATTCATCCTCGTTGTCGGACATCTTGAGTGAACTAACGGCGAAAGCGGAGCACAGAGTTTTGACGAGCATGTTACGCCTATTTTAAAACACAGCGTAACATGCTCGATGTGTAACACGCTCGCTGCGAATGTTACATTACACCTCGTAACGTTGGTCAGTACCCACCTTAAGGTGGTGTAAATAAATAGGTTTTTTAATATTTTGAATTCACAAAGTATGTGCACATTATGTTCTAAATTCAATTTACTTTATCCTCTAGCAAATAAGAACGACTTTTGCACTTAGATTTTGAAGAGCAAAAATACTTACTCTTACCGATGGGAGCGTAAAAAATTGTTTTTAAATGAAACACGTCTTATTAGAAGACCAAATTAAAAAGTATGATTAATAACTATCATTCTACCGATATAAAGCCAAGATAACTTCCTAACCGCTCGATTTGATGTGATGATTTTAAAAACATGGTTAGTTAAGGAAATATTTTTTTAGTCTAAAGTCTTTCTTATTTCTTATTAGTCTACGTTATAATGCTATTATTATAATAAAAGCGGAAATTATCGAAATAAAGACAAACTGTTGCAAAGTTGTAATTTGTTACAAATTACGTTCATTCTGCGTCAGCGAACTCCAAAGCTCAATCTTGTTAAAGACTTTGTTCCTTGACGTGGAAAGGGTTGTAATATTGCAAAGAATAAGAGTAGTTTATTATATTATAATAGCTCACTTTTACAATGTTACGTAAAATTGTTGTAATACGCTATAATAACCGCTGTCGCCTAGTAGTGGTATGGGTAATGAACTGCTGAGACAAGGTCTTGGGTTTGATCCCAAGTGCACACACCAATGACTTTTAAATGCTTTTCGAAGTTGTGTGTATTTATCGTAGGTTTATAAGTGCCTGGTTAATGGCAATAGGCTCGCCACCTAATATTTTGGGACCTAAACATAAACTGGCGAAATGTGGGTGTTAGTACCTCTGCCTACCTTTTCGGGGATACAGGCGTGAGTTTAAGTTATGTATGTTATGAAAACCTTTCCAGTTAATTTACTTAGAAAGTGGTGTCTTTTCACAACCATTTTGTTTCGTGCACCTTATGCTAACAAAATAAAATAAATGAACTTTCTAGGGTAGGTACTCCACACAACGCTATGTAGACCGAAGGTAAGCATAGCTTAGTAATGCAGATATACATTTTTTTTGTAAATACACATTATGTACTATCCAGAACAATGTACATAGATAATGCAAATATTTGTATGTATAAATGTTCATAATATATCATTGACACAAATTTTGCACTAAACGGCGATGGAATCTCTTTTTTTTAATATTCTAGGACAATCTACACAACGCCATCTAGACCCATGGGTAGCATAGCTTAACTAGCTTGTGTGACGGGTTCTAGAATGCGGATAAACATATTTAGGTACATTTTTTTTTGTAAATACATACATATTATACATAGAAACACCCAGAGCAATGCAGATATTCATATTCATGCACACAAATATTTGCACTGAGCGGGAATCGAACCCGCGCCTCCTGCATAACAGTAACGTGCACTACCTCTACGCTACGGAGGTCGTCTCTTACCTCTGATGTAGCAGTCGAACGCTCTAAGCCACAGAGATCGTTCAAAAACATTATAGAAGCAATATAATTATAACGAGCAACAATTTACCGTAAATAATATTGTAAAAGTTATTTTGCTTTAGTAATAAAGTGGATATTTAAAATAGTAGAAGCGCTGCGGCTAGGTTTCCCCAGTGGCGATACTTCCTTTGGCAATGTACGATATTCATTTCTCGTTCATAGTGGCTCTTAATTAAATATTTTATAGATCGCCTTCGATGCTGGGGTTTATTTATAAAGATATCGTTGAAAACCTTCAACGCTACTGCAATGCTGTTGATTGGAATTGTGTATATAGTGAAGACACAGTTTTTATAGTTAGTAATATTGTGGTAAAGGCAATACAAACATCTATGGCAGTCGTTACGGGTAGTTGGAGCCCTCAAAAGTCCAACAACCAACAATTGGTCATTGGATCATTGGTTGTGGAGGTCAGATGGCAGTCGCTTCACGGAAAATATCGAAGTTCAGCCGCATCACAGTTACACTGAAAAGCCGACCCCAACTGAGTTGGAAAAAGGTTCAGAGAATGATGATTGTGGTAAAGGCAATTCCAAAGGCATACGTTAGCTATAGACGCATACAGTAGATACAGTGAACCGTCAAATAGATTGCTGAATAAAATTATCTATGGGTTATTGTTACATTCATTGCGGTTTCTTAATGGAGCCGTTTACCCATATCAAAATTTAACAAGTAATGTATGTGTAAAAATTAAATTCATTCACTTATACTTAAGTAAATGAATTATATAACGCAAGTCCACAAACCTCTTTACCGTACCCAATAAAAGGTAAATTATTTAGACCTTAATTCAGAATCCACTTCACTGTGATAGTGTTACCGATCGATAGTCGACTATCGATGATTAATCGATAGTCTATCGATAGTCAGCCAATCGCAGCACAATCGATAGTTTTATCGATAGTATCGATACTATCGACAGTATCGATACTATCGATAGCTCAGAATGAGACAATACTATTGAATGAGAGCAATACTATCGATACTATCGATAGTAAAACAATCGATAGTTCGGCAACACTACTGTGATATTCGATTCTGAATAAAAAACTGGACGGATCAGTTATCCGCATAACTAATACATCCTAATATAATAATTTCCTATTTCAATACGATTGATTATGAACAAATAGAATGAATCAGAACATGATGGATAACAGGTTTACTAATCCAATGGCCGCGATGTATACAGTTCACTAAACTTGAACTAGTTTCATGAGGCACTGTTACACCTCACGAACTTATGTGTGAGAGTTATAGGTCGAGGCATATATCACCCGAGTGTTTAAATAATATTCAATAGAGTTTTTAGAAACAATATTCACCCATTCGAGATTTCGCCAGTTTATGTTTAAATCCCAATGTAATAGGTGGCGAGCCTATTGCCGTTAACCGGGCACTTATAAAACTGCGATAAATACACACATAACTTCGAAAAGCATCGAAAGTCATTGGTGTGTGCCATGGTAAACCTGGGATTGAACTCGCGACCTCGTCTCAGCAGTCCATTACCCATACCTACCTATTGGTAGGTATGGGTAATGGACGAATGGCTACCGCGGGAAATATATTTTCATTTTATTTTATTTAATACTCAGTGACGTAAGTCGTAACTGTAGGATAAAGTGCTTTATTGGGTTTGTACACACATTTCTAGCACCAAATAGAGCTGTACCTAACCTACGCTCGGGAGAGTGCACCGCAGGATTGCACAATTTGATTTTCTTGTCCCCTTTCACCTCTAAAGAATTGTATTTCTCAGTGATAGCGTGTGTGATATGAATTTCTACTTTATTTCTACTTGCAAAGAGTATAAATTTGTTTCGTTATATGTTGAAATTGTAGAAATATTGACTCTGGGTGTAGAAAAATGGGATAGGTCAGGACACCAGTGTATGATTTACCAATTTTAACACTGTAGAAGGAGAAAATCATTATTGTTTTCCTTTAGGAACTAAGAGTTGGGACAAACGTACAATCATTATTTGCTAATGTTATTGTTATCATACTACTGCTAAGATAGCAAAGAACCTCACGACACATTATAAGTAAATGTTTGCAATTCGTTTATGAGAGAGAATAACAACACGAGAATAGGACGTGATTAAACTTAAAGGATTTTTTAAATGCCTTAAAATTTATATGTTAAATTTATATGTATGTTCTCATGATTTTCAAAGAGACATCATTATTCGCTTTGCCGTACTTAGGGTTGTCGCACAAACCCCACCCAAACCAAACCCATGCCAGCCATGCAATCATAATTTTATGCAATAAACGCGATGATATATGTAGTCTACTCGTATCGTAATATATAAAGAGCCTCATAGGGAAAATGCGCTTGTCATGATATTATACATCGAGTGCTGATACCGCTCAATTGTTCAGATAGTTATGCATATAACGTGAACAATCAGACATATAACATATAATATTGACGTTGTATTTAAAGTAAATCAACGTTTATTGATAACAGATAATATATTGAACTACATGACGTGCTATGGTCTTCATTACTAACTATTTTTCATTCATTGATAACACGATATAACTATATAGATTGATGCAAAGCTGTTTGCACAAATGGCTTCAACTTTTATTTATAAATTCACGCCCCGAAGGAGTAGGCAGAGGTGCTAGCACCCACATTTCGCCAGTTTATGTTTAGGTCCCAATGTTATAGGTGGCGAAGCCTATTGCCATTAACCAGGCACTTATAAACCTGAGATAAATACACACATAACTTCGAAAAGCATCGAAAAGTCATTGGTGTGTACCATGGTAAAACCTGGGATCGAACCCGAGACCTCGTCTCAGCAGTTCACGCGAGTTGCCGGGAGTAAATTTTACAATAATAGTACAGAAAATTATTCAATTCTTTTTTTAAGGTAACTGATGTAATCTATTCTGTTAAACCTGATAAGGCTTACGAAACTCGCGATTGATCACCTAGGTACATCAATTCTAAGTTGAATATGTGATACGGAGTATATCGAATTGTTTCACTTGGGAGACAAAGCGTGCGTGAAATGATTCCGAGGTGAAATGAGAACTCTACAATTTTTACTTTGTTCACTCAGGTGATGTCATTTATGAACAATGTTGAATACCGACAAATAATTACTCGTAATCCAGTTTTCTCTCAGACGAGTTGAGGCTTCTGACAACATAACAACAATTAAATATCGTGATAACGACCGAGACTGATAATTTAATAGGTCCATTTTCGAAGTAAAAGATCTTTAACTATTTTGATATTTCATCGATAAGTATTACCGCATTTGTTCTGCTTGAAATAAAAAAAAACCTTCTTTTTTATGGTAACTTTTTCTTTTCATAATATGATAGGCAGCCAGTATTACTATATAAGACGTGCTATGTTCAATTTTAGCTGTCCAAGATGGGTCCAGGTAGTCAGCCTGGGCGGGATTGACCGAGACGGTCGAGCGGTTCTGGTCGGTTCGAGTCCGATATGACACGACATGTTCATTACTGCCTTCGACGTGAGATGGGGGGTATACGCGGGTATTTCCACGTGGAAAAAAAGTAGCACAGTTAGTCAGAGTTTTATACCTTAGACCTTATATATTGTGTTGTGGGTTCCAGTCTCATGCTGGATATAACTCTGTGATTTAAACATTTCTGCTTGATGCAGATTTCGTGTGATAACATTCTCGAAACCTGGTTGCATTGCCACGTTGTATGATAAAGAATATTTCTTACGCTAAAAAGTTCGAAGTTAAAAGGTCTAAATATTTGATATTATTTCCACCTCAAGGTTGTCTGACAGAGATCGTTTTTAGCCCAACCTTAGAATGGTTCTTACAAATACGAGTACATTAAGCTCAAATATTTTTACAGTAATTAAATAAAGTAAAGCCGCGGTAGCCTAGTGGTATGGGTAATGGACTGCTGAGACGAGGTCTCGAGTTCGATCCCAGGTTTACCATGGCACACACCAATGACTTTTCGATGCTTTTCGAAGTTATGTGTGTATTTATCGCAGGTTTATAAGTGCCCGGTTAATGGCAATAGGCTCGCCACCACATTGGGACCTAAATATAACTGGCGAAATGTGGGTGATAGCACCTCTGCCTACCCCTTCGGAGATATAGGCGTGATACTATAAAAAAAAAAAGTTTCATATTATACGTATTCAGTTGTCTATCTTCTCAACTGACTTCAACTGAGATGCAAAAATTAAGTAAGAGATAAAATAGTGACGTCTAATAAAAAAAATATTATGAAACAGAATTTTTATATTCACGTCAAATTGGATCGAAAAATAATCAAATTTAGATCGGAAAAGGTGAATGCTTCGACGAGATTCGAACCCGCGATCTTTACCTTACAGGCATGCTGTTTAATACTTACTTAGGTACCGTATTGTAAAGTTTGAGTGATTTAACGGGCAAAGTGTCTTCAATCAGGTCAGAATTTCAGAACGAATTTATATGAAAAATACATAGAGATTGACAATAATCTGAAATAGTAAACAGGCAACTTTTACCCCGGAATAGGTTCTGATATGAAAGCAATTTACGTAAAGTAGACGGTTTTCTGTTATCAAGGTCCCACTAACACTTTTCTTAACGGGTAACATTACTTTCATATCAAATAGGCATAACTACGATTCATGTAATAGTAGCATTTATGCAAAATGGCCGACATAACGTTAGCTCCAATGCTCGTGACGAGAATGAGATGTGTCAAGGGAAATGTAGGAGATTGCCCCAGTCTCATTACGCTCCAGATTGTATAGGTAGCGAACATGTTTCAGGATACGTATGATGTGTACATAAGTTTATATTCTAAGGGCGATAACTTGCATCACAAATTTTCTCAGTGCCGCAGTAATAATGAGTCTAATATTGAATAAAAAGCCAATTATGTAGCGTACCAATCGTTGTTAGTTGGCCAACTTCACGTCCAAGCTGCACCCATTCTGACTGACGAATAAGGTGCAAGAGATTTTTTCCAGATGTTATAGAAATTGCTCCCATGAAAGCCACAAAATAAGAAGAGGAACAGGAGAGCGGACTCCGGAAGGACAAAGGGCTTTGTCTTAGAATGGAAGTGGCGCTTGAAAGAATCTCATCAAATCCACCACCACTGTTAACGAAATAATATTATAGCCGAAGAGTTTTGTTAGAAGTTTTAAGTAATCTTACTTATATGCGTACCACAACCGTATTATACAGAAAGATTAAATGTACCTACATATCATGTATTCCTGCTAAGTACTTTTGTGACGTCACTTTAATTTTATTAATTCAATTGGTACCATGATGAGATTTTTGAGCAATGATGTGTTAAACTGTTGTATAAACTGTTTCACTAATGGGTACGGGCGCTCTCTCAGCTTAAGAAGGATTAGGCTTCAGTTCATTTCGTTAATCTAACACAGGTTGTACACCTTTTGCCAGAAACCTTGTAGACTGTTGTGAACATCTCTCAGATGTCTTTATGGAGAATTCTATTTTCATTTTCATTCATCGTTCAATAATATGAAAATGTACTTTTTTGAATTTTCCGGGCACCAAATCCACGGATATCAATCTCATCGGAGCTGGTGTAAGTGGTTATATTGGACTCGAATCGACTAAAACACACGCCATCTTCGAAACTTCCGTTGCCAGAGGTGAAATAGTAAGCAACATAATTCCTCGCACCTCGGCCGACTCAGGGCCGAAAGCGAGGGCCATCTTCGGGTGTGGGGACCATGATGTCCTCTTCTAGCCCCCGGGTATGGGAAAGCGCAATTTCGCAGTACCAAGTAGCAATTGTGACAGGCGGTTACAACCATCCACCCCAGGCCCGAGCTCATGAAGGACGGAGTTCATTTGGCGACCTCCGACACCCGAATCAACCCCTCTCATTACGGTGTATATTGTAAATGGGATTAATTCCATTAGATTTTTCGGACCATGCCAGTGTTAGTGTTTCGCACGATAAAAAAAGTTCAGCTCTGTTCTTGCTGTACGAACTTGGTAATCGAAAACTACGTATCTCATCACTTATGAAGGTAGTGGAGAAAGATTAAATCAAATATCTCCAAAAAGTTTTTCATGAGCCAGCTTGAACTGCGACCTAGAACAAAGTTGGCGTAACAGGTTCTGTAAACTGGATTTGTCTAAGTTTGCTAAGCTGAACCCGTTAACGGAAAATGTTCATACTTGTCCAAACGGCTGAGATGGAAAATGACAATGCTAAAATTTAAAAAATGTTTTATAAATTGCTGTATATTAAAATAACAATACCAACACACACTCATGCTTGTAAATCCCGGAAGGTATATCCATAGTTGACAACTTTGATTTATCAAACTCACATTGTAGGGGGCGAACCTATTGCCGTCGACAAAGCCGTCGTCTGTCATTGGCTGTATGTTTACCAACCCCTGCTCCTAAAGCCTATTTAGGTACAACATTACTATCTTCTCATAGTATGTCCATACTAAGATAATCGTTTCAAAAATCTATTCAGAAGACAATGACTTTGAATCATGTTTCTTGGAATGTAGTTCAATTTCAATCTGCATGCCTTGCGGCAGAACTTTGAACATCCTAGCATTGCTCCTAAAGAGAAATGTTGCAATTCCAAAGAGTAATCGAATACCGCGGTAGTAGGTCCTGCAATCAATTTGGGTGAAGTGGTATTGATAGCACAGAGAAAACCAAGACCCTCTTGACTCTGAGCGACAAATAGAACAAATAAATCTCACTTAGATGAGAATAGAAATACAAATTCAATATGAACCGGTCGAACTATTAAAGTTGTGATAAAACTGTAAGTGTGAAACTGTTTCTACAGATTTATGCGGGTATAAATGTGGATTTATGTGGGTATGAATTAACAATTCAATGGAATTGCACCTTAATTCAGTTTAAAAATGAAATTTCTTTATACTGTTGATTGATGTCACTTGGTAGAACTTATTGTTATACCTACATATTGTTAACATTATTTACTTCTCCATGATATTTGTTATTAAGCCTAACCGGTTTCTTAAAGTTTGCTTCAACAATTATGTTCATGTCAATTTTCAAGCCAGTATTTAACCATATTTGACATGTGGGTAGTTTTAAAATTATGTAGGTAATAGATACAAACTTTGTGGAAACGATATTTAGATTGCTCTAAATATATTTAATTACAGTTATAGATAAAATCATTGCATTTATTAATAATTATATAATATTTTAAATTACAATTAAATTAATATATTGAAAATCGTATATTTTATAGCCTATTGAAGTCCAGTACTAAGGCCTCTCCATTCTGACTTGAGTCTAGAAAACAGACAGATTTTGAGAAAAAATACTGTAAAAACTTGTACTGCGAATACTTGTAGTTGGCCATTTTATAATACAATTGTTCCTAAATTGTGTTCTAGCTGTAAGTTTTTCTGAAAGAATAAAATAAAATAAATGAATGAATGAAGTGTAACATTTCGATTCCAAATAATAAAACATCGGCAGTAGTTGTTATCAAATAGAAAAGTGTATACCATTCCAATGAACAATATTTTATCCAATAATAGCTCATAATAATAAGTAGGCATAGTAAAAATAAATTGAACATCACGGTATACATAGAATGACATATTACGACATTCGGAAACACTTGAATAGTGACTACTCATGCCACCTTAATATAAAACTGTACACGTGACTCATTATAATAATTCTTTCATTAAAAATATCTCACCTTTTTCATTTTGAACGTGAAATATGTCATACAAAAGTGCTGTTCATTCTAAAGCACAAAGCCGCTTTACACATCTCCCTTTATAAGATTCCTGTCGCGGTTCGCCGGTACAATGAAAGCTGTCCGTACGCACTGTACAAAGAAAATATGTTTTCAGTGAAAAAATGTCTCGCCAAAGGACAAAATATGTACGTAAAAAATTTATACGTGGTATTCAAAAAAGGTTTGTAAAGACTAAACCGCAGATTTATTGCGATAGTCGTCACATTAATCTTGGTTTGTTTTTTTTGTTCTCATAATAATATACCATTATTATGCCCAAAATCCTTTTCTGTACGTTTGTGTCGTGTCTCCTGCGTGGGCACCTCCTAAACAAGTGAACTGATTCTGATAACATTTTGAGTATGTATTTGAATAGGTTTCTGGATGGTTTGTTTTTGAATTTAGACAGGGGTAGCTGAAGCTGAATTCGGCTTGTACAGTAATTTTGCTGAACCTTTTTAGGTCCAAAAGCAAGCATGGGTTCATGTCCCCGCTTCCGCACCTCCTTTCTAGGCCGATATAGCACCGTAAGGGCTCTCGCATCCAGGATCCATGCTTTACGCTATAGTATCCTTAGGGTCTTGAGGTCTAGAGTTAAATAGGTTGCTTCCAAGCCAGCATATCCCATTTTCAACCGTAAACCAGAAATTTTAGTAATCATATTTTACTAATATCTTATCTCTAGATATGTAATCTAAAGTAAGGAGTATTCAAAGGTTTCAAGTAAAATCTATTAATTCTAAACAAAACAGTACAATTACATCCCTATGAATATTTAAATCCACCTCTTTGTTTAACTTAAAGGACGTTCACATCTAACTTTTATACTTTAAGTGAACAAACGTTTTAAGTTAAGGTAAGTACGTAGACTTAATTAACCTACGTTTAAACGCGGTTTAACGGCGGAGCGGACGAGACTTTACAAGTTGCCGTGACTTTCCATTTCAAGAAGTCGGAAACTTTATTTAATTTGATTTATAACAAAACAAGGAAATGTAATTAGATATTGTACACCGTAAAGCAGGCAGTTCATTTGTCACGTCGGATCTGATTTAACCGGCATTGAAAACGAATTAACACGGGCACCTGATTGACAAAAGCTTTTAAGTACATAAGCCTGATTAGTGGCGAGTGACCTCAAAATCGCTTTCCGTATTTTATTGTCGACGACAAACGTCAGTGATGGTAATTGTAGAACAATAACCTTGTATTGATTTAAAGCTACAGTTTTAGCTTCACAGAAAATGGTTTGATTTCTTAGCTAAACATAAAACCAATCCCAATGTATTAAGGTTTGGTAGGTGTTTTGGTATATCAACAGAAACTTATGGAGAACTAGCTGTTGCCCGCGGTTTTGCCAAAAATTGGCTATCGCCTATTTCCCAAAAATAATGTACAGTATGCCTAAAAAATGCCTAGACACCTTAAGGTCTATAATCCTTTGACAGCTTAAGTCAACTTGACCAAAAGTAACATAGATAGTGTTAATAAAATAAAACAATTTTCTGCATAAAAAGTTAGTGTATAATCTATTGATCCTTTTTTCTTCGTGCACGAAATCCCCACGGATACCAATCCCACCGAGGTCGATGAGAGAGGTTATGTTGGACTTGAATCGACTAAAACGCACGACGTCGTTGGGTCCTGAGTTGAGATAGTAGCAAACATATCCCTAGCACCCCGGCAGACCCGAGGCCCTCTCTTTCGAGATGACCCCCTTCGGGTGTAGGGACCTCGGTGTCCCCGTCTAGATCCCGGGTAAGGGGTGATCAATCCATTGATCCTATATAATCATGATATCGGACTTGAAAGATTATACGATACTGTTTTAATTAGTTAAATCCTTTCAAGACACGTTTCAGACCACGACACTTACTCGATGCGATGTAATAAAAAGGTTAGGTATCCATTTTCATAAAAACACCTCTAGAAGTCATGATTTAAAGACAACTTTTACCAATGAATCGTTCAATCTTTTATCTTCCATTTTCAGTTAACCTTGAACTTTATCCACATATATGAATGCCGTTAATCATATGGAAACAATACATACGAATATGACTCGGATAAAATGCGGATGATTTTCGCGAATTAAGTACTATTGAGGTATAATTCCGTAACAACAGCAGACATAATTATGAATGTGATTATGAATGTGACATAATTAACAATGAACAATATTGTTTTAATTCATTGCAGTATCTTAATGGTGCACTTTATCCGTATCACTTGACACTTTACTTTCACTTCATCCGATGCGACCGGGATAATCGCTATGCTAATTATGAATACTATTAGAATGGAATAGCAGTACGGAATTTAGAAAAGTACTATCTGTACACTTGCAAAAAAAAATGAACGGTCATGTAAAACAGGCGTTAAATAAAACCATAAACTTTATCATACTTAATGGTTTAACCTGTACCTCCGTACATTAAAATTTCCAGTTTCATGTACACAAGACTTCGTCTCTCTTTACATTGGATTTCCTCTGTGCACTCCCGGGTTTGTTGGAAGAGAACTCAACCACGAGTTAAGCTCGCCTTTGTACATAACATCTCATTTAATTATATTAATATCATTTATGTGTACAGTAAAGAATATAATAAATAAATAAATAAATACATGTTGCAGATAATTTGAATAAATCTTTGATTGATTACTGACAATCCGTTCCACTTTTGTGCGTGAATAATTTACGTGGAATCGTGAACCTCCCCTGGAGACAGGTGGCTCCCTGTGGCCGGATACGGACCAATGAATTGTTAACTGATAGATTGATGCTATTGCAGGCGATAGCTTCGAATTTCAGAGTGAAATATGACTTCAAAATTAATGACTTCTGTTCACTAAACTAGTTGTTCAACGTCCTTAATATAATAGGCATGATTCGAATTTGGGATCGCTCAATCGTAAGAACGACTCCTTAGCCACTAAACTATCGATATTTTAATATAATCGTGTAAACATGTTAAAGTTTACATAATAATTACGAGACGCTAACTCAACGTCTAATGGTTTAGGAGCACGAAAAACGTTGCAATAAAAATAAGGAAATACAAATATTTTTGAAATAGCCATTTAGTATTTCGGCATTTATAACATTGCAATAGGTGTACCGTTTAGCAAGAAACATATTAGACATCGAAATATTAACTATACTCCCATATGTTAAAGCAATTAGTATGTTGTTTCAAATCAAATTTAGATCGGATGAAGTGAATGCTTCGACGGGATTCGAACCCGCGATCTTTCTCTTGCAGGAGGACTGCTCTGACCGCTGAGAAACGCAGCCACGTCTGAAGCATTCACGTTTTCTAAGCTAAATTTTATTCAAAACAAAAAAATAAAAGTTCCTTAAATAGAAAAAAATGCAATAAAACGTTGCGGTAAAAGAAAAAAAATACATTAAAGTTTAGTTTAATCCAACGACTGTCGCATCGCGGGCGCTCGTAATATGAAAATGAGTTTGGAAGTGCCTACGGGCCGACGTCAACAAACTTTGATGAAGTTCCACTTGATTTAGATTCATAGCTTTTCTGATGGCATCTGGATTGCTTACTTGTGCTTTGATGTTAGTTTTGTGTGGAGGAATAATGCGGAATACGTTTTTGCTGAATCGTAGGTCTTGAAAGTCTAGGGGAATGAGTTTCTGAGTAAGAAGTTCTGACAATGTTGTACAGTGAGCTACAAAAGTATCAGACATTTTCAAACTAAAAATCTATGAAGTAATACCACTACACAACTACTAATTTCATGCCACGTCTACATTTACGCAACATTTTACTGTGACAGAAGTGCGAGTCCGTCACGTATTCAGCTGCATGATAACTGTGCTTAAATGAAACCATCGATCGACTGGTGGCGGTGTCACCACTAGATTTGTGCTGACACCGCCACCAGTCGATTAAACTAAGTAATTTTTCATGGCATTTAGTTTCTAGACGTCATCGCCATTGCTCACCCGAAAACCATTATTTTAAATTTTAAGAACTAACTTTTATTTCTTCTTCATCCAATTCTAGAGTGCCTCACCAGTTTTGTCACCTTACCTGTAAAGATACAATAAAAAAATATTAAAAACTAAATCGCACATTTACATACACGAAATAATATCCCAAAATAATAATAACACGAACGCGGTAACGTTTCTTTTTTCATCAGGAAGTTAGAAGGATATCCGGTCCTTTGGGAGGCTTACAAAAAACCACGAATCCAAAACAGCCCATGGCAATTTATAATTCAATATGGGGACAATCCACGAGTGTAATACAACTCTAACTACCCCTTTGGGGATATGTAAACGTTGACGTTGAGATTTTCGTATGAATGTTTGTTACTCGTTTACAAAAATCAGGTAAATTAATTGTATATACACAGAGATAAACTTAAGTATGACATAAACTACTTATTATCCCAGAACCACATTTCTGTACCACATACCTATAGGATGTAATGTACCAAATAGGCGCTCTATACGCGTGTTTTTGGACTGTCTTCTTCAATCTTCCGGTCATAGATTGTATCAAAATAATCCGGGCTCGGCAAGGCCTTGCTTCTCTCGTAACTCCGTGCCGATAGGTATACCTATCTTCTTTAGGCTATCTTTTGAGACTAACATGGTGTGCAACGGGGATGAGTTCAATCTACCGATCAAATTCTAATTGAATCAAAAGTAACACAGAAAGCATTAATTAAATGAAACTAGATCGATGTCTTGTTTCTTTATACAAAAATAAGTAAACTCATCCAAGTAATATTTTAATTTCAATTACATTAATAAGTAGATCTGTTATATTTAGTAGTTTCTATGACTAGTAGTTGCGTAGTGGCACCACTTCATACAATTTCAGTTTCGAATTGTCCAGGAACTTTTGGACCTCACTGTACATAGTGGAATGAAGTTATTGTATGACTAAACAGTCAATCGACATTATGCTCAAAATCTCCATATGGATTGTATGGATCGGTTCCCGGAGGACGAAGGGGGTACAATCGAATACCTTACCATTTGAAATTGGGTGAATGTAGGTGGAAATGGAAATGGAACAAACCTAAATGTTAAACACAATTTCAATTTATACTCCATCAGGTTTAAGCAATAAACCTTTAAACATTGGGAGAGATCTATGCCTAGCAGTGGACTGCAATACTCTAATTGATGAATTAATTGAAAGCAGAGCAATGTATGTATTGACTTACACTTTTACACTACTTATAGTGTAAAAGTGAAAGTCAATACATTAGAAAGTTAAGCAAACTAGATTAGTCCTAGGATATTTATATATATATTTCATTCACGTGGAGTTTGCAATGATACATTTTTACCATTTATCATTCTAGTTCCATACAGTGATATAATTTAAGTCCACATTATTACCAAACTCTGAATTGTATCAGTGAGAACCTGTAATTGGCTGTATGTAACTAATTTTAGTCACTATACCTTTGTTATGGCTGTTGGTCCCCCGAATAAATAAATAAATAGGTGACCATTCTTAACATGGTCTTTCAGACCAGCACTTTAAACTATCGCCATCGGTCTCTATTGCTATATAAACACATCTAATAACTGGTCTACTTTACGAGTAATTCAAACCTTATAAAGTCTGACAACAGAAACAGAACTACATAACTTCGATATCTGGGCCTTTAGCACGAAAAATTATCGAATTCGTAATGTAAAGGTATCGAGAGAATGAAGCATTGCATTGCATTGGACTTCATACGCTCACAGGTTCACAGTAGGCAGACTGCCAATCGTAATGTTCCCTTCTGCCGATACCTTTACATTACGAATCCGATGGTATTTCGTGCTTAGGGCACAAGTTAAGGGAATTTGATAGTAGTCGCTTCCCGGAAAATATCGGAGTTTGACGTCTCCATAGTTATACTGGAACACCTACAAATCTTTGAAGCCTGACCTATCTATATTTCACCTGAAACATCAATGTAAAAGTATCTGATATGAAATGTATAGCTTTTTAGTAATAAACAAAGCTCCATCCATATTCAAACCAGATTTTTTCATTATGCAAAATCTTATCTAGTTAGTTAAGGCAAAGTTGCTGGCTGGATTTACCATCTCATCTCATCGAAGGTTAATGAACATTGGAATATCGCCCTCGTCCACTGAGCATCGACCGGAAAACACCAAATATGCTAATGCCTTTAAAATTGACTTCGAAATGGTGGGCTTTGACTTTAAGTTTGTTTATTTATCTTAGGTTTAGGGCACACTGTCGCGTCGCGTTCACAACAATTGTAAATCTTTTGATTGTTTTGGGTTTTCGCTGAAGATTAAGTTCTTGACTACTAGATTTTTAATGAAGTTACCATGGAATAGAAAATTTTGAATTGTGTATCTCAGCCTAGGTTATATCAATAAAAGTTGGAAATTGGCATTTAGAATATTTTACGTATTCTATAAGTATATATAATTTTAGGCCATTGGATGAAATTTGAAATTTTAATGAAAATTTTATACCTATCTAAAACCTAACTTGAAAAAAATATTTTTAACTGATCGGATAATCCAACTGACCTGACAAGCACATAACAATTGCGTCACACGTCTACACTAATGATTCAATTGTTTTCAACCAATAGTGGTTGAGTGTTAAAATTAAAAAAATATCGTGCAATATTCCATTCATCGCAGAACTTCCAGTGTTAACTGTCAAACTGCCTATTGTAAAATAAGTCAAAGATTTTTGTTTATCCTTACAAAATAATCAAATTTTACAGTTTCAATTTCCGAACGTTGAACAAAACCTTGTTCAAACGCGTAGGGCGTTTAAACAAAGATTTTGTTCTTATAGGAAACAGTGTTTGAACTTATCTCTGTTACCGACTTCAAAGATATTTTCGGTAAAGCATATTCAAACACATATTGTTCACATAGTTATATGCCGTACACGAAACTGCTGAGAAACACGTAGATACTTTCAAGATTGAGGAAAACTAACGAGACACGTATACGCGTCAGGAGTTTATATATTAGGCACTATATAAACTAGATGCAGTAGTTTTATTGAAGAAATAAGCTACTTTGTTCTCTTGCGAATCTAGTTATCTTTTAAAAACGTATAACCCTTGTTGATAATAATACAGAACACAGAACATGGCCTGTAACTAAAGACGCATTCTAAAAATTTTGATCCGAAACTCTCTCTCGGATCTCTCAGATCGGAGACTAATCTCTGCATCACCCTAAGGTTGACTGGTAGAAAATGCCAATGGCATTAAGTCCGCTTTTGTACATTTATTATGTATTTGTGCAAAAAGCTTAAATAAATAAAGAAAATAGTGAAGATCCAAGAAGGAAAATGAACCAGGCCCTTTCAGAGGAATGCGCTGTTTTATCTCCACTGCTACTGATATATGAATCAATATAAATCTTGAAGAAATGTTAGTATACTAATTGCTTTACAATGTCCTTAATAAGAGAGATTCTAATAAAGAAAATGCTAATGGAAAAGTTCAGTAGTGTATAGATATAACACAGGCGTAGTAGGGGAGTCCAGAATAATACATAATTGTTATCCCTGTAATAGCTTTCCATGAATAGCGAGAACGGGATCAGATTTCCACGAAACGGAGCCGAGAGTACCGCTAGTAATTTATATAAAAAGACAACATAACAGCATATTAATTTTTAAAAATCTTTATGAAACAGTGGTGGCAGTTTCACTTATTGTACTGTTTTTGTAAATGTCCAGACCACTGCTATTTCGTCTGCATATTCTACGAGCTATGTCAGTATCTTTTGTTCTTTGTCGGATGACCTTATTACACATTTTATCCTTCAATGAGACTTCAAGCATAGCTCGCACTACAACCCGCTGCGCAACTTTTGGATTGGTGACCTAACCCTACCGTTTGGTTATCAATCTAAAAGTCCCGCAGCCCATGTTTTAGCACCGTATATCATAATAGGTGGGTAGGACACACTGGTCGATGACCTTTGTTTTCAGGCATTGTGGTAAGGGATAGGGAAACCCCTGACGTAATTTGCCAAATGCAGCCCAACCCAATTAAATCCTTCTGGCTAGTCTTTCTCAAAGATTTTTCTACCGAGCTGTTGTTTATCCTGCTTTAAGTAGACGTAATATTGGACAACTTCTTGTTATATTATGGATATTAACGATTTTAGACTTCTTATCTGTTTATTCACAATGTGCGCATAAACTAAATGGATTTCAGTGTTTCTTTTTGTTTGTAAGGTCTTGGTCAGACTTGAAATCTCTCGTTTATTCGATCGGAATTTGTTGTGTGGAACCAAAGATTAACCAAAAGTCTTGATAACCGTCATCCACACGGAAGAACCGCTAGCCTCAGCTACTATATAAATAATCCAGTTATGCTATAAGCTAACTACAATCTATTCTATAGGGACATTTCCAAGAATATTCCCATCACACACCCATGAACATCTCAGTAGTTTATGAAAACGCAAACCTTTACATTTTTCGTTCTAATTCCACGTTCACGCAGCTATGGACGGTCGGAATGTCGGTCAGAATCCACTTCACGCGACATAAAGCTTTTATGGAGACACCCCGAACTACAGCAGGGCTGTGCGGTGAGAAATAACTATTGAGCTGAGAGCCCATTCTCTTGATAAAAATATATTCAAAATCTGAATAACACAACATAAACTCACGCCTATATCTCCAAGGTAGGCAGAGGTGCTAGCACCCACATTTCGCCAGTTTATGTTTGGGTCCCAATGTATGTGGCGAGCCTATTGCAATTAGTCGGGCACTTATAAACCTGCGATAAATACACACATAACTTCGAAAAACATCGAAAAGTCATTGGTGTCCCATCTGTCCATCTGTCCATTACAAATCTGAATATCTTGTATCAAATACGGCATTCTCTCGTTCTGGATATTTGGTCATCATGATTGAATTTTAAACAAATTTTTATAACGAAGATTATCTCTCTGCTAAACTAAATGCCGTACTTTGAAAATCCTCTAATATATTTTGTTCACGAAGAAAATTTTCCTAACAGTGATTGTAAGCCTGGATTTATTCATTGATGATTATAAATTACACTCTTTTTTGGATAGGTATAGGTAAGGCTCCTATATCAAATAGATACAGTATAGAAATAATCTCGTAACTTATTATATGAATTAGTTAAAGGAGGAAAAATTGGTGTTGTATTTGGTACCTTCGTAATATTTATTTTTGCAAGGTCAAATTTTATCAGTAAGTATTTTTGATCACTTTCATATATATTATAAACTTTTTAGATTTCAACTCAATTCAGTTATATTCACTTTATTTAACAAATTCTTACTCGAGCTTTATATTGGACCAATCTGAAACGGATAACGGATAATCTTTTTCATTTCACCTAAACGTATACAAAATCATTATATTCCCGGAAACGGTTTTGCTGTAAATCCTCCCCAAAATGTCCTTTGGTTTGATTCCTTTTTCCCAATGTCTCATCCAGATTTTATATCTGTGGCAACCCTGCCCACAGTCCAATTTATTCTATGGTGACGCATAGTGCTTTGATGTATACCGCTACTACTTTATTCAGAGACCTCTATTGCATATTTGCGAATGCCTTCGATAGGCGAATCTTTGGCGTATGTTTGTGCGTTCGTAAATATAGATAGAGGGCGAGTAAAGATAGGAACGAATATAGAAGTTGTCTGTTTGTGTGGGGTAAAATCAAACAAACAATGTTCGGATTTCAGTACAAAGTCAGATAAGTTCGAACACGCTATTTGTATTTGATCCTAAAACTAAGGTAATATATGAAAATGATTACCTGCCATTTCGGAGTTTATTACTGACCTTATATTTATATTTACAGTTTGTAATGGTGACCCTCGTTCCTAAGACTTTGCCTTGAGCTTACCATCAGGCGGTGTGAAGTCAAATTGACGTACCATTAAATAAAAAATAAAAAATGGACTGCTGAGACAAGGTCTCGGGTTCGATCCCAGGTTTTACCATGGCACACACCAATGACTTTTCGATGCTTTCCGAAGTTATGTGTGTATTTATCGCAGGTTTATAAGTGCCCAGTTAATGGTAATAGGCTCGCCACCTATTACAGTGGAACCTAAACATAAACTTGCGAAATGTAGGTGCTAGCAACTGCCTGCTTCTTCAGGGATATAGGGGTGAGTTTATGTTATGTTATGTGATGCTAAATAAAAAAAGGCTATCAATGAACCAATTAATTAACCTATCGCAGTTCACTGTTGGACATAAGCTTCTCTGAATGTTAGAAGGCTTTGTTCTACTATTTCCACACTAGCCAGACGGGTTGGTACAGGGTTTTATTTCGAGTTTTCATTCTCTCACAGTGATATCGTTTGTGTATATTTCTGTTTGTCGCCTCTTACGATGTACTTCGGGTGAGATGGGGGATAATATACCTTCTCCGCCACTACAGACGTGTTATACCTACGCTAAATTAAGCTTTATTTAGGAATGCTTTATACCTCTGTGGCGTGGTGATAGTGAAAACGACTGCTACGCAGGAGGCGTGGGTTCGATCACTGCTCAGTGCAAATATTTATATGCATGATTATCGCTATTTGCACTGATCTGGTCGTGCTTATTTGCACACATTAAGTCGTTGGACCTGGTTGTTGTCGTTACGGGTAGTTCTAGCCCACAAAAGTCCTACTAGCATAACTACAAAACTTCGATATCGCCAATTTGGTTGCGGAGGTCCGATGGCAGTTGCTTCACTGGAATATCGAAGTTAAGCCGCATCTTAGTCACACTAGAAAGTCGACCCCAACTGAGTTGGAAATAGGCTCAGAGAATGATGCTTTATATTTTTTAAGTTCATTATACTGTTTTACTGCGTAATTCTTTCCGAAGTTTGGAAAAAAACCATAAATATCTAACAGATGTCATTATTATTACAGACATGAATTATCTAAGTAACGAAATGAGCTCCCTGTCGCGGTTTTCCCTAGCAAATACAATATGGGGTTCTTCAGGAAGGGCATTAGGTTTCTACAGGGTAGGTAGGGCAAGTGTAACGCTCCTGGTGTTACAAACGTCACTAGGCCACGGTGACCACTTTCCATCAGGTGGGTCGTATGCTTGTCTGCCACCTAAGTGGTATAAAAACGTGTCTATATTCAACCTCCATAGGAACCCTAACCTCCGCTATTCTTGCCTCCTATCTAATAGAACAGAAGCTCAGTGGATACAGAACGTTGTCTGTTCATGAAAACATTTGGAAACCAATTGACGTCACTCGAATTCCGCAGAATTGCAAGTCGCACAATCCAATAAACGTTAAGCCAATAACACACAGTTTGAAATCCCGGTGGAATTTGTAGATCGCCGGTATAAATCGGTCGCTATCCCGTGCAGCGATGCAGCGCTGCAATCTACTGCACTCGCTCAATAAGCCTCGTTCGTAATACAACTGACGTGCCCTATCTGTCAGCCCTGGATTTATGGGCGCTGTGATAATCAAAAAACACCAGTTTTAAAACGCTGTGAAAATGGCAGGCGTTTGAAATTTCGGATTAACAATACACAAATGGCCTTCACGAAAAATATTATATGAAGGTACTATTGCGGATGCAAGTGTCCGAGCGCCAAGTTCACCTATATTCTAAGCTCACACTTTTCAAAGTGTTACAAGACAATGAGCTTCAGCTCATTGTCTTGTCTTGTCTTGCTTATATGTGATTTGTTTTGATTTTTATGGGAGTCTTCAAGACTAGAGGGAATAGGTTACTTCTAGACAAGCGTGCTCCACCGTTGACCACATTATCGCTCACTACCAGGTGAGATAGTAGTCAAACGCGAGCTTATCAAGCATAAAAAAAAAAAAATCGTCTGATACATAATTGATAATACACTTGTACTTCTTCACTGTGTTTATTAATGTACCTAACCGGTTTTGCCTTGCGGCATTCGCAACATTAATTGTGTATAAAAGTGAGCTCCACCTAGTGTCATCAATCAACAGTAGGTATAAATAATTATCGTCTGACTTCCCAACCTAGAGATGAAACCAATAAGTATACTATTGGTGAGCTTTGTTTGGGTTATAAAGTTCTTGGCTAAGATCAGAAACACCTTATAATAAACAGCATTTTATGTAGGTATGTACCCACACCTATTGAAAATAGTCGTTTGCTTCATGATTATCAAACTACATTCACTTATCAACTATTATCACTTTTGCTCCGGTTTTCTAAATGAATAAAAATAAAACTCTATAGTGAAATTTTCATACATTTGCAACCGAATTTCAGTTCAAAATTTTGTTTACCTAACGACCAAAACAAAAAACCTTCAATTTATTTCTTACTGCATAACTTTTATGGCGGTAAATTTATACTGAACCACAATTAAAGCATTCAGCTTTTCCTATTTTCACGCCGAGAGGAGACAATTGGTTTTAATTCTCCACATCTGGCATTATCAGACCGGTCTGTCTGTTGCAGGAGATTTGAATGCGATTATAAATTAACGAGTGGGAGTACTCTCACCTGGTAGTAAGGAATTTGAATTTTGAGGAATATGAACAAAGGAACGTAAAGAATAATTTGTGTTCTTTGTTTGCCAGAAACAAAAAAGTTTTGTCCCTATCTTTCAATAGCGAAGGGTGGCCGGTTTAAAGGAAAACTGGTGGATAAAGAACACTTAATATATAAATAAATATTTTAGGACAATATACACTACACCACCCATAACCTTACCTATTATCTTTATCTTGGGTCCTATTAAGCATAGCTTAACTAGAATGTGTTATGGGTTCTAGAATGTGGATAAACATGCTTAGATATATTTTTAGAAATACATAGGAACACCCAGACCAAGGCAAATATTCATATTCTTGCACACAAATGTTTGCACTGAGTGAGAATCGAACCCGCGCGTCCTTCGCTGCAGTCGCGTTCACTACGGCCACGTTACTCGTAGCGTACCCATAGTGTCATCCTTGCCACACTTGAACCGTGCAACCTATTGGTAAGCCAGCAGAAATCGTATTAAATGGACCCGCCGTCACCGCTATCTTTATATCACTACAAAAATGTATACCTACTTATGCACTAAATATTGTACTTTTATGCCTAAGGTCCACTCTTTAACTTTTAACAAACCAAGCCCACCTGTCTCCTAAAATTCGTCCTACATATAAAAGTGGTAGATTTATCCTCCAAATTAACCCCTGGTAGGACACCAGTTATGATATGCAAGATATGCAATTTCATATATAAAAAGATAACAGTTAAAACCAAGTTTGTGAAATTTTGCCATATTCATCACCATCATCGTACTCCCGGGTATTCGTTATCCTAATCCTCATAATTTTTTTAACTTTTATAGGAACAACTGCCGTCTAACCCCAAAAAGAAATGGCTCCAAAAGACCCAATCCCATGTAATTAATATCAGAAGACCGTGACGGGGCTCCAAACACCTAAAAAAAGTGCATAATATACGAAGTGATTGATTAAAATCAAAATATAAGTAATTTCTAAACTTGAAGGTTGTACAAAGTCGTAGTCAATATTTTCTAATTTAATAAAAAAACCCTTTCCCACTGGAACAGCGATTGTTTTATAAAACGGTACTTAAGTAGGTACTAATTGTTAAGACGGTTGGTTCACAGAGTACGTTAGAATTATTTATCAGATCGTTTCTTTTAGGTAAGACAATTGAGATCTGTTTACAACGGTACATTTCTTTTAAAACGATGTAGCTATTTGGATTTACTTCGAACGGATACGAGTAATATATTATAATTCTTAGACGGACCGTCTGCGAGTGACATTATGACATACCTACATATCTTTACACAAAACCTTAGTGTAAAAAAGTGACTGAATTATATGAACCGTGAAAAGATTTTTTTATAAACATATTAACTTGTCAGATATAATGGCGGCTGTCACAATTGTGCTAATTCAAATTCTTTTGACATTTTGAATTTGGCAACGTGGGTGACTATAGCTCTATTTACGTTAGTAATTATAACTTTATGATAATGATATTAGATGCATGCTTGTTTGCCCTTTATACCCCCTTTGATCATCATATTTGCTTTTGGTCCTGTAAAATCCGAGGCCTTCGCTCTGGAGTCAAGGGGTTCACTTTCTCCAGTGTAACTCGTAGTTACAGTGGAAAAGTGTAGAAGTGGCTCTTCTACAAAACCCGCTTCATAAAATTATCGTTCCTGCCATTTTAATACCTCCACAATACCTTAGTTCTATAGTTAAAATATTACATAAGAATTCTTATTTAAATAAATAAATGCGCACATTGCATCTAGAAAATATAGACCTAATCCTTGATAAAAAATAACAAATAAAATCTATCTTATTTGGAAACATAAATGCACACATTGCATTTATAAAAAGACCTAATCCTTGATAAAAACACAGCATTAACGTGAGTGGAACTGGATACAAAAACTGCTTTCAAATCATTCTATTGTGAAAATGCGATTGTGATTATGGTTAAGCTAATAAAAGTGCATTACAGGAAAATACAGTGCGAAAATAGAAAATACACAATGTTTCCGTAAAACAAGCAAAGGAAACTTCTAGCTCATATCGGCTCGCGTGTGTAGTGATCGGTAGTGCAATATCCGGACAAGCCAGCAGACGCTTCCGACAGAGTAATGATCTGGAGATAAGAATTCAATATCGACTAGCTTTACATCTAGATTCTACTTTAATCTCTGCAGCTATTCGCTTCGTATAAACCTATTTGAACTTTGACTACGTATAACAGAAACTGTTCGTTTTGTATCAAAGTTGTTTATATCTGAAGAGTGTAAGTGGAACCTTAATTCTAAGCATCAGTCAGTCACAAAGAAATTATTGAACTGTAATGACTAGCATCTTAATCAAAATGATTATTTTTTAGACATCGATATTATTCCCCTTTCCTTCAACTTAGCTAGACCGCTAAAAATTTTAGGCTACACAGTCTTGTAGAACCTGCATGATAGAGGAGGAAAAAGCGGCCTATGTGCTTCTACACTGTTTTGCGACCGCCACATAAAAGGCTAAAGTACCTCAATAACCCAAGTTCCCTCCGAGAAACTACCAGCAATGTCAATGGTCTGCTGGCGTTCTGCGACGACTTGGGATAGATTGAATAAATTACCCACCCTCACGTAAAAACCTCACAAAAAAATAAAGTGCAGTTGCAGAAATCAGCCCGCCATACCACTCCTAAAAGTGCTCAACGTTTTCAAAAAAGTATTTATTCTAATCACATTATTCTTCAGTATAGACTTGCCTTAATCTTTACTTCTAAAACCAAAAGGTAAATAATAACCTAGGGGAAAGTGGGGTGGATTCGTACACTTTTCACTTCGAGCTCTATAGCAGAAAAACTAAACACTATTTGATAACCATTTGAGCATTGCTAGATTGGTTATATATTTGCCTACAATGTTCCCTTAGACGACTTGTTCATAGAAAGAACCGTAGCCAAGCTATGACGATTTTAAAAAAAAAAGGAAATCGTCCGAATGCACCCCACTCACGGGGTAGTTTCGTACATGTGCTATTTATAGAAAATGTAACGTATATTGAGATCAAAATTTCGTAGAAACAACCTAGGGTGCTAAGTACCTAATAATAAGATCATTATACTTGTATTGTAAAATCTGACTACATTATATTCAAAATATTTAGTAGGTTTTACGAGAACCCCCACCCGGACATTAGGTTTCACCAGACTACAGTAAAAACCCCGCCTGGACACTTTTTAGACTAGGACGAACCCGGACAAATCCAAATTTATTAGTAGTCTCGTAAATGCGGATTGCATTTCTTACTGCAGTACATTCATATAGTACGAACCCACCCCGTTCATTCCTGTACGAAGCTACCCCAACCAAAAAATTCGATTAAAATATTGAAAATAAAAATAGCTGCTAAGATTATGTTGAAGTAAATGTAAAAATAATAAACTTAAGTATGTATTCAAACACCACAAAAAATCAGTTTAGTAATGGCAGCAAAACTTATAGAATATAAACACGTTCAAAGTTGCATCGAAAAATTACTTTTGCAAAGCGAAAACACGTAATGTCCTGTCACATCGAAGCCAGCGGCTGCATTGGTGAGCTACTCCGCGGTTATATTATGCGTGTGTGTGGGCACCACATACACTAATACGAAGGCGCCACCATGATCCGTATTCCAATTATGGCCGTTGTATGAATGCTCCCGGTGTACGAATCCACCCCACTTTCCCCTACAGATAAAAAGAAAATTAACACAAACCCCTTTACCCACGACATCCCATTAACGTAAATCATATTCGAATTACAAATATCTGCGCAAAAATCCGTTACAACTTAGTTATTCAACACAAACGGGCTTAATTCCTTTTTCATAAAGTAAATTCGGTAGACATTGTTTCGCTATTTGCCTCCATCATCCAACCCTTGCTTTTTATTAAAAACAACATTTTTATTTTCCTGTTGTTTATTCTAATTGCAGGTTCTGTTGTTTGTATACAAAATGTAATTACGGATCAGTGGAGGGAATGACATTGTTGTAACCTTTTTCGTTGTGGGTCATGGCGCACAGGAACCTTTAACCTAGTGCAACGACAGTGGGCGTGAATCACAACGCTCACAATGTAACTTAACACTTGATACTAACTCAACGAGTCTTCATAACCAAAATGAAGATCCATTTTATAGTTAATTAAACTTAGTGAGACAAAAGTAATAGAAGTTTTTAAAAATGCTAGACACTGCGAACACTTTGATGATAATGATAATTATCTAGTTGAACAAAGTTAAAATTAGTTAATATTAAATGAAGATTCCCATATCTTGAACAAAGCTAGCACACAGCTGGGTGGGTGAAAATTTTGAAAAGAGAAGCCGTTGGTATCCTATTAGAGAAGATGATTGCAACTTTGTGTGAATACCTCTCATTTTTAGGTAAAGAATTCAAGGTACTTAAATAATGCATTATGTATATTATTTATAAGAGTATTATAGGAACGGCAGGAATCCTGTTATAGGAACTCCACTCCACTATCGTAATATAGAGCATAATTTATACTCAGACCAGAATTTATAATATTCATATCTGACACACCAATACGTATATACCTAAGACTATTTGACCATATCTAAGCTACCTTATAAGTCTAGAATCAGCATGTTTGCAACATGTTGGACTCACGTTTGAACTAGCCGGAACTTGTTCGGTAGCAAGCTTTGGGTGAACAAAACGACCGCAACGACAATTCCGTCCAAAGCTAAAGCAAACCAAAGGAAGACTTTCGCCCTCGACTGTTACATTACGCTTCATGAATTTTAGTGGAACCGGAATTTTAGTGGAAACGGATTTAGCTGTTGCATAACTAAACGGATTTAAGTTTGGAAATTGAAATAGTTAAGTGGATAATGGTATAGTAATATGATGATTGCTTTGCAACATGGTAAAGGAACGTAGTGGTGTGGCTGAAGATAATTATAGTGATTAAGATAGAGAAAGAGATGCTAAGGTAGTTGAGACACGTGGTGAGGATGGGTGAGGATGGATGAGGATGGGTGATATATGAAGCAAAGGTTGAAGGGTAACCTTCCGATCGGTTTCATAAAACTATAGACCGATTTATTTTCTTGTGTACCAGGTTCGATGCCCGATTCAACGAGGCATTTATTAAAAATATAAATGCAGTTCAAATGGTTTTTAAAATTAAAGTAAAGTCATCTTTCAAGAAAATATCTCATTTACAATAAATAAGGTACTGCTGTGAGACGCCCTGAATATGATTGAATGTGCTTTTTTTATTCGTGTGCAAAATTCCAACAGATACCGCCTGCACTAAAGTCAGTGGAGATGATTTTGTCAAACTCGAACCGACTAAAACGCACGTCGTCTATGGGTTTTTGATTGCCGGGGGTGAGATTATACAAGACATATCTCTCGCACCCGGACATCGCCGCCCGAGGACATCTCTTTGAGATGATCCCTTTGGCCTATTGTGAGAACCATGGTGTTCCTATCTAGCCCCCGGATATGGAGAGGCGTACTTTGATCGAATGTGCCTCCCTATTGATTTATTTCTATGTAAAACTTTATAATAATATCTATAATCTTACCATTTCAGATTTTTAAGTAAATCAATTAAGTAAATCGGTCGTAAAAAGAAAACAAATTCGCGTTGTTGGACTGGATTTAATTTCAAAACCGCCAGACCGTAAAACCTACTTTGTTTTCAAACCATACGAACTGTAGACCTTTGAGAAAGATTCAATTTAAAGACTTAATTTAATAATAGAACATAAAGATTATATCGTTACTATTATTTTAAGTACTTGCTGTTGTAAATAACATAAATACAGGGAGTAAAAACGTTACTTCTTACTATTTAAAATTACCGACTTGCTGGTTGATAGGGATACGGTTTGAATTCAATCACACCACAACGGTTAAAAGAGTTTGGATAAAATTTAGCACAGGAACTTATTTTTAATATCAGGTACAGAGGTCCTACAAAAACCTCTTAAAAGCAACATTATTTCAATCTTACTTTAGTTTCATAGTCTGATCACGAATGTCATAGTCTGTCAGGATACTTAGGATACACTTAACTTAAAATGTACACAAAAATTTTTGAACAACAACGGTCCGAGACCAATTCACACTATGAAAGTAAAGTAAGATAGAAATAATATTACTTGTAAGAGGTGGTGGTATGCTGCTAGGGCCCCTGGTTACTGTGAGTTCCTGTAGGAACAATTCCAAAATGATTGTCCCTACCTTGACAGTTTGGATAGATGCTTTTTACACCCCGCTTGAATCCGGGATGGAAATATGTGCGCGAAACAGAGCATTTGTTGCAAGATAATTTTAAATGCTAGATTTGGCCAGAAATCGACATAGATCAAATGTTTGAAAATTTACAAAAAATTTCGTCACGTCTGCATTAAGTCCTATTTGTATCCGTAGTCTTTTCATCACAGTGAATTTCCAACGAATTTGCTAGAATACTAACTGAAACTATTTTTTACAATCTCTGTTTCAATTTGTCTACTGCGGTATTTCTTCTATGACAGTGTTCCGACCTTACAAAGTCTAACTCGATCAAACCTACACAGCCACATTTATGATAGTACTTCGGCAGTTCACAAAGCGAAAACCGTTCATTCAGTTTCCAATTCTACGTTGTCTCCCACAGGAGTATTGTTCCACGTTTTGAAAGATCTGTGTCCGTGTATCGTACATCGGATATTGACAATTACAACATACTGTTCCAACCTTTTTGAATTTTGAATGAGTTGATAACTGTCAAAAAGACATTTTGATTCCCATTGCTAACTTCGGTTTTACTTATTAATGAAGAAAACTTTAATTATTTACTAAAAAAATATATTATGTACTTAATGAAAAAGTATAAACATGACCGCGGTAGCCTAGTGGTATGGGTAATGGACTGCTGAGACGAGGTATCGGGTTCGATCCCAGGGTTTTACCATGGCACACCAATTACTTTTCGATGCTTTTCCAAGTTATGTGTGCTAGCACCTCTGTCTACCCCTTCGGGGATATAGGCGTGAGTTTATGTTATGTATGTATGTATAAACATTAAATTGTTGTAACTCGTTGTTACCATACTCGATGAACCTATCCGACATGGAAGTTCTGTTGTTAGCTGTACAATTTTTATGAGTACGGAGTGAAGTTGCCACGATTATCTTTTCATTTGAAACGTTAGTACATGAATTTTTGATTCACCCTCTGACGCTTTGCCCAACCCAGTTTTTTTTAGTTTTTGTTTTTTATTTCGCATTTTTTACTCTCCATCGTATCAGTAAAGCTACGTGAATAGAAATTTCCTACACAAAATATCACTGCAAAAAAAAACAAGTGACGCCATCTTGCGAGATCATGTTTTTTCATGAAATTTTTGTTTCATTCAGCTTTACTAACACGATGGAGAGTGAATAACACAAGTTAAACTGTTTAAAAAAATTCAAGAAGAAAAATTGCTTTGCCGTAAAGAACATCGGCTAAAATGGACCTGAGCAGGTACAGATATACCATATTTATAAGAAAATCCGTCATTTTTCCGGGTTATAAAAACAACAATTAATATCTCATTAAAAAGCCAGGAAAAAATATAATAGTTAAAAATTAGTGTTACTTTTATTACATTTATTTGCAAATTATCAAGTTGATATAGCTTCAGAACGCACCTAGTGACGTTTCAAATCACTGATAAAATGAATGAAAAATCAATTTATTATTTATGATTATTACTCGTAAGTTTTTTTCGTTATTTGTTGTTATTTGACTTATGAATTATGTGAAACAAACAACAAATGAATCATAGCTAGTTATATCAAATTATTATTTTCATAAAATAATAATTATGTAGTTAGAAGAGTTTAACACTAATTCGTAAAATGGAACGTCATTTACGGAGTGGTGCTACTGTTGACACTTTGGCTATGTTGACAGCAGTTGACAGGCACTGTTCAGCTAATTCCAGTTTACTTCAAATTGTGTGTTTTTTATTTATTTTCGATTTTAGCTTGCTTTGTTATATGGAATGACGATACCTACTACCGTTTATTACGATTATTCTGTGCTTTTGTTTTTGGACACTGATTTTGCTTGTGATTTGGACTTGTATTTTCTTGTCGATCTATTGTGAGGAATCACAATGCCGACGATACAAACTGCCCTACGATTGCTTTGTGTTAATTGTAATATTCGCATTAACTCAATTCGCCACCATAATGTCTTTGAGTTGGGAACAAGAGTGATTTCAATGATCTGCGAGTGGAATTCATGGAATTCATCAATAATAGCAAGTATATACATATGTATTTACGTAATACCAATATACTTCTTTATTGTACCTGTACGAATAAAATGTTTTTCTCATAATACTATCTATTATTTTACCTCACCACGTTGTTTTGTTTATAACGTAAATATAAACTAGAAGATCTCTAAAAAACTGAAGTTAATCTATCTTTATTATCGTCTTATTTTTATTCTATCGTCAAAATATTTTTAGTAATAAAATAAAAGTGTCTTGGCCTCTTAGACAATTTTTTCACTTGCGATGGTGTTTACTACATGAAAATAAACTAATCTAACTATAGTTTGTTCCTGTACACGGAAAATGACGGTCAAGTCCAGCGCCTATGGAAATTTGGCCGGTGTTTTTTTTATGCCAATATGTTGTGATCCCGAAGTACTGCCTTTGGCTTCGGGAGTGTAAGGGAAACACACTGTATAATTTGTACAAATTTGTTTGCAAATGCAAACAAAAAGTTGACAACGATTTATTGCAATCGTATAAACGTTACAGCAGTGAATAAAATACAAATAAAATAAACAAATATTTTTATTTATCAGTTTCGAGCGTCCATCATACAAAGGGTAATGGACCAATTTTTATGAATCTTTTTACATTTTCATGGATAGTTTCCGCGAATGTTACACATTAAAATAAAACTCTTTTATAACGACACTCAATGATTGCAATTGCATCATTATGATACGTTATTCCCTATTTCAACTCTGGCGAACTTCTGAACCCAGAGTCCACTTATTCCATCTCTTCCTTTAGGTGTAGGTTATAAGGCTTTTAAGGAAGAGATTGCTGTCCACCTAGCACCTAGAGGAAAGTATGCACTAGTACTTCCCTACTATCTGGATCTGTAGATCATCCGGTGTATAACCCAGTCCTGCCAGTTTTTAATGGATCGCATGGTACATGACAAACTAGACTAGGTAAGTTTTCTTTTCCATCAGAATCAAGAATTAATTTCGGTCATTCTGTTTAGGCACATAAAGAACACATTTGTATGTTAAATCATTTTAAAAAAATATTACAATAAAGTTAATATTTGAAAATGATTCTTTCACTGGTTCAGTAGTTGAATCTACTGAGATGAGACCAGCAAGAAATGCCTCAGTATGTTTCATTTTTAATCTATAGTTTTGATTATTTGCAAATAAATATGTACGAGAGCAAGAGACTAGGATGACCATGCATTTCATCATTAAGATATTCATCTATTTACAGCCAACAATTGCATACAAACCTTGCAACATAATAAAACAATACATTTCAATTTCTACCGCATTGTTTAAACTTCTTTTACTACTTTCTGTCAATGTGCAATTGTATTTTCTATTCCTGTATGTATAGTATACAGCGCACAAAACAGTCTATAATTCCACGGATGCATTCGAAAGAAAATTTATCATGGTTTCACTTTCATTGTTGATGAAAAACCAACAACAACTTATTTATTTTGCCACCTCGATTAAAACGTGAAGTCAGAATTAATAAACATATTTTGTTTACCTAACAAGAAGGAATACCGACTAATATTATATTAAAACTATATATTATATTAAAACTATATATTGTATTAAAACTATTATGGTCACTCATAACATTTTCCGTGCTTGCAACAGCGCGGAAATAATAGAAACTCCAAACAATATCGGTAAACATTCCAATAGTTCTAACAGCAAAACTATGTTTGGTAGGAAACATTACACTTTATGAAACCTTCTATACTCCTGTTCTGTATTAACTCATTACAAAACTAATTCAGTATAAAAAATAATTCAGAAAATAGCCAGTTAATTATTAAAAATCATCGATAGACATATTTAATTTTTTTATAGACACCTATTTCATCCTGTGGTGTACCTAGATTCGAAGTTGAAAAGTATTTGACATACCTACTAAGTACTAAACAAGCCTCCTTCTAAAATCAACTAAGTACTACTACCAACTAAACCCTACTAAGTACTAAACAACTACTAAACAAGCAAGTTTGAACAAAGCCAAGAATTTGAACGGCAACACTATTAACGTCGTGCGAATCCTTCCTTTAAAGCAGGTTCTATACAAATGGGTAAAAAAACCCTTATAAATCAGTACAATACTTTGTAAGCAGCTACTCACATTAACATCCATAAGGTATCGGGGATACTTTTTCGGTTCGTTGACTGTCTCCGACCGAACGGATTGTAGCTCAAATCTACCGTAAATAGATTTATCTCCTTTCGCTAGCTTTTATGTCGTGGGAAACACTTCGTTTGATTGTTTCTATAACTCAACTTGAACTTAATATTTTATTTGTTAAAAATGTACCTACCATATTTGCGTACTTTGAAAGTTTGAAAGACTGGTTCTATAATAATAGAGTACATTATATATTTTTGGTGTGTTCGGAACAAACGGTAAGCTTAATGTCAAGTCTTGGGAATTAGTGGCACCCTCGTAGATATCAAATGCTATAATGGGGGCCTGGTCTGGACGTGCTTCAGAGAGCATGTTAAGCCGTTTGTCCCTATTGTCATGAGAACATTGATAGCAGTCGTTACGGGTAGTTTGATCTCTAAAAAATCCAACAATTGCAGTAGTTCGATATCGCCTATAAGTCGTGGTTACTACACGGAAAATATCGCAATACAACCGCGACGCACTTAGACTGTAAAAAGCTAGGTGACACCTTCGGTTACGACTGGGATGAATGCAAGGATGATGGTGACCGATGGCCTCATCAAATGCTCTTTCACTTCCCGCTCAAACGTCACATGTATTGATAACGAACTCCAAAGTCTTTGTAGTGCGAAAAAGAAAAGAAGTAGTGAACCGCTTGGTCCTAAGTGTAATAACTTTCTTAAGAAAAGGTCCTAACTTAAGATTATTTCGGTGGATAAAGAATGTCACTAGCCCATTTCATCCGAAGAAACGACTAACGGAAAAATGCGCAGACGATATCACTGCGAGATATTGAAAACTCGAAACAAAACCCGTACAGTACACGGCATCTAACATGGCAAGGTTTTGTAGTAGTTGGGGTAAGTTCACGCATCGTACACTTCGAGGCTCAAAAAGTGTTTGTCAATATTCTATTCATTCACCAAAATGACATCATTTATTTTGAATCATGTCTGCTTTAACGCAAAAGAGACCCAAAAATCGTCACAGATGCGCTGATGGTTTTCAAGTTACATGCCGATGTCTGCACCAACCCTAGCCAACGTGGAAACCTTCATGTACTCCGGCGTAGGCCATAGCCTGCCAACATTGGTAGTGGCCTATGTCCAGCAATTGACTGCAATTAGCAAATTGAATAATGTATTGATATAAAATTACGTACTATCAACGTTGTGGAAGTTCTTGCTACACCAATTTTCAGGACAATTAGCGATGGAACTGGCTCTTTTAAATTGTTTCCTGGTAGCTTAGCCAAAACAATAGTGGCTCGGAGCCGGAAACATAGGCCGTCGACGGCTAATGTTCGGTGAACAACACCGTCCTGTCATGCGCTATTCACAAATTTTATCGTCTGTGCCAACAATAAGTAAAATACGACCATAAAGCTTTAGAATGTTAATTATATAAAAGTTTTCTCTTAAAAATAGGCTCAAATATGAATATATTATTTTAGTAGAATTGTGTTAGGAGAGCCGTCTTAATTATCAAATTCGGTTATCAATATTATTTTAGGACAGAACTTCAATGTTGAAGCTTCTGTTTAAATGTCTTTTATATAGTATTAAGTAGTATATAAATCTAATGTAGTAATAGTAACTTAAATGTGTTTATAATTCGATTATATTTATTCAGATAACAAAATAATTACTATACATATGTGAATTAAGGTTTAATCATGCGTTACATACTGTTCCAATTCAAAACCAGAGCCAGAGAATTTTTGTTAAAAGGTGTAAAGAATTACGTCTTTGTCAGAAGTTCTACTGATTCCTTCTCTATTATTCTGCAATATAGTTCCTCTTAACAATATTTTACTGTGTAATATTGTTTTAAAAGGAAATCAAGATCCCTTATGTAAGTATAGGTACGAAATATTAAACCCAGTTAAACTTATTATCAGAGCTTCAGAACTTAAGTCCTTTGTTGCCGTACTATAAGTTTAGTTTTGAGTTGTTCAGCTATAATTTATAGTCTTTATCGATTCTATGGTTTCATGAATAGTATACTCCCTTATGTATTTTTATTGTCTCTATGGTAGAATGTAGCCTTATATTAGGCTTCTGAATTGATCGATTATCATTCTCTGAACCATTTCCCAACTCAGTTGGGGTCGGCTTTCCAGTCTAACTGTGATGCGACTGAGCTTCGATATTTTCCGTGAAGCGACTGCCATCTAACCTCCACAACCAATGGTCCAATGACCAATGGCGATATCGAAGTTCCAAGTTAGACTGGTTAGACTTTGCTCCAACTGCCCGTAACGACTGCCATAGATGTTTGTATGGCAACTGGGACTGACGGCTTAACGTGCTCTTGGCACGACCAGACCAGTGCAAAGCCATATTCATGCATACAACTTTTTTGCACTGAGCGGGGATCAAACCCTCGCCCCGTGCTTAGCAGTCGATGCGTGCACTACGTGCTGAATTCACGGAATCTGAATTGATCGTTGTAGTTAATACTATATAAATGTTCCTACCTTTTATTATATGTGAAAACTTGTTCAGGTGCATTGGTGAGATGGGTATCCATCTCAAAAATGTCAAATTGTGCTCGCGAGACTGTTACCGTTGCATTTTTCACTTTTGTTGGCACTCTCTGAGTGCCACTGTTTTTGTAAGATATTAATAGACGGAATGCATGGGGAGGGGTTCTGTAAAGCTATGTTACAGAGGCCGCCTATACGATATACGGAAAATACTAAATATTTTTGTAACTTTTCATTATTCTAAGCTCTAGTCTATAAGGTCTATTGCTAATGTTTCTTTAAATTTGAGGTAAAATTATATTTTGCCTTAATTCATATCGATATTCATCATCGATATCAGCCATAGAAAGTTTAACACATCACACAATGTCCAAAACATCCAAACCGAACCTGTATTACGTGAATTGGACAGAAACCAAATATAACTTTATTTATATAGATTTGTCACCACCAACGGCTGCCTTAGACAAAGGAAGCAATTACGATAACTTCCCAAATTTCAAATTGAAAACCTAACCGAATGAGGGAAGTGTACATAGGCGTTTCAACAATAAGAACATTTAATTAAAGTTTGTAAGGAACTTGGAAGACGTTCTGTTTCATCGGATCGTCAAAGTGATTCAGTGTGCGTTCAGTAGATTTTATTATTGACAAGCTTGTAGCCTGTGGATCTGCCCGCTGCTCTTTTAAAACCCTAAGGTCATCTAAAGTCACCCGTCTTCGATTATTACGCTTTGTAACATATTTTGCAATTAATTTTTATTTACATAAATAAAACCTACTGGCAAATGAGTAAAATGTTACTGAAAGTTTTTTATACCACCGTGGTTACAGTGGCCTGTAGACATTTGTAGCTCCAGAGGCATCACAATCGTGCTGCCGACCATATAGAGAAGAGGGAAGAGGAAGGCTAAGAGAGTGAATTCAGTGAGCTGAATTCTCAAATACAACATATATTTTCTGAGAACTAGTGAGCTATATCTATCCTACTCGTATGTGTAAGGTTGTGGATAAATACGTGCCTACCTAGGATCCTAGCTACATCTTAAGTGCCCATGTATAAATGTAGTCGACTGCAGTAAACATAAGCATTTATCAGTACCTAAGTGATATTTAATCACGATTTGACAGATTAAAAAATATGGTTTTGTTTCCTCTCCTAGTGTGACTCGCTTCAGAGCCCGCTGCAAGATTTAATTTTGGCGCTGATAAGGGTGGGGAGAAAATGCAAATGTATGATTTTAGATTGACATGGTCATTTACATATTCACTGTTAAATCGTACGGGATATTTACCATGTTTGTTAATTTCTTCGTGTAACCGATATTTCGGCGCTGTTGCAAGCGCCATGATCACGGTGTACTGATGACGCGTTCTCACATTGCACTCGATCACGACACACAACACTCACTGTATCGGCTAGCACGGTTTTTGGAGATGGCGTTTGTTTGGGTTTTGTGAACTTACGAATCACCGGGTGCCAGACACTCGCCAGTTGAAAACCATCTTCCCGGTTGAAGTTTTTGTGCTTTTTTTTTTCAACTGGCGAGTGTCTGGCACCCGGTGATTCGTAAGTTCACAAAACCCAAACAAACGCCATCTCCAAAAACCGTGCGAGCCGATACAGTGAGTGTTGTGTGTCGTGATCGAGTGCAATGTGAGAACGCGGACAGTGGTAGTGGTGACGCGCGTAATAAACGAGTAAGAAAGAGGGTAGACCGATACGGTTGGCCTCAATAACAACTATCTCGGCGGTCATCAGTACACCGTGATCATGGCGCTTGCAACAGCGCCGAAATATCGGTTACACGAAGAAATTAACAAACATGGTAAATATCCCGTACGATTTAACAGTGAATAAGAAAATGCAAATAATTTATTGGGAATACAAATACTAATACTCACTTTTAAATTTTGACGTTCTATGATATACATGAATGTTACGGGAATTAAAACGGGAAATTGGAAACAACAGTCAAATTCAAAGGTACTATGTATATACTTAAGTACATACACCATGATCGCGTTAATTCTCTTTAAAATTATTATAAACAAACACAACTATTATAAATACATTCTAGTCTCATAATTTCGTAACATGGGATGAATTTCCAAACATTCTAATTACACGCATTACACAATATTCTCAATAACTTTCACTTAAACTGTCAATAATTGCGTCATTATTTTTATTAAATCTAGGAAATTTACACATCGATTATAGACATAGACAAACTAGGTCGTTCCGCCAGTCTTGAGATAGAGGAGGTAAATCAATTCGCGGTAGACTGGCCGACACTACTCAGGGTTGCCTCAGGAGACATTTTAATAAACATTTACCAGTGATGTCCCCATTTTAGCAAGTAATTGGATACAAATTTCATAGGTTTGGCAATAGACTGGCTTTTTTGTTTTTATAACATTTAGGTGGCAGATAAGCACACGGCACTCCTGATTGAAAGTGGTTACTGTCTGGTCTATGCTGGTCTATGGACGCTTGCAACATTACAGCACCAGGATGTTCACACCGTGCTGCCGACCCTGTAGAAGAGTGGGGGGAGGTTGAATGTTAAAAGAGTTTCTGTGCTGTCAGTGCTGATCACCAAGCAGGGTGTGATTGACACTGCTATGTGATAACATAGCTTTGTCAACTTCAGTCCTCGGTCTTCCCACTGACAACACAAGACCTCTCCAATGAGCTCTGGCTACCCTACTCACCGCTGGGTACGCAACACAAGGTTATTAATAGCCGCGGTATTCTGTAAGGCTTTCTCGAATATGAGAACGTAAGAAATTTTTTAATGTCTCAATTGACTGCAATTGGCTTGCCCCCTTATACGTGAAACAAAAACTGCTAACAAATTATGAGTGTAGTTTTCCTTCCAGTTCCGCCCGCATTTCGAATTTTCGTAAGGAATCATTTAACTCATGAACACTTATAGGATGCGATAATTCAAATCATATCTTTATAATCATCATCTTAGCGTTTTACTGTTTGCATCCGAGGACCTGAGAGCACGGGGTGTGCTCTTTTTGATTTGGCTTCTATGACTTTTGTGGACGCGGGTGCCGTCTGCTCTCCCAAAGGCTGTCATCTGCTCTTCCAAGGCCGAAGCTCGCTAAGCCAGACTCTTCAATCAGCAGGTGTGCCGGCTTACAGGCGGCATAGCTTGGTCCGGAAGGTCTTGGTACTTTAAACTCGAAACACGCAGCATATTATTCATGATTCCACAAGTTAAACAAATCCAAATTTTATCAGGAACCCGCATCAGTTTATACCTCTACTGCTCAGTAGCCTTAGCACGAAATACTATCGAATTCGTAAAGTAAAGGTATCGACAGAACGGAGCATTGCGATTGGCGGACTACACATGCACACAGGTTCACAAGAGGTTTTGTAAGTGCCTTTTACTGGTCTATGCAGAATAAATGAATTTTTATTTTGGATTTTGCAGACCGCTAATCACAATGCTCCGTTCTCTCGAAACCTTTACATTACGAATTCGATAGGAGTTCATGCTAGTGCTACTGGTAGCTTACTGCCCAGTAACATAGATGCAAATCCTGTTATAATTTTCCTGGAAACACATGGCAACCCTATCGTATCACATAATACTCGAGGGCTTCGTTTACAGATGATATTGTATCGCGCTTTACGCTTCACGTGTCTAAATATTGTCTTACCGTCGGCTATATGAGTAAACTAAATACCTTCTCGATAGTAGGTTTAAACTGATGGTGCAATTATAATAATTTAGGTATATGTATATTAGAACTATAACGCTATAATGTGCGTTATGGCTCTGGGTTTATGAATCTTTATACCTAGTTAGTGTCTATCATCTACGTCCAGTAGACTTGCTAAACAATGGCTACCATGCCGACGAAGGTTGGAATATCATTTAGGGTATCCATTTACAATCTAAACAAAATTATTACTACTACTATACAGACATGGAGTTATATAACTTCAATTTCATACAATTAATTAATGCAATTTTATTATAAGATATAGCTGTTGCCCGCGGTTCGCCCGCGTGGATGTCTATTATCGCGTTGTATGACTCTATAGCCTTTTTATACTACTTCTCCCCTTCTGCACCTTCCATTTTTACCCTATTTTTTCATTTCTCTATCTCCCCACTTTCCAATTTCCCTTATTTTCCTTACATTATTTTTAGTGTTGTCTCTTTCTTAGACAGCCCAATTGTCATGAAAACAGAAATTGTTCTCTATATTAGCGCCCATGTATCACAGTTAGACTGGAAAGCCGACCCCAACTGAGTTGGGAAAAGGTTCAGAGAATGATGATTAGCCCAATGTATAAAAATCTACTAGGGAACTAAATAAAAAAATATATTAGGGAGGGGATTTCCTCTCCCCCAATATATTTTCTTGAAATCGAAAACAGTTACCCCAGACGCGATTCCATCAATATATTGTCATTTTGTCTAGAGGCCCTGAAAATGAAGAAATAAAAATGATATTCATATAAAACACGTGTCGAGGTTCATTCTTCGTACTTGTGAAATATTGTTCATACGACATCATATCTCGAATAAGAAGTCTTTTTACTTGCTTTAAGGGGTGCGGTTTGACATTCTTTTCTATGAAAATTAGTGAAATTTTGCTATTACTATCGATGAGATTATTATACTATAGGTGAATCGTGGGTTCCCCTTCCTCCCTCAATATATATTTAGTAATGCAATTATGTTAAGTAATACATTATAATAAAGCTTGACAAAAATCGAATCGTCTACCTCAATACCTCATATTCAATTAAGTGCATGAAATACGTTAATGAATGTATTCAATCCGTGAATAATGCGTTTCATATTGTAATCTTTTATTTCCCTGCAAATGAATAATTAAAATGTTGTGAAATATTGTTCATAATATTCGTGCTGATGTCCACAGAAATGAGACAGTATGACACAGTTGTCTCATTTTAATGTTAATACTTTTTTTATTGACAACTCGACACTATAAAATTATTGAGAATTTTAGTTTACTCAGTTAAAATGATTTTAAACATGGTATTGAGTATAAAAAATGAGTGAAATAAAGTGTAATGTTTATACCTCACATATAATAAGTATCATGCCACCATAAATTAGGCGTAAGGATAGTGACATACATACATAGCTTGAATGCTAAGCACTGCAGGATAGAAATTTCTGAACCTATTAGTAAACTCAATTATGATGAAACCGAACACTTTGTTACTGTCCCAAAATAAACCTACTCACGCAACCTCCTACACACACACGCGCATACACACGCAAACACACACACACGCACGCAACATAAGAAGGTTTACACTTCACAATTATTCACCTATTGCAATAATAATTCAATGTTTAATTTATATCTTTATTTTTTATTTTTTTTCCTTGACTTGATTTTAATTAAATTTTTATTTCTTCAATTTTTATGTAAGTTTACTAGATATTGTATTGCGTTTGATTTGATTTTAATTTTATTTTGATTTAATTTTGACTCAATCTGATTTACTTTATATTGATTTTATCTTAATTGCTTCAATTATAAGTAAAATTATTGATTTTGTTTGAGTGTATTATGTATGCTAATGTATTGAAGTATTTAGTTCCTCAATTTTGGCGGTAATAAACATAAAATAAGAGCTGAGCTGTTGTCAGAAACACGGATATTAAGTTACCTAGTTCAGACACAGATGTTACGATGTATGTAATATTTGGTTATATTTGATGAATGAATAGCCTGCAGTTGAACATAAGTTTTTGTCTGTTGGCAAAATAAAATAAAATAAAATAAATAAATATAAAAATAATAAATTAATTAATAGGTAGAGCTTTTCATACGACGGCGACGCGACGGCCTCTGTAGAAGGTGCGAGTGTATAAGTATTTATATTATAATATAATAAGTAAATATTTAGGTGCATGAATATCAATTTATGAAAAGTGTATTTAGGTACCAAAAAGGAAAACACCCTGCTGTGTCTTTTGCACTGGACAGCACAAAAACTTTTTTAACCTTCCCCTCCTCCCGTCGTACAGGCAATTTATCGATTCAACAGCACGAGTATAACGCCCCTGGTGTTGCAAGCGTCCATAGGCCTCGGTAACCACTTTCCATGAGGTGGGTTGTGTATTTGTCCATCACTTAGGTGGTACAAAAAGGAAAAAGAAGAAATGCAATCACAACCGCCTTAACATGATGATGATGAAGTTCAGATCCATTTCTTCCAATAAGTGGAGGCGACTAGGGCGACGGAGGTCGCAAAATGACCTACATCCTGCATGAGCGCGGGCCTCTGGGTGACGGTTGGAGCCACCTGTCACCCTAGCAGAAGTAGGCAGATCAAAGCGCATCTCCCCATACCCGGGGGCTAGTTGGGGTTACCATGGTTCCCACAATACGGGAAAGGGGTCATCTCAAAAGAGATGTCCCCGGGTTAGTCCGTGTGTGAGAGATATGTCTTCTATTATCTCACCTCCGGGAATCAAAGACCCATAGACGGTATGCGTTATAGTCGGTCCGACATAATCACCTTTACCAGTTTTGGCGGAGAATCCGTGGGGATTCTGCGCACGATAATAAAAGATCCACTTCTTAATCTGTCGAATAGACATATTTTCTACTCTGTAATTAATATTTCTCAATGTGCTGCTACTAATATAGAATTTACGAGTACTACTTGTAGATATCTATATCAGAGAACTTAACGACCAAAATTTTAATTAAAAAGTACGTACTTCAAGAAATATATTAACTTATATTCTAGATGAGGCAAAGCTACGTCCATTCGTGGTTATCTCTCATTATCATAAACTGAATAACTCATTCGAGAGAGTGGTTCCGACGTCATTTATTTATAAGAGTTGGATGATTCAACCCTGTTTCGAGACTGATTGTTGTTTTCATTCGGAATATTTTGTTTTAGTCATTAAAATCTATGTGTATCTTGTTAATCTGATTTAAATGTTACAGCTTCATGTTAAAGTGACAATTAAATTCTAATGTAAACAAATTTCTGAATTAAAGATTAAAAACGTAAACATTCATATGTTTATTATACACCAGATTGTATTGTTGGCTTTCTCAAGATTATAGCTTGTACTATTATTATCATAGTCAACACAACACATCACATCACATCATCGCCTAAGTTCAGATCTCGGTTGTCACAAAAGCTTTATCTCCACAGTTTAAATCAGCTGTCAAGGGAGCCACTGCCATCTGATACCCAACCTCAAGACGAAAGCTTGCACCAGAGACTACGTATTATATCAGTGGGTGTACTGGTTGGCTTAACCCCGAAGGTCTCACAGGACAATACACTAGAATGATTCAGCACCGTATCGACTAAATTGAACACTCTAATTAGGCAAGTATTTCTAAATTCCACAAATGCTACACAATCATAAACAGAAAGATAAGAAAAGAAAGAAAGAAACATATATTTGCTGCAAGGTGGTCACAAAAGACAATAAACAGACAGAAATAATGAACTTTTTCCTGTTCACTAATTAAGAAAGGTAAAACTGTTATTCAATCACTTTCGCGAAAATCAGCAAGCTTGCTCTGTTCCGCAGTTGGATGTTCCGGCAAAACTGCATTGACAATATGGTCTATTCAGAATCGCTTCACAGAGCGAGCGAGCTATTAGTCGAGCAATTATACCGACTAGTCAGCATTCCTGTCGGCGTGAAAACGCACAAAATCACTCGTGGATGTGTTATATGTATATGGGCATTCATACGCAGTTGTTGAATGACAACTTTCTCCCATTTCCGCGTGTGGTTAATGTTCCGGAAACCATTTCAACATTGTTTAGCGGTTTAGTGCTGTACTTAACGTAAGTTAATTTATGTAATTATCGTTTCTTTTTATAAACCCACGTCTATACATAGTAGTGATGTAGATCGCTACTGCTTCACCTTGTAGTTCCTGGCCACTCAACTAAAGACTCAATGACGGCGTGCGTTTTAGTCGGTTCGAGTTCGACATAACCTCTCTCATCGGCTCCGGTGCGATTGGTATCAGAAGGAATTTCGCACTCGGGAAAAATAGTTATTAGCATTGTTGGAATGTTCTACCCGCATACGCGTTTCCCTTTTCTTTCTTTTCTTAAAATCTCGGGTTCTTCAAGGTAGACGTGAAAATGCATCTGTCGAAGCGTTCAAAGGACCACCATTTTGGAATCGTCAACATCTGAAATGGTGTCTCATCTGGACTTCACGCAAGCTTCTCAGCATCCAGGGAGGTGTAGCAAATTGACGAGACGAGATTTTAGTAAATTTTAACGCAAGTCGTAAACAGCTTCTTTCGAACCATTGTAAACAGCTTGTTGGCTGAAACGTCATTCAATAAACTTAAATGATTTAATATCCCACATTATTATTCTATAATATATTTATTAATTATACCTAATATATTCGTTAATAATATTTTATTACTGCAGTGTTTTCTAATCGTAAATCACCATTGCAAAATAAATACATCACATCTAAGTAATGTTGTTTTAAAGGTTTATAGCACATTTATGGCAAATTATAGTTATAACATTACTGATGGCAAGCTATTACTATAGAGTACTTTAGACTGTAATAAAGGTATAATATATAACTATACTTATCACCAGAAGTATAGCTTATACTATAACTTTATGGCAGTGATTTACTTCCAACCACAATTTGCTACCATGAACATTATATTGATCTAGGCGGCATCGAACTTCGATATTCGGTCACAAACGCATTGACTCCATATATATAGTACCTACCTATGTAGTTAGGTTGTGGTCTTATCTTCTTACTTTTCGAATCTGTCATACTACTTGGAAGAGCGCTGTTCACCTACAGAGATAGCAGTCAGTTGATATTATTTACTAACCTCTTATTATTTTAGTCGTTGTGAAAATCTGTAACAAAAATATTATATATTATATACGATATAGTATAAAATCTGCGGTTCTCCTCCTACCTCAAAATCGTTGAAAAAAAAGAAAATCTAAATCAATAATAATCAGTGCAAAACTACTTTTTGTGTCAATATTAAATAAAATATTAAAATACGTTAATATGGGGCTTTTGAACAATGAAACAAAAATTCATGAAAAACACAATAACTCCCAAGATTATTTATGATAAGCGCCCCCTGATTTTTTAAACGGTTTTATTTAGCTCACCCCGTTTGTTTTATTATTTATTCTTGGGTCAAATTTAGTAATTCAAATTTCACCCTCTTCCTGTCAACCGATTAATCTGAAATTTTGTATACACTTTGGATTTTGGTGACAATACAATTATGTTTATTCATTATCATTATAAATCCAAGATGGCGGCCGCTACAAAATGGCGGATAACGTAGGTTTTATCAATCCCATCAATATGGGTATCAAATGAAAGGGCTCAACAAGCAGAATACAATATTCTATAAAAAATTGAAATCCAAGATGGCGGCCGCTACAAAATGGCGGATAACGTAGGTTTTATCAATCCCATCAATATAGGTATCAAATGAAAGTGCTCAACCAGTAAAATACAATGTAAAAAAATAAAAATAAAAATAAAAAAAAAACTAAAAACTAGAAAATAAAAATAGGTAAAAAAACTTTTTAAGTTAAACGGTTTTATGTTAAACATACATTGCAATGTTTAAGATAAATGTACTAAAAACCAAAAAATAATAAAATAGATACAGTCGTGGGAATTATAAACATATGTATAGACTAGACTAAAATAAAACCGTGGGGCACGTCAATTGTCTACAAATTATCGACTTAATGTGCGATAGAAGAATCGTTTAATTCGTCGTTAGGCAGTTGGCCCGCAGACGGTGAGGAAATTACTTACTATTTTCTGACGTGCCCCACGGTTTTATTTTAGTCTAGTCTATGCATATGTTTATAATTCCCACGACTGTATCTATTTTATTATTTTTTGGTTTTTAGTACATTTATCTTAAACATTGCAATGTATGTTTAACATAAAACCGTTTAACTTAAAAAGTTTTTTTACCTATTTTTATTTGCAGTGAGGTTTTTTGATGAAATTTTCGTTTCATTTAGCTTTACGAATTGCGCTTAAATACGCTTTGGAAATTGAAGAATGCAAAAAAATATTAAATTAATAACCATGATAATTGTACCTATACAGATACGACCACTTTACAATGTTATTTATAGGTTACCTATAAATATACATATGTGCTTACACATAAAAATACCTACTAGTATTTGTACTTCACAATATAAAAAAACATGTAGGATAAACTAGGATCGCAATAGAATTGTAAATAGCCAAGCTGAATGTAGTGAAACGTTTTAAAAGCTTACACGATTGACCTAAAATTTCACATGCAGATTTTAGGAAGCTTTTATATTTTGGTGACACTGTATCATGATTGGGATTTATGAGGCTAGCCGATTTACTTTAGCCTTGTTAGTAGAGCTGAAATTGAAGGCCTATGGTGATCAGTCAAGTACCTAGACTATCGAAGTCCACTGTTGTAATAGGCCTATACCAATGTTGGGAAGCCTTGGCCTATTGTTACTACACTGACCAGACGCATTGGTGGTTTTCATTTATAATTTTCCTTCTCTCGTAGCGATACCGACTGCGTATTTTTCAGCTGGTCGCCTCTTACGAAGCGTTTATCTCAGATAAAATCTATGTTATTTAAAGTATTCTTTTAAAAGAAATTATTGCAGAAGTTAATTATGAGATATTAAAGAAATACTATAAAATACTAGTGTACTGAATATAAGACTTCTTAATTAAATAACAAAGTTTTTAATTATATTCTAGTAGCTTATAAAACAGTAGTTTTAAAAAATCACTTTGTATTACAATAACCTTATCAAAACACGCCGTTATACGTCGGGGGTTAAAAAAAGTAAGTTCGCACAATGTTATGATTGTTTAAATACTCCATTATATCAACAACCAAAGTTGTAGTTGGTACATGTTTCAATTTTGGAACATTCACAGCGATTGTAGGTAACATCAATAATACATAACACTCGCATTATTCAAGATGAAATTCCAATGAGATACCCAACAATATCGACCTAGATCGTTTGTCAATATCAAAGACATACTCCTCTCTGCACCGCACTTCACATACAGCGGACTAGGGTTAAGAGCTCACTAATAATAATAGGAGCTGGAAATCCTTGGACGTCGATTTGACTTGAGAATTAAATAGGCGCAGTCCACAGCGATATTATACATTTATGTATTACTTCGAACATTGGTGAAAATGTACGGTTCACGTCGCCGATGAAGACTCTTAAAAACTATGACACGGCACCAGATCTAACTCGATAGGTTTTGTGGGAAAACCGAGAAATCCTTCTTTGTCTTCTACTTTGACAGCATAGAAATTCTTAATTCCTTCTCATCTCTCCCTTCCTCTTCCCCCCTCCCCCTCTATATGATCGGCTGCTCGAATGTAATGCCCCTGGTGTTGGAAACGTCCATAGGCCATGGTAACCACTTTCTATCCAATGTGGGCCGCGTGCGTCTGCCAGCTAAGTGATATAAAATATGAATATTTATACAGTTTAAATGTAATCACACCATGATTAGATACTTGGATAGATATAAAATCGATATTTTTGAAGTTTTGAATGAAAAATATTATTTCTCCCGACTTTGCTTTTCTCTTATGTTCCATAATGATTAGGTACAGTCGACTTTTTAATACGATATAGATGTAAGCGTTATCTGGCGGAAATCCGTTACAAGAAATTATATATTGGGGGACCCATAACTTACCCGCGTTTTAACCATTCCAAAGATAACAATAACAAATTATTAGGTACTAGGTAATTGTCATAGAAAGAAATGTCAAACCGCACCCCACAAATCAAGTAATAAGACTTCTTACCCGAGGAGAGATGTTGTCGTATATCAATATTCCGCAAGTGCGAAGGAAAAATCTCGACACGTGTTTTGCCTCTACACGAGGCATCTTCAGCAGTGGTCCTGTTGACCCCCTCCCCCAATGTATAATTTGTTGCAGTTGACTTTTTATCAATAGGTAATTTTTATTTAATCTACCCAACAACTGTTTACAACTGAACTACTCTGAATTGTTTCTTTTTAGTGAAACCTCATTATGCGACGTTTGTATTTCAAGGTTTCTAATCTCAAAAATGTAAGTGTACGAGTTATTAAATGTAAATTTATACAAAGATAATAAAAAAGATAAATGGTATAGTTTAACAGAGACAGCCTCTGTGGCGTGGCAGTAGTGAATGCGACTGCTACCCAAAAGCGCCCTCTTTCGCTTCGGTACCCGCTCAGTGCAAATATTTGCATGCATGAAGATGACTATTTACATAGGGGGTTAAAACGGTTCCAACTATCTATAACGACATAACACAACATAAACTCACGCCTATATCCCCGAAGGGGTAGGCAGAGGTGCTAGCACCTACATTTCGCCAGTTTATGTTTAGGTCCCAATAGGTGGCGAGCCTATTGCCATTAACCGGGCACTTATAAACCTGCGATAAATACACACATAACTTCGAAAAGCATCGAAAAGTCATTGGTGTGTGCCATGGTAAAACCTCGAAACGAACCCGAAACCTCGTCTCGGCAGTCCATTACATATACCACTAGGCTACCACTGTTGCATGTACGTATGTGATACTACGGCACGACCAGACCAATGCAAATAACCCATATTTATATCGAATATTAGCACTGAGTAGGGATCGAACCCGCGCCCTCTGCGTAGTAGTGGCATTCACAACCGTCACGCCATGGGGCTACTATCGATTATTCAGTGCTAAATGTTGGTATATCGTAAGTACTATCTGGTCTTATAGAAAGCTCTCAAGTGCTACCAAGGGTGTTATAACTATCAACTAAAGGATTACTCCCCGGAGACTTATAATGGACTAATGCAAGGCTTTGATCTCCTACGAAACGGGAAAACGGGATATATCAAGGTTCTTAACCAAATCTGTGTTGTTTTAGAAAGGGAATTATATTTAAGACATAATTTTTTTAGGGTGCTCTAGTAGTGATTATTATTATATAGGTAGTATTGTTTTCAAAAACGTTGTAATGTTGGACTATGAGAAGAGATGATAGCAATATTGTAAAAAAGGCCCAAAGTATGAATGTAGAGGGCTTTAATACCAGAGGTCGGCCCAAAAAAAGATGGATGGATTGTGTAAAAGAATTTTTGGCAAGGAAGGGAGGGACTGAGGAAATGACATCCGATAGGAATGTATGGAAGAGAATGACATGTTGCGCCGACCCCAAATAATTGGACAAGGTCAGGAAGATGATGTTGGTTGATAATAATATATATATTAATATAATTTTGGCTTGGGATTTAAATAAGTGTTCTATTGAACTTGAACTTGTTTATTTCTTGCAAATGCTAAATTAATTCAATTAAAGAGCTGGTTTAAAAATAGAAATAAAAAGAATTTGAATGTGACGTAACTTCGATAGACAATTCAAAGAAGTTCTAGGGATAAGAACTTTGAATTAAAAAATAGTTCTTACGACCTTCTGGTCTAACTTGGTTTCGTCCGGTTTAATATTATTACAATCAACATTTTCTTTCTACAAATATAGATACATACACACACACACACACACACACACACACACACAAACATACAGAAAATTTAAACCACGTATCATGAAGTATTCAAAGCGTAGGGCGCGCAGGTCCGAAACGAATTTTCCAGTTTGCCGCCTGAATGCTCTAAGCTAAATGAGAGTTTACCCACTCTGTACGTTATCCGAGCCCACATAATCCATGTCCTGTATTAGGACTTTCAATTTCCATAAACTAATCTAACTACAGGGGCATTACTACCACCTCTGAAAAAAAAAAATTTCAATGTTACTTTATTTTCATAGCGTGTTCGGAACCGTCAGCATCCGTAAGCATACTCAGAATACTAGTTTTATGTGGTTAAATGGGTCAAATAGTATCTCTTACTGTAAAGTGTAGTATCTCTTACTGTAAACATTTTATTTATTTAATGTGTTAAATTTAACACTTGTCTTATAAGAAAGAAAGAAAGAAAGAAGAAAGAAAGAAAGAAAGATTTATTTGGTGGTTACCAACTCGGTTATCAAAAGAGACCATTTACTTATTCTTAGCAGATTTTTAGGAATAAACAGCTCCTTTTATTTTATTCTTTTCCTAAAAAACTATCACAGTAATGACAGCTAGAAGTTTAATAGCCTGTGTGGCGTGCCGGTAGTGAACACGACTGCAACGCAGGAGGCGCGGGTTCGATCCCTGCTTAGTACAAATATATGTATGCATGAATATGGTTATTTGACCTGGTCTGGTCGTGCCTCGGAGAGCACGTAGAGATACGAACATCTATAGGAGTTGTTACGGGTAGTTGGAGCTCTCAAAAGCCGACGAGTCCGACTAGCCTAACTATAGAACTTCGATATCGCCAATTTGGTTGTGGAGGCCATGTGGCAGTCGCTTCATGAAAAATATCGAAGTTCAGCCGCATCGTACTTAGACTAGAAAGCCGACCCCAACTGAGTTGGGAATCGGCTCAGAGAATGATGATGATAGCTAAAAGTTTTCTAGGAGCTGGTAAGCTTGACACTCGGCTCTACGAGTCAATCGTGCCTCCCTGGGTCTATTGTACTAGGTCTATTATCACAGTCATCATATTGGTTTGTGTCGGTTCTATACCAATATAATCACTTCTCTGTGTCCTATATTCCACACTGCAATAAAGCTAATCAACATAAAAATTAATGCAATATTTAAAAACACAATACTACCTTACTCAATGTTGTCTTTTGGTGTACACAATGGGTAATATAATATTTGTAATTTTGTTGTTTGGATAATACCGTTGCCGAATTCTCAGTTATTCGTAGTATTGTTACCTTGGAAAAAGAACTTGAATGTATATTAAAATTATTTTTAATTCAACCTGCTTCAATGCTATTAGGTACCTTACCTATATCGAGTTAAGGTCATCTGTTACAAAATATACATAGCCAAATAATTCATTTAGGTCACAATTATGAACAAACCCTTATAAATACAAAAAGCAATGCTTCTACCATGAAGTTAGCAGTAATACTTAGTGTGTGCGTATGACATGAGTACATATATATTTACACAAAACCTAGATGTAAGAAAGAGACACAGGATATGAAACGGTTTTTATAAACTTATCAACTTGTCACATATAGCCGGCTATCACAAAAATATTCACTTGACATTTTAAATTCGATGCGGGTTAATGACGAGACTAATGCTCTATTTACTTGTTTCTGCATTTACATCTAGAATCTGTCAAATTTGCAAGGCAATAGGCATAGGATAATACACTTGTAACCGTCAATGTAAACCTGAGAATTCCGCAAGGCGAAACAGGTACAATAATAAATATCGTGGAGAAGTACAAGTGTGTTATCAATAATGTATAATAATAAGTTCCACCAAAGGCCAACAATAAACAGTATAAATAATAACAAATAGACTTCTGTAATAAAAACTTTCGATTGTTTTATATCTTCAGCAATTATTATACACCTATAACTTTTTATTTAGTCGGTAGATTATAGTATTGTAAGATTAGTCGTAAAAGTGTCAAGAGTATCATAGTTAATTACTGTAAAAGTATTTAAACAATGGTTAGTAATATGACAATGTAAATAATATGTTTTAAGTATTTTACATCAAACAATAAATATAGTTCTGAAGTAACTATTCCGCCATTTTTTTCCTATAAAATCAAATTGAAAAAATCAACACCGTCGTTTCAATGCTTTTTCACTTCTCAACCTATTTTTCATTCATTACACGGAATCAAGTTACTCGGTGAATTCAAGAGGACCATAAACGTCCTTCGATGCATCAACGGATCTAAATGGACGAGGGTTTTTTGCAACAGTATCGATTACAACAAACAGCCTGCCTTGGAAGGAGTGGAATTATATGGAGAAATGGCTAAGAATACCGTTCACTTAGGCTACGTTTTCATCAGAGATGTGCGAGAGTGCGTGATGAGAGTGATGTTTTTCGTAAGCCACTTAGATGACAGATAAGTACGGCTCACCTGATGGGAAGCGGTTACCGTGGCCTATAGTCGTGTGTAATATCAGGAGCATCACAATCATGCTTCTCGTGTTTTTCGAGATACAATAGAATAACTATGTTTTGTCAGTCTCGTTCAGCGCAGCTCTTGTAGAAACAGCTTAGCTGAAAGCAGGTTTCGTCCATTTTTGTCCAAAATAAAGGAATAATGTGTGCTGTGAATGTGTGGCAAGGAGTATTTAATTTGCCGGTAAGTTGCGCTCCTGCCTCAGATTATGTTGGTACCAGAAACAAACCCGTTACCCACATCTTGTATAGCAAGCACATCTCCGGTAAACACTCACAACGTTCCACAGCCTCGCTGCGCATCCTCGCACTGCCCAACTACTTCGCTCATCTCCGGTAAAACTCAGCCTAAGATCTCGGTGCAACCTGTCTTCAGTCCCACTTGGGCTTAAAAAGTAATCGACAGCTGATCTCGCTATACTTTTATACTTAAACTGTAAGTACGTACCAACGGATATGTTCCGTTGACTGACCTTGATCGCTGATGTTAACCTTGCACTGGAGATTAAACTCGTTTGTTTATTAGTACGTTTGTTTGAGTGAAGATTTGAGACATTTTTGTGGTTTAAGTGAGTTTTTGGATATATGAATGACCTGTATGTGTGAGTGTGTGTGTTTTTAAACATTCTTTTTATTACATGTAAAGTATTTATTTATTATGTCCCGCAATTACACTGATACATGAAATGTAAACTTACTTATAAATTTTGTGATTATTCAATGACTGTGTATAACAATACTTAATTGGTATACCTTGTAACTTGTATTTTTGCATGAATTTGGTGATGTTTATAATTTAAAACCTGTAATGACCATGTTTATTTATTCTTAGTTGTTAAAATGCAACAATCTTGAAAAGCAAACAGAATATAATATAAACAAAGACACATTTTTACTTCTTTTGGCTTTAGAACAAAATAATATAATAGATACGATAGCACAATATAAAATTGTATGAACAGTACGAGAAAATGTAATGTGGATAGCAATTTGTCTCCGTTATTCACGTCTGACCAAACACATTGCACATAACAGTCGCTGGCGACAATAATGCTGCACCAATTCTCAAGAACGAACCAAATAAATAAAATGTCTTCTAAGAACATTCTTATTTCAAAAGGAATTAAATGTTCGAATAAATGATATTGTTTTTAATTAAGTATTCTCCATTTCAAGTCAGCATGCACCCTATATAGCCCGGCACTAATCTGCTGAATCGTAGGTGCTTTCGTGGACAACTTTCTTTTTTCAGGTCACGTCGATTTGACTTCACCCCGCCTGATGGTAAGCTGAAGGCAAAGTCTCAGGAAATAGGATCACCATTCTTCATTCACCTATTACAAACGAACCATAAGTTTATCAACATATGGTTCGATTTCGGTTTTTAGTTTTTAATATGAGTTTATGTACAGAATGCAATTTTCTATTCGAATGAATTAGACGGATGACATTGGGGACAGTATAATGACTCGCCACAGAATCCTTACAAAACTGTTTAGGAATATATCTTGGACCTAAAATGTGCTTAAAATATGCAATTTTTTCGCGTGTTGTGTGTTTTTGAGGATAGCATGGAGTGCTACAGCAGTGGACGCTCTCAGATTCTCCATTGAATAGATGTTCTCATCTCAAACCGCGCGCGCTAGGTTCTCGTTTCTCTAGCCATTACGTCCAAGATATGTGCCCCAAGAAAGATCACAGAATATTACATGCACGTACTTTTTGTGTACACCGAAAGTCATTAAATAAACAACGACATTCCCTATTCTTTTTTTCTTTATAGTTGAGAAGCATGGTAAAAGAAACATTAGTAGTTTATTACGCTGACTGTATTATTAAAGTTTAGTAGCCCAGAAATATTCGCATTCTCTTTTCTCTTATAGAACAGAGGTCTTACCGCAAGCTTATACAGTTAAATGAATGGCTTCCTTAAATGTATTCATGAAATAATTAAATTCATTGTGGTTTTTCTCCAAATGTTATGATGATACAATAAAACTGTTGGTTTAATTTAAAAGATTATCGAATGAGAGTATTGTATAGTTATTTGCTCCTATTTATTCATATTTATTCGTAAGTACCCTTATCACCTACCCCTGGTTAGGTATATATCTACCCACTTCTTCACATAGGTAGGTACATAGCTTTCTGTATATTACGATCATTATCTTTTATTATTGCTTTTAACAATGCACGTCCTGAGTGCTTATAGTTTATTAAATAAAAAAGAAATGTCTGAAGTAAAATATATATAGGATAGGTACACCGACTTGCACAAGTGAAGTTGACTAGGACCCTGAAAGTCTTGGTGACCCCTTACGTATTCAATTAATTTTTCGAAGTAAATAAATAAAAAAAGGCTATCCAATATTTATCTTGGTAATCTTACTAAGCAAAGTATCGAAAGTAATTGAACTGCCGTCGTTTGTTATCGAAACCACTTCGAAATACTTCAAACGAAGTCAACAATTTACTTCGTGTTCAACATTGAATCGTTGACGTCGTGACGTTAAATATTCAGGGCATTTACATAACGGACACCGCTGCATAGACTCCCTGTTACTGACAACAAAGTACACAATTAGTATTAAATGTAGACACAGAAAGTTGTAAATATTTATCTTATGCAAACGAAATGTTTGAACAAATTCTTGCAATGAGGTAAAGAGGTTAGGACAACGTACTTTTGCTTCGATATTCGCGATAATACTGCTGTCGGATAAGTTGATTATAAGATGTATTACCTACGTATAATATGTACTGTACATTTATAATTATATGAAAAAAAATTGTAAGTCATTCAACTAGGTAACTACGTCATGCAGTAAATACTTCGGTTAGTGAGATGACTGATTCACTAACTAAATCATTTCTTCAAAAGTCTAGACACATAAATCAGTGATATTACCGGAGAAAACCACGAACTCTCTTGCCGGTGCTGTCTAGCATTGTAATGCATACATAAAACCTTATTTATAAAATACTATTATTTGTTTTTGCTATTTAATAATAGGCTTAAAGTCAGTGGCCAGAATCTCCAAATAATCAATGTACATACATGAAAAAAATATCATACCAATACTTATACCAATATCAACCACCATGCGAAATGGAGGGTAAGTTCAATCTTATCTTTTATGCAACTCAATTAATAATTTAAGCTGACTAAAACTGAAATTAGTTCGATTCGAATTCATTTCTTAGACCAAAACAGCGCACAGCAATTGCAGTGACCTACAAAACCATGCAAATCGTTTGACAGTGGGTTGCAATGAGAGCGTGTTTAGTTGAGTTTACTTTATTGTTCCCATTATAAAGGAATACAATAGCCATCACATTTTTCTCCCGAGAGAGAAAACACGCCAAGAAAAAAGAAAAGAATCTTGCCCCATATGAACGGGATAAAGCAACTGTCGAAGCCGTAAAACTCGAAACCATCAATATAGCTTGGAATGGTTGCCTCTAATATTTATATTAAATTTTAACTTCCCATCAGACGGGATGTAGTCAAAATCAAACCTCCCTTAAAAATAAATAGGACTGTTTTGAATCCCACAATAAACAGACATGAAAAAGTGTCAATTTAATTGCAATTGCAGGTTGATAATTGATAGTTGATACTTGATAATCATAGATAAATAGTTGGATGGATAAATAGATAGATCGATTGATATATAATATAACATATATATAATATAATAAAAGAGATATAACTCTTTATTGTACACAAAAAAAAATTACCGCACAGAGAAAGCATTATGAGTATACCTTAAATGTACAATGGACCTTATCGCTGGAAGTGGTCTCTTCCAGGCAAGCTTCTTCTTATGGACATAAACATTGGAAGTTCACTTATATACTTAATAAACACCTAAATACCTACGCTACGCACACCTTGTTAGTAGGTCGGCGAATCAGTCAGCGGGTCAATACAAAACGTCGAGACGGTACTTAAGGAAAAGGTGAAGGATTTTCTCACCAACAAAAGGTAAGATTACTGTTTTAAAAGAATGTACAGTCAACAGCACAAGTAGCCGAAAAAAATATGTTATTGATCAGCTTAGCTCTTAAACCTTTAAAGATATTATTTATTTAAATAGAGTACATATAACTTACACAAACTAATGAATTAAAAACTATATAACATGTCAATATGTCATGCTTATTTTGATCTGGCGGATCAAGGTGGAAAAGATATTATAATAATTTCAAAATATTTAAAACCACTGATGTAACCAACTTGACGCTGTTTGACGTAATAAATGATAGTTTACTTAAAAATTTTATATTCATGCAATCATGCAAATTCACTATCAATCAACTGCAATCCACTAAAGGACATAGGTCTCTCCCAATAGCAACCGATCCACCACCTGTCACATTCATAAATTGAACACTCTCGTCACTTTTCTCAGACATATTGCCATAGCCGTAGCCATGGCGACATCGTGATATTACCAAATACGGAAATATGTATTTGCATATAAATTATTGAGATCCACTTTTGCGAAATCTAATGAAGTTACCTTGAAATCAAACAATTAATTGTTGTTTGTTTAAAAAATTAAGAATTACGAAAATTTATTCGTGTTTACAAAAACTAAAATAAATGAATAAATTTGAATCTAAATGTTTTCCTAATGCCGGATACACTCCTTCCATAAGTGTGTATCCGGACCTTATTCCAAGATAAAAGTTAAACACTTGCAGTTGTCTATTTGTGAAAAAGTAACAAACTTCGATCTACCCGTCCATTCATAAATTATAAACTTTAATGTATAGGTATAGTTAATATTAGTAGAATTCCAATTAAACGCAAAGCTTAAACTAGCTAGGTACGTGAACGAGAAAGCTAATAAATTCAAAAATAATGTAAATCTTTAAAATAAGAAATTGTGTTAGGTCACCTTACACAATGGGTTCACGGCAGTAGTGTAACGCCCAGATTTTGAACCTTGGTACTCAATCGTAAAGACGACGCAACGATTTTATAGTCATTCATCGGTCAATCATCATTTAGGACATAAACCATCTATTGCTATGAGAAGGTGCCTTATTAATACGTTGGTATAGATATTCCTTTTTGAAAGCTTTACTTATTTAAATGAAAGTCTACATGAAAAAAGACTTCAGAGACATTAATTTGATTCAATAACTAGTACGTTTACCCAGTTATCGGTTTATTGATCGCAACCAAATCAAGGGGCGCTAAAATTAAATGTAGGTCATTTTCAGCTAAAATCTGAAACAACAGAACGAGGTTATTTAGTACTAATCTTGTGTTTTACGGTTTAGTGACACTTTTTAAAGCGATTATTACGCTGAATGTTCAAATCAAATTTAGATCGTCGATATGTAAGGGAAAGAACGTGGGTTAGAATCCCATAGAAGCAATGTCTCTTTCCTATCTAAATTTGATTTGTACGGTTTAGTCAGGTAGGTACAACTAATTGCAATTATATATTCTTATTATTTTTGCTTTTGATTTAGAGAACCCTAACAACTAAAATTACCAGTAAATACCCTTTGAAACCCTACATAGGTCAAAAAATATATTTCGGACCAACCATGCCACCGGCAATACCAATCGACCATAGGTACTATCAGAGTAGTGATAAATAGATGGTAAAATATTTTATTATTAGGTAACCAAAATATACAGATGTAATTGAGTAGTTACTAAAAGAAATAGATATATTATTTTCTTCATTGTTATAATATACCTTCAATACAACAATCAACTCTCATATTTTTCTCCACAAGTGTACTCTCAACAACATAATTATAAAAACATTAATAGAACTGAAAACTGGAACATTCAAGTACACTCACAATCAACGCATTAGGCAATAGGCGGAGTGCCGTAGTAGGTACAGTTATACAAACAAGGGGCGAGTGCTTACCGGCTAGACTAGCCGTTAGACCGCTAGGCCCGATAGCGATAATTGCTCAAACCGCGACTATTGAGACGAATGCCACACTCTCCCAGGGCTGCCTCACTTCACAATACAAATTAAAATTTGGACACAGAATAGATTATGTATATCTGTGTCCAAAGAACATCGGCTAAAATGGACCTGAGCAGGTACAGATATACCATATTTATAAGAAAATCCGTCATTTTTCCGGGTTATAAAAACAGCAATTAATATCTCATTAAAAAGCCAGGAAAAAATATAATAGTCAAAAAATAGTGTTACTTTTATTACATTTATTTGCAAATTATCAAGTTGATATAGCTTCAGAACGCACCTAGTGACGTTTCAAGTCACTGATAAAATGAATGAAAAATCAATTTATTATTTATGATTATTACTTGTAAGTTTTTTTCGTTATTTGTTGTTTTTTGATTTATGAATTATGTGAAACAAACAACAAATGAATTATAGCTAGTTATATCAAATTATTATTTTCATAAAATAATAATTATGTAGTTATAAGAGTTTAACACTAATTCGTAAAATGGAACGTCATTTACGTAGTGGTGCTACTGTTGACACTTTGGCTATGTTGACAGCAGTTGACAGTCACTGTTCAGCTAATTCCAGTTTACTTCAAATTGTGTGTTTTTTATTTATTTTCGATTTTACTTGCTATGTTATATGGATTGACGATACCTCCTACCGTTTATTACGATTATTCTGTGCTTTTGTTTTTTGGACACCGATTTTGCTTGTGATTTGGACTTGTATTTTTCTTATCGTTCTATTGTGAGGAATCACAATGCCGACGACACAAGCAGTCCTACGATTGCTTTGTGTTAATTGCAATATTCACATTAACTCAATTCGCCACCATCATGTCTTTGAGTTGGGAACAAGAGTGATTTCAATGATCTGCAGTGGAATTCATCAATAATAGCAAGTATATATTTACGTAATACACTTCTTTATTGTACCTACCTGTACGAATAAAATGTTTTTCTCATAATACTATCTATTATTTTACCTCACCACGTTGTTTTGTTTATAACGTAAATATAAACTAAAGATCTCTAAAAAACTGAAGTGAATCTATCTTTATATCGTCTTATTTTTATTCTATCATCAAAATATTTTTAGTAATAAAATAAAAGTTTCTTGGCCTCTTAGACAATTTTTTCACTTGCGATGGTGTTTACTACATGAAAATAAACTAATCTAACTATAGTTTGTTCCTGTACACGGAAAATGACGGTCAAGTCCAGCGCCTATGGAAATTTGGCCGGCGTTCTTTAATAACTAGTGACGACTTAAGTATTGATTCAAAAAAAGAACGAACCGTGGCTGCATATATCATTTGTTTGCAACCCCATCGAGCGCTCTGGCGCAGGTTTTATGTCGGGTTAGATGGCAGTCGCTCAAGTGGTATAACTCCTAAAAAAGAGAGGGAAAGATTAAGTAGACCAGGGCTCAGGCCTTCCCTTCCTTTTTATATTCTCTTCTCTGACTTTTTAAAGTCTCTTAATTTCCTTTTAACTTTTTATTTTTTTATACCACTTAAGTGGCAGACAAGCACACGGCTCACCTGATGGAAAGTGTAAAGTAAAGTGGAAACTGTAACACCAGGGGCGTCACAGTTGTGCTGTCTACCCTGTAGAAGCCTTCTAATGCCCTTCTTGAAGAACCCCATATTGTTTTATGTTATCTCCTCTTCTTTATTATGTTTTCTTCTCTACCTTCTTATATTATTGTGTATTCCTTCTTATGTTCTCTTCTCGTCTTTATTATAAAGCTAGGATACAACCGGAATCAATTAGTGAGTTCAGTTGAAATGCAATAATTATGCAGTACGTGCCTGAACCATGGACCTAGTGTTATGTCTGGTTCCTACCTCCTGAGTCCTACTATAATATAAGAAACATGATCGATTAATGGATGGTTGGATCCTAATCGTTATCAAAATATTTGCATGGTTGGATGTTAATTGTTATTCAGTTACACATCAGTGGCTCTACAGATCTGCCTGAAGTTTAAAAATTTCACATGGAATTATTATAATATGATATAACACACTTTTTGACCCTGTAATGAGTTTCCAAGAATTGTGTGAAATTACACGCGGGTATTTTTGACAACCCTATCAATGTACCTGTTCAGTTCTATGTTGGCTTTTACTCAGAACACTTTAGTGGGACGTTTAGTTTCCGAGAATCGCATCGTAAATATTTCTAAACACTATACAACGTAATTTAAACCTTCAAATGACCTTGAATTATTAGAAAACGAATAATAATAATAATAAAATAATAAATATTCTAGGACAATCTACACAACGTCACCCATGGTAAGCATAACTTAACTAGCTTGTGTTATGGGTTCTATAGTACGGATAAACTTACTTAGATTATTTTTTTGTATATATGTAAGTACATATGATGCATAGATAACACACATAAACACCCAGACCAATGCATTATTCTTAAAAGTATTAAACAGTTCCTCAAGTTCTTAATTCCATGTGAAAATATTATCTTCCTTATAGCGCTTTCCCAGTGGCGTTTAAGAATTGGAGCCTGGGGTCCATTTATAGTGCCAGGAGGTAATTCAAATATCGAAGGTCCCCTGTCGCTTTCCATTCTCGTAGGCCAGGTGATGACAGGGTGCACCAGCTTGTCACTCTAGCAGAAATATGTCAGGGGCAAGATAGGGACACCATGGTTCCCACACCCGCGAGGGATATCTCGAAACCGGGTATTCAAGGGGATTTGCGACCGAAAAATTCGGCTTGTTGGCTTTTCCCAGAGTGACTACCGCCTAACGTATTAACCCTTTTTTATAGTGCGGATACGGATACCCCCCGCCAGAACCGGTTGGGGAGGTTATGTTGGACTCGAACCGACTAAAACGCACGCCGTGTTTGGCTGCTTATTTGCCGGAGGTGAGATAGTAACCAACATATCCCTCGCACCCCGGCAAACCCTTTCAAGATAATCAAGCACAGTCGTATCCGATATTCCACAGAAGCGGCCCCAGGACCGATCCCTGTGGAACACCACACGACATCTCTCGCCGACCGAGACTGGTCGCAGTTGGGTAGATGACAGAACTTATTAACCCTGAAATGAAAACTTGCACCAGAATTTCGTTCGTTCTTTAGCAGGTGCACTGTCTCGCTGGTGAGGTATTGGTATAGCCCTGTTCACCCAAGAACATAAAAAATCACGATATAAATAAAATTAATTTAATTAATTTTATATATAGGTATAGACATTTGACATTTTATGATATTAATTTAATATTGTAATAAATTTTTAATAAATAATATTTTTAGAATAGTTTCTATTAGTTCTTTATTTAATTTAATATTCAAATAAATTCATTTGAAGGGGCATCGCATAGTTATCGAAATTAAAATCTAAAATGTACTTTGATAAAATAAACATGCTGTTTAACGATTTTTTATCGTATAATAGTCTAATATAACTCATTTAATGATTTTTACTGTGCTGGTTATACGTGTACATTTATTCAATTAAGCCAAAAGAAATGTTGCGAAAAATATGCTCACAAGAGTCGGTCTTGTGAGCATATTTTTCGCAACATTTTTCTATGACAACAAAACGAAACATGGAATCACATAAAATGCACGGAGGGGAAGAAGGTTATGAACATAATTGACGTCACAAGATTCAGAAAGACGTCATGACGTGGCGTTTTAGCTGGATTTTAATCAAACAATATTGAAACATTTTTTATGGGAACATCTTTGAATTAATAAAAAAACACTCTCTGAAGATGTGTTCGCTCACACCTCACCCATCACCTTAGACAGCAAAGACAGCATTCCTAGTACAAGGACAATTCAATCATCACTACATAGTATAAAACAAAGTCGCGTTCTCTGTCCCTATGTCCCTTTATACGCTTAAATCTTTTAAACTACACAACGAATTTTAATGTGGTTTTTTTTAATAGATAGAATGGTTAAAGAGGAAGGATTATATGTATATAACATCATGCTACAACTAACAGGTGCGGAGCAGGAATGAAAAATGTAACAAAAACGGGGTAACGCAGACGAAGTAGCGCTGGTCAGCTAGTTATATTATATTATTTAACATTGAAGGTCAACGACTTGGCGATTTTGGACCGGCCTTATAATACCATTTTTTATTATCCATTTTTCTATGTCATACCTATAAGCATGTCTGCTAAACAGCAACCGAAATACCAGGCAAGAGGGTTGATACGAAAATAATACAAATTAAATAGCTTTAGTATCCGTTTAAATTATGAAAATAATTATTTTTAGTCCAAAGTAGTAATACTAGGTACAAATACGAGTATATGGTCCTTCGGAAAAAAATTTAGAGATGCCTACAGGTGAAATGTACCTAACTTCGATCCTACACAGGTACTTCCTGACCACCTACATGTTAATGACTCTTATTATACTTAGAATACCGACACACACAATATGCACTGACAGCACAAAGACTTTCTTAAGCTTCTTCTTCCCCCCCCCCCTCTCACCTCTTCTCTATATGGTCGGCAGCACAAATGTGAGGCCCCTGGTGTTGCAAGCGCCCACAGTCCATGGTAACTACTTTCCATCAGGTGGGCCGCGTGCTTGTCTGCCACCTAATAGATATAAAAAAATCACCGACATGACTTATTAAGTCCTGTATAGTTTGCCTAACTACGATCAGAGACGATGATGATTCCTATATTTAAGAACGATCATGAGTTAAGAGAAACACCACAGTATAAATATAATTATGTATTATTATACATACTTATAGCGGAATGCGCTCGATCTTGGCACAAAAAGTTCGGCTAACTGTTATGGGCAAGTGCCACGGGCATTGAGACTGGTCATTTATGTTAAAACCGGTTCGAGACCTTGCTTACCCGGCCCTGTTTTTCAGATGACACAGAGAGTGTATTTCTGTACCTATAGTTAGTGTGCTAAACGATTCTCTTACATCTGTTGTATGTACTTTTCATCAATCAATTCCATTTTTTTTTTTTTACGAAGTATAATGAAGGTAATTTTAGTAACAATTTTACACTGCACAAGAATAGCCCTATTTCTTAGTCGTGTCGTGGTGGTCACCCCATATCTATTTTATTCTAATTGATTTTTTTATCTTTTTTATTTAAATTTAATTTATTTTATTCTGCTTCACCGGGAACCAATACGTCATTTGGTATCAAATCTGATGAAATCCAATACCAAATGTGTAATATCACCTTGAGATAGTCACTACCCATTTTACCAAATACCAGAATTGGCGATAATTCAGAACTAAACCTAATAAAATAAAACTTCAATCTTTCTTCGAAAATTGCGTTATAACCAGTCAATACAAATAATCATAAAATCCACACGCTTATTAAATAGGGGTCAATCATCAAACCCCGCTCTATATTCTGAATAGTGGGATCAACTCCCTCCAAATATGGTTGGTTCCCTACGGCCCTTATCCAAGCACAATCCGAGTGTAACTGTATTACACAGCTTTCGATATTTTCCACCAGATTTATTGCCCAAACCCGGGGATTTACAGCTTTGACCGAAATGCTTACCTACAGTATTTTGTTAGCTTTTTATTGGCAATTTGTTACCGTGTGTATCTTTTCAGGCTTCGTGATCCAACCACAAATTGAACTCTTGACGTGTTTGATTTATTCATAATGAAATGAAATTTTCATGCTCCATATAGGAAGTTAATAACGTGTGCTATGTGAAAATTTTTATAGCATTTTTATTTAACGATGCTGGTAGCGCTTTAGTGAGCCTTTTTCACTTCATTGAAAGACAATAAAATGTATCCAACAATCTGTGAGACTAGACATTTTATAAGATGACTTCATTTTACACTGACTATGGTATGGGTAATGGGCTGTAGAGACGAGGTCTCGGGTTCTTACACATCAATAACTTTTCGATGCTTTTCGAAGTTATGTGTGTATTTATCGCAGGTTCATAAGTGCCCGGTTAATGGCAATAGGCTCACCACCTATTACATTTGGACCTAAACATAAACTGGCGAAATGTGGGTGCTAGCATCTCTGCCTACCCCTTCGGATATACAGGAGTTTATGTTATATTATCTATCTAGCTGCATTCTAAATGATGGCATTGACACGCTAAAGGAGAAGTAACTTTTCATTGTTTATTAATTGCAATTAACCGCTGTTTGCAAACTATGCAAACACATTTTCAAATTCCATTAAACTTATTGATTTATACATAACGGCTGTCCATTATATTGGTTAAGTGCAAACAATTCACAGAATAACTTACAAATAATTACAAGAGTATTTTAAATGAACCATTAATTATTCACGTGTCGGTCATCAATCTCTGATTAATATTCAAACGTAATTCATCGCAGTTGCGAGTAGCATTCGAAATGGATCGAATAGTCCTCCCCTTTGAGTCCCTCGGGTGTCATAAACGGTAACGGAGGACTTAACCCTCCGCACTCTAAGGGATAATTATCATAGATATCTATTCACAAATAAGCAAATCAAACGACAATCAAAGTAATGCTAAGGTAGATATCATAATTTATAAATCGAGTAAATAATTTCGATAGAACACTTTTTGTAAAACTTTACGTACGTACCGAATATTTTTTCTTACATTAAACAATAATATTATAGCTAGTAGATTTACATCGGAAAAAATCACTATCCTTGTAGTGACCAGAATCAGCGATCAGTGACATTTTCTAGTAATCTGATCAACTGAGCTACTGAAATATTAAACTTATGTTTTATATGTAAACGTTCAAAAATATCTACTATTTAAACAGACCTTAATTAAGATTCTTATACAAATAAAAAAGTTTTGAAAATTGCCTAGCAAATCTTTTTCTCAGAACCTGCAAAACTTACAGATTTTCAGTAATGCTGAAATTTCAGTTATCTTAATTGTATAATTATGAATTTAATTAAAGATAATTGAATCCTGAAAAGTAGGCATATTTCGAAGAACTTAAATCAGTATCAGTTGGTTGAAGTAAACGCTTCAGTTGAAACAGAATATAACAATTACGGATAAAATTGTAATACGAATAATTTATTTCATTTATGAGAAGATAACCTTCAATTTATAGCCAGCATAAATAACAAATGATCATTATCATGAGTCACCCATTTATGCTTACATCATTGGCAGGGTTAATTCTTTTTTTCATGTGAACTTCGGCGCAGTCACATGTGAATTATTAACACCCACATTTCACCAGCCAGTCCCATGGGTGAGCCTATTCCCGTATTACGGACGCCCACATGAAGTACCTAGGTAATTGGTATTAGTTATTTATAGTTGAAATATATCATTTATAACCGCGGTAGCCTAGTGATATGGGTATTGGACTGCTGAGACGAAGTCTCGAGTTTGATCCCAGGTTTACCATAGCACACACCAATGATTTTTTGATGCTTTTCGAAGTTATAAGTGTATTTATCGCAGGTTTATAAGTGCCCGGTTAATGGCAATAGACTCGCAACGTAACGTAACATCTAATAGCATTGGAACCTAAACATAAACTGACGAAATGTGAGTGCTAGCACCTCTGCCTACCCCTTCGGGGATAAAGGCGTGAGTTTATGTTTATATATGTATATCATTTTATTAAGTACTTACACTATTAAACCTTCATAAAAGTCATACCTCACGAAATAGACAGAACTTTAGACTTTCAACGTTGAACAAAGATTTGGTCGCTAACCGATGTATCATTTGGGGCGAACGGTACAGTTACTGTGATTGATGGATCTCTCTCCAATGTACCCATTGTGCTCGATGGAGTCAGGCGATGGCTGTGATTCCATTATAATATGTAAAATGTGGGTTAAAAACCGTTCGCTTTGTCGTTCACCTGGCATATAATACGCATCGTATTTTGTAGACGATTGTACAGTTGATACCAATAGTGAATTTGGAAGTCATATTTCATTCCAATTTGACTTAGATGTTCAAAGATTTATTATGGATCTAAAGTTGTCCACGGACTTTTGCAGTCCTCTTTATAAGTTAACAGAACGAAACTTTATAAGTAATTATTATAAGAAATTAATTAAATTAAGTCAGATTTATAATATATATTAAATCAGCAAAGAAACACTTCTGTTTCTACAAGTAAGGAAGTATGAATTTTCACATAGAATCACACATTTAAGGTAACAAATCATTGCAGAAAAATGTGTCTCTTGGCCACTAGCCGTGTTTGTTTGTATGCGAAGTGTTACTGATTGAAATAAAAACACGAATGAAAAAGAATACCAGCTTTAATGTAAATAAATATTACTATTTTTTTATTATGTAAAGGTAGAGACCACTTTGAACGTACAATTTTGTTAAAGAAGAAATAAATAACACGTAGGTACATGTACATAATTTAGGATGTAGACTTATTTGTATATCCAGAATCAAAATGAACTTTGTAGCTTCAAAATAAACGAAGGAAGAATGTAATATTTTGTGCTTTGGGACGGCGGATTTTTTTCAATAAGACCACATACTTGTAGACGAGGTCGATGGAAGAAATCTATATTCAGCAGTGGACGTCTTCTGACTGAAATGGTGATGATAATATTAACACATCCCCCATCACATAAGGAACACCCGAACCATTTAAAAAAACATATAAGCTTATAGCGGCACATTAATCTCTTAAATATATAGATAAGCATGTACTTTGCACACAATATTTCTAACTAAAAGCTTATCAAATTTATGATTGAACTTTTGCCAAGACAGCGCCAAGGGAAATTCAGTTGTTTAGCATCAAAAGTGATCTATCTAAACAAGTTAGTTTTATATCGAACTGGGGAGTGATGATCCCTCTCTTAGGATTGTAACAAATGGACAAATTCTATTCAAATAATGCCTACCTTTTTGTTTTATAATGGAAGCGAGGGCGATAAGGAATGAAATAGGGGTGAAAAGGATTCTGAAACTTTGTGTTGTGAGTACTTTTTATACATTAAATGCAGCTTTCCTGCAGCTAGGTTATCGTTTTCCCGAATGCAATCTAAGTTTGCACTTTGGAGTTTAATATTTTGATTGGTTTACTACTTTTTCTAGGTGCGATTGTCATTTGAGCTTCTAAACTCGAGAGGAGGAGCAAAGCACACTTTCTCATACCCGGGGGCTAGATGGGGTACCGCAGTTCCTACACCCAAAGGGAGAGGTCTCTTAGGAGATGGCCCTAGGTCTTCCGGAGTGCGAGGAATATGGAGCTTACTATCTCACCTCCGACTCAGCACCTTTTAGTCGACCACCATCTTTTAGTCATAACCAATCTCATCGGCTCCGGGTAGATTGGTATCGCTGATTTTTTCTTAAATCCCTCTCAGATGAGGTTTATTTGAGTGCCTAAATCTTTTAGAGCCCTCACACACCCTACCAATTATATACGTTAATGTAACAATACCTTTATTATTTTCGCAGATAATTTTAGTCAAATTTAGAAATATTTTATGGCTATATATTCTCATACGAGTATATACATAAAATTTATATGAAATAAAGTATTCATTCCCAAGGCAACGATTGTTTCAAAATGGAAAACTTGAATTATAAAAGTCTATGCTCTTGAAGGGAATGTACACCGATCAGACGCCGAAATGGTGCGTTAATTCCCCGAACATAAGAGACCAGCGCTCCACACACGAATTTTATCGAAACTCATCCCGCTCTTTGATATTTAAAGCATAATTTGCCGTTACTATAGCACATTCGCCATCATCTCGACGAAAGCTCTAAGAGATAACAGTAGAAAATGAACGTGTAAAACCTTCGAAGCATTTAGCCTTTACGATACACACTTCCGTTATGATAGAGGCACGCCCATTCAATTTCGTGGAGTGCTTACATTACCATACGCACATCGAAATATACGCTTTTGGTAAACCCACCTCAGTTTAGTAAAAGTGGATAAAGGAAGTCGCTATCATATATATCAGTTACTTGATACGGCTCTTACGAATGCTATCGATCAACGAAACGTGATCATGAGAATACTTGTCACAGCTAGGCATGGAAATTCTCTTAAGACTAATATAAAAAGATCCCTATAACCTACTTTTTCCTACCTCCACTATGCACGTATAGTACCTGTTCATCCAAATTCTCTCAGTTTCTCTTTTTCTCTTTTCTTTTTCTTTAAAAAGACTACTCTTGCACTAGGGAACAAGCCCTGTATCGCGGGGGACTTTACAAACATACAACTAAGAGACACAAAATACACCTAGACTCAGAACAACTATTTGTGGATTACACAAATTTTTGTCCTGTCTGGGGTTTGAACCCATAACCCCGTGCACAGCCGGCGCGTACTACGCCCACTGAATTCTCGGAAATTCTTTTAACACTAATATAAAAGACTTCTATAACCTGCTTCTTCCTACCTCCTTCCTAGGCACGAATAGTACCTGTTCACCCAAGTTCTCTCAGTTCTAACACAGTTACCATATTTACAGTATGCAGTCAACGGCAAACAGCAGAAGTAGACGACGTGTCGCTGCGTCATTCGGGTTGGTTCAGGGTGAGATAAGATGTCTGACATATTTTTATGGACTATAATGGTTTATAATCTGATGATACGTCGGGACGATGCTCGGCTCGGGCGATGGCGACGTGTCACTACCCATGAAAGGAAATTTTATTGAAATACATTGAAACTAGCAGTGTCGCGGCTTCACGTCGTCTACAGCTGCTAACTGCCGTCGACTACTAATTTACACTTGTCTTGAATAGTTACTTGAACCGATAAAGGCTAAAAATAACAGTGATGTCATTCATATGTCATAATTGGTCCTATAAGGTCCTATAGTATCGTTTTTAGACTTATATTCAATAAATAATAAATACTCTAGGACTCTACACAACGCCACCTAGACCCATGGTAAGTATAGTTTAACTAACTTGCATTATGGATTCTAGAATGCGGATGAACATACTTAGATTTTTTTGTAGATACATACACATTATACATAGTAACACTCAAACCATATTCATACACACGAATCTTTGCACTGAGCGGGATTCGCAACCGCGCCTCCTGAGTAGCCAGTTTCGTTCACTCGTCTCGTCCTTAATTATAACATGGTTGACAATGACAATATAAACTAATTTTGTCTCAAATAGCGTAGGTAGATATTCATTTCTGTTTTAAGACGTGACCAAATACTAAAATATATTCTAACGTCAACCGTGAATATCAAATTCCTTCATTAAAAGTTATATGAAGTCTATAATTCGATCCATATTTGAGTGAACTAAATGTTAAACTTCTGTAGAATGTGTAACGAGGCGATGATGTGGGTGGTGTATCAGATTATATTTTGATAATATCAAACGTTAAATGGCAAGTTTTAATGAGGCAATGATACGAAAGGTAGCTTTGTACAGAAATCATCCTTCAGATAGCGAAATTTTGAGACTACATTTATGCATTTATTGAGCATTTTGGGTTACGTAATGTTGAAAAAGTATGCAAAATTTCAAACAGCTGGGACTCGTCCAAGAAGTTCAGTTGATAGAAGTACTCAAACCTTTGAAAGGTCGTAGGTGTAAGGTGTAATTAGTGGTCGTGGAGATTAGTTAAAAGTAAACACTATAACTTCGGTTTTAACTACTCTAGAAAGATATCCAGCCTTAATAATTATCTATTGCTTTTCAGACTCACCCGTTAGTTGTAAATTAGGTTATGGAGGTCCGATAGCAGTCGCTTCACGGAAAATATCGAAGTTCAGCCACATCTTAATTAGACTAGAAAGCCGACCCCAACTGAGTTGGTAATAGAGTCAGAGATAGATGATGATAACTTAAATAAAAATACTACTGATAGAAAAAATATCTTCACCTACGTTAGGTCCAAAGTATTCAAATTCAATCAATAACATATTAGTCTGTTAAACGATTTTCTCTTACGTAATGTAAAAGAAAATCTTTCTCATTGTCACACATATTTGCCCCGTAAAGATTGAAGTCGTTCTCTGTTTGCAGCGCATAATCACCTTTCTTATTCACCGCTTGTTTACTTAACGTAAATGACTTTCCCTCTTTCCAATATATCGCTAATAAGAAGCTTATTTACATACAAATAATGACATACCCTACATGAAAAGCATGTAGTCGAGAGCTAAAAACGTAAATCTAGAAAGCTCTAGAACTAATTTGAGTTCAAAAGACTGCTTTACTAGTTGTGAAGTATGAATGGAATATTAAATGTAGTAGAAATGCTTGCTTTGAGCTTCTTTAATAATGCAAATAGTGTCGTCAAACCACCTTATGTGTGATCAATGACTTCACACAATACACTGATGTGATTATTTATCATTTTCAACTACGTTCCTTTACTAAAATTTCTTCAGCTTACCTTCAGGTGAAGCGTAGTAGTAATTGATGAGTTATATAAAAAGATATGCCGACTTTAGGTCGTAAAAATGACATGCGTGACAATAATCTCATTGCTAATAGAATGAAAAAACCAGGCGGAAAAATGTTGAAAATCTCTGAGGGACAAAGGTGACAGTTCAAATGCTGATGATCAATGAAATGGTAAGAACATATATTGGGGGAGGAAGGGGAACCCACCACTCACCCACAGTTTAACAATCACAACGATAGTAATAGCAAAACATTACTAATCGTCATAGACAATAACATAATAAACGTTATAACAATGAAATGATGACAATGATGATCTTTTCACCATCTGATAAAAAAATGGATTTGAAATGGTTTTGAAACTATAACAGATACTATGAATTTTTAATAATAAGTTATTGCAGACAAAATTACATACTTGGTAATAGTCTAAAAAAACCGAGTGAAGTGGAGAAGAAAATACCGTAAATCTCTAAAAGTCAAAGGTCACAAATCGATAAAATGTTGAAAATGATGACGATGCATTCACCATCTGAACTATATAAAAAACAGATCTCAAATGTACTTTATAAATTGGAAAACTTACTTGCTGAATTTTTACTTCATTACAAAATTTCAAATACGCTATTTGCACGTACGGTTATAAGTGCACTCCGTTTGATCAAGCATTCAACTGTAACGTACCTGTAACAGGAGAAATATTTGAGTTAATAAACTAAAACACTAACCATTGTGAAGAGAAAATTTCGTTACTGGCTAATGAAACACAAATACATGCTCATTTACGTGTTACTATATAATGCCAAAGCAATTACCGTGATAGGGTCACTCTGTACATTGTTTGCATAATTTTACTGGTCATGGAAATATGCTTGTCACGGATAAACTTCGCGCGAGGTAGAAAATGTACGATGCAAACCTTTTTGTTTCGGCAAAAATGTACCTTTCACGTAGCATATGACCCGGGTTGGTTGAAAGGTTATGTACTAAAATAACTTCATTGTGTCACACTGTCGCAATCTGTGTTTAAAATTTGTAGGCTTTCTTGCTATATACATGAATGATTACACACATGTACTTCTCCACTGAATTTATTATTGTACGATTGTACCTAACTTGTTTCGCCTTGCTTGCAATTCCACCAAGTATTATCAATCAACAGTATAAATAATCTTTCTTGCTATACCTTCCTAATCTATTAGGTACTGCTTGGTTCATCCTGTATGCTCATAAAGCAACTATGTTAACCTGACGATAATAAACTTACCATTTTGTTTGACAGTGTTCAATTATTACATTAATGTGTGATGATTAGACAGTTATCGTTTTGTCAAGAGGAGGATAGTTTGCTTAAAATAGGGTAGCTTTGGTTTTATAGAGTCCGACTTTTCTTTTGTGCAACGAAGTGATAGATTAATAAATTTATAGTGCAGTTAAAACCGTTTGCACTTTTAGAATATTAAAACAATAACTTCAGTGTTAACTACTCCAAAAAGTTATTAAGCTTCACACAGCGCTGTGCAATAGAGAAAACGCTCTATAAAACCGAAGCAAGTTTAAGCCGAATTTAGCCGAATTTTCGCTCTTCTTCTCATCCTACATCAAAAGTTGGATACCACCACCTCGAGGTGGTAGTATCCAACTTTTGTTAATATTGTAGTATTATTTTAGTCTTACTTCATAACTTTCACAGTGTGAATCGGACCACCAGCGTCCCTTGGGTACTCAGGATACTAGTGCTTCATGGTTCAAACAGAATCTCTTACGGTAGTGGATATATTTTATTAGATTCATTTGTTAGATTTTACACATTTCTTATAAGACATAGTACACAAATATCCTGGCGGAAGATAACGGTCCCCGTTCAAATCACTCTATGATATAAAAGTAAAAGATAAATACGATACAAATTTGGTGGTAAAGCAAGTAAGGTAATACAACTACCAGAACTCACAGGAGAGGTTTTGCGTTGTTAAAGGGAAGACCGAGAAACACTGCTTTGTCTTCTGACAGAATAGACGCTCTCTAAAAATAAAAAAAATACAAATATTTTCCTTGACTTAGGCAGTCACACATGATATGTCTGTAATTCATTGTTTAAAAATGAACGACTTGAACCTTCAGTTTCACAACGGGGTGAAGTTAATTTCACATGAATTTTTAAGAATAATGGAAGGTCAATGCGTCAAACTTGATAAAGGTTGCCACTCACGGTGACTGCTCGTCTAATTATAGAATTTGGGACGTGTTCTAAAGTTGACTGCGCATGTGTTCTTTAAAAAAAAAAGAATTGTGTATATTAATGGCCTTTATATTATTTTGCAGCATTTAGACGGCTGAGGAGAACACGTTTCATCTAAAAGGAAGCGGTAGCTGCGGCCTATGGATGTAGGCAGCACAAAGGGATTCTCACTCGCGCTGAAAAACCCTGTAAGTACCTTACTGCACTTCTGATAGAAAGGGGTTACCGTGGCCTATGGACGTTTGCAACACCAGGGGCGTCACATTCGTGCTACCGACCATTTAGAGAAAAGGGGGGGAAAGGGAAGGGGGGAGAGGAGAAGGTTAAGAGAGACTCTGTACGGACAGTGCAGAAGACAAAGAAGGGTTTCTCGGTCTTCCCACTGACCATACAAAACCTCTCAAATGAGTTTTGGCTACCCTACTCACCGCCCGAAACACAACACAAGGTTATTATTAGCCGCGCTATTCTGTAGGGCGGAGGTACGTACTTCCCCAGTCGGACTGCTCAATTAGGGTGGTGGATACCGTCATGTCCTCCCTCCGTCTTAATACCCTTTCTTCACTACTTAGATTTGCGCGACTGCTGGTGTCCACTCCTTCGTCGACGCACATGTGAACTGCAGCCTCAATATGGCGGCATAGACATGTCTCTTCGCTTCTCTTCGTCAACGGAATCGAAGAGATAGTGATGTCAACTGAACTAAACGTCACAATGTAGACATGATTATGTCAACACCTTGACGTTCTTGTCATGTCATCATGTGGCATTAGCAATTTCATTTTCGAAGAGAAACCACTAAATATGCCAAGGTCGTCATTCTGAAGCTGCTTTTAACTTTGCTCACTTTGTTACTATTAATTTGGCAAATTTTCGTTTGTTATGAAATTCTAGAGAAGGAGAGAACGTACTGAAGTGACTGTATACTCGTATCTGGTCACCACAAACTATAAGCGATATCGAAGTACTGCAGTTAGGTTAGCTATCGGATTTTTAGGGCTCCAACTATCCTGTTAACAAGGCAGACAAGCACATGGCCCACCTGATGTATAACGGTTACCGTGACCTATGGGCGTTTGCAACCCCAGGGGCGTTACACTCGTGCTACCTACCCTGTTGAAACCTTGTAATGCATTTCTTGTGACCTATGAACGTTTGCAACCCTAGGGGCGTTACACTCGTGCTGCCTACTCTCTAGAAACCTTCTAATGCATTTCTTGAAGAACCCCATATTGTAGTCGCTTGGGAAAACCACGGCAGGGAGTTCATTCCATAGCTTGAGCGTGCGCTGGATGAAACCCCTTTCATACCGCACAGTGCGCACCATTTCCAGACGTAACGTGTGAGGATGAACTCTCTGTCTATACTTAGTCATTATATACTCAAATGAAGCTGACCCTACTGACACTATAACACAGCACATATCATACATAGAACATAAACTCACGGCTATATCGTCCAAGGGGTTGGCAGAGGGCTAGCACCCACATTTCGCCAGTTTCTGTTTAGGTCCCAATGTAATAGGAGGCGAGCCTATTGCCATTAACCGGGCACTTATAAACCTCCGATAAATACACACATAGCTTGATGATTATGTGTGCCATGGTAAAACTTGGGATCGAACCCGAGAATTCGTCTCAGCAGTCCATTACCCATACCACTAGGTTACCGCGATTTACACTAGGTACATTCACATACATATACTATAACGATTTAGGTTATTCATAGAACAAAATAAATAGTGGTTATAGTGTGTTCTTCCATGCGTGCAATAAAGTATTATCTGCGTTAGTGCACAATGTAGGAGAGTTTAGAAAAGGTTGAATAATATTTCACGCAACATAAAAATTGCGTAAGTTTATGTTGTATGGTGTGCAGAGACCGTAGAAGCATAAACATGTAGCTAGTTAACATTTGAATTTACATATAAAGAAAAAAAAAGGGAAAACATATTGCAATTTTAAACTTTTTGATATAATTAAGTATTTCGAACTTATGTCAACGACTTTCCATCCGCGACAAGATTAAGTGAACGATTTAAAATATTTTTTTTTAAATAAATAGCTGTTCGAAATGCATTTGCAATTTAATCTCAATGTCAAAAAATTATCTCAATGTCAATGTTTGAAAATTTCACGAGAAAACCGGTTGAATTTAGATGGAAATTGAATTTTGCACAGAGTCCCTACACCAGAAGGTTATCTCGAAATAGAGGGCCCTGGGTCTGCCGGGATACGAGGGATATGTTCGCTACTATTTCACCTTTGGCAACTGAAAACTAAAAGACGGTGTGCGTCAGTGCGAAAAAAAGGTTGTGTGGTTGGGGGTGCAAAATAAATCATTGGCTTTTCTTGAGTTTGACACCATTAACCGGAGTTGGTGAACCATTCTGTATTTTGTGTCACTTCTGTTCTGTATGTATGTTGTATCACCAAAACATTGAACAGTTTTTTTATTAAATTACGAGGAAATTTAAAGCCTTCATGAAAAACACATGATTTCATTTTGGATTACTATGCCTATAGGTCGTGACCTAGGCATAAAGCCGTAAACATTTTTTTATGTTTACATCCCATATTCTCTGAGATATAGTAATTATCATCTTCTATGACGAACCATTAAATAACACTTTAAACGTACGCTGTTGTAACAATAGATTAAGTAGACATGTATCTAGCTATAAAAATAAGGAAAACACAAATTAACATTTATATTGCGTTATGCTACATAATGGCAAGCGGAACGAATTCAACGAATATTGATGTTACTAGGTACTTGTTGGTTGTGAGATAACCTCTGAAATATTTGCACGTCGCTTTACAAGTTCGTCACATGTGACGAAGATTTTACTTAATTTTTTAAATAATCCAAAGCATATTTTTCACAAGCTATAATGTATTAGTTGCAGCACGCTATCATGGCCGTTTTGACACGACTGGTATTTGCAGCAAGTCTCCACTGCGCCAAGCCAGCGCTTCTTGGGTCTACCTCTCCTACCGGGACCCAGCAGCGGTGCCATTGCCAGACATTTATTTCTCACATAGCCTGGCGGTTTCCGCAAAATGTAACCACACCAGCGATAATGACTTGCTAACATTTTATCTGCAATATCACGGACATAAAGCTTCAATGGATGTGGGAATACCTCGTACGATCTTTACGCGTAACTCCGCATATCCACACGCAGTTCCTGATAACACGACACGAGGACAAGCATAATGATAGTTCATTTAAACTTGTATATTATGTAATTACTTCACAGTTTATTTATTCTCCAATCGTAGGTCTCTATGTACCTAACTGCCTACTTAATATTACTTTATGATACTATTTTCTATTGATTCTCAATAGTTGCCCAAAAGTTGTAAAGAGTCGTCGTTTAGCAAACCACTTGTGACTGATATCTCCTCAGACATTTACAGATTGCGAGAATACTCTGAAACTTTTCCAATATCGCTACGCAAACTTGGAGAAATTCTTTGATAAGCGATTTATAATCATTGCGGTTGGTTTGGATACCTCCCATAGGAATTAAAATACCAATAATCTTTGAAACCCAAAGGCGGTTAATTCGCGAAGAATTCCAAACGCCTGCGGCTATAACAAACCAATCTGGTTTGTCTTGATTCGCGACATCTTGAACAAGATGCCGGCCGAATATCTTCAGCGATATTTTACCTTTGTGAATGTTAATTCCAGAATATTTACGCCCGGTATTCTGACCTACCAAGCGTATAGGTATAGGTACGAGTTTTGGACCCAAATTATGCTCAAAATGCCTTTTAAACGTAGTATGCGTTTTTGGACCGACTCTTGAGGAGAGCATGGGATGCAACGCTGGTGCAACGAGCACGAAATCTATCAAATATGTATTTCTCTCTTAATTTGACAAGCCTTGCAAGATCAACAGCTGTCTGACCTCCCAACCCCGAGAGCAATACCTGCGTCAGAGTCTCATCTTGTCATCACCAGGATGACAATCTTGGTAACAGCCCCATACACCCATAGTATCAACCCCTAAGCTCTTGATGAAACCCGTAACTCAAAATTATTTTCAGGGATTTTTATGATCCAATCTAATTTTAAGCATGATTAGAGCCAATTCATTTGTAGGATAAGATATAACCCTAACAATAACCATCTATCTATTTAACGAGTAATTTTCTTTGAAGTTAGACTTTATATCAAATGTCTGATTAAAACATTTTAGTCGAATGAAACTCATAACTGAAATTTTGAAGAAATAAGTGCTTCACATTTGATATATTTTTCGTGACTGTAGATTTTAAATTACATTTTATAGTAAAAAATCTTGTCCATGTTTCAAAGCCCAGACAAGTATCTTATAGATTATATTTTACAAACTTTAGAATTAGTTATGCTACTTTATATTATTATTGTATCATCCAGCAACATAAATTATGTGTTACAAAAATCTGTGTTTATACAGTTATCTATATAAACATTAAATTTTGTAAATATTGTATCGACTGTAGGAAAATATGGTTCTGGTATCTGGTAACCATATTTTCCTTTAGCCAATAGGTAATTTTCAGAATTTATGACACACTTCTTTCGCTTCGCTTCGCTTTCAAAATTCTTTAAGCTGGAGATAAGTATTAGAACTAAAAATCCTTGGTCATAAGAATAGAATAAACTTATAGAATCAAAATATTCCTAAAATAAAACAGACGATATTTAATACAGTAAACGAACACTTTCAAGGATTTAATTATGAGTTGGTATAATAAAATTTCTAATGAAGTCTTAGATAAAACAAGGAGAAAACAAAATTTAATAGCCCCATATCAATTGCAAAGCAGCGAGCCACGGCTTACTTAAATTAATTGAATCTCACCAAATGAAACTGACTTGTGAGCAGATACCACGATTTTATGCTATTGTCTCACACAAAAGGAAATTCGGATTCTTTGTACCACGTGCTTTTAAACGAAAAGGAGATGACTTCTAGCAAAATAATATGAGATTTTCCGGGCAAACGGGGCAAAAAGAACTGATACTTAGTAAGATTGCTGTGTCGTATATTTCTTTGAAGCCCGACTCTTAATTTGATGAGGAGAATGTAAAAACGGCATTAGGTGATTTGGAGGGCGTCGGCGGGGTGCTGTAAAGGAGGGGAGGGTTGACAACCACGATTTATATTGCCCCAGATGAGATTATGGTATGACAGAGTCGTAAAACATTACAATTGTAAGCTCTCCTCTGCGTTATTTGAACTTTCTTATTTATATTAAATGGCTGGAACTAGCTCAATACTGTTAGGCAATATGTTATATTTATATTGTACTAGCAAACCCAGCGAACTCCGTTTCGCCACCAGATGACTACAAAAAATGATTTTCCCGCTTTTCTGTTGAAATTTTTTCTGAATTTTCTTTGCTATAAACCTCACGGAGCCCGAGACCTTTTCAACGAATGCAAAACCGTGGAAATCAGTTCGTGCGTTCTGGAGTTATAGCGTCAGGAAGGAAAACCCGACTTATTTTTATATAGTGGATTATTCGATTTGCGATGGTGAATGAACTAACTAGATCTGTGCCAGAAGTGCTTGACGGCAACACCTCTCATACATACACTATTCAAAATTGTCTAGGGATATTTTAATCCGTCAAAAATAACTAAAAATGTGCAAACAACTCGTAATGACTAACTTGTAACAAGATGTTCGTTAGTTCATATTCTATTAGGACATGTAATAAAAAGTTATATTCTTCTACATTTCGCTTTCTTTTCACTTATAACTGAATCGCATACTTTTTGCACAAACTTTGGGTTGTGAATCGGACCTCAAAATGGGACCAAACTTAGGTATCTAAAATTACATTTTTGAAGCAAAAATGTAAAATGCCAACAACAATTACTTTCAGTTCAAGTATAATATTCAAGTTCTTTTCTTTATTATATACCTAGGTATATTAATTTGGCTTTGATTCAGAATCTCATCAAATAGTATAAAAGAAACCTGTAAAGATTCAATCACCATTAGAGTAAAATTACATTAAAATTTATTGAAGCAATTAAGTTAAAAGGAATATTTAACATCAATTGTACAATAACTAATGTAGTAGAATGAAATTGTAAAGCAATTTCTGATGAAAAAGAAACTGATATTAGTTTTTGAGTTGGTCGCGTTTGATCTCGTTCTCGGTTCCCCCCGATTTTTTTTATCTACAATATCGTAATGAGACACAATTATTTCATCATTCAATTCAATTTCATACATTTAATACAATTTTATTCAGTTTGACATTCACTCTAATTTATTCTCATTTTCCATTGATATTGTTATTATTATTATTATATTCAGCTAAATTTTTTATATTTTTTTGCATGTAAACCTACCTACTAACATAGTCTGTAAGTACCTACATGTAAATTAACTTGTATATGGAATATTGTTCCGAAATAAACTATTATTATTATTATTTCCTCTTTATTTCATTTACATACATATTCCTTATATTTTTAAATACATAAAAAAAACAAAATTAAACATATTTAAAAATATAAAAAATAGTAGCCCACCGGTATCGGGTACAGTAAAGTACAGTACAGTATTATTATTATTATTATTAAACAACTTGGTGGGTGGATTACTACTTACCCCGTTATTTTAACTCCAGGAAGATTTACTATTAAATATTTATAGGTATACGGTGTCTACCAAGAACTTTCGGGCAGAAGACAGCCTCTCTGATTTATTATCCCTTCGCCTTCAGCTTAACATCAGGCGAGGTGAAGTCAAATTGACGTGCCATAGATAAAAAAAAAATAGCAGACCTTCCTCTCAGGCACGAAGGGTCTGACAGCAATCACTTCAGGCCAATATAAACCAAGTTCTTTGAACAAGCGTAAAAAAAACTGTTGAGGTCGCCATTATAGGGAAAGACTATAATAGCGCGTGAGGGATACGTCAGAGACTACTTCACCCTTGGTTGCTGATAGCCGGAGACGGTCGTGCGGTTTTGATCATATCGAGTCCGACATAATCACCCGCCCCGGTGACTTCGGCGAAGGACTTCGTGGGGATTTCCGCACGGGAAATAAAGAGCATAAAATAGCAGCCACTTTTCTTTGGACTGCAGAAATACACATTAGCTTCACATTTTGGTGAACTAAATATAAAAGTAGTAGTAAAAGACAACGTTAGCGGAACCTACTAGTTTGGAATACAACCGAGAGTGCTGCCACGATGATGATGATTACGTATTGATGCCTACAATTCGTTCCTGTCATTAACTTTAGCTAATTTAGTAAACATGAAAGTAATAGCTTTATATAAATTATAACAATCTTCATGCATTATCACTGTAGAGATAATGTCTAAATATGTATAGACTTTTCTTAATTATGATGAGATGAAGATGAGTATGATTACGTAAGTACTAGAGTCAACCCGATTAGCGGCCATAAGTAGTTACCATTTTAAACAAAGGTCTATAGATCTTCATTTCTATTTAAGATTTAATAACTACAAACTTTCACAATTATAAACATAAAATCTTACTTATATTTCGATAATTTTTTTCGAGTCCTTGCATAGCGCAAGGGCTTGGTTCAAAAATATACATCCTTCCGGAATTAATTTGTTGCGATCCTCAAAAGGATAAGTTAAATAAATAAATCAATAATATATATTGTTTATACCAATATTAGCAAACAAAATCACTAGTTAATGTTAGAACTGGGTTCACGTTGGTAGTGTAATGGCCAGTTTTCTAACCCGAGACCTCTTGATCGTAAGGCCGACTCTTTAACCACTAAGCTACCGACGCTCCGGGATGATATGTAACTTGAAGCCTGTATTACGATAATTCTCATGAAACCATTTATCATGACAGTATTCTATTCCCTTAGTATCAATATGCGTAATGCTTCATCACTAAATAGTCTCGAGGCGCCACATTTCACGCTATAATGAAGTAAAGTCCCGTATTTCATATCATTACTTTATAGTAATGACGTAACGTGAATTGTATTAACGTTAATGTGACTTCGTAGTTTGTGAACGTCATAAGTATGTGAAGAGAATTTATATTCTAGTTCTGTCATACATTATCTGAGATATGGGCGAGAAAAGTTCTGGGGCCTACCGTCATTCATTGGCACTTCAACACATAGAGCATACGTGACACTTCTGAATAACATGTAGTGGTAGAAAATGCTATAACAATTAAAAAGAGAAATTTTGTTTGCTAACTTTTGTTATAAGATTTAGATCGGCATAAGTACCTGGTCAAGTAAGTCAGTAAGTACCAAGTCCGGAACTTTTTCAGGGTTCAATCAATTACCTGGGAAGGAGACGATGCACCCGAACGAGGTCATCTCGAAAGAGAAGGCCCAGGTCTGCCGGGGTGCGAGGGATATGTTCGCTACTATCTCACCTCCGGCAACTAAAGACCCAAAGACGGCGTGTGTTTAGTTAGTTTAGCTAGGTCCGAAGGCGATATAACCTCTCTCACCGCCTCCAGTGAATTGGTATCCGTAGGGAATACGCGCATGGAGAAAAAAAAGGGTTCAATAAAAGCTTATCATAGTCCGCTGGACATAGGCTTCTCTTGGAAGTCATTGGAGTACTGTTTCCATGCTGACCAGACGGGTCGGTACAGGGTTTTATTTCGAGGTTTCCTTCTCTCGCGGTGATATCGTCAGCGTATTTTTCCATTTGTCGCTTCTTACAACTACCTTTGAAAGAAATAAGTTGGTGATATTCATTCTCCATCACCACACGTATACAGACATTTTATTTCTTATAAGGTTCAATGTATTGCAAGCGTCGGTAGCTTAGTGGTTAAGGAGTCGACCTTACGATCGAGAGGTCGAATCCTGGCCATTACACTACCGACGTGAACCCACTCCTAACACAAGCCATTGAGCTTAGCTGGAGGGGTTAAAGGGAATATTAGTAACGTCAACAAAATAATCATAAAAATAATCATTAATCATTATAATCATTATATTGAATCAAATATCTTAAATTTAATATAATGAAGTAAAACTAATATAGAATTAATATCGAGATACGTATAAAATCTTCTAAAACTTTTTCCCAACTCAGTTGGGGTCAGCTTTCAATCTATCTATGAAACGACTGAACTTCGATATTTTCTTTGAACCAACCATCTTAGTTTTACTTCCAGAACTCACTGACGGATCATGTCGGAAATATTTAAATGAAAAGTGTTCACTAGTTAAATAAGTCTGGTTTATTCGATTCGCTCGGTAGCGCTTCAGAAGATGCCTCGTGTAGGGGCGAACACGTGTCGAGGTGTTTGTTCTTCGCACTTGAGGAATATTGCACATACGACAACATACTCGGGTAAGAAGTCCTTTTAGTTGCTTTGAGGGGGTGCGGTATTGCATTCCTTTCTGGGACAATTAGTGAAATTATGCTATACCCCAATATATTATCTAGTTTATCCATTGGGTGTTTCTGATCTGGACTCGTAACTCTTAAAACGAGCGAATAATTGAATGGCTATCATACCACATAATGCTATTATTCATTTTGTTAGAGGTTTTATATTCAATCCTGGCCAAATTTTATATTTGAATATGACATATTGTATTAGGATAGAATTGACTGCTGTCTATTCAGTTGTCCTTCTCTTTTTCACTCCTGTCTTGTGTACTGAATATAGAAGTTCTCATTGATATTCTCTAAGTATTCATATTTAACTTCCACTGATTATATTAGTTTTATAATACATTTGAAGTCGGTAGTATGATAGCCGTTCAATTACTGACTTGTTTTAAGAGTTTATGGTACGGGTCCTGGTTTATATCTAAACTATGTTCCGTAATTGTTAATGCTGCTAAGTTTGTAATATGGTTTGTAATAAAGTGAAAAACAGGAAAAAGGGAAATGGAAAACGGAAAATGAGGAAATAGGAGAAATCGGGAAAAAAATTAAAGTAGAGAAGGGGAGAAATAGTATAGAGAGGCGAGTGAGTAGAGTTGCGCTTAAATTTACAACGCGATAATCAATATCCACACGGGCTGAGCTACGAGCAACAGCTAGTTAGTTGTGAAAATAATTTCAAAATCTGCGACAAAACATAACCATTACAGCCCGTTGCTTGCGCCATCAAAGAAAACAAGTCGCTCTTCATTTTTCAAATGTAATGCTACGACGAACGTGTAGCCCGTCTGCACAGTACTCAACAGCTGATGTTTATGTGACAGTTGGCAGAAATTGAACTTACAACTTGGCCTACAAGTTCTTTTACATGACAGAGTTTCCTAAACTCCCACTATAGGTAGGAGGTTCAGTCACGAATACCGAACGTGATTGAAAATGTTATTGAAGTTACACAGTCACTTCGTACTTTGAATAACAATTGAAAAAAATGCTTGTAGACAAGAATAAGGCAGCCTTATTCTTCACTTTCCTAACTTTGACATAAGATAAAAGTGAATTTTGTCAGTGAAGAATAGTAGCACTCAGTGCTGAAATAAATATATTGAACAAAAGGTGTGCTGTTCGCGAGTCGCGGTTCGCTAGTTTTGCCAGATAAGTTTTGCCGCCTGCAATCTAATTCAATAAAATATTGGCCGAATTTTACCCCTTCAATATTTGTATCGGCAACGCATATTTTAGTTTAATTTTTCAAAACATCCAGCACAATTTTCTGATGTCTGCGTCGATGATGACTAAAACAATGCCCGAAAATATTAAGTTGCGAGTATATTAATCATTAACAATGTATTATGTCACTGTTACGAACCACTGAAAGGCATTGTCACATTTTTGATAAACAAATTGAACATGGGAACTCAGTGTAGTTGAAGGGATCTTCAGTGAAGAAATGTGCGTACTTCTGCAATCAATGGCCCACCCAGCGTGTCCACTATAAGAATTTTAATAAGCCGACTGCGGAAGCTGTAAGTGTTGCTGAATTTTAAGGTGGATATATCTAACAATATCCTTTAAGCGGGGCGTGAAAAAGCATCTGATGAGGCCGTTAAGCTGAGCGCCACCATTGTAGCACTGAACGTGTTTGCAATGGTGACCCTCTTTCATGGGACTTTGCCTTCAGCTTAACATCAGGCGAGGTGAAGTCAAATTGACGTGCCATAAATAAAAAAAAAGACCAAAAAGCGTCCAAATTTAAGAAGAAAAAGTAGTACTGAAATTCAACTTAAATACAATACACACAGCATAATATATCTGGGCGTCTAAGATCCGTCACAAAATGTGCCCGCCTTTGTAAGACTTGACGGAGATCATTCTTTTTGTGCGTCTGTCGTGTACATAATGTACGTATCTACTAATGATTTTATTTTCAGCCAAAGCAATTTCTCTAGGAGTATGTGAATTTCAGATAATTTGCCAGTTTTCCCTCTGTTCAGTCATTATTGGATTTCCTTTCACTGAATGGTTTATTGACACAGACGTATGGAATTGGTTGAGTAATGTTTTCTGGCTCATTTGTGCTTCAGTTTAAAATTAATTTATTGAAAACGAGTGTGTAAGTATAGGTATATTTACATTATAACGTAGATAATATTATATTTAGATATCTCTTGCACCTCGGCAGACCCGAGGACATCTCTTTTGAGATGACCCTCTTCGCCTAATGTGGGAGCCATGGTATAGTACCCTATCGAGACCCTGGATATGGTGGCACTTTGCGCCGCCGCCATGGCCTGCTTCTACTAGGTTGACAAGCGGCTCCACCCGTCACCCCCAAATTAGTAGATATAACTGGCCATAAGACTGCACTGAAGAAATAAATTTCGGACATTTTCTTCTTTGTTCGTATTGACACAAAAAGGTATGAGGGTCAATATCAACAATACGTATTTTTTGTCAATTTTGGTGGCGGAATTTATTCTTTGGCTTTTGTAAAAAATAAGGACGCAGTTTAAAAATAGATAGTCAAAGTTAGAAGAATCTGTAAGAGGGCTGCAAATCTATCAATAACTTTGTGAAATAATTCAGTTTTAAGTTCAGGGTGGCACCAAAATTGAGATTCGCCCACCAAACTTGAAAATCAGTGGAAGCAAAATTTAATTTCTTTCAAAAACCTCAATCTCGCCAACTCAAACCCACAGATTCTTAGGAGTTTAGCAGTATGTAATTCAAAGGATAATAAAACTCCATTGTGAAAATATATTTTTCATTTTATGTAATCACAAAAATCATAATTCTTTTTATTGCAAACAAAATTAGGTAAAAACTAAGAAAACCGATATGATTAAATATAAAAATATTTTAAATATTGGATTTTAACCCTTTAACTGGTAGAGAAAACTAGTCATGCGATTGAGATGAAACTCAGTTATGGGATGTAGGTCTTTATGTTTATATTAACATTAAGAAAAACTTGGAAAAACTATGATGAATTTTTTTAAAACAAGGAACAGCACTCCAGGGCACTTCACATTTGCCACATTGTATGTTGGACCTTTTGTTTGTGGTCGCGCTGCTACAAAGTCGGCAGCGCCTGTAGGTGTCTTTATCTTCTGGTAAGTGCTCACTAACATTAGCAAATCGGATATCTTCAGGAATTCCAAAAAGTTTCTTCTTGCGACTGACTGCCTCTACACTATAATTTTTTTTTTTGCCAAAAATTTGGGAACAGATAAATATTTTCGTTTTCGAAATGTCAAGTTATTGACAAGTTCTCTGGCAAGCCTGAACATCTTTTGGCTCATAGGATTAAGCACTCTTGAATTTTTTTGAGTACAATATATTGGGATTTGTGATTGCCACATCAAACAAGAAATAAAACAATCATTTCGACATGGATTTGAGTATTCTAAAACTGAGCGTGGACAGGAAAAGGATCTTTTACTACAATCCTTTTGTGTTCGGTGACAAATAGCCTCCTCTTTTAGGTGAAAGGCTGTACTCAAAATGGTCACTAATTTTGTGTCCTTCCAGATGGCAAACCCCACATTGTTCCGAACTCAACTCAAGTCATCTAGGAATTTTTTGAAATCTCTGAAGTGTCATAGTCTCAGCAATCTCAGGGACACATAATGCTGGATTACTAGACCAGTAGTCTTCAATTGATGGTAATTTGTGTATCCCCATTTGTATTAGCATTCCAAGTTAATCCTTCAGTTCATTTTTAGTAATTTCGGTATAGTTTCTTATATTTGATTGTCTCGCAAACAAGTTTGTTTGAACTAGCAGGTTTTCAATAACTTCACTATCAAAAAATGATTCGAAAAAAGCAATAGGTCTTGATCTACTTGGAAAATGAATCTGCGATTGAAGTCAGTTTTCATCAAAGGAAGGCACATTTACATCATTTGTCCTTCTTCTTTTTCCAGTCTATTTCATCTTCATCAGAATCGGGTTCTTCCAAAAACAAAAGGCCCTCCCTTTTGTTGGTGGTGGTGACACGAGATGTAGAATTAAGAGGTGCGGTAGTGACATGAGTTGTAGAATCAAGAGGTGGTGCGGTGGTAGTACGAAATGTAGAAGCTAGAAGTTGGGCAATGGCAGCGCTAGATGTTGCAGCACAAAGTACTCTGACACTTCTTTCTCCTTCTATTTCATTTTCTTGACAATCTGTTGTATTATCAATATCCATGGTCCTGTTGTTGCTCTCTGTATCGGTTTCGTCTTCACTATCATATTCAACATCTTCTTCCCATTCATCCGTTGCCGTGGCCCATGCTTTCCACGTCTTCTCCTTCTAGTATATTTACTAACCATTGGTTCCAAAATAACGACACGATCTCATCATCGTGCAAAGATACGACGTCGTTCATCGTCGGACGACACGATTGTGGTTGTTGGATAACACGCCCGTGTTTTCCAGCGATGAACGAGACGTTGTACCGTTGTACAATGATGAAGTCATGTCGTTATGTTGGAACCAGACCCTAACTGGTATATAATACAGTACATTTAAATATTTTGGTGGCAAGTTTTCAATTTTGGTGGCGAAAAACGCCACCAAAACCACCAAAATTGAGCCACCAACATTGAAACCAGGCGTAAAATAAATCTCTAAAAATAGAGGGTTTAAGTTACAATTAAAATAATAACAATGATGTATGTGTAACCTAAATCACTACCTATAATGTGTACTTAACTGGTAAAACACTTTGTATTCAAGAGTAAATCGTTCCACCAAATATTGAACTATTCTTGTCCCCCTTCCCGCGTAAAATGTAACTTACCTTTTTGGCAGGAAATCACAATACTAAATACACAATTGTCACACGCAAGTGCGGGCGCACGATTGAGGGATGAGCAGTAAATAGGTCGCATCGATCTCACACGCACATAACTTTGATTTATAGTTAATTGAAAAAGTGATACTAAAATTCAGATTTTTGCTTGGACAAACTTTGATTCGGGATCCTGCGCTTTTAAATAATATTTTCTGATATGTTTAAATTGTTTTAAGATAATGTGTTTTGTACATATAGATACGAAATATTTTTTTTTATTAATCCTTTATGGTTTTGGTGTAGTGAATGCATTTATGTAAAAAAAGGGAAATGGGACAAGCCACCAAACTTGAATTTTGAAGTGATTTTTTTTATTCCTTAATTACTATTATATATTTATAATAAGAAAAATGTTGCCCCAAGTAGGTCAAGTTACACAGTTCACTTTAAAAAAATAAAAAGGTAAATTCTGTCATTTTACACCGCGATTCCCAGTGAAGACATGTAATATTTGCCGCTGGGATATTCACCCATGAACTAAATGTATTATAAAGTTTTCTAAAAAGGGCAAAATAATCTCATATTCACTATTCTGTGCTCCGTATCCTTATCCGACTACACATTTTATTTTCCAAAGCTAATAATTACTCAAAGGCTGGTTAGCCCCGGTATATAAAGAAGCGATAAGGGACTCCGGGAACATAGATAATAGTGGTAAAGAAAGATTTATGCAAGACCGGAACTTATCAGACCGTTAACCCGACAACTTGAGTTTCCTTTCCTCTCTTTGACACAAGGTCGAGGTCCAAGGACCCTTCGATTGTGTATAATTTGTTCGGTTTTGTCACGGAAAGGTCGGATATTGATTGGTTTTGTTTGTAAAGACAATTATAAATTAGTAGTACAATGTTTTTTTTCGTAGCGACCTAATAACGTAATTAAAACTACTAAAATTGATTGACAGCCAATGTTAGTCAGATTAACAATTACGATGCTTTTTTCTGTTTTCGATCGTCAATTTGATTAAACGATTGGTTAGTTATTGGTTAAGGAATTGGTCTTGCGATCGTGAGGTCTCGGGTACGAAACCTAACCTTTTACACTATCGAAGTAAACCCTCTTCTAACACAAGCCATTGAGCTTAGCTGGAGAGGTTAGAAGCTATATTAGACATTTTGATTGCTAATATTCTTTAAAAAAAGAACAATATTCTATATTATGCCCATTGGAGGTAGACCGCCTCTAACCGGCCGTATTGAAGTTCGATGGGCGAGTCCGCATATTTCGACCTTCATCTGTTTACGTACTGTATTGTAATACCATAATACCTTATAGTAATCTGTGGTAATACGTCTATTCCACGTCACACATGCCGAGCTTATTACAGAGATGTTATTGCACCATATTGCATACTGTCGGCTACCGGCATTGTTTGCCCGCACGGGGCGTGATACTTGACTTTAGCAAGTGTCAATGAAGCAGTCATGTGTCAAGGCTCTTCACGCTTGCTCGTGTGAATTTTGAATGAGAAATCTGTTAACGAAAACTTAGCGTTTCGTCACCCATAGCCATCGTGAAACTTCTAAATAGCTTAGCTGATATATTTAGTAAAAATGACAGATCTTAGCGTAACTATCAATCATCGTCTTGATAGCATCATACGGAGATAGGCTTCTGTTCTAATTGAGCAGTCCGACTTGGAAAGTACCTCCGCCCTACAGAATACCGCGGCTAATAATAACCTTGTGTTGTGTTTTCTGCGGTAAATAGCGTTGCCAGAGCTCGCTGGAGACGTTTCGTTTTGTCTGTAGGAAGACCGTGGGCTTAGTTGATACTGCTACATTTAAACTTTCAACCCTCCCCCCCTCCTCAATCTCCCCTATGCACAGTTTCAGCACCAGTGGAACTCTCCTGGTGTTGCAAACGTCAGTCATGCCAAGGCAACTGTGAATCTTTCCTCTGCCACACCATTAAGTATTGGAATTCCCTACCAGCTGACGTGTTTTCTTCTTCCTACAACACACTCGTGCATTATTAACCCGGTGAACGTGAACAGTTCCGGGTCCTTTATAATATCGGGGAATGTTCACGAGTTCACGAAGAGTTCACGAAACCCGGGTATCAACGCGATCGACTGTCTTACTGAATTTCGAAGTTCAAAATAGCGATGAACTGTTAGCCCTAAAGTACAGAAACGCGACTCACGGTAGTGCGAAAGTGCGCCACATCGATACCCATAATATCGAATGTTTTCCACCGCAAAGCACGGTAGTGCGAAAGTATTCCACATACATATACAATAATTTACCTGCATTGCTTAACGTTTCGGCCAGGTTGCACTACCCATGGTCACAAGCTGAAGCATGCAACGCGAAAGTTTAAAAGGGAATCAAAGTCTCGTTTTATCAACTCACGTGAAACGCATAGTGTGTCCGTACCTAAGTGGATGTTCACATCAAAGTTCAATTTTATTTCCGTTCGTATAAAGTAGCTCCAAGTCATGTTGCAATTTTTATTTACAAGTGTATTTCATTGTGTATATCGGAAACAGTACACCTTTTGACGCCTTTCGTGAAATTCAATATTTTATTCTGGCGGGTTTATTGTTTATCGGCGATGTGAAAACGGCGCCCTGGTTTTTATCTCATCCTTCTTTCAACCGCAGGCCTTTGGGGATTTTGTAATAAATATAAAATTGATTTTCAACCTTCATATATATTATTTATATTTCGTGGTAGACATAATAATACGGTTCTTTTTTATTCACAAAAAATCGCGTTAGTCTAATGGTATGATGACTAATGGACTGCTGAGACGATGGTCTCGGGTTCGATCCCAGATTTTATCATGGCACACACCAATGACTTTTCGAAGTTATGTGTGTATTTATCGCAGGTTTATAAGTGCCCGTTTATTGTCAATAGGCTCGCCACCTATTACATTGGGACCTAAAAATAAACTGACGAAATGTGGGTGCTAGCACCTCTACCTATCTCTTCGGGGATATAGGCGTGAGTTTATGTATGTATGTTATGTTATGTATTATTATAGATAAAAATGAATCGCGAAATATGTTGCTAAACGCATGACTCGACGAAGGCTGGACCAATTCGAGTATTTAATATCTATATATTATAAAAACTCAGTTTTTATGGAGCAGCAGGAACGGGATCAGATGTCCACGGAAGCGCGGGCAACAGCTAGTTTTTTATAAAGGTAGGTAGGTAATACATTCCATATCAGCCGCTAAAGTTTCTCTGGTAGTTAAAATTTGTGGTGCATATATATAATCTGTCCTGAATAAGCTTTTGATGAATAGGAAATCATATTTCACTGATGCGAAGTCAAGATGGTTCGTTAGTAGTCATACAACTGAGTTCAAACATATCAATTTTTAAGTGCTCCTTTCGCCAACTTGTTGCCAAGAAGTTTGACTTTCGTCACAAATCTTAGAGCATCTAAAGTTAAGTAAGTCTTAGCCACGTATGTTTAAACCCTTTTTAGATAAAAGGAAATTGGGTAACCTGTTTGGGATTTTACGGCAACTGTCGAAGTTATCGAGCTCATTGAAAATTTATTTATTTATTTATTTATAACGTTTACACTATCATTATAGGTACATATCAAATCTAATACAATAGTGATTTTATACATTATACATTTTTATACATTTACACTCATCTTGTTATTTCTTTTCATTTCTTAATGACATTAAAAAAGTAACCTAAATAATTTAAAGAGTTCTTAGTCTTCACTACCTTCCTAGTCTGTCTAATGACCCATTACATAACTTTCAATTTAATATATAAAATTCTCTTATTTGTTTTTTCTATATAGGGTACGTCTATTTGACTTCACCTCGCCTGATGGTAAACTGACGGCAAAGTCTTACCAAAGAGACTCACCATTACAAATATGTACCATGTTACAATGGTGATGTTCAGCATTACGGCCTCACAAGATGCCTTTTCATGCCTCGATTAAAATACCTGGAACTGTAGTAAGGAAGAACCACGTGGGCTGGTGAAATTCCAAGGCCTAGTGGTGCAGGAAAGAAAAGACTCACTGACTTCGTTTGTAAACCCTTCGAAACGACTTAATCGATTCCTAAATGTATGATTCCGAAATTTTTTATCCACGTTTGGTCGATCGGAGAATCGGTCGTCAACAATTTTTATCCCGGGAATGGCTCAAAAGCCGAGGGTCACTGTTAACAATAGACAAATATATATTATATACGGAACTTCAAATGAAGAGACATCCAGTATTGCCACAAAGGCCCATTGTCTAACTTAATTCGAGTCAGGCACTATGATATCAATAGTGAGTCGAAATTTTTCGACTACATAAAGCAGACGAGACAAAGGTAAGGGATTTAATCATTTTATCCGATAGAAAGAGATCTTGGAAAGAATTCACGAGAACAAAAGCGGAGGGGATCGTATTTTGTAACTTGTAGAGGAGGGATTTGTCTCTTATCTTGTTACTGAACTAAGAGATTGAGTACGGAACATTCAGTTGTCTTAAATATATTTGCCGTTAGTTTTTGAGAAGAAAGTACTTAATGATAATATGGAATGACAAAAAGGTGCACTATCTCTTTACACATAGGTCTCAAACTTCATTAAGCTCCTTCTCACATTAGGTAGCTAAAACGAAACTCAATTTGCCGCAACTCGAGTTTAACGTCTCAACAACCAATCAGAAGCTCTCAAAAAGTATCAACAAGGTAACGGACTCCGTGGATTGGTCGAAATTCAAGTTGACGAAACTACAGTTTCCGCACTAATTGCCCAATGTAAGAAGGGCCTAACTTATTAATCTAGTTTGTCCGGCTCGTTCCAAATTCTACATTCAAAATTCATTCACGCCCGTTGAGGTATCCTTTGTCTATGTGCCCGCCTCACTAGTATTCTCTGGCATGACTGCATGACTTTCACAATAGATGCTCTGCGTGGACTAAGCTAGGTGCTATTCATGCAGGTACTATTCGGCTGTGTCTTCTAAGCGGACTACACTAATTACTATTTTGGTCCAAAATCCGCTACAAAATTTTTGGACAAATTGTCTAGTTGTAAACATTGTAATTCAACGGTTTCATAAAGCAATATATATTTAATGTTACGGCATATTTCAGAATTAAAATTGACTGAACATTGTTATGCGAAATCGAATACTTGTTGGTTGTTTCGGGTACTGGCAAATTCCTGGTATTTTACATTGTTGATTTTGTCATATATGTGCTGAGGTAATATCCAATTTTCCCGTTAAACTGCTGACAGTTTATGCTTTCAAAGTATTTTATTTGAGGTAAATTTGAGGCAATATCATGTAAATATGTAAGGATTGTTTAACTTTGTGTTATGGGTTTTAAAATGCGGATAAACATACTTAGATACATTTTTTGTGTTAACAATTATACATACATATTATAGGTACATAGAAACACTCAGACCGATGCAAATATTCATATTCATGCACATACATTTGCACTGAGCGGGAATTGAACTCACGCCTCCTGTGTAGCAGTCGCGGTCACTACCGCCACGCCGCGGAGGTAATACCTACATGTTGTTTCAGTTAAATATTTACTTTAAAAAGTTGTTTTAATGTGTCATTATGTTATCCTTCCTTTCTCTTGTACCTAGAGCAGAACTTGTAGTAAATCCACATCATTTTTTTGTATTATAATTATGATTGTCATATGATTGTACACATGCGGTCATTCAAATAACATCAACTCGAAGTCCAACTTCTGAAATAGTTGAATATCCGTGCCGGTAGGTATACTTACTTTCGACTTTTTTTCCATTTTATTCTGTAGATATCTTCAAACGTTACACAACAAAATAAAAGTCACGAATTTATAGAGCGAGAAAACCTTTCTTTTCTCAATTGCTCCCACTCCACTAAAATAGACAAGACTACCTATATTTTTTCTAAAAAGAAAAATTCAGACAGTGTCAAGTTATACGATCGAGTGGAACTATACCGGTTTACGCATGTTGCTGGCAACTCATGCGTGTATAATGAGGAAAAAGCGGAAAAAATTTACGCTTTTTTATCGACAAGTGAAGAACTAGTGAAGTACGACACTTTAACTCATTCATATAGTTATTATATAACTTACACTACTTTATTCTTCAATAAGGTTTTATACACTTCTAAGCAAGTCACAAAATAGTTTACGAGTACCAAGAAGATTTTGAGCGAATATATCGACATATTATGCGAGCAGAGAGCAAGTAAGTAAAATATATGCTATGCTCGGGCCCTCTCCGTAAGTAGCGGCGCTGCCGTGAACAGATTACTCCACCACGATGGCAACTCAAAAATGCCATCGATTCGACAGAAAAAGACGTAAGTGTGTTTTGTTTATCACCATAAGATTTTTTTTCCATACGAAACAATTCTTGGATACCCCCTTCCCCGTAATCAGCGAGGGTGGTTTGGTTATGTCGGACTCAAATCGACCAAAACCGCACGGTCGTTTGGGCCATCAGTTGCTGATGGTGAGGTAGCCTCTGGCATATCGCTCACGACCCGGCCGACTCAGGTCCAGTAAAGGCCATCTGGGGTGTGGGACTATGGTGTCCACATCTATAAGCGAATAGGGAAGAGCGCGTTTCGCGCTGCCAACTCGACCTGCTACTTCTAAGGTAACTGACGGCTCCACCTGTCACCCTCAGGCCCATGCCCATGAAGGTCGGAGGTCATTCTACGACCTCCGACGTCCGAGTTGCATTCGCTCTTCATGAGCTGTGAAGATCCTTCTCAAGCATTACTTATGTTAACATGAGACTGCTGTAATAAAAAGACGGGATAGAAAGTAAAATATGGAATTCATATAACGTGTTGAAATATGAAAATAATACGAAGCTAAAGTCGAGTATCTGCTATTCCAGCCTCTTGTAGCGTTTCAAAGACACAAAACGCTTTGTCAGACTTGGCAGTGCGCCAACTACGAGTAGCCTACTACTTCATGAAATTCCAATGAATGACGTAGAAATGATCAGCTTCTCTTAACATGGACGAGTCAAAGGCCAATTATTTGAGTATAATGCGTCGCCAGTGCAGAAACATAACATTGTACTAGACATTTCATTTACAAGCATATTTAAGCTGCAAAAGAACGTATACGGAAACTAAAATTGTATGAAGTGACACAGCACGCCATCTAGTAAGCAAGTGATGCACTGGTTACCACTAATTTATTGTAAATATCTGTAGACATCTTCACTTCACACACTTTGGGTAGGCCTAGGGGGAGACCTATGTTCATCAGTGGTGGATGAGGCCTATGTTCAGCAGTGGAAGTCCTATGGGTGAAATACAAGGTAAATGTATTTCTTTTTTTGTGTTTCTCTTCTACATTTTGTGTGTAACTGTGCTTTTTAACACGCTTTTATTAGTTTTTAGTTTTGTGTACAGATATAACGTCATCTATATTCCATTCTGTTATATTAGATCTAAATGCTCCAAGGATTTTTTATTTGAAGACTACAAACCACGAAGCATTTAATTCATTTCCTCGTGGTCATAAGCTGTCTTCTGCAGCCTACTGTACATACATATGTTTCTCTCAATATATTACGTATTACGGGACCTACGAAAATATTAATCTACTTACTAACATAACATAACATAACCTAAACTCACGCCTATATTCCCGAAGGGGTAGGCAGAGGTGCTAGCACCCACATTTCGCCAGATTATGCTTAGGTCCCAATGTAATAGGTGGCGAGCCTATTGCCATTAACCGGGCACATATAAACCTGCGATAAATACACACATAACTCCGAAAAACATCGAAAAGTCATTGGTATGTGCCATGGTAAAACCTGGGATCGAACCCGAGACCTCGTTTCAGGTAATGGTACACAGAATTCAAGTTTCATTTTTGTAACCTTTGAGAGTTGATATTTTATATAGAGAGAGCATTGAAAGAATATTCACAATAGCACTGAAGAAATTGAATAAAGCCACGTAGATACTTTATAATATTTCCGCAATTCAAAAGCAGCATATGCAAGTACTTCTTAGCACGGCGGGAGTTAAATTTGAAGCTCTAGAAATTAGTGAACACGTAAGCAGTACTATTATTTATTCTGTGGTACCGATAGCAGTTTACATCTGACCTACTTAGGTATAGTCAACAAAGGATATAAGTACACCTACACATTTTCATATAAAGTTGTATGAAAATGAGTACACTTGTATTCATTTTCAACTGTACCCAGAGCACAGATTACGACATAGGCCTCCTAATTGCGCATTCAATCTATACCAGCTAACGTCTTCAGTGTCGCTTACAATTCCTTACGATCGAATGGTCCCAGGTTGTGGCCACAACCCTCTCAACGGGAACCCACCACTAACATAAATAATTTAGGTTAGCTGGTGTGTTAACGGAAATACAAATGATTCGATTATTAATATTCGTTGTTCTTTAATTCAATTGTTCCTTATTTTATGCAAAAATGCAGTAAAATCCATACAGTTGATGAATATACAATATCCGGTAATACTTTTGTGATTAAGTAGGCACGTGGTTATTCATCCACTGCTGAACATAGGCCTCTTCCAGGTGCAGTATTGCTCCCGATACTCTGCCCTCAGCATGAAGTCGCTAGCCGCCTTTGTCAAGTCATCGGTCCCTCTGGCTAAAGGGCTTCCAATCATACGTTTGCCTTTCTGTTCTCCACTTCAGCGGCCATCGGCCATCGACAGCGGTGGCCAGCACACTTCCTACTTTATCTTGCTTATTATGTGAGCTATATCGGTAACGGTCAATTATAATGTAATCAAATGTACAACATATTCGGAGCAATAAATATTAATATTATGTCGGTAATTAGCTAGTTCTGGCCGTATCACCTCAATTCGAATTTTATCCTTCAAAGATACTCTAAGGACGGTAATACTATCTATGTATGTATGTATGTATAGTGTTACCGTGCTCTAAGCATAGCTGGCTTCATGGCCCGCTGATGAATTTGGTAGGTATTGTGGAGTAAGTAATATATGTTTTACTTGTTAGGACTGATTAATTTATTTATTATTTACGTGTGGTTATATACTAGTTGATTTGCCATTAGTTTGAGAGGGGCTGTTGCTTGTCCTGCTGACATGATTTCTCATTTGGTGTTTACGTGTGTATTTTCTTCCTTGTAGAAATCACGAACCTGCCTGCTATAGTAGATATTACCTGCCAAAATATTTCTGCCCTGTAGCGTCAGATTCAGTTTGTTCAGTAAGTTAACGATGAAAATTACTTTTAAAGGACTTAAAGTTTGATAAGTACATTTATAAAGTAAACCTCGATTGATTGATCTTTAGTTACTTAAAGGAACAGAGAAATCAAGAACCCTTAATTAATTTTTAAGACTTCGTAATTTTGTAAATTTACCTACCTATATTCCAGGCTCTTAACTATCGACACAGAGCCTGATTGAGTAACAATCATACAAACACACAAACATCCAAACATAAACATGCCGCGATGGCACGGTGACGCACGACGCACATCTCTCCAAACCCGGGGGGGCTAGGTGGAGACCCCGTGGCCTCCACCCTCGAACCGGGTCAAGAGGATTTTCTCACAACTGAAGACCCGAAACCGGTGTCTTAGTCGGTTCGAATACGACATAACCACTCTCATAAGCTCCGGTGGGGATGGTATCCGTGGGGATTTTGCACATGGAATAAATAAAAAAAAGCATATAGAATATCTAAAAAATCTTCACAAACTTTCACGTAACAATATTAGTAGGATAATAAAGACACTTAAAATGATTAGTAGGATTCGTTTTACTACACTTGGTTCTCACGTTTACTCAATGAAAAAAGAGTAAAATAAAATTTAGGTTGCATTGCTTCTATACTTGGCGAAATCCGCTGTAAAAGTACGTAAGTAGTAGGTACGAGTACATGGGCGAAACGAACCTAAAAAAACTCATAAAATAGTAGTGATAATTTGGTTAACATTGCTTCACCTTTCATTGTTTGTTCGTCGTAAATGTTTCTTTCACACAGTTTTACTATCTCTTACAAAAGCATTCACTCACACATAACGCACCATGTAATGTATATAATACTTTCTAAAACATTATAAAAATACCATGGATTCAATGTACTAAATGATAATATCACTTAGCTATTTACTCTCTCTCTCTCTTACAAATTAATGTAAAAGTATTTAATTATAGGAAGATTGTGATCTCGAGGCTTATTACATCGTTGAGCTGATGAAATTAAAAGATTTGTTATATACAGTAGGCCTCCTTTAGTCAGCTGCAGTAGCAGCAACTGCCAGTGATATATGCGTTTTAAATGAGAAGAAAATCGCGATTGCGGCAACTTCACTCCGTAGGTACTCATCAAAATTGTATAGCTAACAACAAAATTTCATTGTCTGATAGGTTCATACGTGTGGTAACGAAAACTAACAACGAATTTATGTTTATTTTTTTTGCATTAAGTATATATAACATATTTCTTAAATGTTGTAATAATAGTTTTCTTTGTTTATAAATAAATTCGAAGTTAGCAACGGAAATCAAAACATCGTTCTGACAGTTATCAATTCATTTGAAACGCATAGTAAAATAAATTCAATTAAAACACACATACTTTTTCTATTGTTTAATAGAAAAAGTGTGACGCGTAATTCGACAGAAAGCTCATAATGATTGTTTTGGTGAAAGTATTTTTTAAATAAAAATATTTTAGAATGTGTATAATCAAAATGTTACTAACAGAAATTGCCAAAATTACTAAATATAATTTAATTGTTTATTACAAGCTAAATGTCACTGGGACAGCCCAGTAAATTCGGATAGTCGATTTTTGTTAATGTTCATTAGGCTTGGGTTTAACCACTATCTCGTATGTTGGTAAGTGCTGATGTGGTTGAAGGTGGAGCATGCTTGCCTAGGACTTCACTTCAGTCTTGAAGACTTCTAAGTTATAGCTATCCGTAAACATAGATTCGAGCAAGGAGTTCCAATCTTTGGCTGTATGCATAATGAACGTATAGTATAACCGTACCGTTTGGTACGCATGAGTGGAATGTCGACCATGTAGCGATGGCGTATCGTTGCACGTCTTATTGTTCGAAGGTGAAATGGGCTTGGAAGGACCAGAGCACACTAAGCGAAGTACATCCGATAAAATACCAAAAAAAAAAAACACGCACGGTTTTCTCCGTCAGCACAACCTCACGGGCCGCAGCCCGACGGTCGTGATCACCTTGGTCGGAGGAACCTCCCTTTGTGTTGGAGGGCCTCACATCACATTCCTTTACTATGGTGAGCCCGATGTGATCTGATCACGTCATCTTTGCTGAGCAATATCAACAGCATTCCTATCGCCACTATTCTATTCACTTCTTCAAATCGCGATAGAATGCATTAAAATTTGTTTCAATTCAAAATGTGTTTCATTTCAATATGTATGTATTCAGAAATATTTTTTTTTCCTTTAATTATTCATATTGTTATTTAATATGTACATAATATAAATAAATTTTATACATTACTATTTATTTATAGAAAAATATTTTACACACACACACTCATATTTCACAGAAAGTATTACACACAAGATGATAAGCATAAGGTACCTTATATATCGAATAAACCACAAGATCATTTAGCAAATTACTTCTTAACATAATATGAAATGTAATACTGATGTTACATCTTAATTATGGGTCATAAAACATTGCAAAGAAAGTGTAAATAACCTCATCTTGACAAGAACTAGACCGAGTCGAGATTATTCAATGGTTAACGTAACTCCATGAAAAATTAGTTTGATGACCCTAACTGTTATTTAATGAAATATGAGGCTGACTGATGAAGATCGTAACAGGTGAATTTGATCTGCATGAGCTTCGGCGGAAGGTGACAAGAACTGGTGACCTTAAAAAGTTAGGTGGAATAGTCTGAATATGGAAAGCGAAAGATCGAATGCTGTGTCTCACTTAGGTAATGTCTAATTTTTTGATAAAATAAAACTTTCATAAAAATATCTAAATCGTGAATGAATGAAATGAATTTAGACTTCATTTAACCTATCAGCGGCGGAGTATCAAAAGATGGACAAATCATGAAGATGGAAATTTTAAAGTAGGTACATGTACATTACGGTAGATTTTCTACTACTTTACCGTACCCGTACCGTACTGTAGTAGTACTAAGTACTACTACAGTACGGTACGAAAGATTCGATGCTTTTCGAAGTTATGTGTGTATTTATCGCAGGTTTATAAGTGCCTCGGAGAGCACGTTAAGCCGTCGGTCCCGGTTGCCATACAAACATCTATGGCAGTCGCTACGGGTAGTTGGAGCCCTCAAAAGTCCAACCAGCCTAACTTGGAACTTCGATATCGCCATTGGTCATTAGACCATTGGTTGTGGAGGTCAGATGGCAGTCGCTTCACGGAAAATATCGAAGTTCAGCCGCATCACAGTTAGACTGGAAAGCCGACCCCAACTGAGTTGGGAAAAAGGTTCAGGGAATGATTATGTACATTACGGTAGAATATTTTTTCTAGCTTATTGTGCATAAATCTACAACAGGAGACAAAGACTGCTCCCGACAGCTTCCAGCTTATGCTCGAGTAAATCATCATATTAAATTGTTTCTCTAAATACATCTCACTACTTTACTGCACTAATACTGTAACTAGTGCTCGCCATTATGTAAGTAATTTTAATTCTTTGAACTGGTCCAATTCTGTTTATCAATACATAGTATAAAACAAAGTCACGTTCTCTGTCCCTATGTCGTTATGTCCCTTTGTATGCTTAAATCTTTAGAACTACGTTTTTAATAGATAGAGTGATTGAAGAGGAAGGTTTGTATGTATATAACATCATGCTACAACCAACTGGTGAGGAGCAGAAGGGAAAAATGTTGCAAAAACGGGGTGACGCAGACGAAGTTGCGCAGGTCAGCTAGTTATGTTATGAAGGAAACGAATTTAATAAATTGTCATCAATTCATCGGGAAATTTAGCATATTTATTTAGGTGTGCTACTGTTATTTATATTGTGGTTTGGGTATTAGTTTATCCGATATTTCGGCGCTGTTTAAAGTGTCATGATCACAGAAGACTACTGCTACTACTGGCAATAATTTGTTACTGTTTTTTTCTTACTTCCAAATGAAATTTAATATTGTACTGCCAAATATTTCTTTTTGAAACGACTACCTAAACTCCCAGTATTCCTAAACGTAAAGCACTGCTGCAATTGGTCGAAATGATTTAAATAAATTTGAATTGATTTAAAAAACTCCTTTTAAATGTAACTAGGGACTAGGGAAATTAGTGCTTTTTATTCATTATTAACGAAATTATTAATAAGAAAAGGTTCGGAATAAAAACAAGTGAAATCTGGAACAAAGCACGTAGATGAGAAACCGATACGCAGGTTACATATCTTTGCAGTTTCCCCTTTAAGCGTACAGTGTGCAGCTTTCTTATAAGTATACTAATTATAAATTAAAAAGCGGAAGACGTTAAGTTGACAGCTACTAACTTCTACTGACTTCGTTGACTATGTATTTTCGTTTGACCGAGATTTCACGATTCACGACACAGTGCACTCTGCGTGCACGCTCGTACGTGCTGAAGGACCGCTCATACGCACGCACGTCTAGTTTTCACGGTGTTGTTTATTTGCATTTCACATAATAAGTATACAATTTTACGCTCGTTCCACTAGGATACCCAAGTCAGTACCCCAGGGGACTGTACAACACTCGCTATTCCACTTCGATCCCTCAGGGGATTGTACAGCACTCACTATTCCACTTTGATCCCCCAGTAGGTATAACCGCGGTAGCCTAGTGGTATGGGTAATGGACTGCTGCGACGAGGTCTCGGGTTCGATCCCAGGTTTTACCATGGCACACACCAATGACTTTTCGATGCTTTTCAAAGTTATGTATATATTTATCGCAGGTTTATAAGTGCCCGGGTAATGGCAATAGGCTCGCCACCTATTACATTGGGACCTAAACATAAACTGGTGAAATGTGGGTGCTAGCACCTCTGCCTACCCTTCGGGGATAAAGGCGTGAGTTTATGTGTTTTAGGTATTGCTAAAACTGGGTCTGCTGGGGTGAGGGATATGTTCGCTATTATCTTAGCTCCGGTAACTGAAGACCTAAAGATGCCAACTAAGCTCCGAAGGGTAGTTCAGATTTCGCGCATGGAGAAAAAAAGGTAAGTATTACTAAAACTTCTTGAGGGCCCTGGGCCAGCCGTGGAGTGACGTATATATCAGAGGCTACCTCACCCTCTTGTAGGTTGTAGGTATTTATATCTGCTATCTTTCATATCTAAAATTCTGGGTTTCCATCAAAATTGCTACTACTACTCATATAAAATTAACCTTCACCGCCATCTTTAATCATACCAACTTATTGCCGTCCTGGTTAACGTCTTAAGTTAGTTTTAAACTCAACATTTAAAATGGCTTCAAAGATTTAAACGGTTGACTGCGCGTGGCTCTTTGCCAAAACACTGACCCAAATGAATTAGCTGTTTGTATGCATAATTTAAGATAAAGGGAGGTGTTCTACCCGTTTATATTATACTTAACTAGCTGACCCGCGCAACTTCGTCTGCGGCAAAAACGGGTTGCAACATTTTTCACCAGTTGGTTGTAGCATGATGTTATATGCATATAAACCTTCCTCTTCAATCACTCTATCTATTACAAAAATCGCATCAAAATCCGTTGCGTAGTTTTAAAGATTTAAGCATACATAGGGACAGAGAAAGCGACTTTGTTTTATACTATGTAGTGATGGGGAGGAGTAGCCCAGCGTAAATTAAATAAATATGCTTGTTGTAAAATGTAAAATCCGGTAAATTAAAGGTCCGATTCGTGAGAGTAATGAATAATTAACCACTCCAAATTCAATTTTTATCAGACATTTTTTCGTCTGCATTCTCGGTCTGTTATGAAATTACAATCATAATTTATGAAAAAACAATATTTTATATTATATCACACAATGGAATCACAAAATACATCGAAAATAACAACACGCATGCATGCATGACAAGCATGCATGAAGAAGGTAATGAGAATGAATGAAGCGAGAGTAGTATGTCGGAATCGTAGCAAATGGAGTTACGTGATCTCTGCCTACCCCTATGGGAAACAGGCGTGATTTTATATGTCTGAATATATTATTTTAAAATAGCTCCTACGGTCCCGGAACCTTTCTGATGAGACCGTAAAACTGAGCGCCACGATTACGCGTTAATGGTGACCTGAAACTCTACCTTTTCATCAGGCGAGGTGCAGTCAAATTGACGTGTCCTAAATATAAAAAAAATAATATCTCATAATACTTCTCATGAGTGTATATATTTGTTATCTTATAAATTAAACACGTACCTGCTCGTATAATTTTCTTACACTCGATAGACACAAATAACATTTCTAACATGTCCAATGCAGGTTAAAAACAATACCGTAAAAAGTCTCAGATATATTTTTTCGGGAGCAAAACGAAGATTCTTGGCCATCACACACAAATGTGACAGCGCCATGCAGGGCACGTATCTTCTAATACTCCGACAATGGTTCGTGAAAAACTTTGTGTTCAACCAAATCTGTTCAACTTGAAGAAGGTCTCTACATACGAGTATGTGGGATTTACGACGCTAAAAGAATATTACCCTTTACTGACTACCGATTATATTGTTGAAGAATTTTCAATTAAATTATGTACATTTCCACTCTTGCGATTGTTTCTGCAAATCATTTTGTAATTTTTTTTTTTTTTTTTTTAAAAACAAATCTGAATAACTTAGTCGATAAAGGTGTCATAACAGACAGACCTACCATTGGGTACAATTTTTTATACCAATAAGGAAGCAGAAAAGCACAAGGCCCAACTGATGAAAAGTGCTTCATGCTCGTGCGGCTAACCATGTAGAGAGGAGAAGGGAGAGTTAAGAGTGTTAAGAGAAATCCTGTACTATCAGTGCAGAGGACAATGTAAAGTTTCTCGGCCTTCCCGCTGACAACACAAAACTTCTGCAGTAAGTTCTGGCTACCCTACTCACTGCTAGAAACATAACACAAGGTTATTATTAGCCGCGGTATTCTGTAGGATGGAGGTAGCTCCCCAGTCGGATTGCTCAATTAGGACTGGGGAAAACTTCTTCTCCTACCTCCATTACTTAATATTGGCATATTTAATCATACGTAGATGTTTTATCGTAGCATTTGTTAATCACATCATGAATTGGACAGATATTTTGTCAATGTAAACCTTTGAAAATGCCGCAAGGCGAAACCGGTTAGGTACAATAATAAATATAATGGAGAAGTAGAAGTGTGTTATCAATAATGTATAACAATAAGTTCCACCAAGTGCCATAAATCAACAGTATAAATAATATTGGCTTCTTTGTCTTTTTATTTTATTTCTTCGTTGCCAAGCCTCACAACACTTACGGATAATCTCAAAAACCAGAACATATAATCACAAGCATGTCCCATTTTCACACACCCATAAACATATACATACATATAAACGCACACACATGTAATTACTCAAGTGTAATCATTCCTAACGGTACTCGCACCGGTGATGACGGAATGCGGGTAGTGGCTTGGTGGAATCTCGATAATCGCTCTAATAACCAAACCCCGTGATTATAAAACTTTTTATACTACTTAGGTGGCAGACAAGTACGCGGCCCACCTAAGGGAAAGTGGTTACAGTGGCCTATTGACGTTTGCAACACCAGCGGCGTCACATTCGTGCTGCTGACCATATAGAGGGGAGGATTCCCCTGCCGGGGAAGGAAGAAACTGTTTTTGTTTTTTTTCAGACTATGTATTTTTATTTTTTACAGGGAACTGTTGACGCAGGTCTAATGTAAGTATTTACCATTTGTAAGGGGATCTGCCACGGAATCATCTTAAAGTTATTATGAACAATTTCTCATAGGTAGATTATATTCTAATAATGTAACATCACTATGTTAATTTTTCTATTTATTTATAACTAGCTGACCCGCGCAACTTTGTCTGCGTCACCCCGTTTTAGCAACATTTTTCACTTCTTCTCCACACCAGTTGGTTGTAGCATGTTGTTATATAAATCTTCCTCTTCAATCACTCTATCTATAAAAAACCGCATCAAAATCCGTTGCTTAGTTTTAAATATTTAAGCATACATAAGCAGGCAATATTGAACCACATCCATGTAACACATATTTTTGCAAATAAAAATCTTGAATCTTGAATCTTATTTTTTTCAGTATTCTGATATTTAGATAGATAGCTTATCCTTCATTATTTTAATACTGTGGACCTTATCAACTAGACTGTAGCAGGATGTTATCAATTCAATCAATCGGAGTCCACTGCTGGACATAGGCATCTCCCAATGTACGCCACTGCTCAGTATCCTAGCCTTCCGCATTAACAGACTTTATTTAAAAAATAAAAAATAAAGTAACTAGAATAAAACCATAACAAGGTGACGAATTTCTTTTTATAAACACTTTATTTCACTTCGAAATGAACAATAAAAAAGTAAGAATGTTCTGAGAATTTTAGTCCAAAATGACTACTTTTATATTATGCAACATACGGTTCTCCCTACGCTACGCTTTCATTACTTAAGTTGATAGATACTTTAGATAAACTTGGTTGATCACGCACGTTCTAAATTACCTTAGCACGTTTAGATGACTTTCTTTGTGATAAGTCCTTAAACGTCAACTTTATGAAATCTACAAAATCATGACTCAGAGTACAAATTACCAGGTAATAAAATAAAATCAAATATCTTTTAATAAGAATATTTATTAATATATACCGAATATATATACCGAAATTACTAATATTCCCTTTAACCCCTTCTGCTAAGCTCAATAGCTTGTGTTAGGAATGGGTTCACCTGGGTAGTGTAATGGCTAGAATTCGAACGGGAGCCCTCCAGATCGTAAGGCTGACTTCTAAACCAATAAAATCCTTTTGGTGTTCGCGTTAGCTTCTAAAACTTTCTAAACAAGTGACAATTCATTACTCATCATCGTGCAGAAAGAAATGGTTGACGTGTATTTTGAATCGATTTAGATCAGAATTAATGCTCCAACGAGACTCGAATCCGCGGCCAGTATCTTGCAGTAGAAAAGTAAACTAACCACATGATAACGAAATATTGCAGTCAAACCAGTTGTTGGTCTTTTTAGGTTACAACTACCCGCAACGACTGCCATAGATATTCTTATGACAACCGAGACCAACGGCTTAACGTGCTTTCCGAGACACGACCAGACCAATGTAAATAGCCCACGGAGGACCGACTATATGATTAGATGAAGGAGATTTAACAGTAAGAGCAACCTATCATCATGCAATTCATCGTGGAAGATGATTGAAATGATTTTACATGCAAAAATTTTCCCGTAAAACACATTCTATTCCAAACACATGACACTAGAACTGATGAGTGACGTAAGAGCCTAAACTTTGTCCCTTTCCGACGTTACCCTGACCGTTTGAAGGCTTACAACTCAATTGCTTTTGCAACAACTCCGCTTGCTTCAATTCTCCATGAAATAGCCATATTCATAGCATACAATGAATAGCATGGTGTAACTGATGGATGCAGTCTATGCAGATTGCAAAAAAAAAACCTGATGAGTGAGGGAGTGAAGGGCAGTGTTGCCGTTGCAAATTTTTTTTTTTTTTTTTTTTATTTCATAAGGTATTTAGTTTCATAGGGTTTTTGGTTTATGATTTCGTGTTATGTGCTGCAGCTGATTTAAATATAAACGCATTTTTCTTTCTTTCTTTTTCTTTTCTAGCATACAAATACTTGCACTGCATAGTCTGTCAGCGTGTTAAGAGAACACTGTCATAAAGATGAGCTCAGCAGGGAAAATTAAAATTATTATGATACTACATTTAATACTAAGCATAAGAAAGTACGTACCCATCCAATGTGCATCTTAAATTACATTCCGCACTTTCATTCCTGTCGCCTTCATCACGGGCAGATGTACTAACTCTCTCTACACACTATCAAGAGTTATTGCACATTCTTACTTTCATGTGAAACATAAGATATATATTGTCTTTCACCGCATTTACGCAGACGTTGACGAATGTGGAAGATTTAAAATATAAATATATGATCGTTTATCACTTCTAGAGGTTAGACGTGTCAGTGTAAAGTTTAAAGAAAGTACTCGTAAAATAGCTAAGTCTATTTGGGCGTTAACTTGTGAGACTAAAGCCTGGGTTGCACGATCTTTGTTACTGTTAAATTTGAATTGGAATAGAATCAATGCTACGGTTACTATTAAATTGCGTGTGCTAGTGTCTGTTCTGTGTGTCTGTCAAACTGTGAATGGATCTTCTCAGGAACGGCTACCCCAAACCAGTGGTTGATATGTACCTAAAATTGGGAGAAATAGTCAATCTAATTGAGAAGGCTCAAACTTAGGGGCCAGGTTGGAGTCAAAGTGTCAGCGATAGCTCCGGAACACGCACCCTAAAACAAGATAGGTTAAGAACTAACGCCCCTAGTGTTGCAACCACTTTCCAATAGGTGGGTCGTGTGCTTGTGCCATCTGAAGTTACTAAGAAAATTTAAATAATTCATATCGGAAAGGGCCTGCCTTCTGAATAACCCCAATAAAGAAAGTTGCTACAGAATCTTATTTTTTGACGTGACAACGTCTTATAAATTGGCTTGCCGGGTGACACTTCAAGAAACTGCGTTACGCTCCGCTCACGTTATGCGCTCACAATGAGAGCGAGTGAGAGGCACGCGTCCCTTCCACTCGGGCATGGTTAGCCCGCCTAAGAGCGAGAGAGACAGACATATTAATGTTTTAAATATAATTCTTTGTATAAATAAATGTTTTAAATTGTTACTATTATTTCATCCTTCTTCCTACTATACGAATGAATATTCACATTAAAATTATTTTACCACTCAAAGTCGTTGTCACGTAAAACTTTCGCCCGTATACCGACTTTACAGGCAACCAATTTTTTTAAGTATCTTTGAATGTTTCGGCATTACAAGGATATTTGAGTGTAAACTAGACGTGTAGGTGTTTCTATGTATAATATGAGTGTATTTACAAAAAAAAATGTATCTATGTATGTTTATCCGCATTCTAGAACCCATAACACAAGCTAGTTAAACTATGCTTACCATGTGTCTAGATGACGTTGTGTAGATTGTCCTAGAATATTTATTTATTTATTATTATATTATTCATCCTCCAAGACATTAATTGGTAGCGCTTGTGCGGCTAGGCACCTAACTAATTTCCTTGCGATTTACACCGGGTAATATAATATATAACATAACAAAAAATCGGGTCAATTTTTTTCCAAATTTATTGAGCTGCTACATTTTTAATTAGGAATTTATTTTCGGCATACCCATTTTTTGTGCAAAGAGCCCAATTGGCGGCAATAGGCTTGCCCCATATTACGTGGGACCTAAATTTATGGTTAGCGAAATGTGGGAGTTTAATACACCTCTGCCTACCCCTTCGGGAATTACAAGGGTGAATACATGTATGTACATTCATCTGTCAATTTTATTTAAGACAGCCCCATGCAGTGGCGTAGCTAGGTAACCAAGGGCCCCGGGGCAAATTAAGAAAAGGGGCTCTACTGCTATCCAAACTGATTAGGATTTATGAAATAAAAATATGAAATGTACAAATACTTTAAAAATGCTACCTACTTTGCTCCCGAACGGCTGAACCGATTTCGATGTAGTTTGTTTTGTTTGAAAGCTGAATTAGTCTTGTTCTTAGCTAGGTTTGATGAAAATGTATCCAAGATGGCCGCCGCTACAAAATGGCGGACTACATATTTTTGCACAATTCCCTCAATATGGATGTCAAATGAAAGGGCTTGACGAGTAGAATACGATACACTATGACAAATTTCAAATCCAAGATGGCCGCCACCAACAAATAGCGAATTACCTTCTAAATTTACTAGTCCGTCAATATGGGTATCAAATTAAAGTGCTTGGTAAGGAGAACAATTTAAAAACTATAAAATAAAAATTAAATTAAAAATTTGAAAAACCCCCGACACAAAAAATTACTTCAAAAAGTAAAAAATAACTAATTCATGTGTTGTCGTTTTGGGGACCTTGAATCGTTTCATAAACACGTGGGAGTGTATTACCTAAACACATATGAGTTCGCGTTTTACAAAAAAGACGCGTTTATTGCTTCATAATTTATTAGACAGCTCGACAGAAGATGATTCTCATTTTGAATTTGATGCACGTATAGCTTCATTGACTAAAACGGCAAAAATTTGGATAGAACGCCATATAAGGCTTAAAAAGGACCGAAGCGAAATCTTCCATGATTTAGCCGTCTATTCCACCTAGTTACAAATAGCCAACTAGGAGTAGGTGTTCACCATAATTACATTATTTACCAGTGCTTTTGCTAGGAATATATTTAAGAAATGCAGGAAAATAAATAATGTCATTAAGGTCGAGATTTGCTAGTGCATGTTTTTCTGAATTGTCATAGCTTTTAGACTATGAAAAACATATGCATCCAATTTTAGACCGTAAGGACATTATTTATTTTTAAATATGATGCATTTATCTATATGTTAGATTATCTATATATTTGTATAGGTACGCGGATAATAAGCTCACCATCTTTCCTTTTATGTCGGTGCTCACAGATACTCTACGATGAAATATATTAAAGATACAGATATCTTACTGTATCTGCGTAATGTGTGATACCCTTAACTTTTGAATTTCTCTCAACTGAGTTGTCATGATTAAAGTAGGGTTGCATCCAATTTCCAAAAGTTCAGTTCTATCGAGATTTCTGGGAAGGATTCGAGGGCCCCCTGAGCTTGAGGGCCCCGGGGCACCGCCCCGCCTAGCCCCTTGGTAGCTACGCCACTGGCCCCATGCTTCACGTATTCCCCTCTTCAAGAAAGGGCGGATCTTTCCGTAATCGGTCCTATCTATGAGCCGGCGAATATTACAACATTAGGCTGACGAAGCGTTGTTCGTCTCCGTGTTCCGTTACTGTGTCAAGATAGAAATGAGGACATGTCATTTTTCAGCGCAACCTCTTCAAGAAGGAAATTGGTATATACTGTAGGTACTAGGTAACCATTTAAGTAGTGTGTACGAAAAATATTTGGAAATAAATTATATAATACCCATTGTCCGAAGTTTACGCGCATACTCATTGAAATACAATAACTTTTTGGTTCCATTAAGAAATGATTGTTGATTCAATACCGAAGTTATAATCTACTAACTGTTTCCGGCGGATCCGCCCGTGTGGATTTCAGTTATCGTGCAGTGCAATATAGCCTATGTATGTTACTCAGATTTTATTGGCAATGGGACTAATATAATTGGTTATAGGTATCTATAATAAGTTATAAGCAGGGCGAATGCTCTGACCACTTGAGCTACTAGACCATGTCTAGACTATTCGAAACTCTCCTTTACTTCTTAAGGGGCGATGTTGGAGCCACCGACTATCCCATGAAGTATCGGAAATAATCGGAGGAAACGAAAGACGGTACGAAAGAAAAGTTAGCATATTAGTTCTCCAAAATTTCATAAAGCGCAAACCATTTCTTTTTCAACATTTAAGCCGTAGATCTGATGTAGAAAATTATGTTAAGAAAAATGCGTATTTTATTTGAGTTTATACAGGTCGAGACTAAATTTTTAATAATAAAGAATTGTTCAAATTAGAAGAAAATCAATTTAATAATTAATTGAATAGATTTTATTAAAAGATTTAGCCTTCAGTTTTTTTTTTCAAAGTAATAAACAAAATTGCTTTTTTTTTTCAAATCTTAACGTTTTCATCGATTCGATTATACCGGTATAATTGGATAATAATCATCGCGGTTTGATTAACCAGTATTACAAAATATTTATAATGAACGGAAATTTACGAGTATAGCCAAACGCAAGAATTCCCTTTTGGCTAAACCTTGACATTTACACATTTTTCTTGTTTAACGCGGATATGCGTAGACTCATCTTATAAATTTAAGTGAGTACATAAATAGATGCTAAATAACCAGATGGTTATAATAGGCCCTCTGCCAATAAAATGATTTTTAGATACTCTGTTACTTTAGTAACCGCGGTAGCCTAGTGGTATGGGTAATGGACTACTGAGACGAGGTCTCGGGTTCGATCCCAGGCTATGTGTGTATTTATCGCAGGTATATAAGTGCCCGGTTAATGACAATAGGCTCGCCTATTACATTGGGACCTAAACATAAACTGGCCAAATGTGGATGCTAGCACCTGTGCCTACCCCTTCGGGGATATAGACACACACACACACTATTCTAAATTCAAATTCTAAATTCAATGAAATGTTATATATTATTAGTAATTCAAACCACACTTTGGAGCCTGAGATCTCCTTATTGTATTTTGATTGGTAGATATATCGCCTTTTTTAGTTTCTTAATACATTTTTTTCTTTTGTATACCACCGAGTCGATCAACATACTCACTATCTACCCCCAGTTCCGGCGGTTCGCTAAACTTCCGGTGGCTGTTAAACGTTTGCAACCCCAGAGTTATCACTGTGTCGTTACCGGCTTCTATCTCCCAAGGGGTATTGGCGACCAAACTCATAACATTAGGCAAATAGTCTCGCTTCACTGCGGTTTCTGTTTCTACAAGGTGGAATTTGCTAAGATGGCTGGTTCTAAATGTGAACAGGGAATCCCTTTATGCGCCAGTTTCTCTGTCTTAACCGGTGTATTCTTAGCCTTTTATTTTAACATTAACAGTGCAGTTAAAATACCGGTCAGATATAAAACAGGTTGCACCATTTGACAATTGTTAAAATGTCATCATAACTTGACGCTAACTGTAACCGGCCACGTTCAAATGTCACATTCTATGAAAAAGGTAACTTTAATCGAGTTACTAAATACTCTGGTGCAACACATTTAACCAAACCATTAGAACCAATGTTACTGTTATTGTTAAATTTGACGGAAACTTTAACTTTAACAGGTAGGTTGTGCAACTAAGCTTTGGAAACATTTAAATATATTTTGTTTTACTATTAGATATATGTGGATATTTGCCATTATTATATTGTTTGAAGTTCAATATGTCGGTGCAAGAGAAACACCACACAACGCTTGGCTAGTATCCCAATATCTGTAATAGCAATGTGAATGACTCTCATGTTTTAAATAGGCAGCAATGTTTTGTTGGTTAAAATCAAAGACTTTTACTGAAACTTTAAAAAAAAAACCGAAAATACACTATTACTTGTCTTGAACTCGGTGCTTATCAATAGATAACTAAATATCTTCTGTGAACAAGTTTTTTTGTTTCAAAAAAGTAATTTCAGCTTTCCAGTAATCGCTAAAAAGCTGCGTGACAGACAGATTAACAGATCCTTTGAGTACCAACTCCTAGAGTTTTTATGCAATGGAAACTAACAACAAGTTACTGTATTTCCACCATTCTATACTTGAAAAAACGAAATAAATAAAACACTTTAAAAATATTACATTCTAGAACCAAGCGGTTGGGTGACACTTTCCTTTCCACCCCATAAAATATACCTCCTCAGTACAGTCCCGGGGTCTTTAAGTGACGCGTGAACAAGCACTTAATGGTGCCGACAAGATGAGGGAACATAATAACCATCGTGTTGTGTTCCCGCCGGTAAGTAGGGTAGCCAGAGCTCACTATACCCCTCCTTCCCCTCCTCTTCCTAGCCTCCCCACCCCTTCCCAGCTCTCCCCCTTTCCCTTCAGGGTGGGCAGCGCGTGTGACACCCTTAGTGTTGCACACGTTCATAGGCCACGGTGGCCGCTTTCCATCAGGTGGGCCGTGTGCTTGTCTGCCACCTACGTAGTACAAAAAAAAAGGGGCCAACATCATAACATTGTATAGGTTTTTTTTGTTCGATAGGCCACAGATTACCTAATAGTTGACAGGCTTGCTTTGACCCACTATCTCACCTGGTGGTAAGTGATGATGTGGTCGACGGTTGAGCACGCTTGCCTAGAAGTAACATATTCACTCTAGTCTTGAAGACTTCCAAGTTATAGCACAGAAACACAGATTCGGGTAAGGCGTTTCACTCTTTGGCTGTAGGCATAACGAACGTATCACCGAATCGTTTGGTACGTATGAGTGGAACGTAAAGGTGTCTATAATAGTGACCGTTTTTTTAAGAGTTAGCCTTCAGCTTAAAATTAGGCGAGGTGAAGTCATATTGAAGTATCTTCTTATAGTAAAAACCTACTTATTTCCTTCCAAAGTTAACTCTGAGTCAATCAAAGCGGTTCGAACGATGACATCAGGATATATATTTTTTATTTAATAGCTTTTTTGTGTAACTGTTTATAATAATATGCGAACATAAACATTATGGGATTGGACATAATAATGAGAATTCAGTGCGAAAAGTCGCCTAACCGGTCTTTTAATCGATGATACAAAACTCTATGTAACAGTATCTTACAGTTACATGTCGGGATGTCATTGAGTTTTTGAAGATTATATTTTAATCTGGTAACATTTTTTTATTGCTTCTGAAAACATAACCTCTCAATTATTCTCTTAAGCAATCGGGGACAATCGAGAGTTCCAATTTCAAATCTGAATTTTAAAGTCACCTTCATTGAATACTCTTGATAGCAATTTTTTACATACACACATATATATTCTTTCTTTTTCATCAATCTAGACAAAACGTACAATTAAAATACAGTAGCATACAGGTAAATCCCCAAGAAGGTAGACAGAGGTGTACCTACTAACACCCACATTTTGCCATGAATGATTATGGATTCCACTATTGCCTTGCTGGCAATAATCATTCATCTTGAACTGGGACTTTTTGAGATGGAATAACTAATAGTCACCTTACACGAAACCCCCGTGAAGAAATGTGGTCATTCGATTCTACTTCATCTCAAGCCAACACGGCAATAAACATGCATGTTCATAATACAAATATTCACACTGAGCAGGCATCAAAACCAGAAAATAAATACTTATCCTACAAAGTGAAATCGCTCTTTCCTATGTAGCAGTCGAATGCTTTACGTAACCAACCCAATAGCAGACCGTTTTATAGACATTAGCCAAATAGTGAAGTTCGTTACTACTTAAAAATGTTTGTCAAATTAGGAATGTTTCTAATCTGCTAACCTGTTATAATAATCTGTATTTGAGTTATATTCTATAACAGGTCAATGACCAAGTAGAGAAATAAACGGACTTGTATTTGAAGTTTCGGTCAACTGTATCTTAGAACTTGTCTAAATTCCTATGTAGGATGATACATCTGAATAAAACCAGATATAAGGCAAGTAATATGTATGTGTGTGTGATTTAAAACCTGCTAAGTGCGAATCGGATTCGCGCCCGAAAGTTGTCATACCACCATACCATATTATATTTCAGCTCTAGCATACCGCGATTAGGTTATCGCGAAAGACTACTTAACCACCAATACTCTACTTGTGCAGAAAATTTTGTAAAGCAATTATTATCTACCTTTTAAAAAGGCACGAGTTGTGGACCCAAAATGTATTTTTCGGCTGTCTTTTGATGATAGTACGGGGTCATTGATGTGATATAGGTAAGTAATCAGTGATTTCTATCTACTCTAGAATATTTGCCATATGCCTGTCTAAAACCTACATGGAATATAATGGTACATAGGTAAATGGTACTATCGAGACCTGAATACTACTGTGGTACTATCGTACTGTAGTGAATACACTCATACCATGATTGCTTTTACTTTGCGGTTGAATAGGTACACCTAGAAATTGCATTTAATGTGATGCAATGAAGCAAATAGTTCAGCTTTGTAATACGCAAGCAGTGCACTGTAAGAAAAATAGATTATTTCAAAGTGTGTTTGCAAACTAAATATTGTGATTTAGTGGGACGAAAATTACAATAAATTGACTTTAAAAGTATCAGGATGTAATATCAAGATTTTTGATTCGTACTAAGAGTCAATGACCAATACCACATAGGAGTAGGCACTACCTAATGTTAATTAGGTTTTTATTGTAGTGCGGCAATAAGTGGTAGTAGTGTGTAGTTGTTGCAAATTACGAATATAAATATGTGTGTTTTCGTGCACGCGCATGCATTGACACGACATCAAATGTCTGTTATCCAATAATCTGCAACAAGTACCTAGGTTAAATCAAGGTTAGCGACAAAACTACTGCCTAGAAACAAATCTTTCACCGCGAAGGTAAACCTAAGATGGGAAACCACCTGGCCTGAAGAAAGATGCATAAATTGAATGCGACGCAAATATTCAAGAGCAATGGCGCACATTGAAGAGGTCTATATCCAGTAATGCAATAACTTAATTGAATGAATTTGATTCATTACTTTTATAGTTTTGGTACAAATTATAATCTGGTCTAGCGTAGTAGTTAATGAGTCTGTTTTACAATCGATAGATCCCGGATCCGATCCAATTCATTACAAAAACGATGTGTTTGTACCCCCACAAGCCCTATGCTTAGCTGAAGAGGTTGGAGAGAGGAGGGGGAGGAGGAGGAGAATATTAGTAATTTCGGTTGCTACGAGTAATAATTTACTAAAAAACTGCACTTCATTGAAAAGTTGCTACACTTAATACAAAATAGAGCAACATATATGAGGTTTTGAACTCTTGCGATATGTCTAAGAAATAACTGAACTATTGTGATACTCTAGTTTTGCTTAGAAGATATGCCTCCCGGTCACGTCATTTACAATTTAGTACTTAGTTAAATTATCACGAATCTAACATAACTTAAGAATTACTTGGAACCTAGAAGTAAGTACTTGGTACCTTCCTAGGTACAAAATATGAAGAAAATATCACTTAAACTATCTAGAGGTATTCTAGGTGGGCAATTATACGCTGTGTTCTACTTATTCCGGAACTGGTTACGCCTAATAAGTTAAAAAAAGTTGATTTACTGTACTTATAAATCGGATGCCAACATAAAACTCTTTACTTACGACTTGTGCTTGCGGTATGACCGAGAGTGGACAAAAAAACCGCGAAAGAATCAAGGCCACTCAGCTTTGAGGCTAGACATACTTTTGTTCATAAACACGGGCTAACATTCAGCAACCTTATTTACAACACTCGAACAAAACGTCCTCTCATTAGAATTTAATTATTTATTTTTGTTAAAGCACAATCTACATAGTACCCTTGTCCCTCACGAAGTAACGGCCTTTCCCGTCATTATCAACTAAATGTATTCATTTATTCAAGTGTTCCTCCGCGAGACTTGTTAGCCTATCAACTTGTATATTTTCAGTACCCCTGATGTTTTCCCTGTATACTTAACATCATTCTGACTCAAAACTTTCATGCTAAATTCAAAACTGTTCAAACTCACCTCTGTTGCTATTTCCACCTTCGCACCTTAACGCTGAGTATTCCAACAAAGTGTTCCTCCTTCAATAATTCACAAACTTCCACTTAAGGCTCAGACACGATATGAAATCACCATGAAGATTTGAAAACATGAAATCTCCATAATTCGCAACATTTCACAAATCACATTGAACTTGCCAAGAGTTGAGAGCTTGTAAAAGGCTATATTGATAAAAGTTCTCTCACACGCGGCTGCGTACTATAATGTATCACGTTAAAAGTTTACGGTGCAAACTTGGCTCCTGCTTTACCACTAATGAGGATGATGGAGTTTACAGCAAAAGAGTTCTTTACTTGTGACTATTCGTTTAAAAATCGAACGGTTATGTGGAGTGTGCGCGAACGCAATGACGCGTGCAAGTTGTCCGACTAGAGGGCACAGACCTCGGAGCTTGTGGCAGCTCAGGCGCCGACTGCCGAGACGCGAGTACCGTTGCTCGAGAGTGGGAGCGAGGTCGCCGCGAGCCACAGCAGCAGGCTTTGACATTTCTAAGTTATTTCGTTACTTCATATCGAAGTCATGACTAGCTTTTGTTGTTGTTCTGTTGGTCTATTTGTCCGGAATTGTAGTGTTTGTAGATTGCCTTGATAGATTGTTTATTGATGCAAATTTTGAAGTGAAAGGTTTCATTCATAATTAATACTTAATTAGAATTTGGAGCCCGTGCAAGTCGCTATGAAGGTCAATTTGTGTACCAATTTGGTCAATGTATGTACCAATAATAGTTCTTCTTGTTGCTGCATATTTGTTATGACTAGTTTTTATTTTAAATGAAAGAGCTGTGAAACTTAATTATAACATTTATAACTATTCAATAAAATCATTCGCTATCACAAAATAGCCTGTCAACAGGAGTAACACATTTCTCTAACACCCTGTATAGATAGTTATACATATCAACTAGAAACAACATCTATGGAAGAAGGAGATTCTAAAACACAAGTTAAAAAGAGCAGCACAAAAATTGCATTTCGATTAAATATTTACATAATCATAATAATAACTTAATTCAGCTGAAGCATCAGTAGCTTAATCGTTACAAACCATTGAGCTTAGCTGGAGGAGTTAGAGTGAATATTAGTAACTCCGGCTGCTAATATTCTTTAAAAAAAACGAAAATTCTGATCTAAGTGATCTCTTGATGTAGTGCAGGCTAGAAGAACCCGAAACCAGTTAGTCACGCCTTAAAAAAGTCCAATCAGAAGCACCCAAAAGTAATGGTTTATACAAATGATCTATGTAATGACAGTACAAGAAGCTCCAAAGTACTTTGTTGAAGAACCAGTAGTGCTAAATTGCTTGTGTCAGGAAAAAATTCACATCGATAAATGTAATAATTGTAATAAATATTCACTTTTAAACTTTCGCGTTTCTTGATATTCGTTTAGCGAAACCCGGGTATTAACGCAATCATTTGGTAAATACAATCAACTTCTGACCACCGCTAGTGCAACCTGGCCGACATTCATGTTAAGCAAATCAAAAGGTAAGTTATTGGTACGTACCCTTTGCACACCTATTCACCATATGATCGCGTAAAATACCCGGCTTTTGCTAACGAAGTGTAATAAAACTTTGATCCCGTGACCTCCGCCCTATAACCTTTATATTTACTCCTACTAAATTAACCTTATACATCTAAGTAAGAGAGATACAAGACATTGTTTGAAGATATTACGTGAAACCTTTAATTACCTAAACAAAGAACTACACAATAGAACATTGCCTTAGTCATAAACCTTCAAATTTTCACTGTTTACGATTGCAATAAAGTAACGACATATAAACGTACGTCTAGATTTGTGGCAGGAACAGTGAACCGAACAGCGTGGCATCAAGACATATTGAATGTGGACGTAACAACTTATGGCACATGGGCACACAAACTAGAGTGGTTTTATACCACTTAGGTGGCAGACAAGCACTCGGCAGAAAAGGAGGGAAGGGGAAAGGGGGAGGTTAAGTGAGTCTCTATGCTGTCGGTGCAGACGAGAAAGAAGAGTTTCTCGGTCTTCCCACTGACAACACAAACCCTTTCCAGTGAGCTCAGGCTACCCTACTAACCCGGTGGTTAAGTAAAGCGGTCCGGTGAAACAACACAAGGTTATTTATTATTAGCCGCAATATTCTGTAGGGCAGAGGTACTTCCCCAGTCGGATTGCCCAATTAGGACGGGAGATACCGTCATGTCCTACCTCCGTCGATCGATGGCTGCCAGTTAATCGAGTCGATCGATGTTTTCATTTAAGCTCAGCTATCACACAGCTGAATACGGGACGGACACGCACTTCTGACACGGTCGTGGTAAAATGAAACGTAAATGTAGACGCGGCATAACTTTCTCACAGACCATTACGGTTACACCAAATAATCACATGTCTTATACTGTGACAAGTGTTGTGTTGTGTAATCTCGAATCTCGTATGAAGTCATATCTCGTACATACGGTAAACTTGACAGCCCTTACATTTCCATAGGGGTTAATTTACTTACATATCTGTTAGGTTTTGGGAGATTAGGTTATATTCTACTGCTGTCATTGTTCATCATTATTACGTCCCGGTTACATTCTAAGGTCGCAACTTGAAAACCCAGGGTCTGCATACTGGCTTTTACTTACTTGTAGGTACTTGAATTTAAATATTGATAGCTCTTTTGATAACCCATTTGCTACTTACACATTCATGCCATCTACCACAAAAGTTAAGACAGAATCGTATCACATTTTACCGCGGGGATGTTCAGTCGTGCGTAAATAATAGCTGCTTTAACAGGGAGTGAGCCTGTTGCCTTAATCAGAACAAAAGAATTAGAAATTAAGTATTGTTGCTGCTGGATATAGACTTCTCTCAGTGTTGAGAAGCTTTAGCCTACTGTTACCACGTAGGCTACAAAAAACAAATAACTGAGCATACAATTCTTTTTCTTAATTTTCATATTGCTGCCAACCTTCAGGAATGAATGGGCATTCCTGAAGGTTGGCAGCAATAGAATACTCACTATTCTTAATCGACAATAGGAAGGTAATTGTCGAAATTTAGGTTAGCTACTCGTAATCTTCGCCCTTCCGTCGGAATCGAGAATATCGTGAACAGTCGTGAGAGCAATAAAACCTCAGGTACCTACCTACCTAGAATTCACAAATGCCTGATCTATTCCGTCGTTACTACTTAGATTAGATTTATTTATGTGGGTGGTCTTAAACTCATGCTGACTGGGACAAATGGAAATGTCTACTTCAGATTTTGTTCACACATGTCTTGAAGGCTATATCCATCGCTAACTACAAAAACTTTGCATTTTTTTATTTTACTGAAATTTTACGCAGATTTTAATATAATTTGGAATAATAAACTTCTTTTGTACCTTGAGTCGTTCCCATGGATTGAGGGAACGATTTCAAAATTCCACTCGGGTCTTGTCGCTATACTTAATTAGCTGTAGTGCTGTAGAACAAAGAAAAGCATGATTACGTAACGTATCAATCACGGGTTCACTATAAACCGATTCCCACCGGATTCTCTTTGCAGAGATAGTACAGAAACTCTATCGGCTGACCACTTGAGACAGTAGTGCAGGTAGCGTGAGGCTGCGGGCGCTCGTAGCTTGCCTGCCGCCCGCACCTCTCCCGATCTCCGTTTTAGTCCGCCGCCGTCCCCGCTCGCACCCCTTACGATCTCCGTTTTCGTCATACTTCACCGCCCGCAGACGACGACTCATTTTAAGCTGTCAACCTATACATACATCAATGCCAAATGGTTATAAGTATCAGGTACGTGTATAGTAAAAACGGCAAAAGCCAAAATATAATGCGTGACACACTATTAAGTGTCAATTTTCACTCTTTGTGTTTTCTTTCATCGTATTTCCTGATGAGGTGGCAGGTGCGTGTGCACGGTACAGTACGGTACGGGTACGGTGAAACTTGGTTGGGACCCGGATAAGAGAGGAACCTATATAACTGGAACTCATGCTTAGGTCCCGACGCTTTGGCTCTATAAGTGGGATGAAGCAGACCTCTATATATGGGATTCGTTCTTTCGAGTATATCATCGTAGTTACCTCTATAACTGAAGCAGTGAGTGAATTTACATACATATATAAATGCATCCCTACCAAATCGAATTGACTATTTATGTACTTTACAACAGAGGTAGTGCTGAAATACCTACATATAATTTCTGATTTGGGTAGGGTCAGTGACTATTTGTGTCTATGCAATGCACTCCCCCGTTAGCTGGTAAATAGAAAGTTAACAAGTTTTATGTGTATGTATAACGTTAAATAAATACGCTAAATAAAACAGGAAATTCGTTTAGTCGAAGTTAAATCGGTTTATCTAAATCCTATTGGAAGCATTAGTGTCGATTTGCGAGGGAACCATTCCGAGCTCTGTCTTCGTTAAATTATGTATCTACTTACTTTTCTTTTCACTAAAAATATTCCTTTTGCTGAATTTTTCTACAGCTGAAGAATTATGAGCGGGTTAGATAATAATATTGTGCATTTTCTTTATCGCATTGTATAATAAAATAATTACTCAAGTGTTCTCGGTTCTCAAAATAGAAATTATTATCTCAGTACGAATAACTTAAATTCACAACACTGAAATAACACAGACTAATCTGTATAAGCAGTTTTACAAATTCCAAATTCAAAAATCAACCAGGCTTGTAGTATGTATATCTTTAGGTAGGTACAATATAATAGCGTGAACCCTGGGAACTGCTGAAAAACGAACACCAAATTATTTTTAAACTAGCTGAGCAACTACGTCTGCGTCACCCCGTTTTTGCAACATTTTTCATTCCTGCTCCGCACCTGTTGGTCGTAGCATGATGTTATATACATATAAACCTTCCTCTTTAACCATTCTATCTATTAAAAAAACCGCATCAAAATCCGTTGCGTAGTTCAAAAGATTTAACCGTACAAAGGGACATAGGGACAGAGAACGCGACTTGGTTTTATACTATGTAGTGATAATAATTCGGGAATGTAGGTAGTAGGTAATAGAGCTACAATTTACCTAATTTAAAAATAGGTAGGTTCAGTAAGTAAACAATCCCACAAAGAAAATGAGTGAAAGCTGTGGTATTCAGTATGGTATGAGTCCTCATTTCACTGCCCTTGTCCCAACCACTTGAGGTCGGCGCAACATATCATTCTCCTTTATACATTCCTTTCAGATCTCATTTCCTCAGTCACTCCCTTCTTTGCCATATATTTGAAATTCAGAATGAGTATGATCTGCCAAAACAAAACCTAGATACGCTATGTTTTCGTGAGATTACGTAACTTTCAGAACCAATTAGCTTTGAATTGACCTCTCTCTCGCTCTCTCTCTCTCTCTCTCTCTCTCTCTCTCTCTCTCTCTCTCTCTCTCTCTCTCCGAACTCATATGAGAAATATGATCAAAATCAATTCAGTCATTTAACAGTTCAGTAACAGTAGATAGGGTAGGTTCTTGCGTATCTATACAAATACTCGAATTGAGATAGTATTTTATAAACAAAATAGTTATTTATTCAGGTTATGAATCAAAGTCGTTCTTTTCATATTGTGTAGATTCCATTATGATGGATTTGCTGTCGCACGTGTGTTAGACGCCTTCGCTTTTATTTTTTAATAGTGTTGTCGCTATTTTTTCTTAGATATCTAATATAAGATTGATGGTTTGAACGTACTGTTGTTGTTGATTGAGAATTTCACCGTCACTTTTTGGAGGTGCTCTATAAAAATTCATGAACAAGGCATTAAATTTTTTTTTCTTAGATTTGGCAATATAGACGCTTTTTATATAAGATACAACATACCAATTACTGATAAATTATGCAGCGTGTTACAGAAAAGTGTGGTCATATTTAAGAGTCGTCACATATACTTAATAACGAGGGCAATTAATGCACTGACCAAAATACGTGTACACGAATAGATAGGTACCTATAGGTAAAGGAACCAGTTGTGGACCCAAAATGTGCTTTTGAAGAACGGTGCAACGATGGTGGATGAGCTCAAATCCACCATCCATAGATTATATCAAAACAATCTCATATTTCGCGCGATTTTGGTACAAGATCCGTGCCGTCGGCATACATACTCCTATGACAATAAGAAAATTATAAACACAACTAAAAGTAATCTCTACCTAACATATATGTCCTTATGGAATTTATAGAGATCTTTGAAATGCGCAATCAAAAAATGAAGTACTTAAGCTCGTCCATTGGTAACTACTTACAATGCTAAAGGACAGGAATCATTCATTATGGATTCAAATTCCTTCGAGTAAGTATATACCTACTTACTACTTAATAGTCCACGGATGGAAGAGACGAGGCGTGAGAAAATGCTGCCCAACTGGCATCTAGTTATTTGCAAAGAGTCAATGCGTCAATGTCAACGCCTACTCTTTATTATTATTATTTATTCTGTGCCTATAGGTAAACGAGTCAATCATCAATTAGCCTCTTGCAGTCCATTTTAACGGAGCAATCCGACCGGCGGAGGTACTTCGCCGATCAGATTGCCGATCGGCGCGGCGAATAATAACCTTGTTTTGCGTTTCCCGCGGTTAGTAGGGTAGCCATAGCTCACTGAAGAGATTTTGTGTAGTGGGAAAACCGCGAAACACTTGTTTGTCTTCTGCAGCCCTCCCCCTGTCCCTTTCCCCCCTCTTCTCTAAATGGTCGGCAGCACGAATGTGATGCCCCCCTTTTTTTTATCGTGCGAAAAATCCCCACGGATACCCCCCCTACCGGAGCCGGTTGGGTAGGTTATGTCGGACTCGAACCGACTAAAACGCACGCCGTCTTTGGGTCTTCAGTTGCCGGAGGTTAGGTAGTAGGCAACATATCCCTCGCACCCTGGCAGGCCCGGGGGATAATGTGATGCCCCCCTGGTGTTGCAAACGTCCATAGGTCACGGTAACCACTTTCCATCAGAAGCCCGCGTGCTTGTCTGCCGCCTGGGTGGTAAAAAAAATACTGGTAGAGCTCTCCCAAAGGGTGCACATCATGCGAGGATTTCGGCCTACTTAGTATTAACCCTCTTTTTAACCCGAAGTCGAAAACGAATGAACGAAACACGAACACAAAGCACGTTACAGCACTCAGGCTCACCATATTGTCTCAAACCTTCTTGAGAAGATTCAAGATCTTGAATCTAAGTCGCTATTGTTTTGTTAAAATCTATCTATCTTTGGTACATTTGAGCTCGTCCACCACCTTTGCACCCTGTGACATCCTCAAAAACAGCCCAGAAACAGGTACAGCGCGTAAAAACTATAGTAGCAGGTTTTAACACTGTGGTTTTACTATAGGATCGCCAACGATTGAACAAATATCTGCTATTATACTAGGTACTTTTTATCTCGCTTATATTTTCTTTAATATAAAATAAAGGTTTATCCTTAGCAGCATTTATGTATGTATACTACAATAATTAATTAAAACATACAACACACCAGCTGTGGTCTACGTGGCATCTTTTAATAACATGGAAAGTAGGTAGGTACACCTATGTGTTTCATTTTCTCTGTGAGTAATAATCGTGCACTGTCTGATAAGTTGGTATAATGTATCTACACCTACTTAATTGAATAATTATCGTATGATCCATTTGGGTGGCTGGTTTTCTTTTATAATTAATGACAAGACTTATCTACATGTTTATTATGTATCTACGTAATTATGATCAATGATTATATTAAAATGAAACACGTACCTACCATGATATTATTAAAGTTTTATCTTTAGGCATTATTTTATCCATTTGGATTAGTAAGCTCAAAGTTGTCAACCTTAAAGAGGATGGAGGAGGAACTTAACTACTTATTGTCGTCGGTTATCTATATTTTTATAATCGATCAATATTATCATTAACTTCTTTACAGGAGAGTAGGTTTTTACAGGTGTGACTGACCCTCCTAATCACGTTTATCAGTCAATCGATGTATCTACTGGTCCTTCAGTTAAGGTTGAATTGAACCCCATTTACACCAATTAGGTATATAGTAAAAAAAAACCCTGTACCAACCCGTCTGGTCAGAGTGGAAACAGTAAGCAAAAGCTAATGCTAATTATTATTAGTTCCTAATAAAATACAAATAATTGCATAAAATTGTAAACAGCTAAGATTCCTGAACGGAGCACAAAGTGTAAAATGTCAACCATATGTCAATATGTCAACGATATCAAGTTGTCAGTTCAGTTCACGTTCCAGCCTGGAAATGTTTAATAGGATGTCAATACTTTTAACATTGACGGTACGTCAGCAACATTACACCATATATAAATCTATAAAGTAAGACAGAGAAAAAAGAAATATAATACAATTATATCATCTGATGGATGACAGGCCAAGACAATAATTGTCTGTGTGTTATTCTACGGTTTGTTTTTGTTCGTGAATTTCAGAGAAAAATACACACAATTTCATGATTACCTTTTAAAAATAATTAAACTCTTTCATAGCAATGAAGTGTTGTTCTATTTCGAAATTATATTATTAATAAAATGTTAGATGATAACCAGTGAAGGTTGATTTTGTAGGAGGAAAAATATATTAATTGGGTGATAACAGCTCATTAGTTTTATTAGAAAAAACAGTTTCGGTTTATAAATAATACAACAAAATGTCAGCGTTACTTACGGCAGACTGGTTCCAGTTGGACTCTTATTACAGGTCAGATATTTCCTTACTTTTTAAATATTTTTTTATTTTTATCATAATCTTTTTCAATCAATCATATAATCCTTTCCTTAACGATCGCTAAAAAGTTCAAAAAGGCACCATTTTTAAAGGCCTTTAATATAATACATAAGATGTTTTAGGAAGAAAATAATTGTAATTCTAATTTTAAAAGCTTTAATTCAATTTTGCAGGAAGTTTGACCTATATTCCATGAGATGGTCTATGGATGAAGGTTTGGATACCATGATAGTCAGTGGAGCACCATATGGGGGTCCTATTGCTGTTGTGAGGGATAGGAAACATTTAGTACGAGTAATGGGTAATGCCAAACCAGTGATCACCATCTACAATGGAGTTGGAAATGTTATTTCTAAAATCTTGGTGAGAATTTTGAAACAATGTTTGTTGTTTTAATGTACTGTATGGTATTATGTGATTTTAAATTGACATGTTCACTCGCAACATTATAGTGTAAGTGTAAACTTGTAAATAGTCAAAGAGTAAACATGTAAATATCCCAGTGAGTGTTACAGTTAGAATGTGTGTTTGTGTGTGTACTATCTAGCACTAAAAGAACCAATGCTGTGTCATAATATAACAACAATACCAATACACAATATCATCTATGGTTAATTAGTTAGGTAGTTCATATTTGTTTCATGTACCTACTTCATTTGAATATATATCTGTCCCAAATTTCGTCAAGATCTATTCAGCCATTTGTACATATAAAGTAGAAAATAATCATTTATTTATCTAGGACACATCCATTTTACTTCACCTCGCCTGATGGTAACCTCAAGGCAAAATGTCAGGAAAGAGAGTCACCATTACAAACATGTGCGGCGGCCTCATCAGATGCTTTTTTACACCCTGCTTTAAGGACCTGGGACTGTAGGAAGATGAAAACGTGTGAGCTGATTTTGCCACTCGTATTATAAACATTGAAATTGTATGAGTATGTGTGAGTTTCGATTAAGTTACTCATGATGTTCTTAAGTAAGAACATCATGAGTAACTTAATCGAAACTCACAAAGTAACTCACAAAGTAAAGTCACATAATATTTTTTATTATTCCAGTGGAACAGTGGTGTACTCGTCCATATGGGCTGGTCTGATGGTGAACAGCTACTGTGTGTGCAAGAGAGTGGTGATGTACTTGTCTATGATATGTTTGGAGCCTACCAGAGGACCTTCAATATGGGACAAGAAGTTAGGGATACCAAGGTATAATGTTTTAATGTTTCTGTAAGTGTGAGTTATATATGGCAGTGTGGCTGTCAATCATATCTTTACTATATGGTAACAAAGCACAAACTAAAGAAGTAGCATTTGTATACTACTAGCTGACCTGCGCAACTTCGTCTGCGTCACCTTATTTTTGCAATATTTTTCACTTCTGCTCCGCACCGGTTCGTTGCAGCATAATGTTATATACATATAAACCTTCCTCTTGAACCAATCTAACTATTAAAAAAACCGCATCAAAATCCGTTGCGTAGTTTAAGATTTTAAGCGTACAAAGGGACATAGGGACTTAGATCGCTTCTTTATTTTATACTATGTAGTGATGACTTCATTTTTTGTTTTTATACTTTTCACACACATTTTCTTATTTCCCAGAACTTTCTGGGAAATAAGAAAATGTGTGTGAAAAGTAGAAACAACAATAACTATTTTTTACATGATCCCTATACCCTGGACCCCCCAGTCCACATGTCATCAAAATTCTAAATACAAGGCAAATATCACTACATAGTATAAAATAAAGTCGCGTTCTCTGAAAAATAGGGAATTTTTCTTGTCCCTTTGTATGCTTTAATCTTTAAAATTACGCAACGGATTTTGATGCGGTTTATTTTAATATATAGAATGGCTAAAGAGGAAAGTTTATATGTATATAACATTATGCTACGACCTACAGGTACGGAGCAGCAATGAAAAATGTTGCAAAAATGGGGTGACGCAGACGAAGTTGCGCGGGTCAGCTAGTGCTTTATATACAGCTAATTTGCTGGTAGAGAACTCATTGTGGGTTAAACTCGCCTTTGTACATGATTCTTGCAAATTTTATAATGTATTATTTCTGTACTTTGTGTGTGCAATAAAGATTAAAGAATTAATTAAGATCTCGCTGCCTCCCTGCCTCCCTATAGTGCTTACGTGATACCAGTTACATAAAACAAGTTTCCAACTTCACGTTGTATGTTTCATAGGCAGGTTAAATGTGTTTTTATTTCTTTAATTTTAAATCAACATACAATTTTTCTCCACAGGTACATAAAGCTCAACTGTTCCCGAACCCCATAGGAGTAGGGTTAGCAGTCATCACAACTACTAACCGAATGTTTCTAGTCAGCAATGTCTCTGAGCCCAAAGTGAGACCTTTGCCAGATTTACCCAGTAAGTAAAACTATATATTTGTTAAATTTATGAACTGAACCACCTATACCTCTTTTCACACTTGATGACTTGTACAATATTTTAATGGAATGTGTTCCGGTCTTTTAGGAGGATTGTCTTTTAAAGAGAAGCCAAACCTTTTGCAATTATGACAGCATCTAACTGATGCAATATCAAATACAGCCTGTACAATGCACAACAGTTAAAATAAGAGATTAATTGTATTTCTACTGTTGACTGCCGACACTTGGTGGTACTTGCTACAAATGTTAAATAGACAGTTGTACTTTTCCAATTACTTATTAACCTGACCAATTTCACCTTATAGCATTCTCAAAGTTTTGACCCCAATGAAAACAAAGATTAAGTATACTTTTGCAACATGAGGGTATCCCGAAAGAAACGAGAACCCGGCGCGCGCCCTTGTTTTGAATAATCCATGATTTGTGGATTTTAGCTCATCCAACACCATTACACCCTGTGCTATCCTCAAAAGGCAACCAAGAAACGGGTACTGTGTCTATAGAACGCATTTTGGGCTCACAACTCGTGCCTTTACCAATAATAGTTTATTAAGGTCATCTGAGTTCGTCTGATCTGAGATGTTTTTAAATTTTTCAGGGGCAACTGAACCAATATCTTGCTGGTGTGTTATTGTGTCAGCTTTACTTGTGTGTAGAGAAAAAGAAATCTACAAGTGTCAACTTGGGGAGTCGAGAGCTGTGCTTATGGTGAGCTTCTGCTTTTGTTTCTATTTTTACAGCTTATATAGACAGACCGTCTAAGTCCAACCAGCCTAACTTGGAACTTCGATATCGCCATTGGTCATTAGACCATTGGTTGTGGAGGTCAGGTGGCAGTCGCTTCACGGAAAATATCGAAGTTCAGCCGCATCACAGTTAGACTGGGAAGCCGACCCCAACTGAGTTGGGAAAAAGGTTCAGGGAATGATGATAGACAGACCGTTTATTATAATCTTAGGTTACTAGTACTATGTAATTACAACAAATTATGTCAAAAAGACAATTTTACTAGGATTATTTAGATGATAAACAAGCTTGGAAATGATCATTTCACTCAACTTCTTACTCAACCAATTATTGTATTTAAACTAAGTAAATGTTTGTGAATAGACCAAAAAAAAAGAAAAGCCCGCCGAGTTTCTTGCCGGAGTCGTCTCATAACGGCGTCGCATCCAGATCCATTTGCTCAACTCACCTATTGTATATTTTTAATTTTGACATTTTGTATGTACCTTTTAATAGTCTAAACAGAATAAATTTCCATTTCCAATTTTCAATTTTAAATACTTATAAAAACATCGGAAATAGTAGATTTTTCTGAATATTTTTTATCAATCAAACTAGATGGCGCTGCTATCTTCTAGCTTTCGCTAGTTCCTTTCAATTCATAAAGTGGCACAGGTGGCTCTGATGATGAACTCTTGTTTGTCAGTTTTGCTAACTTTATACTTCTCCAGTCCTAATACCTTTATTAGCAAATTATGTTATTGTTGTAGTTGTGTGTAAAAAAAATAACATCATTTCTATATTATTTCAGCGCCCAGAAATCTCACATCCCTATACGCAGATACTGTCGATAGTGTCATCACAGAACGGCAAACATGTCGCATTCTTCACAGACTCAGGCTTACTATGGATTGGTTCATCAGAATTGAAATTCAAACCGTACTCCGAAATTGATACTGGTTACATCAAACAACCCAAAGAGCTAATGTGGTTTGTAATTTTCTTGATTAATTTACGAAGCTGTACTAAATCTTTTAGTAGAATAATTTTCTCCTGATAGTTTCTCTTCCATTATTTGCTGTAAGTACTTCGAATTTGTATATTACATAATCTAAATGAATTGCTGTTCGTTAGTCTCGCTAAAACTCGAGAACGTCTGGACCGATTTGGCTAATTGTGGTCTTGAATTATTTGTGGAAGTCCAGAGAAGGTTTAAAAGGTGAATAAATATGAAAATGCTCGACAGCGGGAACGGGATCAGAAGTTCGAAGCGGAGCCGCGGGCAACAGCTAGTTAATTATACAAATTCGATGCCGAGTGTCACTCGGTCGCGAAAACTCATTTCGAGCATGGTCTTGGAGTTCAGTTTAGTGCTGTCGGAACGACGACGTAAACTACAAAGGATAATGATATCAACATTCACTTTTAATTCCATACATTAACAACCTCCACCGCCTTTTACTGCATACATACGTGAGTGCCGTTCGAACTACGTTCTGTTTCATGAAAATTCTATGATTTTTTGCACGAAATTAAAGTCATATTATTTACCTACCTACTACATGGTTGCATACATGCACACACTGTCGACAAAAACCCTTTAAAGTATAAATGGTATCTGATTCCAAATAGAATTGTTATTTATACTGTTGATTGAAGGCACTTAGTAATGTTTGGGTATTGGAATGTTCTTCTTCTTAACTGTCAGTGTAAAGATAAACCTTTGAGAATGCCGCAAGGCGAAAACGGTTAGGTAAAATAATTAATACAGTGGAAAAGTACAGTAGGGCTAGCATGGCGCGAAGACAAAAGTCCCCGGGGAGTGGAGAAAAATTTGTCTTTCCCTCCTTCTCTCTCCCTTTAGCTAGCATGGCGTCGAGGAGAGACTAGTTTGTCACCGGGGAGAACGTTTGTCCACTCAATGCTACCAATATACGAAAAAGTATTATTCGACCAAATTGATAAAACCTAGCAACGTGCATATTTTATAAGTGCAACATTGACTTTTTAAATTGTCGGTGTTATTTTAATTTCATATAATGTAGATATAGCTAAGTTAGTAAGTAGGTATTATTACCTTGTAATGGGATGTATTGTGTTACGTAATGTGTCGTAATAATATAGGATTATATGTTTGGATTTTTTATACAACTTAGGTGGCAGACGAGCACACGGCCCACCTGTTGGAAAATGGTTACTATGGCCTATCGATGTTTGTAATGCCTAGGGTGTCACACTCGTACTGCTGACCGCTGTAGGTGGGGATTCCACTATGACCGGTTGTAGAGTCCATATATAATATATATAGACTCTACAACCGGTCATAGTGGAACCCCCATACATATATACCTATATAGATAAATATACATATATTATATATATTATATATAATATATATATATATATATATATATATATATATATATATATATATTATATATATTATATATAATATATATATATATATATATATATATATATTATAAATATTATATATATTATATATAATATATATATATATATATATATATATATATATATATTATATATATATATATATGTATATATATATATATATACATACATATACATACATACAAATTGGATTTTAAATATTGAAGGTCAAAATTATTTGAGAAAAATATTTAAGTCCCCCCTTCCCCATATATATTATCATATCTAAATTTCAATTCATTAATTAATTGATCAAATTCAATGTATTTATTTTTCGGTTACGATTTTTGTCCCCACCTCAATAGTTCGGAGACTTATATCTCTCTATAATCTGTCAAAAAGAGACATATCTTGTCCACTTTACGGCCGCCGTGCGTGCTAAGCAAGTGGAGAAGAAGTCCCTTGTCTACGTCACAGCGACGGACATAAGTTATCTCCTTCGACGCCATGCTAGCAATTAGGGACAAACGCGTTTGTCCCCGTCAATTTGACATAAGCGGTGGAGAGGAATATTTGTCCCGCGCCCGTGTTAGGCCTGCAGGTGTGTTATCAATTATGTATAAAATATAGAAATATGTTTTAACATTGACGTAAAGATATTTTTAGAGATAATACACTGAGGTCCACAACCTAACCATAACCATATCTATTCGATTTCATGGCAGGTGCGGTTCCGAAGCCATAGTAGCACATTGGGACGATACAATGTGTATTTACGGCACAAAGGGCAACAAGTTCACGTATGTTTACGACGGCCCGTTCCATCTGATACAAGAGATGGATTGCGTTCGAGTGGTCTCCGAAATGACGCATGAGATGATGCAAAAAGTGCCGGCAGTCGTCGAGAAGATATTTAGACTCAGCAGTTCGGCTGCGGGCTCGTATTTAGTCGAAGCTTCTAAACATTTCCAGGTAAGTGTTTATTGGACGTCGGAGGTCGCAAAATGACCTCCGTCCCCCATGAGCGCGGGCCTGGGGGTGACGGGTGGAGCCGCCGGTCACCCTAGCAGAAGCAGGCCACGGCGATGGCGCAAATGCCACCCCATACCCAGGGGCTAGATGGTGACACCATGGTCCCCACATTGGTGGAAGAGGGTCATCTCAACAGAGATGTCCCCGGGTCTGCCGGGGTGCGAGAGATATGTCTTGTATAATCTCACCTCCGGCAATCAAGGACCCATGGACGGCGTGCGTTTTGATCGGTTCGAGTCCGACATAATCACCTCCATCGGTTTTGGTAGAGGTGGTATCCGTGGGGATTTTGCGCACGATAAAAAAAAAGGTAAGTGTTTATTACTTTAAAACACCTTTTTGAAAAACTGTACTTAACATGTTATTAGTGGATAGAAACTTTTTGCCTATATCTCGATAAGACTAGGTATCAACTATGAACTAGATCGCTTTATGACTAAATCTCGGTATAACTAGATCGCGATTGGACTAGATCTCATTCAGACTAGATAGCCATTCGCCCAGGTAGCGTATAGACTATATTGTCGTTTGTTTTCAGAAGTACAATTATCACTATATGTAGTTTACTCACATACTGAAATGTCAATATTAAAACTTCGAATAAGAAACTTAATGATAATCTCTTTAAGCACAAGCTATCAAAATAAATTTTAGACAACTGTATCATAATGTAACTTTTTCCAATACGACTACTTCAGCTAGACCAAGGAGGTTTCAATGTAGATTTCTACATAATTTGATCACGCGGCGTAACACGCATGCGCAATCAACCAATGGTTTTTGGAATAATAAATGCAATATTTGTAAAAATACTAAATACAATAAAACTAATTTTACGCAAATTGTATTCACTTTTTCATGAAATTATATAAAGTAGTGTATGAAACTGCACATAACTTGATGTTAAAACACTCGTGTGATAATATAGAAAAAACTCGCCTATAGCTCGCACATTTTAAGAACCCTTCAGTTTGATAAACTACTATTAATTATTTTAAAAAAGATGAAATATTACCATAACCAAAAATCACAAAACTGAATTGCAAAAAGTCAACATCACGTGGTATTCCCAGGCGGTCACCCATCCAAGTACTAACCACGCCCGATGTTGCTTAACTTCGGTGATCGGACGAGAACCGGTGTTTTCAACATGGTATGGACGTTGACGATTGCAGACCTGAATTTAGTGAATATGTTTGGCTATCAGTATTTATGACATTATCATTTCATTTATGACATATCAAATTTTTTTTTTTTCATTTAAACGGTATTTTTATCTTACAGAAACGGAGCCACAAAGCTGACGAATACATTAGACTAGTGAAACCCGACCTTCCAATCGCTGTCCAAAATTGCATCGAAGCTGCATCTTTTGAATTCGACCCCGAAGTTCAAAAAACGTTAATACGAGCCGCTCAATTCGGCAAATGCTTCCTCATGGACCCAGAGCTGACAGATATGTACGTGAAGACCTGCAGGTGGCTGAGGGTCTTGAATGCGGTGCGCGACCGCAAAGTGGCCATACCACTTACTTCAGACCAGTATCCTTTTTACCCGACTGCGCGACGCAAAGGAGGGTATTGTGTTTATCAGTCTATGTATGTATGTATGTATGTATGTATGTATGTATGTTTGTTTCTATGTGGCGTTCTAGAGACCAAACGCGTAGGCCGATTTTGATCATTCTTACGTCAATCGATTCGTCTTAACCTTGCGAGTGTCACTAAAGACATGACAGTAATCAAAATTCACCACAGCGACAACCAGACGCCATATTGTCAAAATGAAAAAAAATAGTCGATGAACTATGTCAAGTGGGGTGTCGTTGAATAGGTAATTTTAAATCATATTTAGGTTTCTTTTACCATTTTTCATTTTAAATAACAGTTTAGGATATATAACGATTTAAAGTTGCTTAACAAAACATTCATTCTTGCTAATTTTCTTACTTATTGATTTAAGTTTATATTTTAAGTATACCTAAACGATATACCTACAAACAAAAATATTTTTGGTAAAAAAAAATAACTTTTCAATGAATCGTAACTAAAAAGTATAAAATAAAAAAATAATTTAAAGAAAAACAAAAAACCCGACTGCGTAAACTAAAAAGAATGAAACAAGCCCAGTAGTTTAAAATTCATACAATACTCACAGTCGGGGCCCCTTGGGAAGATATGATTGGTAAATTTGAATGGGCCCCGACTGTGAGTATTGTATGAATTTTAAACTACTGGGCTTGTTTCATTCTTTTTAGTTTACGCAGTCGGGTTTTTTGTTTTTCTTTAAATTATTTTTTTTTGTTTATGAATGCAACCTACTGAGTCCAAATCAGGGCTTGAAACCGGTTTATAAAATACCGGTTAATAAAGGTTAAACCCGGTTTTCAGTAAAGGTTTCATTCGGAGCGAAACCAGAATGGGAACCATACTAAAACCTTAATAAACCGGTTTAATCCAGAGCGACACGCGCCCGTGTCGGCATCGCTCGAAGTTTGTTTTGTATGAACGTCACAACTTGTTAGTAGGTATTGTTCAGAGATTGATGCATTTATTTACACGATTGCGAACTGTGGGCAAAGTTATTGGTAATTTCGCAGCTTTGCTCCTACTTATTTTACGTTTTTCAAGTGAAGCATGGGTCGTAAGAGAAAATTTATAGTAATTTTGATTACGAGGAAGAAAGAAATGTCTAATCGAAGGATGCGGCGTAACATACGTTATACTGGTGGTAGAAATTCGAAGGAAAAAAATTGTCATAAATTTCGACCGGGTGGGTACCACCGTGCACATGTGCGCAAAACGCTTCATAGTAATTCAACCTCGGTTGGATTGCGTTCAGCAAGGGCAAAGCCAGGCAGAGGTGGTGGTAGTCGCAGCATAAGTGGGACCAGTGGGTCTTGGTGTAGTCTGGTGGGGTGGGGTGACCCGCCGAGCAGGGAGACCCGTAGAAACTGTGGTGCCGCGGGCCGCTCGCGGCATATTACAGGGGCCCAGCTGGGCTAACCACCCTGGGAGGCTGCCAGGCCTCGCTTAATCCTGATATGGTTTGTCGTGCCAGTTGGTGACCGGACGTGGGAACCCGGCGACCATATTCGGGGGAGGGGGAGGGGGGGGGCTTCGGTTGGGCGCGTCGGGTCTCGCCATGCCTCACAACCACAAATAAAATTGAAGTAGCGGTTTCCGAACGCTGAATTGGAATTTTTGAGGGACTTTAACGCGCACCACGAGATCTGGTTGGCTCCGTCAAAACAGACCATGCGGGAAGAGCTGCCCACGCGTTTGCTCTGGCTCACAGCCTGACTCAACTGGTACACGAGGTCACTAGAATACCAAGAGGGTCGGGCCTAGCACCCTCTTTGTTAGACATTCAGCTGACGAGCCACCCAGACCAGTACAATGTTTCGGTGCGAGCCGCCTTAGAAGGTAAAGACCCAGAACGGATGCTCAGCTCATAGCACAGGTTGGTCAAGAACTAGTGGCCCATCACACGGGCAGCCGTAGCTACTGGCTACTAGCCAAAGCCGTGCAAGCTAACTTCTGCCAGCCTTCGCTATTATATATTCGTATCAGGCAAAGCAACGTCCGTGCAGTACTGGAATCACTCGATGTCCGGAAAGCCAGTGTTCCGGATGGTATACCAGCGGTGGTTCTTCAAAAATGTGCTGTACCGACTCTCCTACATTTCAAGTACAGTGCCGACTGCGTGGAAAGAGGCAAATGTACAGCCGATTCCCAAGAAGGGAGATCGCTCAGACCCAGCCAACTATCGACTCATAGCCGTCAGTCTAGAGGATCACTCCCTAATTAATGACCGGCAATAAGGTTTCAGGCCGAAACGGTCAACGGGTGATCTTCTGGCGTATATAACCCATCTTTGGGGTGAGGCTATGAATAAGCATGGTGAGTCACTGGCTATTAGCCTGGACATCGCCAAAGCTTTCGATAGACTCTGGCACAAATCGCTTCTTTGCAAACTACCAGCCTTCGGTCTGCCTCCAAGATTGTGCAATTGAGTTGCTAGCTTCCTGAATGGGCGCCGTATACGCGTTCTTTGTGATGGACGAGCTTCGGAGTTACTGCAGGTAAATGCTGGCGTGCCGCAGGGGTCCGTCTTATCACCCACTTTCTTTCTTCTGCATATGAATGACATGCTGTCCACCGGCAGCATCCATTGCTATGCAGACGATAGTGCTGTACACGAGAGTTACCACGGACATACTGCGACCAAGCAGTCTGATATAGCCGAAAAAAGACAGCTTCTTGTCACTGGGCTTGACCGGATCCTCAATCACATTTCTCAATGGGGATCTGAGAACCTGGTCGAGTTCAATGTCAAGAAGACGCAGGCATGTGCGTATACAGCAAAGACATCTCCTTTCCTTCCTCATCCCACTCTTCAGAGCACGCCACTGCCATTACAGGATAACCTCAATATACTCGGAATGGATGTTCGCTGCAAACTGAATAACAAGAACTATTTCAAGAGCATCATCAAAATAGCTTCGCATAAACTCGGAGTCCTGAACAGAGTGAGACGTTTTTTCACGCCGGAGCAACGGTGTCTTCTTTACAAGACACAAATTCGCTCCTGCGTGGAATACCTACTGCTCGCATCTCTGGAATGGCTCCGCAAAGTACTTATTAGATGCTCTCGACAGGTTGCAGCTACGCGCGCATTGCTCACGGCGATGATACGATGCGCAAACACTTAGGCTGCCGGCGCCTCCTTCTGCGAGCAGGTAATGCTCGAGAAGGAGACGGCGGAACGAGTTTGGAGAAGACTCCGGACCCGCAAAGCCCGCGATGAGCGGAGGCGACTCGGACGTCGGAGGTCGCAGAATGACCTCCGTCCTCCAAGAGCGCAGGCCTGGGGGTGACGAGTGGAGCCGCCTGTCACTCTAGCAGAAGCGCGCAAAGTGCGCCCCCCCATACCCGGGGGCTAGTTGGGGACACCGTGGTCCCTACACCCGTCGGGGGTCATCTCGAAAAGAAGGCCCCGGGTCTGTCGGAGTGCGAGGGATATGTTGGCTACTACCTCACCTCCGGCAACTGTAGACCCAAAGACGGCGTGCGTTTTAGTCGGTTCGAGTCCGACATAACCTACTCAACCGGCTCCGGTGGGGGGGTATCCGTGGGGATTTTTCGCACGATAAAAAAAATGGTTGCAGCGACGCGCGATCTGCATTATTGGGAGTTTTTATTTAATAATTACAGAAGTTGTGATTTAGTTATGATCATTATATTTATTTGATCGATAAAACTGTTCTTATTATATTTTTATAGTTAATTAAAATTAAGAAAAATTATTAAAAAAAAATTGTATTCAATTGAAAATGGGCTAGGCATTAAGTCCACGCGACAACACTTCTTGACTCCCTTCAGTACTCCTTTAAAAGTATCTCGAAGCACATTAGCCCTGCGCTTGCAAATTGAAATTTTGTACTAGTAGGTTACACATGTAGACCGCGCGAATTGAATACGAATGGTGACGACGATGTTGTCGGTAAGAGTGAAATCAAAACCTTTATTAACCGGTAAATTGAGCCAAACCTATATAATTTCGCTCTTTAAGAATACAGGTTTTTTAGCGGTTAAGGTAGAGTCAAACCTAAATGAAACGCTCCTATGTACTTGCACTGAAACCGGTTTGATACATTAACCGGTAAACAAGCCCTGGTCCAAATTGTGAACATAAACCACCTTTTCTTTCACGACCTCCGTGGCGTAGCGGTAGTGAACGCGACTGCTACGCAGGAGGCGCGGGTTCGATTCCCGCTCAGTGCAAATATTTGTGTGCTAGGATATGAATATCTGCATTGGTCTGGGTGTTTCTATGTATAATATGTATGTATTTACAAAAAAAAATTGTATCTATGTTTGTTTATCCACATTCTAGAACCCGTAACACAAGCTAGTTAAACTATGGTTACCATGAGTCTAGGTGGCGTTGTGTAGATTGTCCTAGAATATTTATTTATTTATTTTATTTATTTATTTATCTATTCACTGTTAAATCTATCGGGGTATTTACCATGTTTGTTGATTTCAGTGAGTAACCAATATTTGGGAATCACTTCTACATACGTCAACAGGAAGAACATGGTAAATATCCCGATAGATTTAACAGTGAATATGTAAATGACCATGTCAATCTAAAATCATACATAAACTATCTATTTTATGTGAATGACGACACACGAAATTTCTAAATACGATTCAGTTTTGAACGGTTTTGAACGTAGTTTGACATTCTGACATACATACGCTCACGACTATTTCCCTCCGAGGCCGGGGTAGGGAGAGGTGTGACACCCACAATTCGCCAACCATTGTATTTGACCCCGTGTCATAAAGAGTTAACAATAGTGCACGGAATACCTACACCATAGGCTCACTATAATTGGCGTATTCTGTGCACTATTATCGACTTGAGCCATACATCTGAAGCTGAGTCTAGGCAGCATAAATCTGCCATATTTTTTATCTAAACCTGGAGTGTATAAGCATGAATTTTTTTAGCTACATTATCTATATATATGAAAATGAATTGCTGTTCATTAGTCTCGCTAAAACTCGAGAACGGCTGAACCGATTTGGCTAATTTTGGTCTTGAATTATTCGTGAAAGTCCAGACAAAATTTAAAAGGTCTCGGAATGAAGCAGCGGAAACGGGATCAGAAGTCCACGTGGGCGGAGCCGCGGGCAACAGCTAGTTTTTGATAAAATAATTTCATATTTTTACATGTTTGGTATACCTACCTACTGTAGATGAGTTTATATCTTTAACTCTTGCCTACCCAACGCCCATTACCAAGAGTCAAATCTAATTACCTAGGTACTTCCTATAATGAATAATAATAATAATATTTTTGATACTTTCTATTTTTGATATTTTTAAGAATTTCATTATTCCCACTTCTACATAAGTATCTAGGAATCATTTACCGCTACTGCAACTCACATAAAATTATACACTTTTATAACGCACCTTAACCTGTCTAAACAGAATAAAACATTTAGGCGAGCGAGTGTTCTTGGACCGCCTGATATGGCGACGTTTGCACTGTCTAGCTGGGCACATCGCCTCGTATCTGCAACTCAAGGACGGCAGAACTCGAGTGCTGTCACACTGGGCTTGTTATAAGGTAGGTTTGATACTTGTTACCCCTAGTATACAACATGTATTTGACAAGTGATCGCAAACGTGTTTTAAACTTGTTTGAGGTTCAATACTCTTCCAATACATGTATAAAATAAGAAATTATGTTCTGAGATCTTCTACAAGTTTTTGACAAATCTTCAACCAGTTTTGTATCTCATATTTACAATTTGTTTACTGCTTTTTTTTTGTAAAAAACAAGTACTAAACTAAAACCTTTTCTCTTATTTTGGTTAGTACGGGAGCTTTGAATACCGACAAAAAGGTCTGCACCAGAAAGTTGTTTATTAACCGACTAGCAGGGCCTCCAATTCATTTATACCTACCATCAATGATATATCAATCCATTTACCTACTATCTCAGTCCACTGTTGGACATCAGCCTCTCCCAATTTCAGGAGACTTTGGCCTTCTGTTTCCACGTCGGCCAGACTAGTTGGAACAGGGTTTTATTTTAAGCTTTCCTTCACTCACAGTGATATCGGCTGCGTATGTTTCCGTTGTCACCTCTTACGACACCATTAGGATACAATGGAGTGGTGATACTCTTTCACTATCACCACACGGATACCCTAATTATAACAATGTGCGACATGTTTTCACAGGTGACTCAACCACACTTGGATAATGAAAGCGCAGCTCGGGAAATTGGTGAGAAACTTAGTAATGTACCAGGCATATCTTATACGACAATCGCCATGAAAGCCGCAGAAAAGGGTAGAAAAGCACTCGCTATCAAGGTGAGTGAAACAAACTCAATATCATCTGCTTGAACAAACAGCTGTCTGTGCGAGGAATCTTTCACCAGGCGGTAAAAACTACCCATAAATTGTAATACGCCGATGGAAGGGCTTACTCAAAATTCTTTGTCAAAAGTCTTTGAATAGTAATTATGCCAACTTGGTCTACCGCATCTATCTGTATATCGACAGAGTTACCTGTTTTTTGTCTAGGACATGTCAACTTGATTTCACCTCGCCTGATGGTAAGCTGAAAGCAAAGTCTCAGGAAAGAGGGTCACCATTAAGAACGTCTACAGTTTTACAATCTCAGCTTGACAGCCTCATCAGATGCTTTTTCACGCCCCGCTTAAAGGACCCGGGACTGTAAGAAGGAAGCACTACTTACTTATTTACTTTTTTTACAGATTTTAGAATATGAAACTCACAGTAAATTACAAGTGCCTTTACTCCTGTCGCTGGGAGAAGGACCCACGGCGTTGTTGAAGGCGACCGCGAGCGGAGACACCGATCTAGTGTACATAGTGCTGTTGAATTTGAAGGAAAAAATGGGAAAACGTGAATTTGAAGTAAGTGAACATTATTTACCGTAAAAAAATGCGGGGTTGTCTTTAGGGCCTGCCGATAGATATGAAAATAGTCTGTATAGAATGTAAAAACTGAAACTAATCGCTGGCGCAAATATCAAGATACTTCAAATCAAGAGCTAGTAGCTTTACTGATAGGATGGAGAGTAAAAAATGTGAAGAAAATAATCAAAAAAACTCATGCCAATATGTTGTGTACCAGGAGTACTACCTTCGGCTTCGGCAGTGTTTCCCTTATCACTACATAGTATAAAATAAAGTCGCGTTCTCTGTCCTTTTGTCCCTTTGTATGCTTAAATCTTTAAAACTACGCAACGGATTTTAATGTGATTTGGTTTTATAGGTAGAATGGTTAAAGAGGAAGGTGTATATGTATATAACATCATGCTACGACAAACAGATACGGAGCAGGAATGAAAATTGTTGCAAAAACGGGGTGACGCAGACGAAGTTGCGCGGGTCAGCTAGTACCTTATAATACCATAAAAAATGTTTGTACAAATCACACTTTCGTTTCCAGCTAACTATCCGTGGATTTGCGTTAGCCCACGCTCTATATATAAAGTACTGCGCGATGCACAACCGTGAGGCGTTACGCCAGGTTTACGTGCAAGAAGACGACTTCCATGGTCAAGCAGCCACCCACATCCGGGACGCGATAGACCAGACCAACCCTGGCAGTATCGAAGCGTCGCTTATATCCGCAAGGGAGTGTTATAAGAAGGGAAAGAATGATTTAGGTAAGTTAATATTAGTTATCAGAGGAATATGAGGTAAATAGGTAGCACCAGAAGGGGTTCTACTTAAGAGATGGCTGTGGGTCGGCCGGGTTGCGAAGGATATGTTACCTACTATCTCTTCCCGGAAACCGAAGACCAGAAGACAGCGTGTGTTTTAGTCGGTTCGAGTCCGTTATAATCACTCGCACCGGCTCCGGTAGTTATTTTGGGGACGGATTTTTTTTTTATAAATAAATGTAGAGATAGATGATTGACCTGAAATAATACTGCCTTACCTACTTTTTTCATACCTTTTCTCTTTTTTGTCGTGCGAAGAATCCCCACGAATAGCAACTTTCCTTCCTCCTGGATATTTTGCGTTAGTATGTATAATCTCAAAATGAATTAAAAAATTCGTCACATTATTGTTTCCAAACACGTTTATAAAATTCGAAAAGGTGTTCGTCAACGTTCATACCATGTTGAAAACACCGGTTCTCGTCCGATCACCGAAGTTAAGCAACATCGGGCGTGGTTAGTACTTGGATGGGTGACCGCCTGGGAATACCACGTAATGTTGACTTTTTGTGATTTCCTTCTTTTTGTTATTATAATTATTTAGATTTTTCTATTACTTCCTGTTTTTATTGAACTTCATACAATTATGTAATGTTTTAGGATGTAGTACCAAACATTTTAGTTGAAATATATTGTTATTCTATCTATGTGTTGTCACATATTCTACAAGAAATTACTTTATTTTGATATTCAAACGAATTTTTGAAGTATTTTTTTGAGGACCTAGGTAACACAAGCCTATCGAAGCTAAAATGTTACCATTAGGAAGTATAATGATAGCGAAATTGGTAGCATTTGGAGTCGTATATATCCCTCCGGACTCGTGGTCCCCCTGTGATGTTCCCCTGGGGGGACTACGAGTAAATCGCATTCGCTCGTGGTCCCTCCGATTCACTCTTGACCAATTTTAACGGATAAGAAGTAATGTGGTATGTTACTGGCAGACTTCTTAAACTTTTCCCCCCGGACTCGTGGTTCTCCTTGTCAGTTCTATTTCAATAAAAGTAAAAAGATAGGTAATAAAATTAAAAACTATAGTATAATAGGTATAATTAAAAAATGCGAAATTCATCGTACTGTTTCTAGAAAATGTCCTACGGTGATTTCATTATGTACGAGTTGCATTTGTAAATCCAGTAATTCTTCATCTTTATCTATTTCTATTTTCCTTCGCGCCGTTTGAGAGTGCCAATTTTTATTTAGTGATCCATTGTTTTTTAGTTCACTTAATAATTTTGCAATGGTAACATAGTTTTTGTTGATTGACCTATTCACTAGGGAATGCCAATTTTCCATAACATTATTAGTTCTGTGTCTCTCATTAGTCACACACCACTCTTTGATGTAACTATCGTTTCTTAGCCATGTTTTTTTCATGTATTTCATAAATAATTTTAGTTTTTGATCATCTTTATTTTTACAACGCTGCTCAATATAATACCATCCTTCAGGGACCTTATCCAGTGGTAGAAGCGGTAAAACAGCACATAAACCGACTATGCGAAGGTACGGCTTTGATTTGATTCCAAGTGCCTTCGATTTTCTCCAAATGCTGTTGTTATAGTGGTAATAACATTTATTTATAACAAGGTCAGGAAAAAATTGCTTCAAAGCGTTTGATGTTGCAAACTCGAAATCAATATGAATTTTAACTGGCTTCCATTCTTTAAACCTAGTATTTAAAATATCAAATATTGCATGATATGAACTCTCTTTTTTGTCACTCATGAGAGCATAAAACATCGGAACGACATGACATGTCCCGGATGTGCTTCCAATATCTCCGTGAATAGATAATAGCTGATAAAATGGACGAGGGGTACTTTTAAAGGTTGAGTCAACAAAATATTCCTCTATTTTTGGTAGTACGCACAATGCTTGTTCATTGCAAAATATTATAATCCTGGTTTGTTCATAAATATAATCAGCAACTAGCATTGTCCGAAATTGCACCGGTATTTCTACCTCGCATAAGCATTTAAAAACAGTTTTTTTGACCTCCATTGCATTCTTCCTACATTTATATAAACAACACTTGACATTTTCAAATTTGGGTATTTTTGTATCTAGTTTTTTATGTTTCAATGGAGTAATATATTTTTCATAGATTCTAGGCATCGGTTCAAATGACGTGGATGCTTCTTTTTTCATGCTATCCATTTTCATTGCCAGCTCATTTTTTGCGTTATCAACGACACATTCCATTTCTGACAGTGTTTTGTGTTCGACCATCCGCAAAATTTCGTCTCCCTGCATGAAAATAATTTTTGTCTGTTACGTGTTTTTGGTCCCTAAAATGCCGAACAGCGGTACAACTCGGAAGCGGCACCGCATTGCCGCTGCAATAACTAGACTTCAAAATGTAATATAAAAAAAAAATATTGCAAAAAATAATTTAATATGTTTTGTTTTTAAAATAAAATATGTTTAATAAAAAATTAAAAACCAAAAATATTAATTGTATTGTAACCAGAAGTAAATTAATAAAGTGATTATTTATTACTTTTCAGTGCAATAGTATATTCGTATGAAGTCGGTTTTTATTTTTTTAATAAAAATATTTTATACTTTTTAGTTTAAATTTGTGCCTTATGCTCAAAGTTTAAACCTTTAGGTTAGGAAATCAGACAGCCTTCGCTACCTAAACCTTTTGTCTACCAAAACTTTTATTCCTCCACTTCAAACGGTCTTCGGTATTCACGATAGATAAGACCATTGGCACGTATGTCATCACATGTAATATCAAGCCAGCACTTGAAGGGATTACCCCTATTTCCGCGGTTCAGTGGGGTCGGCATAGCTTGTCATTCGTTTCCCACGTAGGCTGCCAGCTACGCAAGACGTGGCCGTACCAGCAAAGGGGAGTTTTCTGCAGCTTGCTATGTTACGACATGAAAACTTTCACGGATGTTGGCGTTGCTCACGCGGTCTATATAACTATAATAATTTTAATACTGATGCCATGATTAGATCAAACCTAGCAAATCATCCATCTTTCTGGAACTAACTAATGGAATTGACTTGCTCGAATTACTTACATTTAAAGTTAAAGATCCCGAACATTTTTTCTTGGACTTATTGCAACATGTCCAATTCACCGTTTTATTTTTGTAAATTTTGTGTCGGTAGTACTGATGTCCACCAAATAATAACACCGAACCATTTTTCCGCTGAAGTATTGTAACTTTTTCCTCCATAATTGTAATTAATTTATTTACTCATGCCCAACCACAACTATGTAATGTAGTTCAATAATAAGAAATTCAATACTGACAGTTGACAATTATATGTACAATAATGAAATAGATAAATATAATGAGGTTTTAATTGTGCGAAGTAGTCATCATAGACGTAGGTACTATTCTCATATTATGCACAAAAAGTAGGTACGTTAAGTGTTTATCCAATTACATACCATATGCCTTTTATGTATTAATGGTCAAGAGTGAATCGGAGGGACCACGAGCGAATGCGATTTACTCGTAGTCCCCCCAGGGGAACATCACAGGGGGACCACGAGTCCGGAGGGGTATATATTACAAAAGAAATAAGAGAATGAGGTCACATTATTCAGATTCATTAGTTAAACAAGTTTGCACAATTCATTCATTATTTCGTCAACGTTCATACCATGTTGAATACACCGGTTCTCGTCCGATCACCGAAGTTAAGCAACTTCGGGCGTGGTTAGTACTTGGATGGGTGACCGCCTGGGAATACCACGTAATGTTGACTTTTTGTGATTTTCTTCTGTTATTTGTACCTCGCAACTCGAAGCAATTTAACCGATGTAATGTTTTAGGATATAGTACCTAAATTGTTTATCTTTATTCAATTTTGTTCACCGCGGTAGCCTAGTTGTACGGGTAATGGACTGCTAAGACGAGGTCTCGGGTTCGATCCCAGGTTTACTATGGCACACACCAATGACTTGCACACACACAATGCTTTTCAAAGTTATGTGTGTATTTATCGCATGTTTATAAGTGCCCGGTTAATGGCAATAGGCTCGCCACCTATTACATTGGGACCTAAATATAAAATGGCGAAATGTGGGTGCTAGCACCTCTGCCTACTCCTTCGGGGATATAGGCGTGATATTATAATAAAAAAAAAATTGCTCAATTTCTATTTTTCTCAAAAAGTTAGACTAGTAGTACCTACATGGTAACTTGTGTTCGTAGGTGTCTCAATATGTGAGGATGCCCGCAAACTGTGTAAGCAACAGTCATCGCTACAAGAGACGTACAGCGCCAGCTTCGTGGGCCAGTCCCTGCACGACACGGTGGAGAAACTCCTGGATCAAGGGGAGGTTAAATTGGCTGACAAACTGCGCGCAGAATATAAGATGCCTGACAGAAGGTAATGTAACAACTCCCCGTTCATACTAATATTATAAACGTCCGTCTGTTACGCTTTTACACGCAAACCACTGAACCTATTTTAATAAAATTTGACAGAGACCCAGTCTAGAGCTAGGTAAATTAGTCCCCTTTTTCCACTCCGACCATCTAATAAAATTATAAAAACCCTACTTGTACTACTTGTAAAGTAGTTCACTTTTGAAATTATTTTACCAATAAAAAGAAATAATTCGGAAGTGTCAAAGAATATATAATCAGGCTATATACCTGGACCCCGATTGTATAACTGTCAACAATTGTCAAAGCACAGCCACTGCAAAAAATGACATTAAATTTTAGACTTTATTAATATAGTATTAAAATCCAATATTAAATGAATAAGAGTTCTTTACATTCTTCCATTTACTTTACAAGATGCCATTTAATTTTAGACGTTAACAGAATAGCAATAATGTCTCAAATTATATGTAACCTATTGCAGTATCTGTGGTTTGACAATGGTAGACAATTACTAAAATCGGGGTCCTGTTCAATTGAATCTTAAAATGTATGTTATCTGTAATTTCCTATTATTTTTTCATTACATAAATATTTCACATTAAAACACAGATACTGGTGGCTGCGTATTCTGAAATTGGCTGAAAGGAACGACTGGACAGAGCTGGATAAATTCTCCAAATCGAAGAAATCGCCCGTCGGCTACGAGCCGTTTGTGGATGCCTGTCTCAAGTATGGTATGAACGACGAAGCTCTCAAATACTTGCCCAAGTGCAGGGACGAGATCAAAGTCAAGTATTATGTGAAAGCTGGGTAAGTTCGAACTTATAAACTGACATAAATACTTACATAGGATTCATACTGTTTTACGATTATATCGTCGCTGATACTGCAATACTGCGTAACTAACAGTGGATGATACCGCGGAAATACAAAAGTAGCAAATTTGAGATTTCGCGGCGTTGGGCAAAAGATGTCGATTGGCTACGTACCGCATTCACAGATTCACGTTTTGTTCATTCAATCGGCAACTAATGTCAATTAGTTGAAACCGCGCGAGCGAATCTGTCAAAAATATTTTCCAATACCGCGTATTCTCGCGATTATAACAAGAAGACGTATTGTTTCTGTATGGCGCTGCGGCAAATGATAGATTTTTATAGTAATAGGAAGCTAATTGGTATGTTTTTGATATTGTTTTAATGTGTGTTTATCAATGAATTCGGAAATTTCTTAAAATCTAGTAATTTTCACATGTGGGTAGTTGTAAAGCTATTCACTTGTGAATTACCTACAAGTGAAAAATAGTGTGTATCATGAAGATACGTAGATAACAAGGTGTTTTTCTTTCATTTTAGAAGGTTATGGAAGTAGATTCAGAATTTGTTGACGAAAATGAAATTTGGCAAAATGCAGATGTCTATAGTAATGTTGTCACTTTGCAAGAGCTCCTGGATCGACGCCGGGCACTTCTAAATACACCCACTTACATTTCAAAAGCCTATCGAACAAATTCCACAATTTTAGAGCCACTCCCGAGCACGTTAGGTTTTCCGAAAGTTGTTAATGAGTCATACTTAGATTTTTCATCAGATGACTCTGTCGTTGATCCTGACTATGTTCTATTATCGGAAATAACTAAATGTTCAACTGATCGAGTCATTAGATCATAATATTGATTGTTTTCCTGAGAGAGATACTGAAGCAGAGGTTGGGAGACAGTCAAGATCGAGAAAAAAAATGCTGATAGGTACATACATAATATGCTCACGCCCGTAATCCCCGAAGGAGTAGGCAGAGGTGTATTGAACACCCACATTTCGCCAATTATGATTTTCGGTCCCACGTAATAGGGGGCGAGCCTATTGCCGCCAATATTAATAATAAGAAACCACTTGGGACTTAAAAGCCTATGCTTCTTTTTTCTGGATTACGTTACAAATCTATTAAAAAAAGATGCTATATAGCTTAGCTTATATTTTGATAATAGTTATTTTTGATTTCGAAAATCTATGCATACTGTAAACATATTTTAAGTATAGAAAAATACTAATTATGACCCCTCCATTCTCATGCTAATAAGTCAATAACAAGTTGTTATGATGACGTTTTAATTATGAGGCTATAATAAGCTAAGTCCTACCAAAGTGGAAATGATGAGACTGTGATTACTTGAGTAAATATACGGTCTTTATTATAGCTTAACTCTGTTTTATCCTCCCTCAAATTCCGCGTAAGTCCCAAAAAAGCGCAAATAACAAACGTCACAAAAAATAAAAATCCGCGTAAGTGTTTTTTCTAGCCAAATATTGATTGAATTTAAATAAATAGTAAGGTATACGTTAACTGGTACACATTTTTATATAACTGTAAGTTCGGTAACGTATTTGATAAGTACATCAGAAGTTATTCAGTTTTTTCGCTCTCCTGTAAAATTTGCCTCACCTAACTTACGCGGTATTGTCTGTTGCTAGTTACGCGGTATTGCAGTATCAGCGACGATATATCGAATAATAATAATAATTTAATTATTCATACTGTTGATTGATGGCACTTGGTGAAACTAAGTGAAATCATTGACTGCACCACTACGGGTATCGAACAATTTTGATTATTAAGAAAAATGTACGCGCCTATGGGGGTTTTGACGAATTTTTAAACAAACAATATTAAAACATGATGTTGATTACCTACCTAAAAGGCAATAAATAAATGAAGATTATTTTTGTGGGAAAAACTATGAAGCAGCAGAAAAGTATTTTTATTCTGAGTTTTTAAATAAAATATATTAAAACGACACACCAAGATTGTTTACGTTTATTTAAGTTACCTAAACAAACGGAATATACCCTACTTCTTTTTTCTCATTTACTAAAACCAAAATTATCATCGGAGTATTTGATAACAATTCATTTTCTCTTTCCAGTTTCTATGAAGAAGCCGCTGAGGTGGCTTTTGAACAGAAAGACGAGAGTGCACTCCTCTTCGTTCAGAACAAATGTCCTTTGGTGGAGCTCACTAAACATGCGAAGATAGCTGGCCTCTTAGAACAATTGAACACAAAGAAATGAACTGAATTTTAATTATATCATACATACTGTAAATATACTTTAAGAATGTTTCTTAGGCTTTCAGCTTGATATATGAAAGTTTTTTTTATAAGTCATTAACAAAGTGCTATATCGAAAATTACTGCTACATAGTGAGTAGGTACAGTGGATAAATTTATAATAATCGGTATATACATTCCTGTAAATTATAAACGTATTTCAAAGTAAAAAATAATATACTATATTGACAATATTATTTCTTAAATAAAAGCAATGGTTTCAAAATTCTGATACTAGTACCAACGCAACGCTCGGAAAGAATTCAGAGATTGCGAACTTGCCCGATATTTCAATATTTCTTTAATATACACTCAAGCTAAGCAAATGTGGTATAGAGTATAGGAACCAAGCAACGTCTTAGGTCCGTATTCTAGAATGACACTCAGTTCTGAATCTTACTTATCTGAGAACGGACAGTTATATAGACAGATTGGGTCGGTATATCATAAATTAAGAATTTCCAACAACTAATCTATCAATTAGTCTATTGCAGTCCACTTCTGAATATAGGCGTCTTATTATGTGTGCCACTCTCCGTACCCAGCCTGGCTGAGCCGTCTCTTTCAGGTAGCCAGTCCATCTGGCTGGGGTCGTCCTACCTTCTGATCCGTACTCTAAAGACTCGTTTGCTAAGCGGCCATCGGTCGGCTACTTCAGTTTGCTTTTTCTACACTACTATTAAAGTTTAAAAATAAAAATATCTAATACGAATAATACACATATAAATTCAGAACTGAGTGCCATTCTAGAATACAGGCTTCAGAGGGCGCAGCCATCAACCAACATAGCCCGGTAATCGGTGTAGGTACTTGTTAAATAACAGACTAAGATGACAGATTCTTAAATAAAACAATACAAAAATGGTTGCGGACTGCGTTTATTATCAAGATGGAAACAACAATGATGAATGTAGGCATTTACATCAAATCGCACTTACATTCTAAACATCGACACACTGTATCTAAACGACTACGTACTGATAACAATGAGTCTTATGAACTTAGGTACAAAACATCAAAGACAACATTCATTTGATTTAATGACATTTTCATATACAACAAAGTTGATAAGGGGCATTCATTGGAACCACGGATTCCATACGCCATTTCCAGAATGTACAGTGTACCTACTTACACCAAAAATCAAATATGAGAGCCATGATTTTGTCACCCTCCTATTAAACCTGTAAAATGTTAATGTAAATTTACAGAGTGGCAACATATCGTAATATTATAGACTAGCAATTTAAGTCGGATACAAGATGTATTCAATAAGCAAAACTGAAAAATATCATTTAGCTAAACTATTGCATTAGCTTGAATTTTGGTGTAAGTACACCTTGGAAATAGCACACTGCATACGTGGTTCCTGTGATATATCAACCTCATATAATATATTATATACCGGATTTGGGTAAGCGTAAGATAGACTGTCTACCCTCTCTTCCTACCATTATAAAATAATTTTGATAATGTAGTGTTACAATAATATCAATTGTTATTCATCCCTTACGCTGTCGTAAGAGTGAATCACGCTCAAATAGTTTCTCTAGCACACGTGATAACGCATCCTGACTGAGCACAAAACATGTGGGTAGTTTATGATATTGGTATTTTATTATTACTGGCAAACACAGTGTTCGCTCGGTAATTGTTACCTTTACAAAATTTTGTAACCTTTGTAATATACAAAATTGTTATAGAATAATTTCGTGTTTGTTAATATTTTTGGTACCCCTATACCAAATTTTTATCTTTGTAACAGATTTGTTCGCCTTACTTAGGATAGCATACACCTCAATAATAAAAAATGCTATTTCAGTAGATGTGATAATTTGCTAACGGAATATAATTTACCAAGAAAATAGGGCGTCACTGCTGTTATTATTCAATGTCTTTGAGATATTAATATCCATTATTTGGCATAGTAATAGTATTACCGAAAGGGCGAGTATGAGAATTTTAGGTATCTACTTTAGTCGATTGAACAATAACTTATTTATATTACCGTTGCTTTAAACAGTCTTTTGTAGACCCAGTAATAAAAGTTTCAGGGGCATTCTTTTGAATGACACCGAGTTTCAAACGCAGTCATTACAGTGGGAAGAGAGAACTGACGTAAAACTACACAAACTATGTGCCGACTTTTACGAAACGGGTTGTCACTCAAAACGTTATGATGTTGCGTTCAGATAAAACATCAGTTGAATTACTTTCTTTGGCTGAAGTTATATTAATATACATAACTAGGGTTGCCAGTCGTCCGGATAAAGCCGAATTTAGTCCGGATTTTGATTGTGTGTCCGGACAAAACAAACTGGCTGGCCTGTCCGGCTTTCGTTACACTTTTTACACTTCGCAAATCTGCAAGCAAATGACCTAAGTGAAAGCTATTTTTGGGCTGTTCATCTGTTCATGGTCATATAACAAAATATTAAAGTGTACCTTTGGCTAAGGCAGATGTTTGAGTAAATGACGCTCTATCTGAAGTTCGATGGGAAGACAACGTACTTTCCACCCAAGGACTTTCGCAGGGGAAAAAAAGAAAAATACAGTTTTCCGGCTTTGTCACCCAAATTTCCGACCAAACTGGCCGGCTTTTAGGTTTGGTGACCTGGCAACCCTATACATAACAAAATATTGTTACTAGACTCTATGAAATGTCTTCAGACTGCACACGGATAATATTTTTATGCTGATATTTATACACCTGTTATTCACAACCGTTTATGGATAAATATACTTATATTATTGCAGTGATGGGATTTATTGAGCTTTGAAAACTGCTTGCATTGGATATTTTTCAACACATGCATGTCTCTGTGTTATAAGAAATAGTAGAAAAATCAACTTTTTTAACCAATCTAAACAACAATGTCAAAATTGGTCATATCTTTAATTGACGTCACGCATTGAAATTACATTTATAGTTATTTGTCATAATGACCTCTACGAGACGATTTACTTTACCCTTAATTACTCACACTAAATAGTGCCCTCCAAATATCAATACAAAGCCAAATGAATAATAGTTAGGATCATCAACATACAATCATAATCTCCCTGCCCTTGCCCTAATTAATGGTCCTTTCTTCAGTCACTCCCTTCTTTGCCATATCTTCTTTTACACAATCCATCTATCTTTTCTTGGGCCGACCTCTGCTCCTAAAGTCATTCATGGATCTTTTTTTTACAACATTACAAACATCTCTTCTCATAGTATGGTCCACACCACCAACATACAATAAATAGTTTAAAAACGTGATGCGTACCTGCTTATTTAAATATTAATAAATATTTATTAAAAATCCGTAATGTTATTTTTATCTGAAGTACCTAACAATTTATACGTGATAGTAATTAAGGGTTTAGTAAATTTTGCTTGTAACAAAAGTAGCTTAGAGGCACTGTGTGTCTCATTTTGTTTCGTTATACGTATCTATGTGCCGACAATTAACCCTTACATAATATATTCAATATATTTATTTCACATACGTACACACTTAAATATGAAAATGTATCTACTTTATTTGCAAAAATAATGAAGAAAAATCATCACACTTTGTTGATAGTCGGCACAAATATAACACAAAAAATGTTATTAATATCGGTAATCACATTCATAATATAAAACGTCTTTTAATTGCACACAAAATAAATAAGGGCGACATCTCTAAACCAACTATCAGTCTTAAATGAAACATGACTAACAATGTTCAATCAACCTATACAGAAAAGTAATTAGAATAAAATGAGCAGTTCTGCGACGGAAAATTCAACAAACGTACATAAAGTATTTCAAATATATAGAAATCTAGACCTAACGTGTGCCACTCTCGAATTAGTAGTGTGAGTGCCCTCAACCTCTGATTGTTAGGTACATACATGCATTCCACACAAAGCCGATTGCTATACAGCTAGTGCTTATTAGCCTCCAAAGCTTATCCGTTATCTAACGGCTTGTACATCTGCGTTAGCACATATTTTAATTAAGCATCCTTACAAAATAAATACTCTATGATTACTAATTAATGGAACGAAATATTTAAACGGGTAGGTAGTTTAAAACACGCTTGGATCCATATCAACAAAATTATCTTTTTTCTTTGTTACAGAGCGGACGGAATTTCATAAAAATAACCGTTTTAACTTTGGGTAGTTTTTAATAACTTAAAATATAATTTTGTAATATTATTTTTTTAATATTCTGTTAAAACATCGGACACAAAAAGGTACATATTTCTTTGTAATAAATATTATGATGCGAGTCGAGAATTATACTCCTTTTTCATGTGTTTAACATGTCTTATATAACGACATGTGCAATTAAATTTAACTTAGTAGATAACATTACAATATTAAGTTATTTTTAGTAAGTAACCATCAACGCTTCGCGTTACTTTCACACATTACCGCGAAATGACAATTGATTTGAAATAAAACTTGATAATTCCAGGGAAAAAGGTTATTTCCCCTACAGTTTTTAAAATACCTGGTTCGTTCTGGAGAATGTAACAAAAAAGGGTTCAAATCTTTTGGAACAAATGAGTTCGACGACCTTGACAAATGAAGGTCATAAATGGTTCAAAAGTGATATGTTACAATTACATATTATATTTAGACTTCCGGTCTATATGATTATTTCTTGTTGTAGCCGTATAAAAGAAATACCATGAGTCTCGCCGGGGAAACCAGTTAACTACTTCTTTAAAACAATATAATAAATGTCATTTTCTTTGGTAGTCATACTATTACATACTTTTTTAATATTCAAATATCACACACTTATACCCGTGGAGCACCTCGATCTATCTTTACAATTAATTTCGCCCTTGGAACATGTGTTATACATTTACCTACTTTTTCCGCAGTCTATATGTGTGCTGTCTCACTTTTTAGCACCGGTCCTTCCTAACAATACCGAGTTATATAGATCAAATATCTACCTACTTTGTGAGAATATTTGAGTTCCTAACTAAATGTCTTATGAATGTTTGCTGCAACTATGTACGATAACTGAAAGCGGCCCTTGTGCTTGCTAATCACATGATACATATCAATGCAACCTATGGATATATCGGCCTATAAGGCATTGTGTATCTACACACGGCCAAAGAAATAGTGATGCAGGGTTAAATGTTTCTAACGTCCCTGAATATTGAATGCAGAATACAGAATTTTCGAATAGAAATACTGTCAATTGGACAGAAAAAGAAGCTGTGACCCTGCCCAGATAACTCTTTGGTCGGCAAAATGTATATTTTTTATATTTAAACGTTCAATAGAATATATTTTGAACTAGACTTCGGTTAAAAGTTATTGAGATTAAAAATATTTGCTACAGAACAGTTCGACTTGAAAGATTAGGTTCGAAGGTTAAGGCGGTGCTTTGTTCATACACAAAAAATTTCTTTAGTCTGGGTCGGTTTTCTCATCTGATCTAATCAATGCAAGTATTAAGATAGGTGAACCTTCCCTGGGACATTTAGAATATATTGATTACCGTAAACAGAGGCACATATTTTTTTGGTAATAGGCAAGTACATAGTCGTAGCAAAGTTACTATATAGATAAGCTCTTTATTTGTGAAATAAAACTGTCCCACTGTGAGAATAGGGCTACGTTCACAACACAACATTATTGTACCAATGTAATTATAGACCTCTCATTATTTATAAATTTGTGTTATTTAGATAGATAAATCTGTTCAATTTTGTAACAGTGGGAGATTGGTGTAGCCAGAGTTAGGGACCATTACAAACTTTTTGCTCAATCGGAAATGATCCGCCGCGCAGTATTTATCAATAGGTATTAATGCAATATTTCGATTTCTTGAATCAATGACCGGTTGAACATATGGCTTAGACAGGCGGTCGATAATCAGTTAACCGGATAGCTTAGACAGGCGGTCGATAATCGATTGACCGGATGGCTTAGACAGGAGGTCGATAATCGGTTGACCGAATGACTTAAACAGGCGGTCGGTAATCAGTTGACCGAATAGCTTAGACAGACGGTCGATAATTGTTTGACCGGATCCCTATTTTGAAGGGCAATTGTTACACCAACGACGAATAGCTATATTACACTTGGTTTAATTAAAATATTCGATAAAATCTCGTATACAACATCGACAAAATTATTGATATAATCGAACGTAGCCTAAATAATATATCTAATAGGCGTTCCGAGAAATAAAAAATACACACATGCAGGAAATACTTAGTTATCTTATTCCACAGTAATATTATAAAAAACACCTCTGCTCTGGTAAGTTTTATGACTATAACCTAAATTGCAGCTATCAGCCTTACAAACTATATTTAAATAAAAGTTGCTTCGCATATTTTTTTTTACTTTTTTTATAAATATCACATTTACGAGTATATCTTTTATTCTATCGATACTTAGGTGATCGCTGTTTTTCTTTTTTTTTTCATAATTATAAAATCTAACATTGTGATAACTTTACGAGAAATAACTTGAACATAAAGCATTTCGCGCGTGAATTATACGAATAAGTACACGTATGTTAGAAGTAATGGCACAAAGAGATACAAAAGGTTGTAGCATCCACGATTACCACTTGAAGATATTTGATACATACATCTATTTAAACTTCCACGCGCAGAGATCACAGAAAATTTAAATTTTAAAAATGGGGATGACGTGACTAAAAATAAAATTACGACATCTTGACAAAAATCTTTGACAATAAACATGCGTTCCATAACGGCAACGGCATGAACTAGATTTTGTAACACGTAGAAGGGTCTTTATACACTTGACATAGACACAAACACCTGTAGGTACGTATACAATAGGTCTGAAGACACAGCCTTTAGTGCCATAGGTCATTTTATATAGTTACGACTAGTAGTTATAAAATGACCAGTGACAATACAATAAGGGCACAAATTGATACATATATATATACGCGTACACTTGTATACAAATTGGATATTCCATCCAATAATCTTATATGTGAGTCGAATTTGAGCTTACTCAAGTTCCAATAAATAAAATGATGAAAGTTAACATGTTTTCCAATAAAATTAAAATGACTTTGCTACATTTTGCAATACACAAACAATAAGAAAAATAAATATATTTTCAATAACTTATACATACAAACTAATCAACATAAAAATCTCAAACAAAAACGTATAACTCTCCAATCTCTGAGAAACAATTACCTCTTAAACCAAGGTGCGAATGGAGTCGTTGTGCAAATTATATGATAAAATGAAAAGCACGCACAAGCTACTAAAATACTAACTTTTATATAACGTCTTAAATAAATAAATCTAATGAAAATGAACGATCTTTTTTTTAGGAACTGCATGTTAGACTACACTAATGACTTTAAATTCGTTTGGTTAGATCGTCGTTGCGACGTTTAGTTGTTGACCTCACTCCCGTAAATGTTAGTGAGGTGCGGGAGTTGTGCGTTCTGAACGGTCACTTTGGGGGACCGCTCGAACTTCACCTTTTCAATGGGGCTAGACCCTGGCGTGGAGCTGGGAGTCAGGAGACCAGAATGGCGGACCTGACTCGCACTCACGATGTTCAAACTAGTAAGGTTGTGCTTTGGGATGGTAAACGCTGGTAGATCTTTAGTTTTAATGGTGTCGTAGATACGGACTAGTTTGTTACCGTCGACCGCGTCGATGAGGTTGATTGTGCGCTGAGCAGGCGAACTGGTGACCACGAGGCCTGGCATTTTCGGGATATGGAGCTTATGGTCGGAGGTGGTAGATGAGCTAGTGGCGATGTGCTGCGAGATCGAGTGGCTCTTAAGCCCTTGTGCCGTTTTGTAGCTTTTGCCGCACTGGCATTTGTAGGCCTTTTTTACCCTGAAATAATTGAAGCAAAATTGTAATTTATCACAATATTGTGTAAATCGACGTCTAATTTATAATACACATGTGATAAGACAAATAACCAAACGTTAAGGGCTAATACCGTCTATAAGTACACCTATTAAAATGCAGAGGACACACCAACTAAACGCATGATCAGAGTCCTGATTGTACTAATTGTAACAAAACACGTCATTAAATTTTTGACTGTACTGCTATGCCATTAAAGCCCACTATTGAATGGCATCGTGCAGAGGGATGAAATAATGTAGTGAACACTTTTTCATTTAATTTTTAATTTTCGAGCCGAACTTTTTATTTTGAAGCCGAAAATTTAATTCAGTTTTTCAGTTAACAATTAGTAGAATCCGGGTCTAGAGCAAATAGGATTAATAGCCTCATCAATTTAGAGCAGAATCAAGTCTGACAGATGGTTTAACAGTGCGAACGAAGGCGTTTGCCTTCGTTCCGTTGATGTGTACCTAGCATTAATCATACGACTGATGTCAAATCAATTATCTACTTAAATGATATGGATGTAGACGTCATTATATTTTATAATATTTCCAGGGTGATATGTTTGGTACCTAATTACAATACTTTTTCTATAGGCCTATCTATATATAAGCTACCAAATTATTTGCTCTAATTACGAATGAAATAGAAGGTAATACCCATTTCTTCCAAAAATATTCCTGAGCAGTGAGACGTTTCTTGGGGCCAGTGATAAACTTTTTATTGTACTGGTCAGGTGTCGACAGCATCGGATATTTTCTATTGAAGGAATTTTGTCATTTAGCTTCATCATTTTCTGAGTATTTTCCCAACGCAGTTGGCGATATCGAAGTTCTGTAGTTAGACTAGTCGAACGAAAGTGTTTGTATGGCTACCAGGACCGATTTCTTAACGTGCTCTCCGGGGCACGTAAATACCCAGACCAATGCAAATGGATATATTGATGCATTCAAATATGCGCAGAGCAGGAATCGAAACCGCGCCACCTGCGTCGCAATCGCGTTCACAACCGCAAAGTCAGAGAGGATCTGAGGTGTATTTGGGTCCCTGGGGCACCCCTGGCGTTCCACGCGTCCATAGGCCTATGGTTAAGTCAAAGTAGTAGTGGTTAATGTGGTTAACGTGGCCACTTTAACCACTTGCCATGAGGTGGCCTTGTTTGCCACCAAAGTGGTATGAAAAAAATTCTAGCTTAAGATAAAAACTAATAACCATGCATCCCCTGGTCACCGGTTCGATTCCCGTCTGAACATTCACTTTTTACTATCTGAATCGACCATGAATCTTGTATGTATGTATGTAGGTACGTATGTAAGACTGCCACGAGGCCACACCGTCGCTTGGGCAGGGGCAGGTCTTCCTGAGTTCAGAGCCTCGATAATAAATTAATTTCGTTTAATTTTTTTACAAAATGCTTAATAGGTATTTATTCGCTTTATTGAAATTTTTAATCGCGTGCCCTCTAAGCCCGATTACATAACACTTAAGCGCGATTCACACACAGCGCGGGTGCGGGTCGGGCGCGGGTGTTTTTGCCATCCATCGCCCGTTTTCTTAATAAGGTATTTTTTTACTTTAACCTGTAACCGTCGATGTATTGCAAAACGACCCGCGCCCGACCCGCACCCGCGCTATGTGTGAATCGCGCTTTAGACATCTACTTGAACGGATTAGGTGGGTGTGTTTGTGTTAAATACATACCCAAGTAGATACGTGTGAAGAGGTAACAGTACATCACATTACGAACACTGCTGATAATGGCCTTGCTACGTCATGACTCACGCGGTCTCGAGCCACTGATTCATAGTCGCTCAAATGACGAAATTATGACTGCATTGCGATGTCTTTTTTACATTCATTACCACAATTTAAAGCAATAAACTTGGATTTTAAAACCGGCTATCCAATGACTAGCCGCTGCTCGCTACGCTACCCCTGTAGAAGATTTAACTACAGATTCTGTTCTCACAACAGCCTACGAGAACCCTTTTAGGGTTAAAAAGAACAGACAAATAATGTATCACTTCGCCACATTAGATCCGTTAAGACGTTCTGATCATAAATTTATTATTACTAGCGTCGATAGAGATATAATTTTTTCATTAATGCGTTACTGAATCCAGAATTTCAGTGGCAGTTGTGACTTTTAGTTACGAGACATTACAATATGTATATATTTCTGTCAAAGCCGACAATGGCTCATTTTTATTATGTCACTATTTCACGCCTAAGTTTTGGTAAAAATTATGTAGGTACATCACTCGAACAACACTTTATGCTTCTGACATGATTGAGTACTAACAAACATTCATGCGCTCTGTTTCCCCTAGTGCGGGCAATAGAGATTCAGTGGGGGATGTGGAAATAGCCCAATCCGTCTATATTTCCTTATTTATAATTAAAAGTTGAGTATACTCACTTGCCATCTTTCTTGTGGCCGTTCTTTGAGTGATACTTGATACCATTGACGTTCTTGTAACGTTTCTTGCAGCCGGGCACAGGACACGCAAACGGTTTCTCCTGAGCGGCTAACCCCAGAGCTCCTGATGACGCACTTGCGTTCATTCTAAAATCGAAAAGAATGGTGCAAAGTGTTCATTGCCTAAATAATATATTATCGAGCCTACGAGCGAATAATTTTTAACTATTACCTATATTTCTAATTATCCTCAATTCAGTCTCTGATCGTTAACAAAGAACATTTTCTTATAAACAAACCGTAAATTGATTAAATAAGTACCGATATCTAATCGGTACTTACCCTACTTATCGGTATCTACCCTAAAAGACAAATTTGATTAACTGAAGTGACTTACTTGACACCATAACGCAAGATAAACTCTGAACTGTATTCCTCAGCCGTGGTCCAGGAATCATTGCTATCTTCTGATGGACTAAGCATCTCGTCTTCATCCATCTCGCTCCCTATAAAGTACATGCACAAGGTGTTAATTAGAAATGCATTTGATCTAACAAATCCCTAAAGTCTTACAACCACCTTTTAAAACTAAAATTATTTCAATGTTATTTTACTTTCATACATAGGTAGTGTGTGTTCATCGTCCGTCAATATCTGTGTACTGTATCTTGTTATACAGATGTAAAATGTAACAAATTAAACAAATAAATGCATCCCCTACAGTAAGAGATACGGTTTGACCCATTTTAACCATATAACACTAGTATCCTAAGGGACGCTGACGCGATGAATGTCGGTCCGAATCTCAGGGGTAGGGTAGGAAGCAAAGTAAGACTAAAATAATAGTCAAATTTAGATCGGCAAATGTAAATACTCCGACGGGACTCGAAGCCGCGATCTTTCCCCTACAGGAGGAATTGTCTAACTGCTGAGCTACGGAGCCACGTCAGAAGCATTCGAAATTGTCCTGTGCAACGTTTTTGGGGCGATGGTGGAAATAATATTACTTGGATGGTGGAGAATTATATTACTTTTAAACTTCCTTCCTCAACTTTTACAATTCCCTTATTGGTACCAAGTACTAGACTCTCTTTAGCCGGTCGCCAGTTCCAAATAGATACAAAGCTTGGAATCTGGGGTCCTAGTCTGAGAGCGAATACTGTGCTGCACTCTTGTCCGTCAATCATCAACTAACACAATGATGTTCTAGAACAGATATCCGGTATCCCAATTTATCGACTGATAATAACTGGTCTCCGTGATCCCACAGATTCGCGTGGCTTCATATTGTTGTTAATCGCGACCAAATTTGATTCTTCAAATCTCCTAAAGAAGCATTGCATTGCACATAATTATACTAAGGATTACTCAGCTAATCTCAATGAACATTATAGGTATCTTTTGTGAAATAATGTAAAGAATGGACATTTGAAATGGAAATGTAACGAAGGTACTTACTACTTACTTACTGTTGACCCTAAAAGCTTAGTTGTACCGCACAACCAGTCTAGTACTTATTACCTAAAATATTTGCTTCATCATCATCATTATACGAATAATGGTGATGAATGGTGATCAAATCTCAGTAGGCAGAACTTTTCGCGATTCAAGGCTCTTTAGATGCTGGTAATTCTGGTATCCCAGTCCAACCCACAAAGACCAGTCTATGCTGGTAAAAGAAAATTATTTTCAACAACAATTACAACTACAAATTATTTTCGTATTTGTGAGGCATCCAGTCAGCATTCAGACACAAAATCATTATTGAGTCATGATACCATTTAGGTACCCAATTAAGAACTATTTTGGAATCCTGTATGTTCTCCTTCGCTCAAAACAACTGTTGCGCTCCCCTGATTGAAATCCTGTATCCTTTCTAGGTATTTACCCTTCCCGTAAACGAAATCCTATACATAACCCCTAACCTAAACCTGCATCCGCGCCTGAGTAGTTGTTAGTGACTATCTCAGTTCGCGACCTTGTAGGTCATAAATAACTCAATAGGTAGGTACGTAATAGATAATCGATAGAGAGGGTATAGGTAGGTACCTATAGAGAGACTGACACAAAAAACACCTAAATAAAGGTATAATAACCAGTAGGTGTGCTGCTGCGGACTGATGGCGTTTTCGGCACAGACAGAATTCGGCGGCGAACATCGGGTACAGGGGCAGCGCTTTGGTTTTCCCTCCTTGAGGCCTCCGTGATAAATTTGAGAACATAACTCAATGGTATACATGCTGGCTGCGAAGCTTCCTTTTGTTCCACTACAGCAGGATCCAAATCTGAAAAAAAATATTCAAAGGATTTACTGTCCAGAATGGTAGATAAGTACTTCGGCAGGCGAGCAGTTGTTGAGCCGTCATCGTCAGCTGCAATCAGCTGATACAAACAAACTGTTTGTTTATGCGGTTCGCACAGTCGGAATCCAAAATAATCAACAAAAAAATCGTATGTACCTACAGGATATCCTGTTTAACTAAATACAACAATAATATTATGTACTATTTTTTTATTACATACGCACCTCAATAATATTTTTATATTTGACGCAAAAATACCCTCCAGTGGTGACAACATAGGCACATTGATAAGGCGTAAATTGGGAGGGTCGCGGATTACATTACATACTCAAAATAAAAGATATTGCTTGTATTAAGAGATACATTCTAAACACTTACCGATATGCACATCTTCAATATGTTCGATCAAATCATTTAATCTTGAAAATGTTATGCCACAGCCATTATATTTACAGATGTTTATCATGAACACCGCCATTGCTATTAATGTTAATGGACTAGTCAAGAACATAACCGTGGTCGCTCACGTTTCTTCTTTTATCATATCACTTAATGAAATAATAGGGGAAATTATGAAAACAAGAACATTACTAAAAAATATTTAAGAATTTATTACTGTATAGACAACTAGTGGCATGTCTGTATTAATTATTCTTTTATAATTAGTGTAGAACATTTCTGTCAGTCGATCATATTGATCGACAGTTGGCGGCACTGAACGGAACTGGCACGTTTATCGACCAATAGCAATGCAGCATTTGTGTTCTGTTTCACTTCACCATTCAGAAATTGAACATTCCAAAGGCCGGTCTCCTTCCTCTCGGTATTCTTTGGTAAGTGCGGGGCAGAAATTTGTGAAAAACTAATCGTGGAAAAGTGTTAAAATTCTAAGCCATCGCTACAATTATAGTGCCGAAAACCCCGTACAAAAGCATATAGTGTGTGATAGTGAGAATATTTATTTGTGATTCTGTAAGTTGTCGCAGAAGATTAAATTGTCAGTAGACTTGAAGTCAGCTCGCTGATTCGGCCATTTTCCGTAGGATTCCAATTTATTCCATAGCGGTAAATACGCTCCGCTGGTTCGCAAATTCATGTCTCTTACGATAGCATAATAATTAATTCTTATTGGAGAACATAGCTAAGCCGGCCTCTATCGTAGTTACGTAGCGCCGTAAATTACGTAACCCTCGGTCAAACTGTCAAGTCTCTCATTTCTCACTGATCATTTACTTCAGTATTCCTATCAGTTGTAAATCAAGTAGTGTCGAGTAGGTAACTCATCAAGCCGTACGGTTTCTTTCAGTTGTCGATCGCCGCACCTAATCAAAACACAAAATGCTGTCTGCCGCTCGATTGATCGCCCCTGCAGCCAGGTCTGCCGTAAGTATTCTACTTTTTTTCATTTATCAATAATTGCAGCTTTTTTTCCCTACAGGACTTGTGATTACTGTGAATTTCCCCTATTACTTAACCTTGTTTTTTGGTATCCTGAACCAAGGACTACCTAATTATATACCGGCTTATTGGTTAATCAAGGTTATAATCAATCCAGTCTAAGCCTAAGGATTTTACTCTACTTTGTGACAGAAAAACTTAATTTTCTATATTAGACAATTACATAACCATCTACAACTTCAATATTAGGTAACCATTATCAGGCCTGATCATGAATGAATGGAAGCACTAAGCATATTTCTTGCATCTGAATAGTCTACTTTTGACTACTTTTTTAATATATTTGAAGTTATTGATTTTAAGGGTGTAACCCGGTGTCTACTAATGAAGTATAATTGTATGGTGTTACTTTGCAGATCTTCAACAACACAGCCCTATTGAGGCCGCTGGCTGCAGTCCCCTCGCAGACACAGGTAGTGCCTGTGGTCCCAGCTCAATTATCAGCAGTTCGGTCCTTCCAGACGACCTCAGTCACAAAGGACATTGACTCTGCAGCCAAATTCATTGGTGCTGGTGCAGCCACAGTAGGAGTAGCTGGTTCCGGTGAGTTATCCATTTGCCAAGACCATATTTTGCTTATATTGTAGTCATAGTGGTTTTCTTATTATATGTTTTTCAATTTTCCCCAAAACAAGAATTAAATCTTTGTACCTATATCTACAAATTTAAGATAAGAATTTAAGTGGTCTAATTTGAAGGACTTATATCAGAGAAATATTTATCTGAATACATTTCTTTGCCTGTTAAGACTTAGTAAATATATTTTTTAAGAACTTAATGATTGCATAACACAAGATGTTCAGTATTGATTTTCTTCAGAAGACTATTATCTTCCTTACATAAGTGGATAAAGGTTCAAAGTGTGTTAAGGAAATGTGGAATTTTGAGTACATGTACCTACTATTACAGCACATTTTTAGACTCACAAGATTTTGAGGTTAGAAAAATCTGCATCTTCTCAAAGAAAAGTTATGAAAACAGCTTGTGGATTACATAAGTGTTATCTAAAGATTCCTTATCTACATTAATTAATTTCATCACTTTAATTGTAATGTGACCTTTTAAATTTTCCCCTAAACTAGTAAAAAGTTAGTCCAGGTTGTTAATTTTGAAATGTTAACTTTTAATTATTTTGCAACTAGGTATAAAGCAGCTGTTTACCTGAATCACCAAAAAATATAATCTTATTTTGTGGCACCTTTCCGTTGGGATAGGCAGAAACATATTTCCAACTGGTACCAATGTTGTATAACTCCAAAAGTGAACAGGAATGAAGTTAACAGTGATCCTTAAATGTCAGGCCACATTACAATTAGAATTCCTGAACCCTTAAAGAAGGTGGATTCCACATTTCCTTGGTAGATATTAGCGCTCACTAACAATATTGCTTGCCAACTGCATGTTTCTTACTAATTGTGTTATCTGCAGGTATTGGTATTGGTGTTGTGTTCGGATGCTTAATCATAGGCTATGCACGCAACCCCTCATTGAAACAGCAAATATTCTCCTATGCTATCCTAGGGTTTGCATTAACTGAAGCCATGGGCCTGTTTTGTTTGATGGTTGCATTCCTGATGTTGTTTGCTTTTTGAAAATTTATATTATTTACGATGTTTTGGTATATTGGTCTATGTATATAAAGTGTATAATTATGATATAATATGAAGAAGGAAGAATAATCTTAACTTTTACAATGATTTTTAACATTTTTTTTAAATTTTGATAACTAACTCATGTTGAGCTGATACCAAAACTAACCATCTATACCAAGTTTAAACCAGGTGAGATGATTCTGTTGCATGATTTGTAGTTAGCTGTAGTAGTAGTAGTTTTTCTTTTTACTTCTCAAACACGCTCACAACCCAACCTGAAGGTAAGTGGTCGGTGGGAATCACAAACAAAAGTTCATCGTTGACCAATGCTACCTCATCTATGGAACTTAAACCTATTATTTTAACCATCACTCATCATAATCATCTTGCTCCAATAATATGTTGAACAAATCCATTATCTTCTTTTACTCAGCTGCCCTACCATGAACAAGACTAATCAAACAGCTGTCATACTTCTTAATTTAGACCCATTCAATTATTGATCTGTTCATGTTAGGTCTGCTGATGCATTAATGAATTTATTTGTATTTGTATAATTACAAATAATGTATGACAATGGTTGCTGTACTAACTGTATCATTTGACATTCCAGGTGCTGGTATCGGAACAGTATTCGGCTCCCTCATCATCGGTTATGCCAGGAACCCCTCTCTGAAACAACAGCTGTTCTCATACGCCATCTTGGGTTTCGCCCTGTCTGAGGCTATGGGTCTGTTCTGTCTTATGATGGCGTTCCTGCTGCTGTTCGCTTTCTAAGCTAATTACTTTTAAGAACACTACTACTGCCATCCCACATGACGAGGTTTCAGTGTATACTATCTGGAGTGGACGGCCATGGAATCGAATGTGTGGAAACCTCACCCTCATAGTGATGCAGGGACAGCTGATGTGTATAAGTGTTACACGTTCCAGTGCGCGCGTCATCAAGAATGCACTTTATTTAATAATGTAGTATAAAAAACAAATCTGCAAATAAAATGTACGTAATACACAGCTGATGCTGCAGTTATTTCTATTCCTGATAAATTGTAGACTGTTTATTTCCAATCATGTTGTTACATCGACCTGATGTCAAAAATCGGCGACAATATATTTGTTTAGCCAGTGATATTAACGTATATTTGCGTGAATATTGTCATCGATTTTTTACAGTGTAATGTTATCCTTGTTCGCGAATGTCAGCATCTCTAATGTACATTTTTAGGGCGATTAAATGATACAAAACAATATCTGCGTTTGTTGTTAATGATACACCAAAGACACACGAGTAATTGAATATCGCAGATATAATAGGTCTCTGTTCTATAATATATTGAACGTCAAAAATCATAGGTAATTGAAAATTCAAAGCACTTGTAACACAATCTTTACAGTTACTCTGTGGCTGACACTAATTCATCATTCCCTGAACCTTTTTCCCAACTCAGTTGGGGTCGGCTTTACAGTCTAACTGTGATGCGGCTGAACTTCGACATTTTCCGTGAAGCGACTGCCATCTGACCTCCACAACCAATGGTCTAATGACCAATGGCGATATCGAAGTTCCAAGTTAGGCTGGTTGGACTTTTGAGGGCTCCAACTACCCGTAACGACTGCCATAGATGTTTGTATGGCAACCGGGACCGACGGCTTAACGTGCTCTCCGAGGCACTTATAAACCTGCGATAAATACACACATAACTTCGAAAAGCATCGAAAAGTCATTGGTGTGTGCCATGGTAAGCTGGGATCGAACGCGAGACCTCGTCTCAGCAGTCCATTACCCATACCACTAGGCTACCGCGGCTGGCTGACACTAATTATCCGTATATTATGAAGTAAGTTAGATTCGCTTTGAAAAAACGACGGGCGGCTGTTTTTGGAGGCAGAATATATTTATAACAAAAATTGTGGGATCTTATCCACGTGAGAAGTCGTTCGAAATGGGTTATTACCATATGTTCTACTATTTGTTCTACTAATAGAACACTTAGGGGAGAGGGGGCAGAGGTTTGCGCGGTCGCGCAAACCTGACTGCTAGTCTAACAAATTGCATAGGATTTGTGCCCTCATTTCCAACTCGACATACTGTCATGATATTATGATAAAAGTACAGTGTAGAAGAGAAGTTTATTTACAAAGTAATAACAAGGGTAAAAATCAAATTATAATTAATCTGATGCATTACATGTAGGGTTCTCACTAAATTACCTATGTACCCATCTGACTTGTGTAGCATTTAGCCAATCGGTGTACAAATACCTACGAACCATGTATTCATTAGGATACATCGTAGACAAATATGCAACAATGTGCGCAGGGGAGACCTTACCAGCTACAGCAGATTCCGGTCGAGGCATAAATGGTCATATAGAGGGCTGTTCAGTCTTTCCACGTGTCTTTGGCTATCAGAAGGCACAGGGGCGGGCTGGTCATGCAAGAGCAGGCGTGAAGTGGTCTAACGTTCGCTCGCGATTTCCGGAAATCATTCCGAGTGTCTCATTGCTCATTGGGTAACTTAATAGAGACCCGAGACAGCGTGTTTTTAATCGGTCCCACTCTAACATAACCGCCGCCAATGGCTGACCGACCATGAGATATCTCTACGATTAAAAAGGCGTCATGCATGAAATACATGAAATCGTAGTTGATCTGTCTTACTCACTTTCTGCGTCTAATTCTGTTACCTGCCTTGCCTAAACTGGCCTGTTCTACTGAGTTTTGATTTTGAGTGTTTACGGTTCTTTTTTCAATATAATTCGGGATGAAAAATTGATTCGAGCAAGTCGACTCAGATAAATAAACTGATAGGACATGAGATTTGATACCTAATGTAAACCATAAAGTATTTGGTTAATATTGCAGATCTAGACCGTGCGAGGAATTGTGTAACATTATTTATATTAGTACCTACCCCTTAGATTAATAACCCTTTTCATTGTAGCTAAAGATAACAGTGGTAAGGTATGTTAATTGATATTGGTTAGGTACATACTGCTATATAATTCTAATTATTAATAGAGACAAATGCTTCGTAACTAGCTTCAAAAAGGTATAAAATAAGTGTGGATAGTCAACCTTCTGTCGAATCGACAGCATTTTTGAGTTTCCATCGCTCGTGGTGTAAATTTGTTTCACGGCAGCGCCGCTACTCACGGAAGGCCCGAGCATAGGTTTCGCTCTTCGGAAAGGCATACTACGTCCCGTACGACTACGTACGTAGTCGATTAAGCTGGCTGTGCTTCTTTGCTATCGTAGTGCTATAAATGCTAAGTACTATCTACAAAAATAAATTCGAATTTTCCACTATTCTGTGCTGTGTCTAATATGGTCTAACAATTATACGTACAATTCAACTACATAAAGAATATAATATACCTGGTACCTACTCGTTATATAGCTGAATTATTGTAACCAACATATTGTTGGTAAAACTACTATTCACATTAATATTTAAACTGTCGTGAGGTCGAGTTGAACCGTGGTGATGTGATAGGCTATCGCTTTAATTTCCATGAATATTAATTTCTAAATTATAAACTCTGACAGCCATGACCTAAATAGCTCGAGTAGCTATAGAGCTACAACTACTTAGCACCTATCATTTCTTTTAATCTTCAGAGATATCAACTGAATCTTATAAATTGATTTTAAACAACTTACTAGTATTTGTTGTCCAAGTTATAAAAGTTTCAATTATATCTATAGAAATCTCATCTAATAAAACCACATAAACTCGCAAAGATATATGTAGGTAGATAGTTGCCTAACGTCCTATTTTTACCCGTATTGGTGTCACTGTGTCAGATCGCCTCAACATTTTAACATTTCGTTTTTCGTGATTTACTTCCGTCTCTGGCTAAAAGGATATGATCGTCCGCAGCTTAGGTCCCAGTCGGTGCGAAAAGCTGCAGACTAAGTCGTCATCTGTGTTTGCCCCAGCTAGTTGCTACACATGTTAATTACTCAGGGATTCGACTACCTACTGCTGGTCATCATAGCCGAGTAGGGAGACTCACGACTAAGTTCTTCCGGCAATGTTCACACGAGAAAAAGCTTGACTTTGCGCTTTCATGCGCATCTTACAACCATGAGTGGTCGCGGATGGATGGGACGAGTTTTTGTCGTCAACACACAAAATAGGTACTTTCGCCATCTCGCAGAGTAAGACCTCGAGGTAGTATCAAAGCAGGACAATCTTCAGGCCGAGTTTAACCACAGTGTCGAGAAATACTATATTCCTCTATTCTATGAGTAGGACATAAGTTCTTTTAACATAATGTGGACGTCTCAGTACCCTCAGCTTGTCCGTACGTTTTCCATTTTATCATTCAGGTATTTTGGTAAAGCATAAGATAATAATAGTATTATAATAAAATATATCTTTTTATATCAACAAATTTATTGCAAATAGTTTTTTTACGAAATATATATCTAAGTGGATACCTCCGGAAATGAAATGTCAAGTATAGATGTTAGCAGAGGTAAACTCTTAAAAAACAATTTCAAATAATTAAACATGATGTCGTAAATGGTTAGGCATTTATAATGCTTTCAGAAATTTCACAAATATTCGCCAATTAGTACCAAAATGAATCCAAACGAACGATATGTTCCGTGTGCATTCACCTTGGGTTACAGTAACACAGTAAATGAGTCTCAAAGAAATGTAAAAACCAAATTCAGCTACAACACGAAGCTAAACAAAAAGATATTTAGATATAAATATAACATCATTGGTGTCAATTGTTACCACATATCACTTTTTAACTTTCTCGTTTTCCTCATTCATTCCAGTCTGCTACTAAATATTACATAATACATTGCCATAATCACACAATACCTTAATTCAATGAAAATACAACAATCTACCTAAATCAAAATTCAATGTCTACACTTCCTTGAGAAGTACAATTTTAAATACATAACATAATCTTTGTAGCCGCATCATCCGTAACCATCCTTACACTATTAAGGGAACCAGGGTTTAACAATATTATAGCAAATACTATTTCGTGTTATGATTGACTATTTAAACAATAATTGTAAAACATCTTTACAATAATTTCTTAACCTACAGCAGAACAAAATAAGGCATTTCCCTACACATGTCTATCAAACATAATTATCCAAATAGAAACTGTTCATCACATGCAAATCGAATCCTTGGAAACACTACTACTGTTTCACATATTAACATGCATTGCAATTCGATTTTTTGTGAGATCAACACTCGTAATATTATTTGGTCCAATATTTAAAAAATAAAACGTTTCCATGAATTCGACTCGCATGTTCAACTTACACAATATTTTTGGCTCAACGCGTTTCCCGTGAATACCATATACTTTATAGCTAAACATCTTCAATATCCTCATAAAATCTTTTTTTATGAACTAGTCTTGATATTTTGTTTATATTACATTTTTGTTATAAATAATGTCTTAAGAGGTTTCTAAATGGCCTCTGTTTCGAACTGAACACCCCTGCAGATTGATATAGGTCCGTATGTTTCGTGCTGTTCTATTTTCAATACTTGATGCTTTTTGAGTACAAGTAAACTGTAAAACTTTTGTGCCACCTGCAACAAAATATACACATTTATAAGATATAGCTCAGGGAGAGGTTATCAACACCTTTGGATTAGAGTCTAACCTCACATACTAATATGTACACCTGTTGAATAACGGATAAGGGTCTCACAAGCTTCCCTCTCGGAGTTGGATCAAACAGTAGTCGCTCCCGTAAAAACCGCCATTCCAATAAAAGACAATAACTCCCAAAGTGGGACTTAGCCCTTTCTTACATTAGGCGACTCAAATAAGAGATGCCGCGTCTCAACAACTAAACTGCAAACTCAAAAAACATCGGCAACATGGCGGATGCCGTAGGATTGGAGTTGACTCAGGTGGAAAACTGTTGAAGAAGATTCGTATGTAAGGTAGCCGCATAGAAACACTGACCTGTTTTCTATTGTTGTGTCTGGGCGCAAGTTCGGTGAAGGAAAGCTGTAATCCTGCGGCCAACTTGGGCTTCATGACGGCGAACAACTGCGCTGCTCTGCGGTTCAGCACTCGCTCTTCGAACTGCTCGTCTGTTTCACCGGCTTCACGCTCGCCATCTTCACCCTGCAACGGAATTAGCTTAAGAGATTACTACTACTGCCAGTGGAAGGATTGCTTTGTCCACCACTGGTGAACAGTGGAACACAATTTCATAATTTGTCTCTCTGTCCGCCAGTGGTGGCCAAATTGGACACCGGGAATAATCGGACCGAACGGATAATAATCGGACCGAACGGTCAATAAGTCCTTCTGTGTGAGCCATTTCACCTTTTTCCTATAAAACCACTGCCATAGATGTTCGTATGACTATCGGGGCCGACGGCATTGACCTGCTCTCCGAGCATCGTAACACCCAAACCAATAAAAGAGATATTCATGACTCATATTTGCACTGAGCGGAAATTCAACCCAACACTGTTTAACGCTGTATTTTTTATGCCACTTAGATGGGAGAAGAGCACACAGTTCGCTTGATGAAAAGTTGTTACCGTGGCATATAGACGTGAGCATAAGGTGCTTTAAACTAGCGCCTTATAAGATCAGATAGCAGTCGCTCTCATTGAAGTCAACCAATAAGTGTAATTTTTTACATAACCATGAGTCACTATAGGAATGATGATGATGATGATGATTGATGTTCTAGTAGGTGCTATGAAGTCCATCTGTTATATTTTTAAGTAGTACTACTCGTAGTAACCAAAATTGTTAGTAATCTATGAACGCTTCTTTTATGTTCTCTATCAAGAGAATATTAGTAGACTTACATTGTCCGGCGTTAATGGCAGATCATAGTCGTGCGCTGGACTGTGCTGGCCGTGCTGATCATCGTAGCCCAAGTTCATCTGCATTCCACTCTGAAAATATATATTGTCCTTTATAGTTTGAATATCCTATTTCCTACTAACATTATAAAGATAAGAAAGTTTGTGAAGATGTTCGCTCTAATGGGAGCATGAATCTGAAGGCCTAAAGACAAAGGTGCATTTTATTGGCGGAAACGTCAGTGAAATCGCTTTGTAAAGTGCGGTATTGACATTTTATCAATAATATGAATAGAAACTTTAATAAAATTGAATATGTCACTCAAAATACACATTTTTATTATTAAAATCGCCGCAGTGTCAAGTATAGTATAGTATCTATGTATATAAAAATTGCTGTTCGTTAGTCTCGCTAAAAATCGAGAACAGCTGGATCGATTTGGCTAATTTTAGTCTTGAATTATTCGTAGAAGTCCAGACAGTCCAGGTTTAAAAGGTGAACAAATATGAAAATGCTCGGAATGGAGCAGCGGGAACGGGATCAGAATTCCACGCGGCCGCGGGCAACAGCTAGTCCATTGATAAAAATTGAAAATGGTTCGTTTCGACGCGATTCTATCAATAGAATGTCACTTGGTCTAGAGGCCCTTTATTTTTATCGTGCGAAAAATCCCCACGGATACCCCCCCACCGGAGCCGGTTGGGAAGGTTATGTAGGACTCGAACCGACTAAAACGCACGCCGTCTTTGGGTCTTCAGTTGCCGGAGGTGAGGTAATAGCCAACATATCCCTCGCACCCCGGCAGACCCGGGGCCTTCTCTTCGAGATGACCCCCGTCGGGTGTAGGGACCACGGTGTCCCCAACTAGCCCCCGGGTCTGGGGAGGCGCACTTTGTCTAGAGGTCCTGAGGTAGTTTCCCTCACGACTAGGTATACTGAGAGTGAGGGAGGTTACCTGGTAGTCCCCGTGGTCGTCGAGGCCGTGCAGCAGCGGCTCCATGGGCACGGTGTGCGGCAGGTCGTGCGACGTGCGGTCGGGCACGCTCGGCGGCGCCGCGCGCAGCAGCGACGACACCTCGCCGCCCAGCTGCGGCATCATCGGCAGCTGTTCTAGGCCGTGGATAGAACCGTGCTGCCCACCTGGAGACAGAATAATGGCGGTTACTTAAATGCAGATGTCTATTAACATCTATTACTATTATAAAATTGTAAATAAATTATGCATTACAATTTGATCGATCTAAGGTCATTCAGCAAAATTTTGTTCACACAGTTTGTAATTTATCAGCAAATGTCTGTCGGCAAAATAGTGTGCCTGCCGTCAAAAATGAGAGACTCATATCTAAACAATACTTGGATTATGTTACAGTAACCATTCTTAACCCAAAACTTATGTTTATTGAATTCTTGTCCCTTTTTCACGATGGTCGTAAAAACTTAAAAAAGGAAGGAAAAAGGGAGCTATCCTTTTCCTCGTAGAATATCCATACTCGTTATTAGTCTAGTCATTTATATGAAATAACTTCGAATTACATCCAATAAAAGCTCGCGTATCTTACTGAAGTCTTCTCAGGTTGGAGCCGCGTTGAGAACCATTGGTTTATTTGGTTAATTATTAGTTAATCTAGTATTTCCTATTGTTTTCATTGACATTTTGTGTGTTCCATTATGATAATTTAACTTACCGGATGGTGTCATTCCTCCATGCTGCAACCCTGCAGGCGTCATGCCACCATGTTGGAGTCCTCCCGGCGTCATGCCACTGTGCTGTAACCCTGCCGGGGTCATACCTCCGTGTTGTAACCCAGCTGGAGTCATGCCTCCGTGTTGTAACCCTACCGGAGTCATGCCTCCGTGTTGTAACCCTGCCGGTGTCATACCGCCGTGGTCTAAACCACCTGTAAAACATTATAAATCTAATTTAGAATTAAAGAAATTTATTGCGCTATTTAGTAGGTAGACTTTTTAAACCTGTAAGTTATAAGGCCTGTAGGCCCAAACAGTAGCACAACAGTTAGTATTTCATACATAAGTATACATTTGTTTATACACCTACAGATGTAAAGGTGTGTACTTATTTCCTTGGCCGTGTGTACACTTAAAAACATTAATATCAGTGAAACAAGCACTAACCTGGCGTCATACCGCCGTGATGTAAGTCTACTGGTGTGAGTCCTCCGTGAACAAGTCCTCCTGGAGTCATACCGCCGTCTAATAGACCGGGAGTCAAACCTAAGAGACAGAAAATATAACTTTAGTTACTCAGCTCTTCGGAAAAGGTTTGCTGCCATGTATAAAACAAGACTCGAAAAGCATCCGAATCCGCTGGCATGTGTACTAACCAGACTTGAGCACAAGCGAAGACTGAAAGGGCTCATTATGGGCTAATCATGGTAACCATAAACAGTGGTTCTGTACAGAGCGGTGCTTACAAAACGTGGTCTATACAGAAAAAAATACTTTGGCATTTTGCTGCCAAGGATTATAGATCTAAAGGTGTCTAGGAAGTTTTAAAGACCACTGTACGCCCCAGGGGCTCTAGCCAAAATGTATTCGCTCCGAAGCTACATTCGTCACCGCTCTGAAAACATATGGGAGTGACATTTGTTATCGAATGTCATGTGATCCGATTCCGACAACAAATGTCACTGCCATACATTTTCAGAGCGATGACGAATGTAGATTCGGAACGAATGCATTTTGGCTAGAGGCCCTGGGGCGTACAGTGTCTAGGCCCCCTGGTTAGTCTGTACTATATATGTGTGTGACTCACCGCCGTGGTGCAGTCCGGCGGGCGTCATGCCTGCGGGCGCGAGCGCCAGGTCCGCGTCGCCGTGCGCCAGCCCCGCCGGCGTCATGCCGCCGTGCGTCAGCCCGCCTGCGGACATCGTGCGGGGTTACACCACGTAGCAGTGTTGCGTGTATCGTATCAGATACTGTATCACATGATTGATATTGATAACACGCTTGGACTTGTCCACTGTATTTATTTTGTACCTAAGGCGCTGCGCAAACGTAGACACTTTTGTTTCTTGTGTCAGATACAAGCTACCGATGAATATTTGAATGCTATAGAACAAGTATGAAATCATTCAACTCCCTGCGCATACGTGAGTTCAGTTGCTTCCACTAAACACTATATTCAGGACGATCAAAAAGTGTTCGGTGTCGGTAACTGGAAACTAAAAGTCGTCAGTTGAAGACACAAGCAACATTCACAAATTTCCTACAATGGTACTGAGCTGCGCAAACGAAGGAGGTGCATCGGTGTGTGGATACAGCAACTACAGCTACAGTTTATTGTGGTGTGCCGTGTCGGTGACAGGGAACCGGCAACTGTGTCCGATTGTCGATACGGGACACAGCAACTACGGTTTCCTGTGACGGTGTGCCGTGTCGGCAACAAAAGTGTCTACGTTTGCGCAGCGCCTAACCGGTTTCGCCTTGCGGCATTCTCAAAGGTTTACATTGACAGTTATGATATGTTATGTCGATGTAAACCTTTGAGATCAACCTGCAAGTGGGTACGGCTCGTCCACGGTCCATCGCGTATCTAGCTACGAGCTGCCGTATCCGCAGTGCTCGCACGAGCGGCTCGTGCGCCTACGTACTCAGTTGATACTGTAACTGATACATTACATGCTACACTGTTAAGTGAGTACCCAGATTAGCATGACGCTTTCATATTATACCTCGGGACACATATCTTGGAACTACAATGCGCTCTATTCGCGCAGCATACATTTATTGGGTGTTTTGTTAGGATAGTGCGGGGTGCTATGGCGGTGTGTGAGCTCAAACCGCCGACCGCGAATTATATCAAAACAATGTTTGAACAAATACACTTTTGAACTTTCGCTTCTTATGATATATATGGTTAGCCAAATCCGGGTATTTACATAAATACCGCGTTAATAAGAATCGAAATACTAATATTTCAAAAGATTGTTTAGAAGTAACGAAGAGTCGTTATAACCTAATTCCTGTCGGCTTCCCAATGGGTCGCATGGTGCCTGATAAACGTGACTGAGCTAAGTTTTATTTTCAAAAGACAACCGAAATGATAGCATTTAGAATAGTGGCCTCTACCTTCAGGAGTACACTCTAGCTTCTCTCTCTCTCTAAACTTAAGAGCTATGCTCTTGTCGGTGGAGTAATCGCCACTTCTCTCTGTCTCCCGCCAAGCCCTTGACCTCCTGATACGACACAACTTGTATCTTTTCCTTTATTTGTGCCATAAATGTTCCTCTTGGCCTGCCTCTTTCTCTCTAGCTTCTAAATGATAAAAAAAAGTAATAAGTATAACACGTACCTGGTGTCATAGCGCCGTGTTGCAGTCCGCCCGGCGTTAGTCCACCTTGTAACAATGTGCCAGGGGTGAGAGGTCCTAATCCACCCGGCGTTAGCGGCGCTCCCAGAGCACTTAGCATACCTGTTACAAGAGTTTAATATTACCAAAATGTTCTTTGTATTGTGTAAAATGGTTCAGCACTACTTTATATTTTAGCGTTGAATCACCCTCTTTACGGAGCTCTTGAACTCGGAAAGTGAGGCCCGCTTTTCGGTGTATTCTTTGAGTCTCAATACAAAGACTAATTCATTTTGAGAAAAAGCAAATGAATACCCAGATAAAATTAAGTGGGACTATTTTACTATTACTAAAAATTACTATTACTCCCGTTAATAAAATTAAATTTCTTGTGTTAGGATCACGTCGGTAATGTATTGGCCAGGATTCGAACCCGGGACCTTCCGGGACGCATGACGCTTCAACATACTACCCCCATGGAGTTCAACATCTATAGTAAGTGCCAGATAAGCTGGCAATACAGGATATTAACCCAGTTTTATCTCGAAACAAACGATAGGTAACTAGAACGTATCGCTCCCGTAGAAAAACTGTCGTAAACGGACATCGGTCGATTATCATAATACACGGGGAATGTAGACTTACAAAGCTACAAGAGAAGCAACTAAAAATAAAGAATTAAGTATTATTACATAATAACTTTTCTAGTAGTAAATGATAATTGCAAAAAATTACCGCATCAGAATTGATTAGTTATGTTATTATAAGTGGAAATTGTATAAGAGATTGATATTTTAATTGTTATTTTATGTTATAAAGTAGTTTATTTTAATATTAAAACCTTGACAAATGTCACATATATTAAAGAATATTAATTATATTCAAATAAAAATCCTGAAACATTACAATTTGTGTTAAATGTGTATCATTGAAATTAACAATGTCGAAAATTTTAAACAAACGCGGCGCTCTAGTATATTGCGAACTCTTTGCAGCGCTCGGCTCGTCAAGGTCAGTCAGGGATGCGGCACTCTCGGCGGCACCGTTCCGCCATCTTGTTTGTTTATACCGTGTCGCATGCGCTTCGTGCACAGACGTATTTCGGAAACTAAGTATTTTTGTTCTTTTCGCGTGATAGTTGTGAGTAGTTCTTGTTATTACTATTATTGTTATTGCTGTTGTCGTTATTACTGTTATTGTTTTTGTGTTGTTGACTGTTATTGTGAAGAAATGGATCCAGAGGCCGGGCCATCTACTAGTGAGCCCAGTAAACGCCGCCGTCGACGTAATATTATGCAAGCAGAAGCCGGTTCCGGGCATATACCTTTTACTTCCCCGCCACAGAAACGGCCACCAAAAGTTATCACCAGTGGCGAGAAAATTATAATAATTAACATATTTAAATATGTGCAAAAATCGAAGCTGGAGCATGAACTCGTCACTAATCACGAATTGGTGAAGAAAACATCTGAAATAAGTGGCGTCAGTGAAAGGTCTATATATCGTGTCTTGGCAGATTATAGGGACACACACAAAATATTGGAGCCTGATTCCAAACGAATAAAGCCAAGCATTGTGGAAAAAGTGGACAATTTCGACAAATCCGCAATTAGAAGGATTGTACATAGGTTTTACTTAAACAATGAGCTGCCTAATTTAAAAAAAATATTACAAGCCGTGAACGATGACGAAACATTGCCCACCTTAAGTATGACGTCATTGCGGCGCATACTTAAAAAATTGAATTTCAAGTTCATGAAAAAGCAGAGAAATAGCTTTTTAATTGATCGTCATGAAATAGTTTTGTGGCGAATCAAATATTTAGCCCAAATTCAACAACATCGGCAGGAAAATCGACGCATATTTTATACGGATGAAACTTGGGTGAATGCAGGTAAGTAAATAATTTTCAATAAACATAAGTCCTTACCAGTTTAACTACAGATTTGACTGAACTTCGATATCTTCTTGTGAAGCAACTGCCATCTAACCTCCAGGACCCAAAGGCGATATCGAAGCATTGCAATTACACCAGTTGTTGAAGTTTTTAGGACTACCATAGGTGTTCGTATGGCAACCGGGACCGACAGCTTAACGTGCTCTCTAGGGCACGGCCAGACCATTGCAAATGTCCATCCATATTCATGCTTACAAATAGTTGCACTGAGCGGGGATTGACACCGCGCCTCATGCATAACGGCCGCCACGACACAGAGGCTAGAAGACATTTCTAATATATTCAATGTTATTTCAGGCCACACTGTTGCAAAGAGCTGGGTAGACACAGCAATCAAATCTACCAAACAAGCTTTTCTAGAAGGCTTGTCTACTGGCGCCAAAGACCCAGTATCTAAAGGCAAAAGATTAATTGTAGTACACATCGGTAATGAGGAAGGCTTTATCGAGGACTGCGATTGGGTTTTCGAATCCAAAACTACCGGCGACTACCATGAAAGCATGGACGCTGCCCACTTCGAAGCATGGTTTGAAAAAGTTTTAACCAAAGTACAGGCGAACGATGTCATTGTTTTAGATAATGCAAGCTACCATTCCAGGTAAAATTTCATGCAATTTATTTCCACTATAGTAGAACGAAATTTAAGTAACAACTTGCGTTATAAACATAGAACCCCGGCACTTTTGATAGCAATGGGCGCGTGCTAAAAATTAATTTCACTTAACTTTCAACTAAAGCACTGACAGTAACGGGTGGTAACAGGACAATGAGTAAATGACCATTGGAAACATTCGCATTTCACGAAAATATGGTTATTTATTCTTTGCATCTGCCTAGCACATATTTACCTACATAATTTGTTTTTCAGACGCATCGAAAAAACTCCCACTATGGCATGGAAGAAGGCTGCTATACAAGAATGGCTGCAGTCGAAAGAAATATCTTTTGAAAATAGTGAGGTGAAAAGAGAATTAATCACAAAAGTGAATGAAGTAAAGGGACAATATCAAAAATATGTCATAGACGAAATGGCGAAACAAAAAGGTGTCACTGTACTACGTTTGCCACCTTATCATTGTGAGCTGAACCCGATAGAATTAATCTGGGCAGACGTAAAAGGATATGTTGCCAGACATAATACAACTTTCAAATTTGATGATGTCAAAAAAATATTGAAAGATGGATTGGAGCAAATCACTCCACATAAGTGGGCTAATTGTGTTGAACACATAAAAAAAATTGAAAATAATATGAGAGGACTTGATCACAGCATCGACAGAACGGTAGATCAATTTATAATTCATGTGTCAGATGCTGAGACATCGGAGTCTAGCTCTGAGAGTGAGGACTCCGATGTAGCAGTCTCTGAGACATGAATTATAAAAGTTAAATATTAAGAATCATACCCTAGATCTTGATATATAAAATGTATCTTGTTGTGTTTAATATACACAAACTGAGTATAAAAATGACACTGTGTTTTTTTATGATATCCCGAAATAACCCATGATCGTCATATAGTGTTAGGTCTAAGAGGTCCTTGATCTAAAGGTTCTTTCCTCTACTGAGAGTTTATTCCAACCACTTTAAATATACAAATCACTAATGTAGCATTTGTGTGAATGTTAAGAAGGACTGTCATCTGATCCTTCCTCCCGCACTACAGACACGTCACATTTACACAAATTTATTTATCACATTCCATATTTATACATTATAATCTTTCAGTTCAAAATAATGATTCGTGTAAAATAACGCTACAGCAAACTTTTCCCTTGTTCATAAAACTCTCGACAACAGTTGTATTTAATTTCTACGAACACTGATAGTAAAAATAATTATATAATTATCTCTAGTATAAACTTTAAAAATTTTTTTTTTGTTCTAAATAATTATGTAAAATATTCAATGATATTAAATTATTTGTTGCTTCAATAATGGTCCGCATCCGCATCCAACGGTTATCATCCCCTGCCTAACTCGGAGCTGTCTAGGCGACTGTTACCACGATTCGCTAACGATAGCATTTTTCTGTCGTTACGGGAACATTGAAACTGTCGTATTTGCAAATTACGTATACAGTGGTGGGGGATGTGAATGACTTGTATTGCCAGCTTATCTGGCACTTACTATAGTCGATTTTACCCTTGCTATTAGTCTTTCTTTCTTTCAGGTAACAAATATTTCCAAAATGGTTTCTTTTAGAAGGCAAAACGTGAGAACTTTAATTAATATGTACAACATAGTCTGTTGCTGCTGTAAAACCGTTAGGAGTAACACCAGAAAATAAAAACACACGGGGACAGTCTTTGGGGATTGTCGAAAATGTAAGTAACTTGTGAATAGTATTGTAGTGACGCCCAAGCGTTCGGTGACGATGACGCGAGTTCCAAGATTTTTGTTTGTTCACCCAAAAATTGCTCAACGCTCCATAAGACGTTCTCATTTCAATAATATACATAGAATGAGTGTCACCTGGGGTACCCGGGGTCTGCGGTGGTTCGATGTCGAGTCTTGACTCAGGCCGCGGTGTTTGGTATCCAACGTTTTCTGCGGCCGGTTCCATTTCTAACCGTGCACCATATTACAGTAATGTTATTTTATGTGCGGTTAGGCAGCATTATGTACACAGTTATAGAAACAAATATACCATGAAATAAAGCCATGAGGTAGAAAGAATGTTAGCAGATGATTCTATGGGTATGTTTACAGTTAATATAATATTGCGAGCTAATATTGTGACCAAGACTATTATATTATTTGACTAATATCTGAGTAATATTTTATTGACAAGATGTTTTTATTATTGTAATTTTTTTTATTTTGTCATTTACTTTATACATTCGCTTTATTATTATAATAAAATTATTGATTTGAAATAACTAATTAACTCTTGACATTTCGCGTATTTAATAATTTATAACCTTATATAGGTAAAACATGTGGATTTCAAAAGACACATGACACTATTGTAACTCATGCTTATACAAATAAGGAATCTGAATCTAAAGTATGGGTACCAAGTTTCTACAACAGTAATATCGTTTGTATTTACAAAGGTCCCACAATATTGGATCGCAATATAAATATTGACTGTAAAAATGCCTCATGCCCTATGCCAATTTTATATAATTTAATAATGTTATACTTCATACATTTCTGCTTTTGAGAATTTTAAAGATGACGTATGTAACAGTATACTTTACTTCATGATAAATTAAATTTCTCATGAGGTTATTATGAAATCAATGTTTTATTTTTCAAGCAGTATAATAAAATTGATCACTTAAATGAAATTATGGGGAACACCACAAATATTTGAGCCCTGTGATGGGTGGCTAAACTTTATGAATATGTGAGTAGGGTTTGGTTTGAGGAACTACACTGACGGACTCATAAACTGCATCAAAGTTCAGGTTTACTCTAAAAGGACTTTTTATAATAAGTATGCAAACTTTTTAGATTAAATTATATAAATATGGAAAGACTGGCTCTTAATCTTAAAAAAAAATTAAATTTAAAAATAGAACTGCAGTAAAACAAATGAATATAGCCGGGAAAAGAAAATTTACTTGTAGTATCAGATTTGCGTGTTATTTATAGCAAAGTTTTAAATTGATTCTCATTGATTTTTTTTTGTTTTGTCAATTGAATTATTGTTACCAGCATAATTGTTGGGTTAGTTTTTTAACACATCGAGAGTTTTTGAACCATAATATGGATACTTCGTCCGAACAAGCGGCACAAATTGTAGCATTGGTGCGGGAGGGCTTGGATCAACGAACGATTGGTAGAAATTTAAATTTAAACCAGTCTACGGTTTCTAGAATATACAGAAGGTTTGTAGAGACAGGTTCTTACAGGAGGAGACGTGGTACAGGCAGAACTCGAGCAACCACAGGTCGTGATGACCGATTTATTGTTATAACTTCCCTGCGAAATCGTTTCCTCACGTCAGTTAACATCAAAACCGAGCTTAATGAAGTGCGTGGAGTAAACGTGTGTGCACGAACAATAAGAAGAAGGTTAAAGGAAGCGGATATCACCCCTTTTAGACCAGCAAATGGTCCAAAGTTGTCTACAGCTCACAGACAAGCTCGCTTAAGATTTGCGCGTCATCACCTGAATTGGACAGAAGAGCAGTGGGCCTCTGTATTGTTCACGGACGAGTGTAGGACATGTTTATATGGTGCAGATGGTCGCAGAAGAGTCTATCGTCGACGTGAGGAGCGATATGCTCAAAGTTGCATTGAGGAGCGTGTTCCTTTTGGAGGCGGTTCATGTATGGTCTGGGGTGGCATATCGATGAACGGGCGAACAGAACTTGTGTTCATAGACATGGTCCGTCAAAACGGTAATAGAGGGGGTTTGACAGCACATCGCTACATAACAGAGATATTAGAAGATCACGTGGTGCCTTACATGGGATTCACAGGCGAAAATTTTACTTTAATGCAGGATAATGCCCGGCCGCATGCAGCTGCACAAGTTCAACATTATTGCGAAGAGGTTGGGATACGTACAATGAATTGGCCAGCACGCAGCCCGGATCTTAATCCCATCGAGCATGTTTGGGACAATTTAAAAAGAGCTGTATATGCGAGAAACCCTTCGCCCACGACAGTGGCAGCACTAAGAACAGCACTTTCAGAAGAATGGGACAATATTCCGCAAGATCTTTTAAAAACCTTTATAAAATCTATGCGGAACCGATTAGAATCCGTAATAAGGGCACGTGGGGGTAATACACCTTATTAAAACACAAATAAACCCTTGCATAAAGTTTGTGTCTATTGTTAAAACCAATTTTTTAATTAAACCAATTTTTCTTAAATTTCTGTTTTTTCTTCAAAAAAATCTTAAGGTCCTTTCCAGTACATAAACTTAAACTTAAAGATATGACCCTACGCTGTTTTAAAGTTCACGAACCAATCTAGAGGTTTCAATTTAAATCTGTATAGAAAGTATGCATACTTGGTTAAAATATTTATTTCAAAGTCGTCTATTACTTTGATGCAGTTTATGAGTCCGTCAGTGTAGCTGCTGGCTTTAATGGCAGGTGTTGGTGTGCCGAATATGGATTTTCAAAACATTAATGTATACAGGCGTACGATTTGATACATCATAGTTCAGGTTATCAATTCAGGGGTAAGTACCCAATCACGTAAAAGCCGTTATAAGCTAGCAGTGAGGTTCCTAAACCTACCCTCAAAATATTTATGAAACTATGTACACCACAATAAAGCACTAAATGTCGACACTAGTGGTGATCCCACAACCCACAATATCTGTTGAACAATATTATGATGATACTTTAATTATTTTTTGTAATTGGCAAAGTTTTATAAAGCACGCGATATACTTGTCTGACGTGTTGTGTCGTGACTGAAATCCCTAGTGACGCAACACAACATAAGCCGTCGCAACACACTGCATCAGAGAAACATGAACGCAACTACATTAAATGTAAAAACTGTTAACGTTGATATCACGACACAACACGTCAGACAAATATAAATGCGGCTCTACATTGGTGTAAGATAAGAAATGATGTGACTTAGTTCGTTTAAACAAAGGAAACCAAACCAAAGCATGGTCATGCTGAGTGTTTTTGTAACAAACCATATCCCAGGTGGAAGAATATGTAAGCATGGAACTTACCGACTGAGGGCTCGTATTCCTGAGGTACTGGCGTAGGAGGTTCTAAATCAGCTATCGGAGGTGGTGCTGGAGTCTCTGGTGGTTGTAAGGTCTGTAAAACAACAGCAGTTAATTATTAACTATTGATAAATGCTCTAAAGGGTTTGGCATTTACAGATGTTTTCCAAGTTTGTTGTGCTGGATAAATTTAACAATATTGAGACCTGAGAAAGCAGGTTAAAACTGTTGATCCTGGTCTTTTGTAGCATTCATCAAGGTAAATTATAAGTTCTAAAAAGTTTGACAATCTGGTCTAATTACATAACAACCCTTAGGTAATCTCTCACCCGATCTAAAGTCAAAAGAGGGAATTTTAATGCCCTTTATGAAGAATTTCATATTATAGTTGCACTGCCTGAGGATAAATTCTCTGCCTGTGGCCAGCAGTGCGTTAACAGAATGTAGTTGTGGTGTGGGTATCGTGTCGAACAATTTCTCTGAACATATTCAAGGGGATGGAAGGTTCTGAGAGGGTACCTCGTCGTGTCGTCGCTTGCGCGTGGCGCGTCGCGCCTGGCCGGGCTCGGCGGGGTCGGGCGAGCGCGCCGCCTCGGCCTCCTCCGCCTCGCTGCGGAGCGTCATGTTCCGCTGGTACTTCTGCAATCACATCACACGTATAAGTACACGGTGACTTCACTACATAGTACAAAATAAAGTCGCGTTTTCTGTCCCTATTTTTCTTGTCCCTTTGTATGCTTAAATCTTTAGAACTACGCAACGGAGTTTGATGCGGTTTGTTTCAATAAATAGAATGGTTAAAGAGGAAGGTTTATATGTATATAACATCATGTTACGACTAACAGGTGCGGAGCAGGAATGAAAAATGTTGCAAAAACGGGGTGATGCAGACGAAGTCGCGCGGGTCAGCTAGTATACTATATGAGGGGTATTTGTGCAAATTTTTATACGTAAACTAGCAAACCCGGCGAACTTCGTTTCGCCACCAGATGTGAAAAATTATTTTCCCGCTTTTCTGTTGATATTTTTCCTGAATTTTCTTTGCTATAAACCTCACGGAGCCCGAGACCTTTCCAACGAATGCAAAACCGTGGAAATCGGTTCGTGCGTTCTGGAGTTATAGCGTCAGGATGGAAAACCCGACTTATTTTTATATACGAAAATTTTAAGAGCTAATTAACACATTGTATTTTTTTTTTAGATTGACATGGTCATTTACGAATTCATTATTAAATCGAACGGAATATTTACCATGTCACATGCTACACATGGTAAATATCCCGTTCGATTTAATAATGAATTCATTGTATTTTTACTTTTAAGAGATTATTTTTGTGGTTGGTTTGGTTTTTCAATTTATGATTAGATTTTTACTATTTCATTTAAGATACTTTTCGAGTTGACCTTACCTTGAACAAAACCCTGGAAGGTATCGGCCTAGCGGGCAAGGTGAACAGTTTTTCCACACCGCCAGTCTCTTTCCAGTGCATCAGTCTCCTGGTAGGGGGCGCCAGATCCAATGTAGTGACAATATCAGACGTGTTACTGAGCTGGTTCTTCATTTCCTCGCCAGATATATTCTTGACTTCGTCTACGATCAGCTTGCGCTTACGTTTCGTTTTTGTTATGCCTGTGAATAATTTCGATATGAACAACTTGGCTACTGACGATAATCGTTGTCGCCTAGTAACCGGGGTAGCCTAGTGGTATGAGTAATGGACTGCTGTAACGAGGTCTCGGGTTCGTTACCATGTTCTACCATGGCACATACCAATGACTTTTCGATGCTTTTCGAAGTTATGTGTGTATTTATCGCAGGTTTATAAGTGCCCGGTTAATGGCAATATGCTCGTCACCTATTACACTGGGACCTAAACATAAACTGGCGAAAAGTGGGTGCTAGCACTACTGCCTAACACTTCGGGCATATAGGCGTAAGTTTATGTTTGATAATGGTTCTGTTAGAAAGTATGAAGTAGTCAGCGCGTACCTTTGAGCACGGTGGCGTCGACGGGCGCGAGCGCGAAGGATTCCTCGTCGTTGTGTAAGAGCGTGGTGTTGTCGGCCACGCGCTCGGAGGCGCCGCCTGCTTCACTGGGTGCACCCACTTCGCTTGCGGGCGGGCCCACCGACGGAATCGCGGCCGGAGACGCTGGCGGACCCATGTCCACGTCCTAGACAAAAACGGTACATCGGATATTTTTTTGTTGATTGGCTGTCTCATGCTAAGCCAGGTCCACATTTGTGACATGAACAAAAAACCAGACTACGTGCAATCGGTACAGGACCCGACTTTGAGTGTGATCGAAACAATTTGTGACCATGTTAGCACAAACTGTCAAGCATCAGCATTATGTCAATCAATGGTTTCGATGAAACTCCGCTATCAAGCAGCTAAACACGGCTACACGGTTTCTTGCCGGAGTCTTCTCAGGTCGGGGTCTCGTTTCGAACCGGTGGTCCATTTGCATTTGATAAAATACTGTTGATTTAAACGTTTTGTAAGTTCCGTTTACTGGTCTATGCAGAATAAATTATTTTTGATTTGATTTGATTTGATACATTATCGGACTGACACGCGCTTCTAATACGATCACGGTAAAATGATACGTAAATGTGGACCTGGCACTATACTCGGTGGAATGCAAGGGCGATTCTTTAATCACTACTGAGGAGTAAGAGTCCCGCTCTAACCTGTGGATAGCAACACTACTTTAGTTTAGCTTTCTGATGAAGTAGAAGATTACTTACCATAGGTACGGTCGGCAGAGGGGACGCCACGGTCGGAGGAGCGGGAGGCGCCATACTCTCTGGAACTGGGGAACCGGCCCAGCTGGAAGGGAAGACACAGGTTAGCTTGCATTTTTGCTATATTATGAGTCAGTAGTTTATTGTGTTGTCAAACAAAAGTCTAACTTGGAACCATTGGTTGTGGAGGTCAGATGGCAGTCGCTTCACGGAAAATATCGAAGTTCAGTCGCATCACAGTTAGACTGGAAAGTCCAACCCAACTGAGTTGGGAAAAGGTTCAGAGAATGATGATGATGATGATGATGTGTTGTCAAATTAATTCTATGCAGATTAAGTTACAATAGTTTGAGTAAGTCCTGTTTGTCAGTAGCAACTGTAATAAATATTTTAGAGAAGTTTTGATCATAGATGGATGTTTGTTCAAAATAATATATAAATATTCTACATTACACACAATACTATCACCATCATCTATGTGTTAATCACAGTCACAACTAAAGCTCTCAACTCGGAATCAGCTTTTTCAGTGTAAATTCTACACAATGCGAAAATAAGCATAGTTTAACTAGCTTGTGTCATAGGATCTAGAAAGTAGATAAATATACTGAAATCCTTTTTTTTACAAATGCACATTATACATAGGAAAGTAATAAATAAATATTCTAGGATAATACACAACGCAACCTAGACCCATGGTAAGCATAGTTTAACTAGCTTGTGTTATGTGTTCTAGAATGCGGAGAAACATACTTAGATACTTTTATATATACCGGTTGATTTTATAGTGGTTTCGGAAAAAAAGTTTTTGGGCACAATTTCGATGGTAAAATCGTAAGGAAGTCCTAATTTGGCGAAAAAACAATTTTTTTTTTACATGTCCCATACATTTTTCTGTTCACCTGCACATTATTGCCATACATAAAGTATTTTTTTTTTGTTTACAAAATTAAAACTTCCAGTCGATTTTGCTACCGAAACTGTGTGTGAAACAAAATATTCTTTTTCCGAAATCACTATTAAATCACCGTGTATACACATATTATGTATGTATTCCGCATTCTAGAACCCATAACACAAGCTAGTTAAACTATGCTTACCATGGGTCTAGGTGGCGTTGTGTAGATTATTCAAAAATATTATTATACATAGAAACACCACACAAATATTTGCAGTGAGCGGGAATCGAACCCACGCCTGCTGCGTAGCAATCGCGTTCACTACCGCCACGCCACGTATACATGCAATATATTTTTTTTTTATACTACGTAGGTGGCAGACAAGCACACGGCCCACCTGATGGAAAGCGGCCACCGTGGCCTATGAACGTGTGCAACACTAAGGGTGTCACACACGCGCTGCCCACCCTGAAGTGACAGGGGGAGAGCTGGGAAGGGGTGGGGAGGCTAGGAAGGGTAGGGGAAGGAGGGGTACAGTGAGCTCTGGCTACCCTACTTACCGGCGGGAACACAACACGATGGTTATTAAATTTATTAAATGTGTGCAGTGTGCAGTTATACCTGTGTTGCGGCGAATTGCCTGCATCGTAGTGGTCTCCCATATCGTCGTCGGAGTCGGGCGCGTCGGCGGCCGCCATGTCACCTCCCGTCTCGCCCGCATTTACTCCGGCCGCGTCTATCTCAGCCTGTGGGTACCAATACAACATTTATTGTACACTTTCATACAATAATAACTAGCTGACCCGCGCAACTTCGTCTGCGCACCCCGTTTTTGCAACATTTTTCATTCCTGCTCCGCACCTGTTTGTTGTAGCATGATGTTATATACATATAAACCTTCCTCTTTAACCATTCTATCTATTAAAACAAACCGCATCAAAATCCGTTGCATAGTTTTGAAGATTTAAGCATACAAAGGGACAAGAAAAATAGGGACAGAGAACGCGACTTCATTTTATACTATGTAGTGATAACAACAATTAAAGCTGCGGTAGCCTAGTGGTATGGGTAATGGACTGCTGATACGAGGTCTCGGGTTCGATCGCAGGCACACGCCAATGACTTTTCGATGTTTTTCGAAGTTATCTGTATATTTATCGCAGGTTTATAAGTAGGCTCGCCACCTATTACATTGGGACCTAAACATAAACTTGCGAAATATGGGTGCTAGCATCTCTGCCTACCCCTTCGGGGACATAGGCGTGAGTTTAAGTTATGTAATGAAATAATAATAACACATACCAGAAGTTATCTTAGAAGGATTAATAAACTCCTGCATAAGTAAGTGATATTAGAACTTTTTGAATCATGGACTCTTTATAACGAAGGAAAATAACATACCACTCTTCAATATATATCTACATTTATACTTACAATGAACCTAAAGAGTTTGTTTGAAACACATTATAACTATGAACCCAGTCATGGAAAACAAAACCAACTGAAAATTTGAAGTAGGCGGTATACGAATGTCATTGCTATGCGTTTTTACGCAACGAAGGATAAATTCGACAATATGAACTTTATTGTAAGAAATTAAAGTTTTCGATAACTTTCTTAGATATTGCTGTCATACGTCTAAATTTTTTCGTAAATATTCAAGCTATATTAAAACAATTGTTTACTAGTAATGCATCAACGGTTGTATGTGTGAGTTTGGCGACAGCGTTTCCGCTTCGGAATCTGTCACGACACATTTCTATTAGTTTTTTCTTTTCTGTGATGCCAGTAATTCTGTTCTTAATGTAGCCATAAAATTCCTCTAAGATGAAATTAGAGTTCCGTCTGTAACATTACCTGCAGGGACTGCGGTTGTGCAGAAGTTCCGGGCATGCCGGCGGCTGCGGCGGCTGAACTGCTGCTACCGGTCACCTCGCCGAACAAGTCGCCCTCGAATAGACCGCCCGCGTCTGCACAAAGTACCGCAACTTTTTAATACTATACTTATTTTTATATACGTGCCTGTACATTGGAGCTATTTAGTTATGTATATAATAATTCGAAACAATAATTCCTGTCTGTTTCTTCGCGATGGACGTAAGGCACTTACACATTTTTTTATCATAATCTGTTGCGTATATATAGCGATCTGGCCATAAAATGCGACAACCGACATCCACTGGGGCGGATCAGCGGGCATTGGCTAGTAATAAAAATAAACGGTAGTCTCATTGCTCAAAATATAGCATAGAGTAGCCGCGGTAGCCTAGTATACTATATAGTTATGGACTGCTGAGACGATGTCTCGGGTTCGATCCCAGGTTACCATGGCACACACCAATGACTTTTCGAAGTTATGTGTGTATTTCATACTATAGGATGGAGCGGTTCTTATTATAATGTAAATGTAAAGGTTCGACCACTGAGGCATGAGCAAGTAGGCGCAAAGTAATCCTTACACAAAAGGTACGAAAAAGATCCCAAGCGAACTTACGACCAAAATCCGGTACATCAGCGATATTTCCACCAAAACCGTCATCCATATGCGTAGGAGCCGGTTCCATACGACGCGATACCGCACCGAGAGCCTCCACTCCACCTAATGATCCAACAGTCTCTTTCCCTCCTAATTCCAAAGAGGAACCATCGGCGAATAGCAAGTTACTCTGCAATAGAAGAAGAATATTTAAATATACTACAAATAAAAATGGTAACAATTATGAAATGTATATGAATACCTATGATATATATATATACCTATGATATATATGTATATGAATAAAAAATCGCGGTAGCCTAGTGGTATGGGTAATGGACTGCTGAGACGAGGTCTCGAGTTCGATCCCAGGTTTACCATGGCACACACCAATGACGTATAAGTTATGTGTGTATTTATCGCAGGTTTATAAGTGCCTCGGAGAGCACGTTAAGCCGTCGATACCAGTTGCCATACAAACATCTCTATGGCAGTCGTTACGGGTAGTTGGAGCCCTCAAAAGTCCAACCAGCCTAACTTAGAACTTCGATATCGCCATTGGTCATTAGACCATTGGTTGTGGAGGTCAGTTGGCAGTCGCTTCACGGAAAATATCGAAGTTCAGCTGCATCACAGTTAGACTGGAAAGCCGACCCCAACTGAGTTGGGAAAAAGGTTCAGGGAATGATATGAATACAAAAAAAGTGTCTATATGTAACATTAAAATACTGATTTGGCTTGAATTTAATGACTACACATTTAAATGTATGTCAGTTGTAGTTAATCTCTAAAATTGCTGAGCATGCTGAAGCAATTCATTTCTGAAGTTGATGGTGAATATCCATCCTACCTGTTCCAATCCACCTTCATTGCCAATAGCCTCTCGCATGATGTCTGGGTTATCTGTATCAAATCCCATATCACCGAAACCGTCATCATGGGTAACGAGATTCAATGAGCCGTAGTCCTCTCGCATTGTGATCTCTTCAGCCCTGGACTGGTTCAGGGAGTACTGGACCTCAATATCTACTTCACTGTAAAGTTAGATGATTATAATATTATGTTATACACATTATACTAAGGTTTGATTCTTCAAAAACCTAAATGCAATAGGTTGTAATATCAATTTATCACAAAAGTAACTTAACATGAAGAGATTGGTCAACATTGACATTCTTCAGGATTAAATTTTCAACAACAGATCTACTATTTTGTTGACAAACCCTATTATTTCGGCAACAGAATGGCGCCAGCCTTCACGGCTTCGGTAGAGATCGATTTGGATGAATATTTTAATGCCTAAAGTTGCAGGCTCTCTACTTTTTGTATTTGTTTTCTGTATATTTTATATTATAAATAGTATAAGTGTGTATATATTTTCTATATAGTTATTAATATTCTGTTTTTATTTAATATTGTGAAATGGCAATAGAAGAATCAAAATTAGCCCTAAACACTTACTACAAGCAGTTAGCTAGGTTAGGAGCTTGGTAATCAATTATGAACAAGATAATTAAAAAGAGTGCACACCTGGGATAACTTGTGAGAGAAAATAAAACGAGGGCAGCCTAACAGTGGGAGGGCATGTCCAACACGTTAAGCATCATCTAAAAATACTTTCAACTTAAACCGATTGTACATTGGGACCAAGATATTAAAGAAAAATGTGCAATCCAAAAAAACCCATCTAATCCATCTGTGTGGTGGTGGAGGATGAATACTTATCATGACTCCATGACATCTGAAAGACATCATTAGAGGAAAACTATGGAAAAATAGCAACAATATCAGTGCAACATAACTGTCTAACCCATCTCGCCCGTGAGGAAACGACCGTAATAGGCTAGTTTATTCATTCATCAAATATTACAAAATAATTAACTTGCTATCCTCTGCTAAGGCTTTAGCGATTACGCTGTTGACAGATTAAGAGATAATGAACTTACTTCAACTCGGGCATGGCAGTGTCGAAATCATGGAATACTTCTGGCAGAGTGATAGCATTCATAGCGGCTTCTCTGTGCTCCTCTGGTAAATCCACCATCCCTGGCCTGAAGGCCATCTACAAAAAAATACTTTATTTTAATGGCTATTATACTAATAATGCTGAAAATAGGACATGAATGTGTCATGTATATTATAATATATAAAGGTGGCCCCACACAGATCTTCCAATCTGACACTGGGGTCACGGTTATAAATACAATCATACAATCATACATACATACATATGCTCACACCCCTTAATCCCCAAAGGGGTAAATAATAGTGATAGTTTATCTATATTATAGTTCCTTGATTATCTAAATCTACTACTACATGCTTAGTGGTTCTATTCTATTTAATTTTGCCTTGTAATCCCTGTACATAAATATATACAAAACTCCTAATAGGACTGTCATTTTTTGATTTTATTTTTTTATTAAAAACTCTGTGCCTCTGATAAAAAATGCATCTGTCTAATTGTCTTAAGTGAAAAAACAGTGTGGCTTTTTACTAAACTACTACTATAAGCGCTTAGTAAACTTGAAACAAATATGTCTCAATTCACAAAAAGAGCCTTCGCCTTACTACGAGCACAGAAAATACTAAATTTCCTTTATTAATACTGAGGCATCATTAGATTATTATTAACTCCTTTAAATAGGCTAAAGCTAGCTCGTTCCATTTTATCAATGTATTGGAGCTGCTAAAATCTTGCTCATGACATTGATAAATATTTGGTTAGAGCTTAATCCCACAATATCCTAATTACAAACCCAGTTATAGCCACTTTGCTTCACTATTGTACTTTCCTTTCATAGGCATATTATGTTTATATACAGAATTTATTTACTGTTTTACAGAACCTTTTTAACTCATTTACGCACATTACAAATGACCTGATTATGAAAACTTACACAGATTCATTCAAATTTCTAGTCCTTTATATAAAGTAACACATCTGGATATCATATTGTATACCAGGATATTACAATCAAGGTATTGATAAGATGTTGCAGGTGCCTTATTTATTTACAAACAAGAGATATCATTCATTCTATTGTAGTAGATATCTAAACAAAATAAACATACCTTTATTTTGACAAAAGCTTCATTACAATCCTGGAGTAAGTATTTAGCCTTTCGGGAATAAATCCTTACAACTCCAAGCAACAGATGGCCAGAAGTACGTAAAGCCATCTTCACTTTGGGTTTCAGGATACCATCGACGGACTTCTCGATATTTGTCTCAAATACATGGGCTTTCGTTAACTTCTTGTCCCAATGAGCCGCCAGCCAAATCTTGGCCAGGGGGCCCTTCTTGGCCAGCACGAAGTGTCCGTAAAACATCGTGATAGTTTACTACTTCCGGCTTGAACTCACATCAACGCTTGGCTGAAACAATAATCTTGTAATGCAAATATCTAATACCAAATAATATATGTCACAAAAACGAAAGAACACGAGAAAATGCCATAGTATGTTTATAATACAATGAATTAGGAGAGACTAGAGCACTTTGGCGCCTAATCTTGGAGCACTTGTTTTTAGGAATACAACATTAGCTAACGGCACACAAATTATGTGAAAATGATTACAAATCATTTAAAAACTGTTGGTGACATATTTTTTTGAGAATTACCAGATTTTACACCCAATTTCGTAAATTTCACCTTTCACACACAACGTAAACATGACAACAATTACGCTTTCAAGATGGCGGCGTAACATTACGACGAACCGTTGTTTTCGTTTAGAAATTGACATCGATTTTGGTAAAGATCATCAAAGCGAAATAAATTAAACTTATCTAATATTGTGATTGTGACCTGCCATATTTATGAATAAATATTTGTAGCCAAACATGTGACAAAATAAATAATTAGATCAAAAATATTTGTTTTTTGTAATCGAATAGGCCACCTCACACTTTATTATGGCCGCTTTTATATTTTCAAAACTAGCTGACCCGCGCGACTTCGTCTGCGTCACCCCGTTTTTGCAACATTTTTCATTCCTGCTCCGCACCTGTTAGTCGTAGCATAATGTTATATACATATAAACCTTCCTCTTTAACCATTCTATCTATTGAAACAAACCGCATCAAAATCTGTTGCGTAGTTCTAAAGATTTAAGCATACAAAGGGACAAGAAAAATAGGGACAGAAAACGCGGCTTTATTTTATACTATGTAGTGATAGTGATAGTGATAGTGATAGTATAATATATAAATCGGCAAAATTGTAGTGACGTAATGTACCGAATCCCGTCATCATCCTCATCATCATTTCAGCCAGAGGACGTCCACTGCTTTAATAGTCATACATGAATTGAAATCTTTTAAATATGTTTGCTTACTTAGAAATAAAGATTTTGCGCACATTTTCGATAGCAAGAGATATACATCTAATGAGGACGTCAAGCTGAGCGTCACCGGCACCACCATCATAACACTGTACGTGTTTGTAATGGTGACTCTTTTTCCTGAGAATTTGCCCTCAGCTTAGCATCAGGCGAGGTGAAGTCAAATTGACGTGACATTGCCATAACATAAATAAAAAATACTGGCAGTATTACTTTGATAAATTTTGCTTTTATCAAACCCATACATGTATTATTCCGTTTAACTGTACATATGCAATCGTGGAGTACTTTCACCATAATATATTTGTACAAGTGGCCAAAATCAGTAATTAGTCAATAATAAAAACGTAAACACACCTCAAAGTACATTGAATACTTCATGATCGCATCAATAAAGTTCTACTATATATTCCACCTATGTACTATTTAAATATTGTATTGTTTAGTATTGTATAGTCTGGTTCCAATACTTCAATCGCCGACGATACGCTTACCGATTGGGACCAGGTAAACCAGGTGGTTAGAAGTATATAAGTTCCTTGGGTTGAACAAATATTTGCATCAAGTATTTCAAAAAATAGCACTAGGTGCACCTAGTCTGTATTTTACCTATATGGTCCAACCTATCTCTTGTATAGTACAGTCACTTGTTTTATTATATAGTCTTGAAATAAGTAAATCCGTGAACAAAACTCTACGTCTAACGTATAGAGGCCTTATTCCGCTAATGCCCTATGGCCTTTAACCAGTATAAAAATTAGAGGAATAAGCCCCAGAAGCTAGGATTAATTCTTACTACTTGTCTTCCGTTTTTTATGGACTACTACATGGTAGATTTAAAAAATGAATACATTATTTTTAGTAGATTTTATTTATTCTGTATTCAAGACTTGCTTTTTTATAGCGGTAACATTATCAGCAGGCCTCCTTGTCAAATTTCAGTTTTCTTTTCCGGTTTGCCTGTGGATTACGCGAGACGTACGTTGAAATTATATCCTTAAATATTAATGTTATCCTCAAAGTTAAAAGTTGTAATGAGTAGACATGTCTTAGGAAATCTAACAATATATCCATACATTTGTGTATTTATGATTTGATTCTAATATTTCAGTGATTTGAGAATGGCATACATGATGGGTGGCGAATTTCTCGTTTTGTGGCCAGACCGATGATGTGACTTCTGATCAATTGGTATTGATTTTGTTGCTAGGTCTGCCACAGGCGCTTTCCAAGATGGGTGCGTACAGATATATTCAGGAGTTATACAGAAAAAAGTTGAGCGATGTTATGCGGTTCCTCTTACGTATCAGAGTATGGCAGTACCGCCAATTGACCCGTATGCATCGTGCCCCTAGGCCCACAAGACCTGACAAGGCAAGGAGGCTGGGATACAGGGCCAAGCAAGGTAAATAATTATCATATTTCGAACTTACATTGTAGCACGAGGTTTTCTGTGAAGTTTATAGCAACATTTTTTTTGTAGGTTATGTTGTGTTCAGAATTCGTGTGCGTCGTGGTGGCCGCAAACGCCCAGTGCCCAAGGGTGCCACTTACGGTAAACCCAAGAGCCAGGGTGTGAACCAGCTGAAACCTACACGCAACCTACAGTCCATTGCTGAGGTTAGTGCGAGAGAATCCTATAACTATCTAACCATAGAATCTTTGACAACTTGGTTGTTATTTACTTATCACATGCTTTTATAATCTGCAAGTCTACTATGAACTCTTTATAACAGGTCTATAGTTGAATGGCTGCCATACTACCAACATCAATTAGCCTAATGCTGTCCAATGCTGGACGTGACTTCTCCCAATGTTGGGACTTGGGAGGCTATAGCTTCGTTTCCATGCAGACCAGGCAGATTTATATTTCGAGTGTTTCTTTTCTCGCAGTGATATTGTCTGCATATTATTCCATTTGTCATATAAGAGATGACATCCTTCCGATGAGATGGGGTAGTGATATTCTTTGTCACCACATGGAATGCTAACTGCATAAATAACTTTCTAAATCCATAAATAAATAGGGATACCAAGTTACATTTTGCAGCCACTCAATTTACATGTTTTGGTAAGCCATCTGGGTTAGTCATCTCAATTATTGCAACATTAGAGAGTGGAAAGTGGTCTTGATAGTTAAGTTCATATAATTGTATACTTATTCTTTATTTTTTGTGTTCAGGAACGTGTTGGTCGCCGTTGTGGTGGTCTCCGCGTGCTCAACTCATATTGGGTGGCACAGGATTCTTCATACAAATACTTTGAAGTCATCTTGATTGATCCCTCACACAAGGTAAGGCTCGATTTGTATTTACTATTTGTCTCCTCCATTACTCTTAAGTTTTAATGATGAATTCTTATGTCATGCACCAATCTGAAAGGTTTTGCTGAATATTCACCTACCATTTAATCTGAACTTCTGTATAGAAATTAATTTAGATATAATCTTACAACCATAACTAAGTTGAGGTTTCATTGCAGGCTATTCGCCGGGATCCCAAGATCAACTGGATCGTAAAGGCTGTTCACAAGCACCGTGAGAATCGTGGTCTGACATCTGCTGGCCGCAGCTCTCGTGGTCTTGGCAAGGGTCACCGCTTCTCGCAGACCAAGGGAGGCTCTCGTCGTGCTGCCTGGATCAGACGCAACACACTGCAGCTGCATCGCAAGCGATAATTGTTGCATTGTGGACATGCCATTGACTTTCTATGTGATTTTGTTGAGTTTCAGATAGAAAGTCAGTGTCAAATAAATAATAATTTACACAATTTGGTTTATATTTAGATCCCTAATGAATATCGCTTTTAATTCAGTGTAAGTTATTTTATTCATACTTTTATTTTCAATGATATTTGATGGAATTAGAGCTTTGTTTGATTAATTAATCAGTGCTTTTTTTATTGTACAGGTTTCCATTTCAAGAAGCACATGCTTTCAACAGTCACTTCTGAATAGGTAAATATTTTTTCATATCTACTGCCCACATTTCAGCCTATGATTAATTTATTCTAGTAAATAGAACAAAACATTAAATACTGTTGTTTTTATAAAAAAAAATTCAATTCTGTTCATGAACACATTTAAATGATGATATAATGCTTAATGAATGCGCAACCCTGATTACCACGCATTTAAAACTTCCTTGGATGGCTGAACAATCAAGAAAATTTACAATTTTATAAAAAAAAAAGAATAAAATTACAACAAAATGTTTTTTTCTTTTACAGTTTCTCTTCATTCCTGTTCCCCACTGTCTGCACTACATCTTACATGTAAGTATTATTACATAACTCTAAAAAAAAATGTTCCAAAGCTGCATATTGATTGCTTGTTAAAGAAATTGGTGTTAACGAGAATGCAAATTTGGATATAATAAATTCTTGTCTAGGTGAGGATACTGTAAACAAAATTTCCGTAACCCTCAATCCGACAAGACACAACTTCTTAAATGTTAGGCTAATCTAAAATTAAAGAAATGTTCATTTCGACATTTTTTATTTTGAAGACGATTCTGTTAGTATTTGTTATTCCTAAAGAAATTTAAAACCTTTAAAGAGACTGATTTAATCGCTTTATGAAATACCTACATAAAATAAACCATAGGTGAACAGTGGTATTAGACCTAACCAAACTGACGAGAGTGAAGAAAAATACAAATAATAATTTCTTATTTTACAGATCACTCGCTGTGCAAGCTGCATCACAGGAATATCTAGATCATTTAAAAATGTTAAACCGTACAATAAAAACATGTTCGAGAAAAAAAATCTATTATTTTTAGTAAATATATAATAATCCTATCGTCACTTGTATATTTAGTCCTTATTTTGATCCCCTGAACAAACAGCATTTATGATCAAAATTAGGACAAAATCGTGGGGATCGGGACCTAACCCTAGTGTTGCCGAACTATCGATTGTTTCACTATCGATAGTTTTCATCTGAAAAACGGCATCCTATCGATAACATCGATAATATTGATAGGTCAAAACAAGCCGATACTATCGAACGTGGAGGGAAACTATCGATACTATCGATAGTATTGTTCCTGGTAGACATAGCACTATCGATAGTATCGATTATTTTAGAGTATCGACAGTCTGAATTTGCAATAGTATTGGGTATAACCTCACTTATTTTCAAAAAATACCCGCAACTACTTGATAAAGTTTGTATATTATGTTGTCACTTTTCAAAAGTTAAAGTAATAATTGGTTATTTAATAAACAATGAATAATATGAGGTAAAATGTTAGTATGCTTATTGCAACTATTCAAAATTATATTAACATTACCGTTGTAATTATTGAGTATTATACCTTATTATTGTAAACGATACTATTGTAAATTAGTTAACTATCGATAGTCTAAAACAATCGATAGTATCGAAACTATCGATAGTTTACTCTTGGCGAACAATAATACTATCGATAGTTTATTCTTAGTGCGCTATAATACTATCAATAGTATCGATACTATTGCCCTCATTCGATAGTATTGCCTCATTCTGAGCTATCGATAGTATTGCCTCATTCTGAGCTATCGATAGTATCGATACTATCGATATTATCGATAGTCCTATCGATTAATCATCGATAGTCGACTATCGATCGGCAACACTACCTAACCCTAGTTTACAAAAGGGAGTGTCTAAAGAGAGACTGAAAGGATACGGATCCGTATGCGTAGGTACGGTCCCGTATATACTTATTATTTCTATCGTACGTATAGGGATCCGTATCATCTAGTTTGCAGTCTCTTTGACCGGTTAGAGTCCGACAATCACCTCCATCGGTTGGTGGAGGTGGTACCTATACGTGGGGATTTCGCGCACGATAAAAAAAAAAATCTGACCGAGTCGTCCATATTAGTCAAAGTGGAAATGTAATTCCACTCGTCCCAACCAGTGAGGGGGTGGTAGCGAATAGTGGAAAAAAAACTCACTTGTCCCCACCGGGAGGGACAACCTGGTAGCAAAGAGAGTACAATACTCCGTAAGGGGATAGGTGGAACAGCCCCATATAAATATGGTATTGGTTGGTACAATTTATATTGGTGTAGCATAACACCGTTGATTGCACAGTCATCGCAAACTGGGCGACTTGTCGCTTGTCGCCGCGTCTTGTCACTTGTCTGGTGCGTTCATGTGTTGTCGTCGCTACTCCGCGACTCTAACGCCAAGTGTACGGATCTTTGAACAAAATATATTAGAAAATTATCGGCCGCAGCCTGTCGCGATTAGTTGCAGACGCGTGTCGCCTAGTGTGCACCTACGGTAAAAGGACCATATCGACACTGCAGGAATGGTCAGCATAACCCGTATCGGCATCATGAATTGTTATTGTATAGGTTCATAGTCTGCATGATTAATTAGGGAGGAAGAGCTGATATTCCTTATGTCCAAATGAAGCACTAGATAAGTAGTGTTTATGCCTAGCGGTAGGTATCAAAGACTACTGTGCAGCTATTGGTTTCTAGAATTTTGAATACAAACATGAGACACTTTCTAAAGTTGACTGTATCTCCTTTACTAATTCAGCAGTCCGACTGGGGAAGAACCTCCGCCCTACAGAATATCGCGGCTAATAATAACCTGGTGTTGTTTTCGGCGGTGAATAGGGTAGCCGTAGGTCACTAGAGAGATTGTGTTGTCAGTAAGAATACCAAGAGACCCTTCTTTACTTTTGGCATTGACAGCACAGACTCAGCCTTCTCCCCTCCCTATTCCCCTTCCCCTCTCTTCTCTATATGATCGGCAGCACTAATGTGATGCCCCTGGTGTTACAACCGTCCACAGGCCATGGTAACCACTTTCCATCAGGTGGGCCACGTGAACAAAAAAAAAAGTAGATGCAAGGCAAAACACGCAGTACCTATCTATTGACAGTTAGCTGCAACTATCAAGCTATGAAGTTAGCATATTCGAGTTATAACGAGGATCATTAGTATAATCTATATCTATATTAATATATAAAAATGAATCGCGAAATATGTTGGTAAGCGCATAACTCAAAAACGGCTAGACCAATTCGAGTAATTCCTTTTCATATTTGTTCCTTGAACTCTACGGAAGGTTTTTATGGAGCAGTGGGAACGGGATCAGAAGTCCAAGCAGTGGGAACGGGATTAGAAGTCCAAGCAGTGAGAACGGGATTACAAGTCCACGAGGGTTGAAGCCGCTGGCAACAGCTAGTTTATTATAACTTTGATTCCAATGAAGAAAATGCTTTCAGCTTCAGTACAATGTAGTGCTGGGTCTTCACAACATTTTTTGACACATCTACCGAAACAAGCTGGCAAAAGGACTCAAAGGAAAAGATGTACCGGTTGTTATCAAAAGTTGATAAAAGAAGGAAATTCGTCAGACGTTGCTCGCCGATCAGCGATAAAGGTGCATCAAGAGTGTAAATCTTGTAAAAAGGGATTCTGTTACAACTGTTTTGAAGAGTATCATAAATAAATATTACATATCATACCAAATATGGTGCATGAGTAGGTACTATAGAGTTGCCGTTAGCTGTTAGTTGCAAAGCCGTCTTTACCTATGGCAGGGACCCTGGGCACACAAGACTTTAGAGGCCCTTTTGGAAAGTTTATAATAATATACTCTTCATGATGTATGAGAAATCGTCTCTTGTGGAGCCCCTTGAGGCGGGGGCCCTGGGTCGTGCCCCGTGTAAAGACGGGAGAAACATTGCTGAGTTGTCCGGACATGAATATAAAAACGCTCATCGTTATGAAACCACTAGATAGCTGGTAAAAAAAAATCCACAGGGCAAGTCTGATGATATCGGTAATGTTATAATCTGTTGTGGATATTTCTCTCGCCAATATCTAAAGATCTACTTGCCTAAACAGTAGCTCGCACACCAATCTAAAATAACTACTTATCTGCCGTCTACATGGCCTAATAAATTTGTTTATGACAACCATGCTATGGACGATGGAGGTGTAAAACTGTGAGGGTAAGAAAGTTACACGCCGCAGCAAGGACCGCTTTGAAGGGGCGCTGTAACATTCGTAACTGCTTTTATTACCTAGCAATCTATATTACATAGGTAGTACCTACCCACATTGACTCCTTGTGGCCCTTAAAATTGGCGCTTTGTTCTATTTCCTTATACATATATATATTTATGTTCAGTGCTGCTTAGTAGTGAGACAAAGGTAGTATAAAAGGTATAGGATTTTTAAAAGACTAAAGTACTACATTTAAAATTTACTTTTATTCATATACCTATATTCTTAAAAGTAAATAACAATAAAAACATTCACTAGCGTAGAACACGATAAGGTACCCGAATATGATTACTAGAATTTCGTAAGCTTTAATGAATACTAAAATGATTTTAAAGGGATAATATAAAAATATCTGATATTCGACGTGCACTCGTTATATAAACACGTAAATGGTACAAATGATGACAAATTGGTACTTAAAACTAAATAAATATAAACATATTTATACACCTATACCACTATTTACAATTTCTGAGACCATGTGAAACTATCGTTCACTATACACTTTCTCAGTGAATACAGAATGAACTACTTACTGTCAAGTGAACCATTTATTTTTTAAATTAGCACAGGGTACGTGCGTGTATATTCAAAATATTAGTGTGAATAGATTTTTGGGAAGATTTTATGATTGCTTGCTGATAAAAATGTTCAACAGATTCTTTTATTTTAACTTTAAGTATTCGTTGAAGATATTAATGGACGGTTAATATTATTTAAATCCATGACAGGAGCAGTGGGTCTCCACATTTATCGATTAATGTCTTTGTGCTATTACGATATAAATATTCTAAACGATGTTTTATTAGATCTGCAATAAGCAGCCATTAGCAATGAAATGTACCCTTTGATGATGTTTAGCTCTATACCACACACATAATATACAGGATGTAAGAGAAACACTCCCAAAGCCAAAGGCCCTTGGTATTACTCCTGGTACACTAAATATTGGCTTAAAAAACTTATGATTTAGATTTTTTTATTTATTTATTAGCATTACTCGCCATCGTATAAGTAAAGGTAAATGTAACGATAATTTCATAAAAAAACGACACTGCATATAAGAACAAATGGTGCCATAAATACGAGTTGGTGTTTTTTTTTTATGAAATTATTGTTTCATTTAGCTTTGCTAACACAATGGATAGTGAATAACGCTAGTTAAACGAATTAAAAATACTATATCATAAAGTACAGCTAAAATATTCTCATTCATAACTGTAATCTGTACACATAATGTGTGTTTGATTAATTTAACATTACTTTAGAGCAAGATAAATATTTTTTTTAAAAACTAAAGGCATTTTAAGCTTTATTCGTAAATATTAGTGAATATTGTAGCTTACCTTAATTTATATTATATACAAATCATTGCTCATAACCGTACACACACAAGAGGCCTCTATATTTGATTACTATGGTTAATATAATCATAAATAGCATGTTGTAAAAATCTAAATACCTATTATGTAATGTTATAAATACTTCTATATAATAACACCTCATTACAAATATTAATAAACTTTGATATTTTACATCATGTTTAAAACAGGGTGCTTTAGTGAAATCAGTATATTAGAAGTTTATGTATTTTTACATGTATTTATTTAGCATATTTTATTTTCTCATTCAGACTTTATAAGTTATATGTATAATTTAGGTGTTAATTAAAAAAAATACGCCATTACAAATATAAAAGCTTGGTTGTGAAATTTTGAAAGTATTTGGTAATACCTAAACATTGAGAAAAAACTACTGCGTTTTACTATTTTTGGTAACCTTTTATTTAAAACACTTTACAACACGTACATAATACATACAATATATTTTGTTTACTAAGCCAATTATTATAATAGTTATATGTACAGAGATTTTAAAATAGCTATACAAACCAAGCATTTAATATTTTTCATTAATTTTAGTTATTGCTGAACAAATTTGAAAAATTTGAACTATATAGCATTTAAGTCAGTCTACCAGTGACGTATCTACATAGATTATTCTCTATAACTTATTACATATATAGATACCATGGGCTAAGTAGGAACACATTATTAAAACACGACATGAGAATACTCGACACGTGTTGAGTCGAATCTCAGTTGTCTTGCTTTCTTTAGACCAGAATCATACGAAGAACGAACGACGCGGCGCCATATTGGAAAAATAATCGCGTCAAGAGAGAGAGAGAGAGAGAGGGTTTTAACAATGTGTTTCTGCCTTTAAATTCTGTCGAAATAGGTAAAATAAACGAGTCATTCATCAAGAAAGTGAATATTTATATCACCACACGATTAATATATTTAGATTTCTGACGTCACTGGTCTATAGTTCAGATTTCTCTTCAAATTTATGACTATCTGTCATAAGCACTAGCTCTACCGTTTGTATAGTAAGTAAATAAGCATTTGGTATTAATTTTAAAGGTATAATATATACATTAATATGACCTTACGGTGGTTTAAGTAGCATGGCAAAGTTCAGGAAATAAATTGAAATTCAACAAAGATGCAACGATTATAGCAGTTGCTTGTCTCTATAGATAAAATCTGTTTCGAAGACATGAAAACCTTTTAGAAACTGATGCTCTATATGCCACGCTACTATGAACTATACCGCAATAATAAAAGCTACCTTTAACACAGCACACAAGGCGGTATATCTATTCACTTTCGGTTCCAATGCACTAGACATATTTAGTTGGCAAGTCGCATCAATATTGCAGTAACAGGAAATTATGGCCATTGTTAAAACGGCTATCGAAGTTGCCTGATTTTGCGGAATGAGGAATAATAGAAGCACCGTGTTCCCGTTGTATCAGTAGTCCGATCAAATAGTTCGATGATCGAACTACTGAGACTATTTCGGCTCAGTATGATGATGATCATGATGCATATGATTCTAAATCATCGGACTATTGAGACTTTTAGTCCGATTCGACAGACTTTTGACATTCTATGTATGTAATATTAACTTCATTCATTTTTCCATATTCATGCAAAATAAATGTAACCACATATTTCCATTTAACATACCGGGTGGTTCCTTTCTACAGAAATACGGATTGTCCGGTTAATAGGTTTTTTAGTACCAGGGCTTCGGTAGTCCCTATGGCCTAGAACTTAGAAAACATTATCGAGAAATCTTAGGTATTTATCTTAGTTTCATCACGATGTTTTCCTCACCGTGAAAGCAAGTGAGAATATTTTTATCACACTTCGAAAATTTTATTGTGTGACGGGAAATCGAATTGTATTAGTTGTAAGTAGTCAGATGTAACAAATTACGTCATTACTCGGCTATTTTTGATGTGAAAATCATACTGAGACAGTCACACATTATCGCGTAAAAGAATGGTATAAATAAATAAATTAAAAATAAATAATATAATAATAAAGATCAAATTAGTCCTTTTTTTCTCATACGCAACAAGTTCAACTGTTCCGAGTTGATTTATTTAAATTTTTTTATGGAATAAGTTCACTACTATAGTGAACTTATTCATTAGTATATTTCTTTTTTAAGTTTTGAAATGACTTTTAAAATAATTTACATTTGTGAAGTAATTTATGATTTTTAAGATATTTGAAGTAAACATTTATTAAATTCAGAGACTGGCTGTACCTAGCTATTTGATATAGAATGGCGAAATGACGAGAACGAATCAGGTTAAGATGGACAATAGACATACTTCTGTTTTATAGATTGTTCTCTCTATTGCACATCGAACTGACAGTTAGAGAACTTTATAGAGTAGTTAAAACTATAATTTCAGTTTTAACTAGTTTAAGCTACAGCGCCTACTTACTTCTTAGACTACTTCTTAAACCGTCGTAGACGAGAGAGACAGAGAGAGTCCAAGCCTATTTAAACCTGACTCTCACTCTTCATCCCAACGTGTGAAATCAAAAGATAGGTACATTAGATTGTTTATTATTTTCCACTGTAAACCAGTAATAATACTGCAATTGCGTCGAGTTCTTTGTATCTATAGCTTATATAGTTGTTAGGAACGACTTGCCAATATGAAATGTAGCTAGCAGTACACCCGCTACTAGTTGGCGGGCACGGGCGGCGCTCGCCTGTCTATTTGGAACGTGTCGGAGAGGTAGAGGCCGAATATCGCCACGCTGTAGAACACTGTGAGGCCGAATAAGGCCACACTTGCGCTCGCCGTAAACATATTTGAGTATTCACATCTGGAAACAATATAACAATTGTTTTAGTTTTGAGTCTGTTAAAAGATGTAACATTATAGATAGACGGCTATAATATATATATTCCCCCACCACAGCTTGAAATCTTTTTGGAGTAATCAAAACCGAAGTCATAATTAAACTACGTCATAAACACAAATGGTTTTAACTACTCTATTAAGGTATCGTAATCTTAGGCCGATTCAGACAAAAGAGAGTAGTCTACAATACCGAAGCATTTTAATTGGCCTCGATTTCTTTTTTACGACGTTTTAATTTAGAAAGTCATTTCTAAACTCGAATATACATTTAGATTATCACCAAAGATTCTAGAAACAGGAACTAATCCATAATTCAGATCCATAATCATGTCAGATCATTTTGTAGTTTACCGGGTCGATAGATGTATATTTTAGAACAATTTTATATTATAGCCTGTTTGGCAAGCACTTCTTTTTTTCAAAAAATAAAAGTAAGATAAAAAAAACTAATAAACTGGCACTAATAAAAGAAAAAAATTATAAGTGAACGATTGTGAGTGAATGACTGACAGAAAAAAAAGGTCCAACGTTCGAATGTAGAGGGCTTTAAAAGCAGAGGTCGGCCCAAGTAAAGATGGATTATAATATTTTTGACAAATGTAGGTACATAATTATTGTAAAACTTTGACATTCATAAGTGCTCTTTATGTGCCTAAACTGAATAAACGAAATTGATTCTTTGATTCTTTGGATGGATTGTATGAAAGATGATATCTTTGCTATACCTTTAAGTGACTGAGGAAATGACATCTGAAAGCAATGTGTGGCGGAGAATGACATATTGCGCCGCCCCCAAATTGATTGTGATAAGGGCAGATAGATGATGATGAGGTTCAAATATGACCAAGTTTAGCCGGCTTCCTTCAGCAAAGGTTCTACCATCACCACAGAGCCCGTCTTACCTGAAGAACCAGACGACGGTGAGTGCTACGGACACGAGGGTCATGAGAATGTTCTCGAGGTCCCAGGCCCGTTCCGGCTGAGCGCGCTCTGTGATCAGTTCATGAGTCGCGTTGACTCCGCTCTCTTCAACTGCACGTTGCTGAAACGTACTTCAAAATCAGCTTCCACGTCTTTATATTCTCAAAGAGAGGAGATTAACACCCACATTTAGCCAAATGTGGGAGTCTAGTGGCCGCGGTAGTCTAGTGATATGATAATGAACTGCTGAGACGAGGTCTCGGGTTCGATTCCAGGTTTTACCATGGCACACACCAATGACTTTTCGAAGTTGTGTGTGTATTTATAGCAGGTTTATAAGTGCCCGGTTAATGGCAATAGGCTCATCAATTACATTGGAACTTAAATATAAATCGAATTGTGGGTGCTAGCACCTCTGCCTACCCCTTCAGGGATATAGGCGTGACTTTTATTTTATATTATGTTATGTTTAGCCAGATATAATTTTCAGTCCAACGTAATAGATAGCCTGGAGCCGTCAAACTGGCATTTTATCATGGGCTGTATTTTACTATTGGACAGCTAGCAACTCTATATCTTAGTCGCCTTCTACGACACGGGTAACCAATACGATATTCAGCGGAGGGTAGCAGAACGGAGTGGAGTTTTCTTTTTAATTTTTTATTTAATATCATTTTAGGGCCAACATAATATAGGTGTTAGGGAAACGCTCCCGAAGTCGAAGAGTAATCATCTGCGTACACTACATAATGGTTAAAAAAATTACGATTTGGTATTTTTTTTATATCGTTTTAATTAAACGATGGAGAGTGAAAAACGCTAGTTAAGCGGTATCAAAAATAAAAAAAGGTAAAAAAAAAACAAATTGTATTATGCGTTCCGATTGACGTCCGAAGTCCATTATGAGAGTACGTCACTTCCTTCACCTCGCTTGGTCGCTAAAAGTAGTTCACTTCCGTTTTCTTGCCGCGCTTTTAGCGCCACCTATCGTTTCCGCTAAACAACTAAGCTCCTTACCAAAGCAAGCCGCCATCTTAGTCATTGTTGCGTCGTTTTTCGAACCGAGCACATGGTCGCTACGAAAAAATTCAATATTTTAAAATTATATAAATTTAATATTAATATTTGAATTAATTTTAAATTAACTTTCGAGATTTAAGTAGAAAGTAACTTCAAACAGTGTAGTTTGTCTTCCGTTACCTTTAAGTGTTAAAAAATGTAAAGAGGGTATCCCGCGTAGTGAAAAAACTTTTCCAAGTGATGATAGTTCCTCGGATTGATCGTCGGATCAAGAGGAACCACCTAGGAAACGACAAAAGCGTTCCCGTTCGCGGGACCTGGATGAGAGGTTTGACTTATTGTCACAGCAATTGGTAAGTCAATTGAACAAATTTTTGGCTACCTCATTTTCAAATGTGCAAGTACCCGTATCTAATATCATGCCACATACATCAAAAATGTTGAATACTTCACCACCAGCCAGTGAACAATTTCTATATCCACCTAAATTAAATGCGGGTAGTATCGTAGATTTAAACGTTTCGATTAAAGAACCACCGTATCAAAGGCAAAGCAATCACGTGTTGATAAAATTAAGTATATGCAAAGATTTAACTCGTCTGAATGGAACGCAGTTCGATATACGGCAGTTCAGAAAAAGTACATTGCGTCTCCTGCCTTTACCGAGCTTAGAGTGAACGAAGAGTTACGTTGTCTCGAGGACCCCTTTACACCTTTACGATGGTTTCATAGTTTTGCCGCGCTATCCAACGCGTTCTTGGCTAAAAATGAAGCTATAAATTCAGCGTTACAGTCTTGTTGATTGATCTGCCACGGCTGACATTTCAGTTAATGCATCAACTATTTATGAGAAGTTAAACCAGTTATTTGGTAAGGATTCTGAATACAAAACTGTGTCGCATGATATACTTCAGATAGTTTGCGGGAAACGAGCCGAAGTGTTAGAATTACGCCGTAAGGATATCACTAAAAAAAAAAAAAAAAAATTGAAATATAAGTATATGAAAGACGATTTGGCTAAAATACCTCCTTCTTGCGAATACATGTTTGACCCCGGTCAGTTATCATTATATTTACAGAAAATTGGGGTGAGGGGGTAGATAAATTACAAAAGTAGACCCAATTTTCTACTCGCACCCGCGCAAAATCGCCAGAACCCTCGACTTCTTCTGCTAACACTAAGCCATTTCAAAGCCGCCCCAATAGCTATAAGACAAAACAAGCCGAAAGCAAAGACTCCGAGCGAATCTTGTCGGCTAGAAATAAGGGGGGGGAGAAAATATAAAACAGAGGGTAAAAGAGCGGGATATAAAAATAAATGACTACACAGGGTTTTCAGCTGGTTGTCTGAGACGCTTTCAAAACACTTGGGCTCTTTTCAATCCACCCAGATCAATTCGGAAATTAATAACAGGTCTCAGAATACCATTCAACAAGACTCCTCCATTGGTTCTACCGACTCTAGATGTTTTAACAAAGTATCAGACCCCAACATCGCAATTAATGTCAACAGAAATTCAAAATCTAATTCAATTAAAAAGTCTTGGAGCCAGCTCCCCTTACACCGTCTTTTATATCCCCTCTATTTATAATTCCAAATCCAACGGAAAAAGTCGAACCATTTTCAATCTCAAGGCTCTAAATCAGTACATGAAGCCGAAGCACTTTCATCTAGTCAATCATCATCAAGTGCCCAATTTTCTACAACGAGGAGATTGGATGGTGAAGTTAGACCTAAGCCAGACTTATTATCACCTGCCTGTAAGAAAGCAACACAGAAGGTTCCTCAGAATCAGCTATCAAGGTCAACTGCTTCAGATGACGTGTCTACCGTTCGGCCTAGCTGCAGCACCTCGAATATTCGCCTCTGTAACAAATTGGACGGCAGAAATACTTCGCAAGAAAGGCCTAAGGTTAGTGGTCTACTTGGACGATTATTTTATAGTACATCAGAAGCGAGATACACTAACAGCTCAAGTAGAAATTGCAATACAGTTTCTGACCAGCTTGGGTTTCTGTATCAATATGGAGAAATCGATAACTACACCAACGAGGTTTATCGAATTTCTAGGAGTGGCATGGGACACCAAATCCAACACGAAGTCCTTACCTTCCGACAAGATACAGCGAATGCAGCAGATGTTGCGAGTACGACTCGCGACCGGCAGTTGGAACCTAAAACAGGCGCAACGCCTTATAGGTCATCTCAACTTTGCAACCTTCATCACCCACCGGGGAAGGTTGCATTGCCGTTCTCTACAACGTCACAGCAACAAACTCAAATCGAATTTCTAGGAGTGGCATGGGACACCAAATCCAACACGAAGTCCTTACCTTCCGACAAGATACAGCGAATGCAGCAGATGTTGCGAGTACGACTCGCGACCGGCAGTTGGAACCTAAAACAGGCGCAACGCCTTATAGGTCATCTCAACTTTGCAACCTTCATCACCCACCGGGGAAGGTTGCATTGCCGTTCTCTACAACGTCACAGCAACAAACTCAATTGCAGATTCGGTATCCAGAAGAGGTACGGTCAGAACTGAACTGGTGGCTGGAAAATGTCAGTCAGAAATCGGCAATCCATCCCCAGAGAACGTCCACGAATCACGTCATCACAGACGCGTCGAACATTCAATGGGGGGCTTTGGTGAACAACGAAATGATAACGGGCCAATGGGAAGAACATCAGACCAAGTGGCATTGCAATCTAAAGGAGATGTTTGCTGTGATAGCCGTCATATCAGCAAAGCAGTGCAGCTCCAGAATTCGACAGTGATTCTTCAGAGCGACAACAAGACAGTCGGAGCTTACAGTCGTTGCTGAGCCTGGCGGATCGTCTCAACATTGTGCTTTGCCCTCATCACCTACCAGGGCTTTTGAACACAGAAGCCGATCATCTATCAAGGAATCGTGCCGCCGCCGAGTGGCACCTAACAGACGTAGAAACATCGAGGCTGTTCAGTATGTGGGGCACACCAGACTTGGACCTGTTCGCATCACAGACAGCACATGTCGTAGCAAACTATGTTACGCTAGACTTGTCAGACTCGAACGCCTACTTTCACGACGCGTTCAGCAGATTCTGGCATTACAGACTTGCATGGCTATTCCCGCCACCCAGCCTAATGCCCAGGGTACTACATCATCTAAATTCAGCCTCCGGCCGGTACATCCTAATAGCACCCAAGTGGAGGAAGTTCTTTTGGAGGCCAGACCTGAAAAGTCGCGCTTTGAAGCGTCCTATGAAGTTCAGAGATCTGGACAAGAATTTGGTGGACACGGTAACAATGCTAGCACCCACGCAAGTCAGCAAGGTATGCCCCCATTTGAAGTAGATGGGTGAGGTTTTGCCAAGAGAAGAGTAGTATTCCGAATCCACCAGACGTAGCTAGATACCTCAGTTATTTATTTTTAACGGATCGTCTCTCTTACAGAACAATTCTCGTTCATAAATCGGTTATTGCCGCCATTTGCGAAACTATATCCGATATTAAAATTTCATCTAATCCTACTGTCAAACATATACTGAAAGCTATTTCCTTAGCAAAACCTGTACCGCCTAAATTACCGATTTGGGACGCCAGGATTTTGATTAATTTGTTAAAAAAGCAAGAGATAGATTTGAATAGTTTATATCAAGTGTCTAGACGCACTGCGGCTATTTTATTATTATCTTCGGGTCGTAGAGTACACGACCTTACTCTGTTGCACACTGATAGGCAACATTTTATAGATAACACTAATTCTATTACCTTGCATCCCGTTTTCGGGTCGAAAACTGACTCGTCCTCATATCAACAATCATTTATATCCGCCCCTGATAAAGGCATCGATGCAGTATATTGGTTACGCACTCTTGTAAATATGACACAGGCAACTCGAGGCAATATTACTAATTTGTTTTTAGTAACTAAAGGCCCTACGAGACCGGCTACTGCAGCGATCATCGGGGGTTGGATGAAGCGTATTCTGGCTTATGCCGGAATTCATGCATCAGCTTTAAGTTGTAGATCAGCTGTTTCATCCCTAAATTGGGTAGAAAATTATCATATAATTAATGATATTCTAGATAAAGCTAATTGGCAACATGAAAGTATCTTAAGAAAGGTTTACTTGAAAGAAATTAATAATGTAAACAGAGAAATAATGTTAGAAAAATCTCTTTCACAATATTTTCAACCCAATAATTAACGTTAGTTGTGTAATAAATTGATTGATACGCACTTTATTCAATGTACATTTAGGTTTATAATCATTCATAAATATTCAATCACATTGTTGCGTTTCAGTTCTGCCGCGCTTATGAAAAGTGCAGTAACTAGGGTTTTTGACGAAATTGAGTTAAGTACATATTTAGAATGACGAAAACCAACTCTATATTTTGGTCTCACTCCTGTATCAAAATTCCTTTTCTTACCATAAAATCCAGGAAGCAAAAGAGCAGTAACTAGGGTTTCAATTCTTAATATGCTTAATTTATGTGCAGTAATCATAGATACGGCACCACTTGATCATTGAATTATATTATCAATCTACAAATAAATGCAGTGTTCAATGTTACTGCTCATATTTTATTATGATTTATAGAGTACATACGTAAATTTCTACTTATAAGTGCAGTATCTAATAGTTACTGCATTTATACTTATTATGTTGTACGGGTTCATATCGAACTGTTACTTATAAGTGCAGTATGTATTAGATACTGCGTTTATTCGGAAAAAAATTATATTTTCGTACACACGCTTACGTACCAAGTTCTACATAATTCAATATACTGCATTTATTCTAAGCAAATCATAGATAATTTTCAATAGAACGCTACATAAAGCCTGTGTTAAATCAGTGAGTTACTGCAAAAATGCTAAAGATCTACTAGCTAAGGTGAGCGGGGCAGTGCGGGAAGGGGTAATCCTTTCGCTTGCAGTCGCGAAGTTGCGTTCGTGCCGGGATGGTGTGTCGTCTTCAATTTATTTTACGCGGTAAGTTTATTTGTTAATAGTAAGTATATATTTTATATTATTATATGTACTTAGAGTTATTTTATCGATAATACATGTAATACATTTTAATTATTAGTATTCATATTAGGTTATTTAATTATTAGGTACTTTAGTGTTATAGTATAGTGTTAAGTAGGTATTGGAATGAAATATATATTTGTTAGTAGTTTACTTTACAAATGTAATGAAAGTAATCTCTATATAGAATAATAAGTAATTATTCAATTTAGCAAATATAAATGTACGTTTTATCGTTTATTTATATTATTTTATATTGCTATTATGATGTATGATGAACCGCGGTAGCCTAGTGGTATGGGTAATGGACTGCTGAGACGAGGTCTCGGGTTCGATCCCAGGTTTACCATGGCACACACCAATGACTTTTCGATGCTTTTCGAAGTTATGTGTGTATTTATCGCAGGTTTATAAGTGCCCGGTTAATGGCAATAGGCTCGCCACCTATTACATTGGGACCTAAACATAAACTGGCGAAATGTGGGTGCTAGCAGTGCTAGCTCCTCTGCCTACCCCTTCGGGGATAAAGGCGTGAGTTTATAAAAGTTTATAAAATATATTATGATGCTATGTTTTATTATATCGGTGGTCTAAACATTAGTTACTATCCTAACATATATAATTTAAATTCATTTTCAGCCCAAGATGTCTAGAAGAGATTTAATCTTAGCGTTAGTTAAATCAAAACCCGAAACTCAACCAACTTCATTACCATTTACCAACAAGAGAAGCAATATTGATGCCTTAATGAATAAAAAGAGAGGGCCACTACATTCTACGGACATCAACCAAATTTGGTCTCGACAGTTTGATTTTAATGACTTTCCCTCGGTATTTGATTATAAAAATGAATACGAAAATTCTAATACAATAGTTCAATCTTATGATTTGACAAATTTTGAACCCTACAAAGACATAGATTTACAGTGTTTAGAGTTTTTACATGATTCAGATGATGATGAATCATCTCAAACCAAGGCACCTACGCACATATTCGGGGACTCCGACGATAGTGTAAGAGATAAAAACTATTTACCAAGCTCTTCAGACTCTGATTCAGATATGTCAGACTGTGCACAGCGTATTAAAAACACAGTGGCGGTAGTTGATGTACATAGCAGCAATAGAACCGCTGCAAAAGATCAACGACAACGACCAAAAGCAGTACCAAGTACATCACAACATACTGATTTAGAAGATTATCCATCTTATAGGCCTGCTCTTACTGAAGATCACGATAATATTGAACCCTACGTTCCCGAACCAACCGAATTGATAGTTTCAGAAGAAACAGACCTGGATAGAATAGCTCGCTCTCCAGAAGTAACAATAGGTAAAGGATTTACTAAATCAGGTGAACCAAGGAAAAGAAGAAGATTTGAAGAACCCCTTTCGGTAAGAAACAAGAAGAAAAAAGAGAAGGAAACTGAAAAATTATCTTTAAAACCTCCGTGTGGATATCAGTGTAAAAAAAAATGTTCCACTACGATTACTGAAGAAATGAGAATAGAAATACATAAACGATACGTCAATTTGAACTGGGAAGGAAGAGGATTATTTATTAAAGGTTATGTTGACCCACAAAATGTAAAAACAAGAACTGTTACTAATAAAGAAAATGTAAAAAGAACAATAACTTATAACTACAACTTTGATGTAAATAACAAAAGGGTTCAGGTATGTAAACATTTCTTTTTAAGTACTCTTGGTTATAACCCAAAAAATGATAGGAGGGTTCATTTGGCATTAAAATCGGCAGTCGATGAACAGTATGACAAACGCGGAAGGTATGAACGTCAAAACATTATTGATAAAGATAAAATAAAAAACCATATTATAGAAACCTATCAGCCTGCAATATCCCATTACCGCCGAGAACACGCACCTAATAGACTTTATTTACCAAGTAATATTAATATATCAATGATGCACCAACAGTATTTAGAAAAATATCCTAACGAACCCGCATCCATGGAGACCTATCGTAAAGTTTTAAGGAAGATGAATATATCTTTTGCTAATTTGGGTCACGAGGAGTGCGAGCAGTGTGCACTGTATAAACAACATATAGATAATAATGAATGTTGTCAAAATCCTGACTTATGTGAAATATGCGTGCAATATTCTATTCATAAAGACCGATATACGGTGTCTCGACAGAAATATCAGGAAGATGTAGATTCAGCTACGTCTTCAAGTAACAAGGACTTTATTTATTATTCTGTAGATTTACAAAAGGTAATCATGCTCCCCAGAATGGAACAGTACAAGGTAGCAATATTTTGTCCACGAATAATAGCGTTCAATGAGAGTTTTGTCCCATTGGGGCCTACCAAGAAGGAAAATGTCCCATATGCCGTGCTTTGGAATGAAACAATTTCTGGTCGAAATCAAGAAGACATAATCTCCACATTTAGATCCTTTTTAATATACAAGCGGGATATAAAAAATATTGTCTTATGGGCGGATAATTGTGCAGCTCAAAACAAAAATTGGGCTTTTATATGTTTTTTAATAAACATAGTTAACAGCACCCTTATTGAAACTGATTCTATAACAATAAAGTACTTTGAGCCGGGGCACACATTTATGTCTGCTGATCATTTCCACCATCAAGTAGAAAAGTCCTTAAAAAAGAAACAAAAGGTGTACGATTTTGATGATTTTATAGACGTTGTGAGATTATCGAACGCAACTAGGAATGAAGTTAAAGTAATGGCCGTTGAAGACTTCTTTAATTTTGAAGATGTGAGTTCCCAATACAAAATTCGAAACACGGAGCCGCGAGTTTATCTTAAAGACATCATGGCTATTCAAGTAAAACGAGGCGATTTCCAATTAAATTATAGAATAAGACATGACGGTGATTGGTTTACTCTATCCATCCTTAAAGCAAAAATTGAAAAAACCCATGAGTTCCCCGTAGTTAAAAAGAAAAATCAGCCTCGTGGAATAACTACTAACCGAAAAAATGAAATAATTTCTAAATTGGTGCCTCTTATGCCAGAAACTAGAAAATTTTTTTGGCGTAATTTACCTGTCTGTGATAGGCCCTCAGACCTATAAATAGTTTTGATGGTTAGGTACCTATCTTTTTTCGTTTTTATTACCTAATTAGTTTAATCAGGAAGAAATGACTGTTAATTAAGAAGACTGAATTAAGCTAATAAGCTATATTAAATTAAGCTCAATATGAGATAATCTCAATTATATGCCAAATAAATAGATCAGTATTGTTGTAGACTTAAGAAGTTTGTTTAGTTATTTTTGGTTTTGATACTATTGGTTATTTTTATGTGACACCTTTCGGTAACATTTATTGTGATTTAAATACGTTCCCTACTTAGGATAAGTTAATTTTTTATTCTATTTTATTTTGATGCTTAGAGAGGTAAATTATAATGTAAGTAAATGTTTAATAAATACAAATGTGATAAGAACTTAAGTTTTACTTTAAATTTTAGAAGTTTGTTTATTTTAGAGTATACATACTTGTTGATTTTGATACGCAATTTTATATTGTTACTATAATTATTAGTAATTAAATATTGTGATTATATAATGTGCTTTGTCTAACATAAGTCATATTGTAGTATGTTATAATAAAGCAACTTACATACCCTTTTCGTTTACTTTCATTATTTTTCAAACTAAAGGTATAAATATAATATTACATATTAACTTAGGAAGACCTTGTCATGAATGCAGTAACTACGTAGTTACTGCACTGATGCCTACTATTAAGTAAATTTCAATATCCATGTACAAATACGTAAAACAGCAGTAAGTTACGTACCTTAACATAAGTGCAGTAACTTATATACTTACTGCAGTTATGATTAAAATTGTTTTTCTGTTATAATTCTTATTACTAATCATAAATAGATTTTTGCGTTTAATCAGTTATAGTTTAAAAATTAAGTCGTTTTTATGTATCCGTATTATTCTACGAAAAAATGCCTGTCTTTTGATATATAAAAAGTCATCATAACATATCTAGACTAGGAACTACAAAAAAAAAAAAATTATAAACTTTAACCGCGTTTTTCTCGAAATCATGTCAGACCTAGTTACTGCACTCTTCATAAGCACGGCAGAGTTGTACACTTACTATATTACCAAAAATACAAGCCACCAGGAGATAACAAACAGTCTCTCATAATGGACTTCGGACGTCAATCGGAACGCATAATATTAAAATTTTACCTTCAAATAAAATTTGTATTATGCTTCCATGGACGTCCGAAGTCCCAGTAATTTCTTCCTGGTGCTAAGCCATTATGAGCCGAACAATGACTAAGATGGCGGCTTGCTTTGGTAAGGAGCTTAGTTGTTTAGCGGAAACGATAGGTGGCGCTAAAAGCGCGGCAAGAAAACGGAAGTGAACTACTTTTAGCGACCAAGCGAGGTGAAGGAAGTGACGTACTCTCATAATGGACTTCGGACGTCCATGGAAGCATAATACAAATTTTATTTGAAGGTAAAATTTTAATATTTTTTATGCTAATATTTTAGTGTACCAGGAGTACTACCAGGGGGCCTGGGGGTGACGGGTGGAACTGCTTGTCACCCTAGCAGAAGCAAGCCGCGGTGGTAGGGCAAACCCAACCCGGGAACTAGATGGACCACCATAGTTTCTACATAGGAGCTAGAGATATTTCTTGTATTATTTCACCTCCGGAAATCAATGGCCTTCATCGATTTTGGCGGAGGTGGTATCCGGGGGTTTTGCGCACGTAAAAGAAAGGAGTATCACTAGGGACCTTCGACTTCCGAAGCGTTTCCCTTACACCCTATATGCCTTGAGGCCGGAGGTATATGACTACTAGAAAGTAGTACGTACTTGGTTGTTATTGTTCCTCTTGGGGTGCACGAGGCAGTGCACCACGGCGCGGTCGTGCAGGCCGCACGCCCGCAGCGTCGCCGCGTCGTCCAGCAACACGCGCCCGTTGAATATCAGCCGCACGCGACTCTCGGCGGTCAGCTCGGTAGAGAAGTGACGCCTGAAATGTTCATACCATACATTTATTTATACCAATAGCTAAAAATACAAATATACTGCATTTGTTTAGGTACTTAAATAAAAGTAAACAATCTTGCGACACAAATCCCGTCCGAAATGAGCTGTCCAACTGGGGAAGTACCTCCGCCTTACAGAAGACCGCGGTCATAATAACCATCGTGTTGTGTTCCCGCCGGTAAGTAGGGTAGCCAGAGCTCACTATACCCCTCCTTCCCCACCCCTTCCTAGCCTCCCCACCCCTTCCCAGCTCTCCCCCTTTCCCTTCAGGGTGGGCAGCGCGTGTGTGACACCCTTAGTGTTGCACACGTTCATAGGCCACGGTGGCCGCTTTCCATCAGGTGGGCCGTGTGCTTGTATGCCACCTACGTAGTATTAAAAAAAAAAATTTTTATCCGACCGGGGTCTAGGTGGTAATTGTAGAATGCATTGAAATATTTCTTTCATACGCCAGGTTTCCACAGAATGATGGTCTGCAACCAACGTGTTTGCAGTATCACGGATTCATTCCACGGTACGTCGTTGTATGCGAAATCACGCACGCGTTTGTAAAATCTCGCGCCGTGGAAAAGTGGCTTTATAATGTAAATAACCTTGTTATATTAATCTCTTTTTCCTTGAAGTTCTTTACTTCTAATCGCCTTTACATTAGTATTTTAAGGCTTAGTTGCTCCAACTACCTGTTAAAGTTAAGGTTGCCCTCAAATTTAACAGTAACAGTAACTTTGATTGTAATGGTTTGGCTAAACGTGTTGCACCAGTGTATTTAGTACACAGAACAGAAAAAAACTAGTAGAAGTGGGCCGCGATAGCTTCAGTAGTGGAATCGATGTCGTCAAACTCATCTGTTTATAATTTGAAATAGTGCTAACTGGGGTACTTTTTATTACGGGCTTTATCGCTCGTTTTCATCAAGAAATATGTAACATGTTTGACACGAAACTGGTTGAAGATTTGTCAAAAACTCATAGAATACCTGTCAGAACACAGTTACTTGCTTTATACATGTATTTACTCAAACTAATTTAAACCACAATTGCGTTCATAATGAAGTTTGCGACATGTTGCAACTTCTCAAATACATGTTTTAAACGAATAACGATAACTGTATGTCGCGGGAAAGGGAGGTAAGAGTAACAGCTAATATTACATACCATTTAAAATCCTTCAGCAGTTCATCTAGACTACCCTCCACCTCTTTCAAGGTATCGTTGAGATACTTCAGCTTGATAAGAATCTTTCTCCTGTTCCCTTCAATGGAATCGATAGGAGTTTCAACGGCAGTATCAACATTATCTGTATTAACATTTTCTGATGGTTTCTCTACGTTTGTACTTGACGGGGGATTCTCTTTATCGTCGTCCTTTTTCGCTTCTACCGGCTTCGGCGATGATGTATTGCATTCTAAAACCAAAAGTAGCCTTTAGTTTATTTTACGTTTGCGCTCTTCGATATGCTTCGGACAGTGATAATTTTGTAAATATATTCTCCTTTATAATTATATTTACAAATATACCACCCAATGTCAATATATTCGCTAAACTTGAAACGTATATTAGTTCATTCAAGGGTGTCCTCTATTCCACATCCAACTATGTAACTAACTAACTACCGGTATAACGGGGTGAATAGGGATGCAAGGGTGAATAGGGACAAAATGGTCAATGGAATATTTTACATAATTTCTTTTACTAGATCTCAAATAAGCCTCTTATCAGATATTTGATGATTCTGTTATTACAATGAACTAGTCCAAAATTACGGTTGAAAGAAAATAAGTACAGAATTTAGCTGACCATTTAATCCCTATTCACCCTTGGATCCCTATTCACCCCGTTTTACGACTAAAGTTTTACTTTTATTAATAAAAAAATAGTCGACATAATGATAATAGTATTACGTACTATAAATTTATTTATTTATTTATTAAGGTACATCAACAGTATACAATATAAATAAATATATATATATTATAATATAGTATTCCTTTGAATAGTTATTCCTTAGTGTTAAGAAGTTTTTCTGTTTAAACAAGTTTTTGGATTGCAATTCAGACTTTGATTGTATAATTTTATTTTAATTATATGCACAATTGTAATCTCGTGTTGTGTAACAAATAAATTAATAAATTCCAGTGGGTACGCCCGCGTGCAATTACTTTCCTTGAACCATCAGAAACATACGGCAAACAAATTAACCGAATCGGTTGAGCAGTTCTTGAGTTTTGAGCTAACAAAAAATCATTTATATGTTGATTAAGATAGAGAGAAGAAGACGTTAGAAGACGAAATTAATATGTACTTAATCGTGTTGTTAATGATTAATGTGCCAAACTTGCAATTAATAGGTTGTAGGTTTGAAATCTAGAAGGGGTGACCATAAATCTAAACTCTTTCTGTTCGGATGGTATTTACTGAGAGCAAAGGTCCATTTTCTATTATATCTCTAAGGCTCAATATTAACAAAAATTGCTATGTTATCTAAATAAGCGAATTTGAACCAAGGCCATCCTAGCCTGTGCTAGGAAAGACTTGATGCAAATACGTGCACAAAAATGTGATGTAGATAGCAATCTCAGACGAAGGAAGTTTCGTCTAGCAATATAATAAATGTCAAAAATTTCTAATACTTAGGTACTGACTTAATATATGCACTTAGATAAAATAAATGATAAAGATAAAATCAATGATAGTGGATCTAAAATTGTAAAGATTATGTAAAATGTCAATTGAATCATACTTTTAAAACATAATAAACAAATCACTTATGTCACCATTCCAGTAAATTATAAAAGTAACTTCCTACCTAATAATAATAGCATACTTGTCCCAGCATAATCATAATTTAGGGCGTGGGGATTTTCGACATTTCAAAGATACGAGACAGCCTTCGATATAGTCTCAAGACAGTCTGGAATTTCGAGACGTTCAAGAAAAGAAATTAATTAAGTTAATGTCTGGTGAAGAGCAATTAAAAACATAAAATATAGAAAATTTACAAAAACCTGGCCATAAGGTACACTACCGGGAAATTATTTTTAGTTAAGAAGAATCAAAGATACAATTTTGTTTATTCAATTTAGGCACAGACCACATATGAATGTGTTAAAATAATAGACGATCGAGAGGTTAGGTTCGAGCCCGGGCCTGGCCTAGACTACCGACGTGAACCCGCTTTTGATACACGCAATTTAGCTTAGCTAGACGCTAGGAAATAGGAGCAATACTAATAATTTCGATTACTAATAATCTGTTTTAAATAAAGATCCGAGCACTCTAGCAAACCCAAGTTTTTCAACCATTTCACCCTTTTGAAAACTTTCATAGAATTACTTATTTTTTTACAACATTATAAAAAGGTTTGCAATACAAAAATATGAACTGCCCATTATCCTTGGGCGAGTTTGATGTTATTTTAGTTTATTTTTTTGGTGCTACTTGGTGGAAAGTGTCTGCAACACCAGAGGTGGCACACTTAACGTAAATAGTAATTTGCTTTGCATTACAATCTTGTTTGATGATTGCAAAGCAAATATTATAATCTTGCCTGCCGCTTCTTTATTAAAAGGCCTACGGCGATGATGTCATACCTGCCAGTTAAACCCGTATTAAATCGAACACAATAGACGGAACGTAAAAATTACTCGACATAATGATAACGACATAGCAATTTCATAGTAATTTGAATTCAAATTCTCGGAAATCGTCGAGATGAAAACCCTATAGAGTTACGTAAGCATTAGTCGCAAAATTGCTGTTGCGTAGGAAGTTATGTACCTACTTAAACTTTTTGCACTTTGATACTATATACTTCACAAACAGGTCGAATAATGATAAATTTATTTTTGTCAATGTACATTGTACAGTTTTTATGCATAACCGGATTAACCAACAATTGAAGCTAACAAATTGCAACTCATTAACAACAAATAACACACTACACAGACACCCAATATCGTATTTCATCGCAGAGCATAATCACCTGAGCAATTAAGGTTTTTTTTTCTTTTTTTTGTACGGAACTAGCAATTAAGGTTAAAGTAATAAACCATAACATTGTTCGAGAAAAAGTTAATAAAGGGGAATACCCCCACTAAGATCTTCGGACAGATGGACAAGGTTTTGAAACCGGCTTTATCCTATACCCGGGGGCTAGACGGGGACACCGTGGTCTCTATACCCGAAGGGAGTCATCTCGAAAGAGCGGACCCCGGGTCTACCGGAGTGTAAGGGATATGTTCGCTACTATCTCACCTCTGGCAACTATAGACTCAAAGACGGCGTGCGTTTTAGTCGGTTCGAGTCCGACATAACCTCTCTTATCGGCTCCGGAGGGATTGGTACCCATAGGGATTTCGAGCACGGAAAAAATAGCACTTGTAAAAACCAATATAAACCGACAGTGGAGGAGTCGTAGAGCAGACGACGGAGTTCAAAGTGCAAGCTTTAAATACAACACAGATGATGATGTTGGTCTACTACAGCAACGAATTCCAAGACTTAATTATACGGCGGTGGGGTGGTAGGGGTGTCTTCGGCTTCAGGAGTGTATAATACACACAACGCCCCGTATAATTTATCAGAAAGTATAATTTAACAAACCATATTTCAATTTTATAACATAAAAACTGAACAGCATTCACGTTTATATCCTAAATATATTATCAAAATCATTATAATATTACTTCTGTACAATATATAACAAATATTACAATTATAAAATATAACAAATATCCACAACAGAAGAAAAAAATTCAAGGATAATAATTTAGTCTGAATTTTCGGTTCTAATAGATTCGTTAGTCGAAGTTTTTGTACGTCAAATATTTTTTGCTAGACATACCTAATTTTAATCCCAATGTGTTCAATGGGCTTGGTCTATATAGTTATTTATTTATTTACACACCTGCACTACCATTATAGACAGGGTAACAAGTAAAGTAAAGATGAAAAGTAGTTTTTAAACGACAATAATACATTTCACGTCTTTTTATAATACATATATTAAAAAGACGTTCATTGGTAGTGCTTGTGCGGTTAAGCACGTAATTAATTGCCTTGCGATTTACACAGCAAAGCAATCGGTCAAAAAATATTCTACAATTTATTTAGCTCCAACATTTTCGGTTAGGAATTTAGTTTCGGCATACGTGGGACCGAAAATCATAGTTGGCGAAATGCACCTCTGCCTACCCCTTCGAAGGAAAAATAGAAACAATTGGTTGAGTTACTTTTATCGTTAATTGTACCTGTGTTTAATTAGACCTTGTGATGTGATCTGGTTGTAGGCGGTACTGAGGTCACCCACATTACTATAACGATTCTATGTAAGCATGAGTTACTGCTCTTATTAATCTAGTACATGTACGTATAACTACATATAAAATTTATGTCTCGACTGACCGATTCATCAACGCAGAAGCTAAACCGTTAGACCTACACACCTACAAACATTTCGGCAAATGATAGAGGAAGTTTGAAAGTATCACGAAAAGCTATAAGGAAATCTTGGTTCGGACCTGTAATGCGTAGGGATAAAAGTAATGTCGTATGTAAGGCGCTAACTTTGGAAGTAGATGGCTACAAGGGGAGAGGGCGTCTTGAAAGGAGCTGTCATCCATCAAAGTAGTGAATATGGATATGACCCCAACCAGAGATTAATGGAAAAGAATGGAATGATCATGATGATCATTATGCCTTTTATGGTGTAAGTAAAAGTATCCAATAAGAAAGAATTTAAAGGGTAAAATGATCATAAATGGTAACATGGAAAATATGTCATTTTTAAAGAAAGTGAATATAACTGCTTCTGGATTCGAAAAAAAATCAAAATTTCACTACTGAGATGGTAAAATAGGTGACAAAAGTTGTGTAGAATGTTGCTATGGGATTTTATTACGAATTTATTCCCGGGCGGCTAGTATACCTTTATAACTTCAATCATTAACGAATGATTTATATACTTGCACTGAGATAACGATGTATTTTATTGCAACACGAGTCAGCGTTACTAGATAGTATGTCAAAGCTCATAACACATGTAGCCAATGGTCATGTCATTGTTATCAGAATAATATGACAATAAGAATATAAATTTCATCATCTTTCTATTCGTCATCAATCTAAATAATTAAACAGTAAACAAACAAATAGTGTATTTTGTTGTTTCTTTTGGGTTAAAGGTTAAATTTTGAGATGTAAATCTCATCCAAAGTTGTTTTGCGTTTTTTTATCTAATATATCAAACAACTCTTCTCATAATAGTGCAGAGATGTTCTTCAAACATTTCTTCTTCAACTTCAAACGTGCGAACGCCCGCTTCGAACGTGTGAATAATTGTTATTATTAATACCGCGGTAATAATAATAACAATTATTGTGTTGTACTATTAGATTTTGTGTTGTCAGTGGGAAAACTGAGAACTTAATTTGACACGTCTATGTGATGTTATGAAACCCTATTTTACTTTCTGCACTGACAGCACAGAAACTCTCTTACTCTTTAACCCTTATCCCTCCCCTTTCCAGGGCCGGCATCAGCAGTACGAATGTGACGCCCCTAGTGTTGCAAACGTCTAAAGGCCATGGTAACTACTTTCCATCAAGTGGGCCGTGTGGTTGTTGTGGTCACCCTAAGTGGTATAAAAAAGATGGTCACCATGATGATGCTTTTGATAAACCCGGTCGCATCCGAGGCCTTCACTTCTGAGCCCGGGCACAGATTACCTAATTACCCGGGGTCCGCTATTAGCTAACTGCTACGCTGCTAAACTTTGATATTGAAAGTAAGATAATGTAACATAATACGGATATAAATGTTATCAACACGGGCGTACAGTTCAATCCTTACATTATGGAGATAATATTCGAAGAATTACCTTTTACATAGTTTATGTATGTATATTGTGGTTGATAAAGTAATTTTATTGCAATTGAATACATTAATGCACTGAGTTTTGTTTGTTTATAACTATAATATTACAAAAAAAACGACTTGAAAAATTAAAAATCACCATTACAAACACGTACAGTGTAACAATGATGGTGCTCAGTTTGACAACCTTATAAGAAGCCTTTTCACGTCTCGCTTAAAGGAACCGGGACTGCAGGAAGAAGGAAACACGCGCGGCAAAGCGTGCGTTTTCAGCATTAGAAGCTGTGAAGTCATATTGACGTGTTCAATGACTATGGCTATACATAATATGTTACGGTTAAATCTCAAATTTTGTAAGCACGCGTTTTTTCTAGTTAAAAATATATATTATTAATAAAAATAGTTTTACTAAACGCCTATGTAAAAACTAGAAATATCTAATCTGACACAATCGTAGGAACTGGCGCTCGACCATGACTCCTGAAACTAACCTTTCAACCGGCAAGGTGACGTTTTTTTTTTATACCACTTAGGTGGCCGACCATCACACGGCCCACCTGATGGGAAGCGGTCACCGTAGCCTATGGACGTTTGCAACACCAGAGGCGTCACACACGTGCTGCCTACCCTGTAGAAACCTTCTGATGCCCTTCTTGAAGGAAGGAAGGAATGACGTGATATTGGCATGCCCATTTTGAACTTTTTGTGAAACATAAATGGCTTACCGTTAGATCTTGTGAAGAAATCACAGCCGGCGGTTACATCGGCTTCCATAGCGCTGACGATGCTGTCCATCTCTCTGATCTGCGCGTTGCTCGCCGGCTCTGGCTCCTCTTGTGAGTCGCTTTCGTCAGTTGTGGGTTCAACTGTACTTTGTAGGTTATTTGGAGCTAAGGGAACAAAGTATTGATGATGTTGATTATTTAGGTATAGTTCCATTTATAATTGTCTCCCTACATGCACTTCTAGTGCCCACTGTACAGTCGGCATCGGTATTAGGTTATCACATTCTAAGTTAACGAACTTTAAATACTAAATTAAACATGATAAATATGTACTCTGATGATAACAAAAACAATTATACCGGTTGATTTTATAGTGTTTTTGGAAAAAAAGATTTTGGGCACAATTTCGATAGTAAAATCGTAAGGAAGTCCTAATTTGGCGAAAAAAAAATTTTTTTTTTTACACGTCCCATACATTTTTCTGTTCACCTGCACATTATTGCCATAGATAAAGTGATTTTTTTTTTCTTCAAAATTAAAACTTCCAGTCGATTTTGCTACCGAAACTGTGTGTGAAACCAAATATTCTTTTTCCGAAACCACTATAAAATCACCTTGTATATAATAATTAATATCAATGTAAAGATTGTTAAAAAATCTGTTAGTGTACAACAATTCCTGAGGCTGACTGTACAAGTACAAATACATGGGTTCCATCTCTAAAAGCATTTTTTCATTTTATGTGCGGCATGTAGGCATAGAGGCAACTAAATAAAAATAAGTTAATTTAATCAACACAAAAAATAAAAATTACTCACGATTCCAAAAATGATTATTTATCAGTAAAATTTCAATAGGTCAGACAAAACAGATCTCTCACATTTAATTCTTAGAGAACAAAAAAAAACAATTAAATACCTAGATAATATTTGGACATTATATAACGACGATATCGCATGGATAATTTTATCTATTTTATTTAAAAATCCAATTCGAATTTGCAGTACATATGCCCTTTCGACTTGAAAGGCTAATTAATGACATCAAAACAGGTACCATGTGTATTATCTAATATAGCTATGACGGCAAAAAACAGAGACATAATTTGTTATCCTATTATCAGTATATGACCAAAAGCGAATACGTATATCTGATTAGCTGAGGCCGAGCCGTGACCTTGACGGGCAACGATCGGTAGCTTAGTGGTTAACAAGTGAGTCTTACGATCCTCTAATTCCGAGTTTGAATCCAGGGGCTCTAGACAAGTGGCAATCGTTTTGTAGAATGGAATAGAATAGATTGATTAATGTATGTGATTGACATTCGTTGACGCCTGTCATGAATGTCATAAACGTCAAAAAACACACATTGATTGTCAATCCCATACATTGAACATTGAATTCTATTCCATTCTACAAAACGACTACCAACGACTTACCACTCGTCTAGGGCCCCTTTTTTTCGTGCGCGAAATCCCCACGGATACCAATCCCACCGAAGCCACTGAGAGAGGATCTGTCGGACTCGAACCGACCAAAACACACGCCATCTATGGGTCTTTGATTGCCGGAGTTGAGTTTATACAAGACATCTCTCGCAAATCGGCAGACCCGGAAACATCTCTTGGAAATGACCTCCATCCCCTAATGTCGGAATGTCTAGAGCCCCTGGACTCCGATTCTATTCTACTAATTTGTCAACCACTGATATTACAAAAACTGTCATTGAATTTTCGGCTTTATATACATTAGCCAAAGTACAAATGTAATGAAAAAGAGAAATTCATTATATCGTTTCCTTCACTCTACGCGCTGTTATTTAATTTCAGATTTAAATAGCAAATCAGTGAAGTCTAAAGTTCAATGGTTTTATTTTCAATCTCGGTTTGACAATTGTTAACAATTAGTAGAATTGGGGCCCTGGCCATTGCACTACCGACGTGAACCTGCTACTAACACAGTAATTTAGCTTAGTTTAACAGGAATATTAATAATTTTGATGCTTAACGATTAGGAACAGTGGCTCTTTGTAGTTATTAGAAAGAAAATAATAATGTCAGGGACACTTTGTATTACAGTCGGTTCGAATCTCGATCTCAACATGCTAAATAATAAAACCAGGATGTATATGTATCCTATTTTATGTTTATTCATTTCTTACCCTAAAACGTATTTTATCTCAAAATTAAAATTTTTTGCATTCATTACGTCACGTCATAGATAATTTTAATTAAATTCTGTGCCATTTGTTACGTTCGCCGATTTAAGGATAATTATTTGACAGATTGTATTCTTCTTATGAGGTAATGTTGGTAGCCTTCTGCATAATCTAATCCTTACAAAAATAGGGATTTAAGTCAAGCATCTCTAGGTTCATGCCTAAAACATAACTTCTCTTTAACAGACCTAAAAAAGGAGGAGCCATTTATAACCTCACCCATGCATAATCGGTTCCATAAACAAAAATTAAAAAAAAAAGAATACAGAAAGACATACTTACAGCCCACTCTTCTATAAAAGTGTAGTCTGTTATTATCCAGCATGGCCATGTCGGCGTCTACTATGCTGTCCATCTCTTGCAAAGGTATCACACTCGCGGTGGAATCTTCGACAGCCTCCGTCGTAGATGAACTCGAGTCTGAACAAAACAGTAAAATGTATAAAAAAATATTTCAGACTATGTTCATTATCATAAGGTTTTCAGCAAGTTGCCTTCAAAGTCCGCACTTTTGAACCCGACGGCCACGGCACGGCCACAATTTTTTTTAATTATCTTGGCGTATGTTGGCTTTTCCGTGAGACACTGGCAATGACCACCTAATTCAGGTGGAACGGGCCTGCATCCTGCTGCAACAGGTGTCCCTACCTGTTGCAGCAGGATGATATAAATTTAAAAATATAAATTGTACATTACGTTTGTGTAAAATATGTAATATTCAGTCCGTGGTCTACATAACTTTGAAAAAAGAAAACAACAACTTTGAATAAATTATATGTTAATGATAAAAGACCTTGACTAATTAATGAGATTCTTTACCAAGTGGATATTTGTTTGTTTGCTCGTTTAAATAACATTATTACGTATAGCGGAATTTCTTTTGGTGACTTTCTCCTCAATAGTTCGTTTGGATGAATGTTTTTAAGGACGGATGTATTGAATATTTATTTACTAAAATATTCAATACATCCTTAAAATCTCAGGCAAGAGGGCCACCATTGCAAATATGTACATTACAATGGTGGCGCTTAGCTTGACGGCCTTATAAGATTGATGATTTCACGACCCGCTTAAAGGATCTCGGACTGTAGGAAGAAGGAAACTCGTGAGCTGGTAAGGATTCCAAGATTTAATGGCGCGACAAAGTAAAGAGTCACCGAACCGCTTGGTTTTTGATGAAACTTCTGCACCAACGGGTGACATCTGAGTCCTGCACGTGTTGTCTTGTGTAGGAAAGGAGATGGTGGACCTAATTGGAAGAGTCTTGCAAATGTTTCATAATGTTCTTTCTTGTGACAATATGTTTGTCAATTGTTTCCAGTCTGTGCTTCTGAATGTAATCCAATGCATTTTGAAAAACGAAACTAAATAACTATTCACCATTTTTACCCGACTATGGCAAAGCTAAAGGAGGGTCATTATTTTGACAGGCTATGTTTGTATGTAGGTTCATCGGTTTCTCCATACGATATCCTTCGACGCGGCGAGTCTCCTCGAAGGATCGATACCATGGATGATGGATGCAAGAGCCCTTTCGGTGCTATATATGTGTATCGAAAGGAGGCGTAGGAGCGGAGAAATGAAGCCGAGCATGGTGAGTTCCAGGCCATGAAGCCCCAGGTCCACAGCGACATGGAAGTCGAATGGGAACGACGACTTTGGCAACCACGCGTCGAGCACGCCGTAGTAGCGACGATAAGACCCATCATCAGGCACTGGTTAGAGAGACCACACGGTAGCCTCATGTACCGGCTGACGCAGGTGATCCGGGCACGGGCGCTTCGAGATTACAGGCGTCGGATCCAAAAGTAGCCAACGTCCGAGTGCCATCACTGTGATGCGAGCAAGGGCAGGCCGCGGAGCGAGCACGAAGTGAAATTTATTCACAATTTTAATCATGTTGTTATTTAAACGGTGACTCAAAATATTTTGAAAAAAATATGCGCTAGACTTTCGAAGAGAAAAGGAGGTGAATCTCGACCTCTAGGTTTTCGAACGGGGTTAAAAAGCGGGGTGCTTCTGATCATTTTTTTATGATGTTTCTACAGTTGTATCAATAATTAGCATACCTGTTGTCTCCGTAGTGGATCCCTGAGGCGAGCCACTTGTTTGTGTACTTGACATCATTAAATTGGACCCTGTGGATATAGTTTAAATGATAGCCACAAGTTCGAAATTACTATATTATTGTAATAAAGGCCTTAGACTGAATAGAAAAAAATAATAGAAATAATGAAATATAGTATGGAGTCACAGCTGAATGAATAAACATAGTTTCATTCATCCCCAGTACATTATTATTTCACACCTGCACGGTCGCCGACCTGAATGAAGCGACAGAAGGTGCAGTTGGTGTCGCCAAGTTTTGGGCTGGGCGTATCTAATTTTGATTTGATGTTATTGTTGCCACTGACACGAAGAAGAGAGAGAGTACATTATTTATTTGCCAGTAGGCAACACTGAACATACGATGTTTTCTCGAAGGATAGGGGGGTTTACATAAATACTACCAAATAATTTTAAAATTAAAAAAATTAACCAACTTCAAAAAAGAATAAATCCAAAGTTAAGGTGGTAACATTAAAAACAGATGAATTAAGAATCTCCTCTTTTTTTTGAAGTCAGTTAAAAATTGTTTAATTTCTTCTTTCAAAACTTACTTGTGCCAATCCTCAAGGTGACTGGATGATGAGTTCTGGAACGCATGACAAGGACAGTCCGGTAACGACCGGGCCTCGCGTTGGTGGACCACCACGCTAATAAGGCCACCACAAATACTAGCACCACTCCAACGAACTGCACGACCTCGTCCCCTACGCCTTCTATCATCGTCATCTTGGATCACCTGGTTGAAAATATGCAAATATATTCAGACGATTCTAAAATATGACTACCCTAACAATATATCTAAGGTCTTCTCAATTCGTATGGTCGAGAGATTGATTTTTGATCAGTTATTATAATATAGGGTGTGTTAATTTTTTCAAAATTCGATTTTTCGGGTTCGATTCCCAGCTAGGATTATTGGTTTCAAAAATCTAATGATGAGGTTTGAAATTTCATCAAAATCGGGCTATTGACTCCATTGAACATATTTCAGAGCAAGTACTTATTTCCAAGCGAACCTACCGTCACCCATAACTTGTATTTGTATCAATAAAGTCAATATGCTTGAGTGTTGTTCAAAATGTAGCCCTCAGTATGTAATTAAGAAGGCAAATATAGCATGCAGCTTCTTACCAACATTGTATTTTCTCCTGCCTTTAGTATAATAACATGTACACCACAAATAACAGGCAAGCAGATGCATTGAACATTGTATCTAGATAAAGCTTGTATTATTATTATTACAGGTTATATTTCTTTCCAGTGCAATCTGGCTAATATAATTCCGGACTTTAACTAAGTTTACACAATAGATAGTTTTTTAGGAAAAGTAGAACTTTCTATTCCTGAAATTGCACTTGTATGCAATGTTTACACATTCTTAGGATTCTGTACATAAAATTTCTTGATGCCTCAATATACGTGTAAGCTTTTTAGCGAACTAGGTATATTATTTCCTAAGTATCTACCTACCTATTATGTAGGCTGAGACTGCGTTAGATAATATAATATGACCAGTTTTTACAGACACTACTTAATCCTCATTATTCAAGATTCCGGGAGATTCAAGGTCAACTATTTTACAAAAACAATATCTTTACCTCGTTCGCTTGAAGCGCCGTACACCACAAACAGCTGAATTAGCAAATATTTACAATAATTGCGACTTATTATCTTCGTGGTAATTTATCATCTCGACAGTAGCTTATGCTGCACTCAACTTATTGCATTCACCGATGGAAGTATTTTCTTAAGCTGTTCTCGTTCATTTCACAAATTGATAGAATTAGATTATTGTCTATTTTCAACTTACTTAGTAAAGAATTGTTTTATTTTTTATCTCGACATTAGACGACACAAGAATCAAGAACACAAAATTGAGGAAAATTTGTTCAACAGATTAAAAACGAAAAATATTATACATACACCATGTTCAAGGCAATATCTGAATGACATTAATGACAGTAGTTTAAAAGAACTAAACGGAGTTCTTTTTACTCTGTAATCGGTTAATGAATATTATTTTGTTCGACTTTAAATTAAAAATAGTCTATTAAATATTAAAAATAACTATTTAACTGAAACAGGCTTATACAGGTGCAATGGCGTTAAGCTTCTGAAAGGAGAGAGGGATTATAGGGAGAGGGACCTATAAGTGTTTTTTCAAATTTTTTTTTTCAAAATAACACACCTACATCTGAAAGCCCGAGCCGGCGTAGTTGGTTCGAGTTCAACATCATCGCTTTTAATTTATTGGGTTTAGGGCCCCCTCCAAGCTTTCTTCTTTGGGGCCTAAGCCAATCTCACCTGCCTGATGAGACTAGGTACTTCTAAAAGTTTCCTTCTCAAGGTTAAAGCGCCAGACAGTATTTGCTCCCGTAAAAACCAAGCAATGGAGTAAACCAGTAATGGAGGAGTAGAAGAGCGGACCCCAGACTTCAAAATGCACGGCTCACTAGAAGAAAGTTAGTGTGTAATTTGGGCACTAAATCTATTTTCCTCTTCCATAACAAAGTTGCTGCTACCATTAAGTCAACAAATGGGAATGTGAAGAGACATTTAGAGTGCGAGTAAGTATGTTCAGCATATCAAAATTTCCTTCATAGTATACAGCACTTTTTTATTATTGGGTCTAGGTCATCTATATAAATACCCCAGTTGATGGGGGTGTGCCACAAGGATCTATTCTTGGTCCTTTCTCTTTTTTAATAAATTCATATATACCTTTGCAGATGCGTAGAGATGTTGCGTCCCTGGCAGTATTTTACCGTCTCTACCATGATGAATGTTCTGATGAGCTCTTCCAAGTAATCCCATCCTCCCCTTTCCTACACAGGACAACACGTGCAGGGCTTAGATGTCACCCGCATACGGTGCAGAATATTCCATCAAGAACCAAGCAATTCGGTGTCTTTTCTCTGCCGAACCATTAAGTCCGGGAATTCCTTGCCGGCGCACGTGTTTCCTTCTTCCTACAGTCCCGGGTCCTTTAAGCGGGGCGTGAAAAAGCATCTGATGAGGCCGTCAGGCTGAGCTATTATAATACTATTGTAGCACTGAACCTCCTTAGCTGTGACCCTCTTTCATGAGACTTTGCCTTCAGCTTAACATCAGGAGAGGTGAAGTCAAATTGACGAGCCATAAAAAAAGTTAATATTGACGATTTAATATGTTACGATACAATATTGTCCTGTTTTCTGATTAATTACACGCCATTATTAAACAGATAAACTTTATCTAAGTACTTATTTATAAAAGAAAAAAGTAATAGTGTAAGTTGGTCGTCAATATAACAATTAAGTGGTATCTTACTTATTAATTGAACATAAAACAAAATAATATACGTTTACAAATATTAGCTTAGGCTTAGCTACCAAAACCTTCAAAAACGTTGTTACCAATTGTACCTATAGGTGGATAAACGGTTTAGTCTTGGCAGGCAAACACATGACCCACAGTGGAAAGTGTTTATCATAGCCTATATGGACGTGTGTAACACCAACGAGTAGGATTTTAATGTTTCTTTTGCCAATCAACGATGGTGATAAACTGATAATCAGCAAAACACTTCCTTCATAGAAACGTAAAGGCGTTGTATCCAAGAAGTTTTCTAGTCCAGCTTCCAGCTTTACTAATTCATAGATAAAAAGACAGGTAATTATTAGTATGAATTGATGATGAAGACCTACAGAACGGACTGATCCTCCTATATATTATTATACTCTTTGAACGGATCTTTTCTCAAGCGACTATTCAGAAGTCATTGTTATAGGGTCGGCATCACGAGTGTAACTTCCCTGGTGTTGCACAGCACAAGTCCATAGTGTCCATATAATGTCCACGGTAACCACTTCTCATCAAGTGGGCCGTATGCTTGTCTGTGACCTAAATGGCATATAGCACCCTTTTCATCTGTATCTGCTGAAGTAAGAAATGTACCGGCAAAAACTATCAAAAATGGCTACATACTTATTATTAAATAAAAGCTAGGTCGTTTTACTTTTTGAAATAAAATCTCGTACAAAGAATATGTCTTCTCAAGATAACTCGTGTAATCTCTATTTGTATTGCATCATCTTACCAAAAGTCATCAAAACGACTTTAGTAAATTTGCGAAGGGTTAATGTAATAGGTTGTATCAGAGTTTGCGGTTAACTCTTTGTTTACGAATACATTCATTCATTGTAGTGTAGGTGATTAGGATATTGTGATAAATTAGAAAAACAGAAATAAGATTTATTTAAACTCGCCGTAGAAAGAGACAAACATATATTTTCTGCGCAATGACGATAAAGATAGGAGATTTGATATAATGTCACAGTCGGTTCCGCTCAGAATTCAGAAATATTGCAGCTTCATTCCTAAATAAATGTTATATAAAATGTTATATTCTTTAAATATTTACTTTATCATAAAAAATTAAAAGCTAATTGATTTACTTTAGGTTTAACGCGATGACTGAGATTAAAGAAATTAATGTTTTGGCCGGATTCTGATGAGATTGTCGTGAAACGAAACGTAATTATTGCGTCAGACAATCTTAGTTCAAAGCTCGTGAATTGTAGATTGGATATTGTGTGTTGGCGCCAGCGATTTACATACCTACTATTACCCAAGCAAAGTGCACGTATCGCAATTTTTATCGTATCGTTTTTCGTAAATTGTGACAATTTTAAATAACTTTCAATTAAATGTATTTATTGTTTTCACTACAGTGAATATTTTAATAATTTTTCATAGTTTTTATACTTTGGTCTTCTTATAAGACCATTCTCTGAATTTATTTGTTGAATCGAATTATTCGGAAGTCCGCTACTATTAGGGCGAAGAGAAGAAGTAATTTTAACATGAGCTACGAGTATTTCCAATCATCCAACAATCTGAATACGATTTATCAAGGATCACAATACAATTATTGTAATATCAAGAATATTACATTGCGACATATTAATTGGTGTTCTACAAGAACAGACAAAGTTAAGAAGTCCAAGACAGATTTTCATAGAAGACACGTAATGATGTAAGTATTTATTTAAAATATCATACCTTCATATAGAAATTTCATGTGAACCTTTGACAATTATATTATTGGGTAAATAAAAAATCTTCTTAGATGAATTCATTAATTTAAAAAATAAATCCCTTTTTATTATTCATTTAAGAAAATCATTGACTTTTGAAAACAGTTTAAATTTCGCGGTTCCGACAATGTTTGTTTGAAACATTCATTCATTATGTACTTCATTTCATTCATTTTTATTTAATCAACTATTAATTTAGTTAATATATTCCTACTAATGCTTTTTTTTAATATCAGTAATCAAAATTAGTGCCTCCGTGGCATGGCAGTAGTGCACGCGACTGCTACGCACGGTGCGCGGGTTTGATCCCCGCTCAGCGCAAAAAGATGTATGCATAAATATGGCTGTTTGCACTGGTCTGGTCGTACCTCGGAGAGCACGTCAAGCCGTCGTCGGTCCCGGTTGTCATACATCTCTCTATGGCAGTCGTTAAGGGTAGTTGGAGCCCTCAAAAGTCCAACCAGTCTAACCTGGAACTTCGATATCGCCATTGTTCATTGGATCATTGGTTGTGGAAGTCAGATGGCAGTCGCTTCACGGTAAATATCGAAGTTCGGCCGCATCACAGTTAGACTGGAGAGCCGACCCCAAATGAGTTGGGAAAAGGTTCAGAAAATGATGAGTAATCAAAATTAGTAATATTTTCAGTAGGTACTAATATTCTCATCACCCCTTAAACCATATAGCTAAACTTATGTAATTGCGTATGTTAGGATAGGAATGGTTTCACGGCGTCGCGCGTCGATAGTAATTATTGTACTGGCTGGGTTGCGAACCTAGGAGTCCCGGGACCTCTCATCTCAATAGTAAGATCGGCTCTTAACTGTTTTAAGCTAGGTTAAGGTGGTGTTGGTGTTCTAAGCTTTTTAATTTGTAATATATTTTCGTATTGGTCATGAAGTACTTAATAGTGTTTCTGAAAGTGTTCAGTCTGTGGAAGCAAAGACAAATACCCATGCCTTGTTACGTCATGCTACCGCTTGAGCATTAGGCATAGTGAATAGCGGATAGAATTCTTGGCCGGGGAAATCCCGATTGTGTAACCGTACAACATGTACCAACATGCTTGAATGTAAACTCGGTATTCGGTAAACAGTGTCAAAATTATATTAATATATCACGCCCATTTAGATTGGACACTTACATATTTTGTTTTCACTATTTTCGAAACAATAATCCCTATAACAGTTTATTTAATTTTGTATGTTAGATGCATTGTCTATCCATGTTTAGAATCCATTTTATTATTTATTTAGCTTTTTATATGTATACCTACTGACATCAGTCACGTTTTTAGCTTTCGACTTTCTCCTTTCACCGTCCGTCCTTAAAACATTTCGAACACAATTTAGCGTTCCTCGCGTCATTTGTAACATAATGATGTTCTATCGTGGTATTCATATTGAGTACATATACGATCTGTTCCCCAACTAACATATAAATATTGAAGAACTGCTAACATTACCTATGGTATATCATGGGATTTGTATAGTAGAGAGCTAAGTAACACTACTGTTGCCAATGATAGTCACAGAAACCGCATTATTCTAGAGAGACAGAACACAAGGACCAATGTAGGTATATCTCATAAACATAATCATCATGAGTAAGTCCATGAACTTACGAACTCATGCTAAATAACATAACATAAATAGGTATATTCTAGTAAACCATGATGTCATTCACATTATGCGTTATTTAAAAGTACCATCAAAGTGTTTTGAAGCACTGCCATTGTTAACTAAACCGCTAGCGTGAAATTGAGGCCGTAGAGTCAGAATGACTAAGTGTACTTTAATGTGTAGAGTTATCTGCAGTGTCTACCTACCTATAATTATTTTATTTATTATATATGACTTGAGTATAGATATTTACAATGTACACCCTCGCAAATTGCAAGACACAATAAGTATATTATGTAATGAAGAGGAAATGCCCCAAGGTTAGGCTTGTTCTGTGTTCCTAATATTACAACCAATCGCGTTACTTGTTAGATATATGTACGTAATGCTTATAACGTATGTGCTTATAACGTGCATACCTATAGTGTGTATACCTACAGTATAGGTATGTGAGTTTAACAACGACAAAAGATACCAGCAAGTATCACATCTAAACGGTAAACCTACATATGAAATCTATAATACAACTAGGTAGTGTTATTTCTCTATCTAAGGCGGAAATAGACCAGTGAAAATCATTCCACTAAATTAATTCTACACATGTTATCTGACCAAATGCATTAATTAAAATGGTCGTGGTCCAGCCTCAATGATCATAACATTAAATAATCTCGTTTTTGGAATCGATTAATGAATAATTTTGTAAGCGCCCAGTCGTTCATCCGTGAAAGTAGTATTCTTAGAAACACTGTTGGAAGTATTTCGAAATGTTTGTACCGGCTTCCACTAAAATAAACATGATTGCGGAATAGGAAAATTTTGTCAAGAACTCTCTTTCGACCAGCTATCTATAACATTGGAGATATTTAAGAATAATTCGACAGGACTATTAGGCGAAAAGGTAGAACCGGTGGAAAGGAATTGTTGTATGATATTGATGAGATAGGTATGTGATACAGGGATGGGGATTAGACAATACCTAAATATCGCGACGCATCCGATATCGTGATACAGGCATTGTTAAATTTTCAAGAACGCAAATAATATGGTGATAAATTATATTGACTGTGTCCACAAAGAGTGCGAGCGAATAATACTACTTCTCTACCTAGATGACCTCCTCGGAATATATTTGTACCATAAAGTTATGATTACTATAACTTTCTGATTTGTTCTGTGTAGATTTTTTTTTAACGGTACGTCAATTTGACTTCTGCTTGCTTGATATTAAGCTGAAGGCAAAGTCTCATGAAAGAGGGTCACCATTGCAAACTCTTTCAGTGCTACAATGGTAGGCAGCTTAACGGCTTCATCAGATGCTTTTTCACGCCCCGTTTAAAGGACCCGGGACTGTAGGAAGGAAGGAAAGACGGCTTTAGGCGGCTTCACGCGCCAATTCTGTTTCTGTCTATCTATGTTATTCTTTTAGTCTGAGCCTCAGAGACAATGCCTTCATGTCCGTCCTCATAAGTAGTAAAAACCATAGTAATCGAGGTAGTTCACACTGACAAGTTTGAACGTGTTTCTTATTTCGCGTCATTATGAAAACAGGTTTAAACATGTCGGCGCGTTAATGCCTACCTGTATCTACAGTACCTATTATATATCTATCATTGTATAATTATTGTACTTGGGTTTATGTTATAATTATGTAATAATAATACACTGAATTGAACCGGAAAATGTATTTTTTCGAATTTTTTTTTTTTTTTTTTTTTTTTTTTTTTATCTACGGCACGTCAATTTGACTTTACCTCGCCTGATGTTAAGCTGAAGGCAAAGTCCCATGAAAGAGGGTCACCATTGCAAACACGTTCAGTGCTACAATGGTGGCGCTCAGCTTGACGGCCTCATCAGATGCTTTTTCACGCCCCGCTTAAAGGACCCGGGACTGTAGGAAGAAGGAAACACGTGCGCCGGCAAGGAATTCCAGGACTTAATGGTACGGCAGAGAAAAGACTCACCGAACCGCTTGGTTCTTGATGGAATATTCTGTACCGTATGCGAGTGACACCTAAGCCCTGCACGCGTTGTCCTGTGTAGGAAAGGGGAGGGTGGGATTAGTTGGAAGAGCTCATCAGAACATTCACCATGGTAGAGACGGTAAAATACTGCCAAGGACGCAACATCTCTACGCATCTGCAAAGGCTCGAGGGACTCTGTGACCTCAGGACTCCCAATAATGCGGACCGCACGTCGCTGCAACATGTCGAGAGCATCTAATAAGTACTTTGCGGAGCCATCCCAGAGATGCGAGCAGTATTCCACGCAGGAGCGAATTTGTGTCTTATAAAGAAGACACCGCTGCTCCGGCGTGAAAAAACGTCTCACTCTGTTCAGAACTCCGAGTTTACGCGAAGCTGTTTTGATGATGCTCTCGATATAGTTCTTGTTGTTCAGTTTGCAGCGCACGTCCATACCGAGTATATTGAGGTTATCCTGTAATGGCAGTGGTGTGCTCTGAAGAGTGGGAGGAGGAAGGAAAGGAGATGTCTTTGCTGAAAACGCGCATGCCTGCGTCTTCTTGGCATTGAACTCGACCAGGTTCTCAGATCCCCATTGGGAAACGTGATTGAGGATCCGGTCAAGCCCAGTGACAAAAAGTCGCCTCTTTTCCGCTATATCGGACTGCTTGGCCGCAGAATGTCCGTGGTAGCTCCCGTGTACAGTGCTATCGTCTGTATAGCAGTGGATGCTGCCGGTGGACAGCATGCCATTGATATGCAGAAGAAAGAGAGTGGGTGATAAGACGGACCCCTGCGGCACACCAGCATTTACCTGCAGGAACTCCGATGCTCGTCCATCACAGAGAACGCGAATACGGCGCCCCTGCAGGAAGCTAGCAACCCAATTGCACAGTCTAAGAGGCAGACCGAAGGCTGGTAGTTTGGAAAGAAGCGATTTGTGCCAGACTCTATCGAACGCTTTGGCGATGTCTAGGCTAATAGCCAGTGACTCACCATGCTTGTCCATAGCCTCACCCCAAAGATGGGTAACATACGCCAGAAGATCACCCGTTGACCGTTTCGGCCTAAAACCATATTGTCGGTCATTAATTAGGGAGTGATCCTCTAGGTGGCGCATGAGCTGTGTGTTGATAAGGTGCTCGAAGACCTTGCACAGCACTGAGGTGACGGCTATGGGCCGATAGTTGGCTGGGTCTGAGCGGTCTCCCTTCTTGGGAATCGGCTGTACATTCGCCTCTTTCCACGCCGTCGGCACTGTACCCGAAATGTAGGAAAGTCGGTACAGCCGCGTGAGTATTGGAGACAACTCCGCTGCACATTTTTGAAGAACCACCGCTGGTATACCATCCGGACCACCACCGGAATTCTTGTCTGTTTAACCGCGATGAACGCAAAAACTAATTATCGGATTTTGATTTTTTGTTTTAAAGGTCTTGGTCAGTTTTAAAATCTCACATTTGCTCAATGGGCAAGAACTAGAGATATGATCAAAAGTCGCGTTAACCGACATCCGCGCGGGCGGAAGGCTAGTTCCTAAACAATAACGACAATGTGGAAGTAAGTACCTATCTATGTACCTACGTACTTATTTACATAAGAAAAATTGCCAATCATTGATATTCCGTAGATGGAAGATAAAGTCTGCGTTTTTATCATGTTTATCTAATACTGCGGCGCGGCGGCGACGCGCTGAGGCCCCAATGGGTGAACTTTCTGGCGGTCGTCGTTGCGTATTCGTCATAGTTACATTATGCGATATATCTAAGTACATAGTATTAATAATACATAAGTATTAGGTATATCGATTTATGCATTATGACAACGTAACTTGGACGATTTTCTTGTAGTCAATCGAAATATTTATCTTTGTTTGTGCGGCATCGTTTCATAATTTAAGCATAGGTAGGTATAGGTCTAGGTATAGGCTACCTCTAAGTATAGAATGATATCCGGTAGGTAGTTAGGTCTACCAGAATATCAGGGCAAATTGGAAAGTAAAAAAAAATATAGTGCAATACTGGATAAATTGGAATAAACTATCTTGATACTTTTTAAATTTTTTTTCATACAAAGCAGTAAAATTATTACTTACAAGGTTTACAATGTATATATTATAGAGTTAAACATTTTCATAAAATAATATATAATTTAGATGCAATTTTTAGAAATCTGCATTTAAAAAAAATCTAAAATAAGACTGGGTACCTACTACAAGTTACTCCATCATAATTCATAATAGAAAGAAAATTGAATGATTAGTTACACTATAGTAGATATAGGTATTATAGCGTCTATTGTCCTGTATAGATGTAAATAAAAGGTTATTCAACTCAGTTTCATGTTATAATAAAATGAGTCATAAATTTTCCAACTCGCTAAATGTTAGATAGGTAGATAAGTAACCAACTTACTTAAAATACTACTTATTCGTTTTTTACTAACGCAATCTGTCCAATAAATACCAGGCATGCTTATTTTATTGTAGCTGTTCAAATATTAAAGTACCTACCTAGATCTACTGATTTCGATTTCAAAATTCTGTATATCTAGTATCAAAGTACTGTGTGTGTGCCGAATAGAGTTAGGAAGAGAGTAGGAAAGTAATTGGTTGTTTGCAATAATTATGACAATTTCTTGACGCTTTTGTCATGAACATGACTCACTACATGACAAAACCAAACTTATGATAAGTAGGTACATATAATACTATATGTAGGTTGTAGGTATTTTTAAATGGTTCATTCCATAGATATTGGGTCTGTTTGTAATGCGACCATAGATCTCGTTATTAATGGGAATATACTTTTTTAGGTCTCGGCCCGGAATAAAATACATCAAAAACTCTACAATTTTCCTGAACAACGTTGTATATAATTGATTATTATTTTATATTTGTGCAGCACTAACGTACCACCTGTTTTTGAATGGCAAATGTTAAAATGGAAGGCAAATATTGATATTTAAAGTGAATGCATATAAAAAAGGCCAGGCATCTAGACTGGATGCATTAAATCTTATTTGTAAAGTCATTGTCCTACTTTGAATCTAAAAATAAATAGGCATAATTAATTATACATACGCCACAAGAGTACGATTGACACGATTATACCTTTAATTTTATAAAAGTCAAAACCCTTATTTGACTGTAAAGATGGCAAAGGTGCCATGTAAAATCAAACTGTGCAGATTCAGTGGTGCCTACCATTGTTCCCTACTGCTAGTCTAGCTGCCATAAAATTATTGATTTCCTTAGGTACTTAATACTCAATATTCTAGTTAGCCTAATTAGTTATACCTAGGTTACTCTCTCTGTCTTGACATAAATAACAGTCAAACCACGAACGATGGCCGTATATTTTAGAACCAGTCACCAGGGTTTAGAATGAATAAATAATCAAGGTAACCTTGATCTTAGCGGCTAGGACTAACTGTTAAAGTATGTGAATGAGGAGCTTTTTGAGATAAATAAAAGTATTTTTTGAGATAAATAACATAAATAAAAGTAAGTATGTAATTGGCAATAGTCTCGAGCAGACACAAAATTCTTAACTTTAGTTTACAGTTTGGTAGTATTTAGTTCATATTCGCGTTCTGGGTATGAGTCACGCAGTAAAAAATATTCCTTGTTGCGTTGAACGGTGTGTTTCCCCAAAACACTACACTACATACATAAATTGTAATACAACAGTTAACCACTACAGTGAAACGCTTCGGTCTCGTGACTGTCGAAATCAACTGAGCCTATTGGTTGAACGGGTTGACGTCATTTGAACCGACCAATCGCGCATCGGTGAGGGTTATTTATAGAACACAAAGTGTAGAGTGGGGATCTAGAAAATTGTGAACTGGTCGAAGCGCTCTACATTGCACAATATTTTCTGAGCTTGCACAGAGTGCACGTGAAGTTAGTTACGACTTTTCCAATATAAAAAGTTCATAAAAATAAGTTGGTCGTGTGTTCAATCAATTTAATTCCTTACTTATCGCTTTTTCTCTTCATTTGTTGTGAGAATAGCGAATTATTCATCAATTGGAGGCACCACACTGCATGTTCGTATCGAGGTGAGAATTTGTTTTCATATTAATTGTATGTCACGTTTTAGTAAGTGTTATACTTACGTTAAAATTTACATTCTATTGTGCATCACATTAATTAACCTCTGGTCATCAAATATTATTAATGAGAAAGTTTTGATATGTAGAAACATGGCAAATAAGAAAGTTATTTGTAATAAAATAAAATATTGTGCAATAACATAAGTGGCCTATTTTGGGTATATAGATAATTCAGAAGTACTCAAACTATCTCTTTTTTGCTACTCCAATATTGAAAATATCACTTATTTACGTCATTATTAGCGAAAATGACTAGGTACTTGGGATTACCAACTTTGTAACGGAGGGGAAAAGCGCGTTCCCTCGTACATGTTTCGACATGTACAGACTTGAACACGAATCACGTTGCCTTGATGCTAATCTGTCTGATATAGGCATAACATATAAAACTTCTAGAAATTACGCGGCGGCGTGGTGATGTTGTGAATCAATCTATAAATCTTTGTTAATTATGTACCTAATGTTCAATTAAGTAGATACTCATTTTAAAACTTTCCATTCGGTGACTTGTATACCTAGGTATAATGTTTATCTACTACAACTATCATGAACGACTTAAGTATCGATATTACGATATCATATCAGACATATTTATATAGGAACGACTTTATCTTTTTTTTTCGCCTTACAAGACGTAGGTACTTGGTCACCAAATAATGATTGTACTGAAAATTTTATCCAAGAGTCATAAAACATGATTACAATGTTGATACCATTTACTTCTTTAATGTAATACATACATAAGTAAAAATGTATATCGGCATTTTTATAGCAGTTTGTTAGTATATTTTATTAACGTCGAAGTAAAATTACAGTTGACAGTATTTAGACACAATATTTCTAACTAGAAATATCATGTTGCTTGTAAGGATATACTTGGGCAATTGCCAATACTTGATATTTAACATCATTTTATTTTACCTACTTTCTTTCATCCACGAACATGTTGAAACGAGTGTCAATATTTATGTAGGCGTTCACGTACCACAACAGAAAGGTACGCGGTGTAGGTGTGAGATCTAAAAATAATCTATTATCTAGAATTGCGCCGTCAATTTCGTTTCAGTTCTCAAATCAAATAAATGCTAGTAATTTTCCACTATCGTTGAACCTGTAGATAATTTATTCAAGGCTATCATTTTACTGATAAATGTTTTCATTGTTACAGGCATTCCTTGGGCAACATTAATTGTTTGGGAGCCTAAAGAGTTAAGATTTCATTAGGAGCTCAAGAAGAGTTCAAACAAGTAAGTAATAGCGTTCACACTCCTCCCCAAATTACCCTCTTATGTTCACAGGCACTGATCAACTAGGCACACGCACATCTTGCGGAAAAACGAGTGTTTCTCGAAGATCAGCAATATTGTCCCCTATTAATCACTTGTTTCAGATTTTTGGTCTTTTAAATTGAGTAATATTTTTGCAAAGAAAAGATCATTAGAATCAAAAGTATAAAAATAAACAAGATCATTACAATCAAATGCATAAAACACACAAGTAATGAAGTAGAACAATAATTCATTTGGTCTAATATTATAAGTCATAATTGACCTGAATTGATTAATTTTCAATAATATGTGCATAGTTATGACGGTTTAAATCGCGTTCAAATTTTCTTTAATAACATGACATGCCACATGAGTTCACCCATGACCTCTTTCTTTTTCCAAGTCATTTTTTACCCTTGACGTCCCCTGCTCTTAATATTAGTTCTACTAATAGCAATAGACATCCAGCCCACTAACGAAAACTTGATACTTGGAACAATCATGAAAACGTAGGTACACGAACAGTAGGTACAGCGATAGCGTGGCGAGCGACAAGGACATTAATGAGCTCGTCATCGCTTATCGATTTTATTTTACTACGCTGTTGTTTTAGAAATAGTCTTTTTACTTTGGTAGTTTAAGTTAGACCTAAGACAAATTTAGTTAATTACAGTTAATTACTCTAGTCATAAATTTACTAGTATACAATACCTTGATAAGTTTTACTAGAATAGATTTCTCTCCAGTGATTCCAGTCTAAGATAAGGCTTTAACTAACTTTTACTGTAAGTCATGTACTTGAGTAGTGGATACTGAGTACTACTAATACAGGTACATGAAGAAATTACTGAAGCCATTTATTTGGCAGTTCCAGACAGCAGCGTATTTTATTCCACAGGTGTAGATATCACTTTCTTGCACCATTCAATTACATTCAGTGTCAATACCGACTAATTAAAGGGCAGGTGACATTGTTGATTGCATAAAAAATTGGCAACTCATAAACGTACGACTTTCTCTGATTTTCAGTCTATATTATATTTATTTTACATATTCTCATATTTATGCAATCACCATTCCTTAAAATTATATTTATATGACTTCCATATTATGATACATATTATGTACATTCTTATTATCTATTAAACTATTCATTGGCGTTTTGGTATTAAGGTTACAGCCTCGTCGTTATGGCTGTCCTTAATTTATGTAGACACGGCGTGTCTGATTCGAGGCAATCGCATTTACATATATAATTATGTATTCTTCATCAAACACGTTAAAACTATTACATTTTTCTATTGAAACGAAGTACGACATTCACGTTGTTCTTCAAGAATTAATTCATTATTATTTATATTTTGCAATTCCGTTCGCAACCCTCTATTATCCGCTATCTCCTACGGGTGCGCCAAAGTTCACCTAAATTTTCAACTCCGAAAATTGGAACTCCGAAAATGTTCTTCCTAACATTTTTCATCCTAACAATCACAATTCCTAACTACTCTGTCTCTAATGTTTTAATTCCGAATCATTCAACTTCATAATGTCGGTAACAATAAACATCTATTAAACTATTATTTCTTTTCCTATATTTTGTCAACATAACCATCTTTTACACTATTATTGAAAGTCATAGCTTTTTTGTTTTATTAATAATAATCAGTATTATTTACATTAATTTTGCGTAACTTTTACAATTTTAGTTATTTACACGTACAATCTCGCTGCGGTCATTCAGCCAAGTTCCAGAAACGAATCGGTCATATTTATAGTTCTTGGTTTAGGTTAGGTTAGAATTGTGACCACACAACGCACGAGCCGAGCGAGCGAAGCGAGCGTGCCGCGGTAGCGGCCGGCGAAGTGCCAGAAACGAATTGAAAACGAAAAAGGTCATAAACATAACCGTAAATCAGTCGTATTTCATGATTTTTATTCATTTAAGCCAAAAAATCAGTGAAACAACCTCTAATCATTCTAAACAGTTTTCTAATTAATAGTAATAAGTATGTAACAACAAATAACCAAAAAAAAATTAAAACTATAAATAAAATATAATTCTACCGACATATATTTTTATTACATTTGGTAGATAAATGTTTCTTTCTAAGTATGAGTGACAATATTGTGGTAATTATGTTTAGGGATAAAAACGTTAGGATAAAAAACAGTAGTAGCTTTAATATTGTATGTTAACGATTTTATTGATAACAATTTTCGGAAACATGAGTGTTATGAACATCGACGGTAGCACTACAAATAGTATGAATAAAAACTTTAGGTTGAAAAATTTTAGGAGGAGTGATCATTCGGATTACAAATCGTTAGGAAGAACCATTTCGGATAAAGAACTTTAGGTGAGTCAATATGGACCCGTTTTACCCCTGCTTCTTATAAGTATGCACATTGTGTTACGTCGTATCATTTCTGTTTGTAGTTCTATACAAAATGGTTGCTCAAAAGATCACCAGTCCGAGTCGGAGCGACGATTTCGGATATCAATTCGTCAAACCAAACGCCGAAAGACATGATTTTTTCGCAAACGAGTCGCAAGGCTCAAACTGTTTTGAAAGTGGTAAAACTAGATCATTTAAAGAGCGAGAAGAACCAGCAGGAAGTCGGTTCAACCAGAGCGGCCTCGAGTATCGACGGATATTCAAGCACAGCGCCGTCTTCGTCCCTGGCCACCACCAGCTTTACAGAGGTAAGCAACGTGCCGAAAACTGTGAGTACATAATATTTAATTAATGATTCATTGTTTTAGATAAGATTATTTTAGTTTGGCCCTCATAATGCAAGAAACATGCTAACATTGTATAAATCTACTTTCAGGTATCCTTGAAATCGGAGCCCCTGTACGACAGCGCAATGTTTCACGAGTCGGACTTCGAGTTCTTCCAAGAACTGGCTCCTATGTATTACGCTCCCGAAAAGGAAGAAGTAGTACAGACCATTGGTAAGATATTTATTTTTTATATCACAGTATAAACTCAAATATTCAAAGTCAAACATCCATTAAAAGCAATTTGGAAATAATTAAAGTAACCATTCGAAATGAAAGGGAGAGAGAGCATTCTTTTTTCCTATCTAAATTTAATTTGAACAGTCAGCATACTAATTGCCTTTCAAAATTTTCCATACAAAAAAGTAACCATTCATTAATAAAAAACTACTTTTTTCTACAGATTCGTTAAAGAAAACTGAAGAAACGGCGGTCAACATTGACACACCACACATCACATTCTCACCGCAAGCTTGGGAACAATTGGACGTGAACTCTCCTCAGCCTCAGGCAGACTTTTATAATAGTACACCTAAAGGTCAGTTGTCACCTAACGACAACTTCGGACAGTACGATCTATTCAATTTCTCTGAGGACACTACTGTTCAAAACAAAGAGAAATTTTTAAACGTCAGTAGTTTACCAACGGCATTTGGAGACTCAACGTCAGAAATTGTCAGCGATATGAGTTCGTGGCAAGCCGCGGAACCAGTAGAGTGGACAAATACAACTGACACTCACTTCAACATCATTTACACATACAACACAGCGCCGTTCAACAACGGCGACGACTCTGTCGATCTAGGGTTGGGGACTGTCGTTCCTGGAGAGGTAGAGTTTATCGACCTACTTCCTCCGGACCACAACATGAATAAAGAACCAGATTTAGAGACAATGCAAAATTCAATTCTACCGAAACGAAATGAAGGCCTATCTGTAGATGTATCCGCTCGAGCCCCGGCGTGGTCTCAAGACATCAGTACGCCAGTAATTCTCAATGAAGTTATGTCATTAGAAAAAGAAAATAGCACAGAGTTCTTGGTAAGTGTCAGAAATATACGTAAAGTGTTTTCTTTAATTGTTATCTGCATTTAATTGACGTTCAAAATTTGATTGCTATTATTGTAACAATAGAATTTCCCGAGAAATTTAACAGTTTCTTTTTTTTTTGTTTCAGGATCCGCCCAAACCATGGCAGACACCAAATACATCAACAGAGACCTTCACTGCGTTCAAAATGTCTCCAAAGTTGGACTATGAACCCATCACACCTAAGAGCGAATCTCACATGGAATCGGATTACGAGGAAAGCAAGTCTAACATCAGGAAGAGAAGACGTCAGGACAGTGAAGATTCCGATGAAACCTACACACCGTACTCAGAACAGCCCCCAAGGAAGTACAAGAGACGAAAGCCTAGTGTACCTATCAAAGATTTAATTCTCCAATTAGAAAGTCAACCAAAAGCACGAAGAGGGCGCCCTCCCAAGAGGAGGGAGAGCACAGTTTCATCTGTGTGCAGCGTAGATGAGAATTCATCATCTACCTCTACACAGGAATATAAATATAGGGAATTACGTGATAAGAATAATGAGGCATCCAAAAAATCAAGAATGAACAGGAGAATCAAGGAGCAACAAATGGAAGAATTAGCTGAACAGTTAGAAGAGGCCAATAAAAGGCTAAAAGTTAGAGTAGGTGTTTTAGAAGAGATGACAAAGACATTAAAGGATAAATTGATGTCAGCTATTCTAAAGAAATGAATTCAGCATCATGAGATTGCCTTGTGCGAAATCTAATAAAACTCCTTGAGTTTCTTGGGTCATCGTTGTACTAATCTATTGTCATAGATATGTCTGTGTATAACAACTTAGACAGGGACACTTTTGACGATATTCAATGTAAGTTGTAACTGTAGGTTAAGTTGTGTTTGACGTCTATGATTATTTATTGATTATTTATGGATGCCTGGTAAGAATGTTATTTTATAGTTAAGAGGGTGTATTTTATCAATTCTTCAGTTCAATTAGTTATAGTCAATGGTCTTTAATGTTACATTGCATGAGAAAAAAAAAACTAAAAAAAATGTATTTAAGCCTTATCTAGAATTGCAAAATATGCATGATTTGTTAAAGTTAATTTGCAAATAATATTTTCTCTTAATGTTACTTGCCGTAATTGAATAAAATGTTGTGATTGAATACAGTGTAGCTACTAATTTTCATTCCTTTTCCAGTCCTGATGACACAATTTAATAACATAAGAAATTATAACACTGCATAGGTACTATAAAAAACTCTCAGTAGTCTCAGTGCGGGTTGCCAGTGATGACTCATGTAGAATGTCACCAGCCGGTCGGATTCGAGGCCGATACCGGAGGCCTATTGTAGTGTATGCAACGACCATATAGGTTGTATGGTCGTTGTGCGTATGTGATTAATGTAGCCATGTTAAACGAAAAAAAAAAGTGGAAGTGGTATGTAGTCGGTGCACGCGTCATTGGTTGGCGTATTTACGCAACGATGGATAAATTCGACAATATGGACCTTTTTGATGATAAGAATACATCTTAACTTTTTCGTAAATATTCCGCTGCTGAAATTATCGCGTCGCACTTCTACTAGTTTTTTCTGTTCTGTGGATGAAGCATATACACATCGTCTCGGTTGTCTATGGGCGTAAGTTCATGCCATTTTGATACCATTGATATATGAGTGATTCATACCCATTGATGTATAAGGGGGGGATGGGCCCTACCTACAAAACGCTGTGTCTTTACCTACGTTCCATTTTTATGAATGGACGTTTTACTACGTTAGTGCTGTACCTTCTACTATCGCAGAAGTGGTCGATTTACGTATACTAATACGATTGGGTTTACTTATCTTTTAACGTGTATTAACTTAACAAGACCGGTAACATGCTACACTTATGAGATAATATTATAATTCTTATTTTTATTATAATTTATAGATTTCTTACTATCCCAAATGACTTTTATTTTTTAATGAATCATACACGTAAACACAACAAAACACAACCGGGACCGAGATAAATGCAATATTCTCTTGCACTTCATGCATTTGCACTACTTACTAAGAAGTCATGCCGTCACTTACACAAAAACCGTTTTCTAGCTGCTCGTTTCAATTTTCGAAATCAAATATCTTCAAAACTACATATTTGTGTTAAGAAAATTCACTTTAACAATTCTTCATAATCATTATGGATATTAAATTTTAAATAAGCAGTCATCGGCTCATTGTTCGTCGATAAATCTTTTTCTTTAAGTACGTCACTAGTATGCTAGTTATAGTAAAAGACTAGAAAAATTTATGAATGACGGGGCGCAAAGCATTCATAGATTTTGGTGACCTTGGCACGCTGTTCTTCCTTATAATAGTGCGTTAGGGCCACCCTGTGTTCATACCACTTCATACCCATTCATAACACACAGACCAATATGTATATCTATGCCACAGACCACAGATACAGCTTTCCCCGTGAGCTGACGCAGAGCGCGGGAAAGAAAACGCACAGCGTTTATCGCAGGTTTTGGGAACGAGTGTCTGTAAAGTGTGAAGTACTCCAGTGGGCATTAGCAAGACAGTGATTTATAACAAATACAATTATATTAGCGAACGCTACACCTATTATTCAGCAGTGGACGTCTTATGGCTGAAATGATGATGACAAACAATAAATAACAAACAAAGGATCAAGACTTTTTTGTTGCAATATACAGGGATACCAGGCATATAAACTGTAGAGGCTTTCTTCTAAATTATTACCTATGACTTTCTTGACATAGGTGCTAAATCACATATTTTTTATCCATCAGTTTTAGAAAATTGATGGGATTAAAAAAATGATTTTTGCCTACCATTGGAGGCTTAATCCTAAAAAAAACCTATACAAACCTATAAACACTTCTTGGACGTCAGACACTGGTCACTGGTAGAATGCAAAGAACTTTTTCCAAAACATATTATACACATTGTAAATTGGCGGCTTTTATGAAGATTTGGTACTAAACACGAAAAATCACAATTTGTTTGTAGATAGTATGCCACTTTCAAACTTTTGTGTGTGTTGTTTGAGACGTTGTCTAATCTAAAATTCTAGCATTTTTTATGTAAAATGCACAATCTACTTATGGGTTGGCGCCAAAATTCATCACATCACACTTCACCACATATAATTTTAATTTTGTTTGAAATGGTTTCAAACTTGAAAAAAGTTACATCGCCGCATCGTGGTCACACTTTATGGTTCCACTTACATTACATCCAATCCACAGAGAGTATAATATAAGTAAAAAAAAGACAAGATACGAGATTTGGTTCGTGCCACAGAGTAAGTAATGTACTATGTAAGTTCGTGCGAACATGATTTACGAGTTGCTACTGTTGCTAGCATGTTGTATAGCATACTATTTGGGCTAGGGAGAATTATATACTGGATCATCTTAGTTAACTAGGGCCGAGAAAATTACAAGCATTTCAAAAAGCTGAAATTTCTTACAATGGAATGCCATTCTGACGGACACAATTGTATTTTGGGACTCTTGACAGTACTCCAAACATTCTTAAACCACAATTGAGATGGTAAATTATAAATTAACTTCTATAGTTACGGCGGAGCGTAGTTACCTGACACAGGCATTCTTTGCTTAAAAGGTGACCACTATCAATAAATTATTACTATTCTTTAATTCTGTGGAGTCACGGATTTTTGGAAGGCGTGCTTCTGGCTTCGGCCAAGGCGTAGAGGTCCTTTTAATGCGCTAGGGTAAAACCGGATATACAATATGGCGGATACCATCCCCGAGTGTACACCCGCAGAAGATTCCCGCCAGGTGCAGAGACTATTGCTGTGCAGCACTGCGGCCGCGATGGAAACTAAGTTATGGGCTGTGGCAAAGAGAATACAATACTACGTGGCTGTGGTGGTAATATTGGGGGACTATGGGGGGACATGGGGGGAGAATAATAGTTCAAGAGGTAGGCTGTGATTTGCCAACTCATTGCATGGGTCCTATTAAAATGAATATCGGGCATCAGGACCAAGAATGCTGCATTAACTAGTAGCATGGAGTCTATTCGTTTGACTGTAATAGGATGTAGAGTCTCTCCTTGTTTCAAACGCGTCCTCGAGTACGCGCGCGCGTGTGTAACTTATATCACCCCGTCCATAGACCGTCGTTTTTACATCGGGGGTTATTAAAACACCTGCTATTGTAAAAAGGGTAATTTATTTATAATTCACAATTACATAGTGTATACCAAACGAAAATTATTGTTTAATGTTACAAATTAACAGTTTGTTATATTTGACCATTAAATTATATTGTGACCAAACCCTAATCGTATTAATTAGGTACATTTTCATTATCAGCTATATCGAATTCATTACGACCAAGGCAGGCACAAGATATGCATAACTTGCAAATTATAAGAATATTGCGGCTTAACATTATTTTAACAAATTTTGAGTGTAAAGATAAATAATACAATTATTATTAACGTTCTAATAACCTAAGAGCCTCTTAACACTAGCGTTTGTGCAGCATGTCGTTTGATGAACGTATGCGTAGAGCAGATTGCCGGGACAACGCGAGGCTCTTGTATCTGCTGGAGCGTGTCAACCTTTCATTGACTGCATGGGGAAATGCCGCAGAGTCTGCGCCAGGCTAAGAGCAATCATCTTTTGTACACGTAAATATTTTTCGTTAGTTTTAGGTTTTATTTTAATTCAGAACTAGCACGTGTTGTTTGTGTTGTCGACTTTTGTTGAAAAGTCAACTTGGTTATGAAAATTGAGGAGTTTCCACTTTTCAGTAAAATAATTGTTAGTGTGATCAACTATTGTCCTATAAGTGCCTAGGCCCCATTGAAGAGTAGCTTTCCACCAGGGCTTGTTAACCGGTTAATGTATCAAACCGGTTTCAGTGTAAGTACATAAGAGCGTTTCATTTAGGTTTGACTCTACCTTAACCGATAAAAAACCATTTTGGTTTGAACTCAATTTACCGGTTTTGATTTCGCTCTTACCGACAACATCGATGCACCATTCACATTCAATTCGCGCGGACTACATGTGTTATCCACTAGTACAAAATTTCAATTTTCAAGCGTAGGGCTAAAGTGCTTCCATATTTTAAAGGAGTGGTGAAGGTCACTAAAGTGTAGTGCGAGCGTCGTCGGTCGCGTGGACTGTATGCGCAGTCCATTTTCAATTTAATACAATTTTTTTTAATAAAAATTATTTATTTTAATTATCAAAATATTATAAAAGAACAGTTTTTCTAATCAAATATTCTATTGATAAATGATATTGGTAAAAATTCTATTGATAATGGCATGTATTAACTCCCTATAATTTTAATTATATATAATACTAGCTGTTGCCCGCGGCTTCGCCCGCGTGGTTTATTTTTTGACAATTACCTACTCATTTTTGACTCATTATTATTATTAGCCCACATAGTTATTTAATTATTATATTGCATATTTTATAACCACCTTCGGTTCGCCGACGATATCGTCATAGTTGCGGAGTCGCTGGAGCAGCTGGGCGAAATGCTGCACGGCCTAAACGAATCCTCTCGACGCGTCGGCCTTGGTGTAAACTTGAACAAAACCAAGGTTATGTTCAATGAACACGTTATACCGAGACCGATTGCCGTCGAAGGGGCCACACTCGAAGTTGTTCAACAATATATCTACCTGGGGCAAACCATACAACTTGGTAGAAACAACTTCGAGAAAGATCTAGCCAGAAGGATCCAATTGGGCTGGGCAGCGTTTGGCAAATTGCGTCGGGTCTTCTCCTCCCCCTACAACAATGCCTAAAAACAAGAGTCTTCGACCAGTGCGTTCTGCCTATTATGACTTACGGTGCCGAAACGTGGACATTGACGGTGGGGTTAGTCTACAAATTGCAAGCCGCTCAGCGGGCCATGGAGCGAGCTATGCTTGGAGTCTCTTTGAAGGATAAAGTTCGCAATGAGGTCATCCGACAAAGAACTAAAGTTACAGACATAGCTCGCAGAATAACCAAGCTGAAGTGGCAGTGGACTGGCCACATCTGCCGGAGGACCGATGGTCGCTGGAGCAAACGAGTCCTCGAGTGGAGACCGCGAGAAGGCAAACGGAAGGTAGGACGCCCCCTAGCCAGATGGACTGATGACTTGAAAAAGGCGGCTAGGACAGACTGGATGCATTAGAAGAGGCCTATGTCCAGCAGTGGACTGCGATAGGCTGATTGATTGATATTTTATAATGAACAAAACTAAATCACAACTTCTGTGTCTTAATTATGAAATAAAAATAAGACTCCCAATAATGCAGATCGCATGTCGCTGCAACTTGTCGAGAGCATCTAATAAGTACTTTGCGGAGCTATCCCAGAGATGCGAGCAGTATTCCACGCAGGAGCGAATTTGTGTCTTGTAATGAAGACACCGCTGCTTCGGCGTGAAAAAACGTCTCACTCTGTTCAGGACTCCGAGTTTACGAGAAGCTGTTTTGATGATGCTCTCGATATAGTTCTTGTTCATCAGTTTGCAGCGAACATCCATACCGAGTATATTGAGGTTATCCTGAAATGGCAGTGGCGTGCTCTGAATAGTGCGATGAGGAAGGAAAGTAGAGAGCCAGCATTTACCAGCAGGAACTCCGAAGCTCATCCATCACAAGGAACGCGAATGCGGCGCCCCTGCAAGAAGCTAGCAACCCAATTGCACAGTCTTGGAGGCAGACCGAAGGTTGGTAGTTGGCTAAGAAGCGATTTGTACCAGACTCTATGGAAAGCTTTAGCGATGTCCAGGCTAATAGCCAGTGACTCACCATGCTTGTCCATAGCCTCACCCCAAAGATAGGTTATATACCGCAGAAGATCGTTTCGGCCTAAAACCTTATTGCCGGTCAGTGATCCCCTAGGTGACGCATGAGCTGTGTGTTGATGAGGTGCTCAAAAACTTTACACAGCACTTAGGTGACGGCTATGGGTCGATAGTTGGCTGGGTCTGAGCGTTCTCCCTTCTTGGGAATCGGCTGTATATTCGCCTCTTTCCACGCCGTCGGCACTACTGTACCCGAAATGTGGGAGAGTTAGTACAGCCGCGTGAGCATTGTAGACAACTCCGCTGCACATTTTTGAAGAACCACCGCTGGTATACCACCCGGACCACTGGTTTTCCGGACATCGAGTGACTGCAGTACTGCACGGACGTCGCCTTGCCTGATACGGATATCAGGCATTGCGTGGTCACTGTTGGGTGGTCGGTGGCTGCATACCACAGTCCTCAATTCGGGAGTTGGTCGTAAATAGATTAACCAGAAAAATTGTTTTCTCTTGCGGCTCATGGGCCAGGGATCCATCAGGGTTGTGCAGGGGGACGGGGGAGGGGCGGGGGCAGGGTAGCTGGGCTGCCGGGCTGGTAGAATTTAGCTTGCACGGCTCTGGCCAGTACCCAGTAGCCACGGCTGCCCGTGGGATGCACCACTAGGTCTTGACCAACCTGTGCTATGCGCTGGGTATTTTGCAGACCCTTTGCTTTGTTGTACGCTGCCTTAAGTACCCTATGTTGGAATCGTTGTGCCTTACCTTACCCAAGCGCGAAACGCAAACTGTTTATGATAAACAGCCTCTGCTCACGCCCGAATCAAGGGCGCACTCCGCGGGCACCGGTGACATCAGTGTATGGGATATAGTACTCCATACCCAAAACTGATCTCACGGACGACAGCAGTTGCACTATCCAATGGGTCTTTACCTACAAAACAGCGTTCAACCCAAAGGATAGACGCAAAATAGTCACGCAGTCCATCCCAGTCCGCTGACGAGTAGTGCCAGAGACGCCGATTTCCCTGCACTGGTCGTGGGGTGCTATTAAAAGCCCCTTGGAACCCCCAAAAATACCTACTCAGCGTTCGGAAACCGCTCCTTCGCCTCATCTGCCGCCTGACTCAGACATTCAAAGAATAGTGTGGTCTCGGCATCTCCGGTATGGCAACGGTAACGGCACACATAGATTTGTCTCGTACAGCTATGGTCTACGTGTACCCACGGGACAGAAAAGGATGGGTCCTCAAGGCAGCGCAAACGACGACAACAAACATCCGCCCTAACAAACACGCACTCCCCGGTTTTGGCACGAAAATTTTCCTTTGGAACATGGCCGGGGTAGAGCAGGCAGGTGTCGTCATGCGGCATATTTGTGTCTCCGTCAGAAAGAGCGTGGCTGGTTTCGCCGTCTCTAGTTGTTGGTGGACGGCGTTGAAGTTTGCATGGAGCCCACAGATGTTAGTAGACTCCACCTCAAAAAGCGAGCTAGTGGGAGAATAAAGAGCCGCTGTGTTGCCATAATCTCTGATATGTACTGCCATGGTAGGGGGTAAGAGAAGGCGTGAAAAAAGAGGTGATTGTCGTGGCAGCACCGCGTGACAAAGCGCAGGAGATTGGTTTTATCTGTGGTTGTGAGGCGGCATGGCGAGAGCCGACGAGCCGAACGGAAGGTGCCTCCCCTCCTGAATATATGGTCGGCGGGTTCCCACATCCGGTCACCAACCTGTACGACGAACCATTTTAGTATTATGCGCGGCCTGGTGAGGCAGTCTCCCAGGGTGGTTAGCCCCAGTTGAGCCTCTGTACCTACTATGCCGCGAGCGGCCCGCGACACCAGTTTCTACGGGTCTCCCTGCTCGGCGGGTCACCCCGCACCATCCCCACCAAACTACGCCAATACCCACTGGTCCCACTAATGCTGCGACTACCACCACCTCTGCCCGGCTATGTACTTGCTGACTCCTGAACGCAATTCAACCGAGGTTGCTACCCACCCGGTCAAAATTTATGACAAATTTATTCCATCAAATTTCTACCACCAGTAGTTTTAACGTATTTTACGCCGCATCCTTCGATTAGACATTTCTTTCGTTCAAGTAATCAAAATAAATAACTATATATTTTGTTCTTTCTCTTATGACCCATTCTTTACTTGAAAACCCTAAAATAATTAGGAGCAAAGCTGCGAAATTACCAATAACTTAGCCCACTTTAAGTTAGCAATCGTTTAAATAAATGCATCACTCTCTGAACAATTACAATTTACAAGCAAGTTGTGACGTGCTTAGTTCAAGTGATGCCGACGCGGGTAGGTACGTGTCGCTCTGGATTAAACCGGTTTATTAAGGTTTTAGTATGGTTCCCATTCTGGTTTCGCTCTGAATGAAACCTTTACAAAAAACAGGTTTAACCTTTATTAACCGGTATTTTCTAAACCGGTTTCAAGCCCTGCTTTCCACAGTGAAAAAATTGTCAGTTAGATCGACTACTGTGCTAGAAGTACTAATACAAATGTTTAGACCAACATGTGCTAGTGCCAAGTAAGTGAAAAGTATTTACGTATACAGAATTTATTCCTATTGCAAAAAATGAGTATATACAGTTAAAATTTTTGGATTCCTTTCAATTTTTTATTTCAAGCTTAGAAAAGACGCCAAAGCCCGCGCTAAAACAATGCAAATGATTTGATTTGATTTTATAAATTTCCGCTTTCGTTTTCCGGATGAATGTCAATAGGGATGTGTCCAACTGTCTGTAGTCGTCGCGTTATTAGTAATACTGCTTATTGTCTTAGGTTTTCTCAAAATATACGTATAGCAAATTAGTATATTGCATAAATAAACTGAAACTCTGACTATAGTGCATTGAATGGAATCTATTTATTGCCTAAGTCGTTTCATAGTTTCTGCATGTCAGTAAAACTTGATTTATGATTTTAATAATTTTAAGGAATCATCTAATCCGCCTTGGAAAAAAATGATATTCTGCTCACAAAAAATATGGCATGGTTTTGTTTAACTGGCACAGATTGCAATAATGTGCATCTTATTTTTTTTTTAATAGATCATAGATACAGGGTAAACTAATTTCGACGTGGATGGTATATTATTGGGGACTCTGCCTCACAATAGTGAAGGCCCGCAGATTTTGGCGAACAATTTGTAAGGTAGAATCATAATGCACATTAATATACCACTAAGCGTACATTCGACGAACGCCTACGCTGGATAAACTCTAGTGCGAACAAGCTCTAAATCGACTAAATATTTAACATAAAAGACATATTCTAAAATAAAGAAATAAGATTCCCTATGGAGGCTTGCAATCATTTGCAGTAAAACTCCTTCAAAAAGGATTTCAATATCACTATAATATAAAATTAAGAAATATCATTATACACAAAAAAGGTGCAGCACCTGACCTACCAGCGCTTATCAGAATTTAATGGAATAATTAGTAGTTTTGCCAGCCATGTTTGCAACCGTTCACATTAATATTATATTCGTAACAAACCCATAGAAAAATTTACACAAATCAGTACATGGTCACAAGTAGCCCCAGTCTTCACTGTGGCATCTCAGCAGTTCAGTTCAAGATCAGGCAGACGCCCCCGGGGGAGCGCTACAACAAAATTACCACAGAAGCCACAATAAAGACTGGGGCCGGCCTCGAAGCTGTGTGAGCATATAGCAACCCTATTAATATACACTTATTTCCACACCGCACTAGTGACTAACAATCGAGTTCTGTTACATAGCACAATTTAAGATTGTCTCAGTGCTTTATCGAGTCCTTCTACACGTTAGACACTTTGATACTCGTAAATTTACACTTTACACTCGAGTCAACTGTAAAACGGACACTAATAAATAGCGCACACTGACGTTACGGTCGTGTTAATCAGATCCGCCGTCATCGGCGTCTTCTAGGAAGCTGAATTTATTAGATCCAACAAAATTCTGTGAAAGAAAAAGAGCACAATTAACACAAGTTTCTAAAGACAATAGAATACGAGCGCGGGTTGAGGTCAATATATACACACCGGTTTCTCTTGTTCCTTCATCTTAGGCATGGGCTTCTCTTCAATGTCCTCGTCGTCGCGGTCGCGACTGCGGCTGCGGCGTGCGCGACCGTTGCGCTCTTCCCTCGGCGCGGGGCGCTCGTCTCTTGGCGCAGGGCGCTCGTCTCTAGGCGCCAGACGCTCGTCGCCGTCGCGATCCCGCGGCGAGTCCACTCGGCGGTCGCGGTCTCGCGGCGACTCCACTCGGCGGTCGCGGTCCCGTGGCGAGTCCACTCGGCGGTCGCGGGACCCATTTCTCGAGTGCTGGCGACGCTCTCGTGAGCCGTCTCTGTCGTCTCTATCATCGCGCGAGTCACGTCGCTCGCCCGAGCGGCTGGGGCGCTCGCGTCTCTCGCCCGAGTTATCGCGACGGCTTCGCCTGTCGGGCGAGGCGCGGTCGCGTGAACCGTCGCGGCGGGGACGCCAGTCCCCGGAGTAGTCGCGCTTGTCGCGTCGCTCGCCCGAGTGGTCGCGGCGGTCGCGCTCGTCCTTATAGTCGCGGCGGTCGCGGTCGTCCCTGTCGCGTCGCTCCCTGTCATCTCTATAATCGCGTCTGTCATTGTCATCTTTAGAATAATCGCGTCGGTCCCTGTTGTAAGCCCTCGGTCCGTCTCTACCGCGGTCATCTGTAAATAACCCGTGTATTATTATCAGACGCAAAGGAACAGTGAATATATAAAGAGTTTTTATATTTGCCTACATACCACGTTTGGATGCAGCCGGGCGACGGTCGCCAGAATGGTCATTCTGTAAAAGTGAAATTTGATATTATTGTCTGTGTCCAAATATCATATCATACACAACAAGCGTAACAAGTAATATCAACTGACCCTTCTTCCCCAGCGTTCCTTCTCTTCACCTCCACGTCTTGCTTCTTCTTCCTGTTTACGAAGTCGTTCTTCTATTTCACGCTCCCTTTAAAGTGTCGAAATCATAATTAATTTCGTCGAAATTATAAATAATAAATTATAATGAAAGTGGTATACCTATTTTATTAAAAAGACGTAAATTTAAACAAAACTGTGTTCATATAATACTTGTATAATTATTAAATGTAGGTATAGAGCGACCAAGTCTAGCATAAGGCATGAGCCGGTGTCTAGTTAACCAATTTCATCTAGCACATGTACACAGCCGCAAATATCAACTGTCATGATATCTTGCTAGTTATAGATAAATGTGCATAAGCCAGTCGTTCACTTATAAGTAGCTATTTACTAGAACAATCATACATCACTAATCTGCAAACTTATATTGTACACCTTGAATGTCATATGATAATACTGAAGTATACTCTTATTATGGAGACCAATGTTTACTGTTTAACGAGTTACATTGCCGTTTAGTTTAAAATCTTACTTTAAAATTAACAGTGCAGTTAAAGTACCGGTCAGGTATAAAACAGGTTGCACGATTTGATAGTTACAATGACGTCATAACTTGACGTTAACTGTAACCGGGCACGCTCGGTCGGTTAGGGTTAATTGTTAACATGAAATTCTATCATAAAGATAACCGAGCTACTACGGTACGGTAGCTACGGTGCAACACATTTAGCAGAAACATTAGAATCAATGTTACTGTTAATGTTAAATTTGACGTAAACGCTCACTTTAACAGGTAGTTGGTGCAACTAAGGCTTAGTTATGAAACTTTTTCACACATAAAATGGTCTCCAGTACATATTATATTTTTCTGAAGTATCTTTATTAGATAACTAGGAAGAGATATTTGGTACCTAATCAAATGTAGTACTCACTTGGCTGCAGTGTCCACGGGTTTGGCAGCTCCGAAAACCTTCTCAGCGGAGACAGGTTTGGGTGCTTGTTTATCAGTCTGTTTGTCAGTAGCCTTGTCATCGAGCGCGGCTCCATCGGCCGGTTTTGTAGGGACTTCGGTCTCGCGAGGCACCGTACGCGGCAGTAAATTTAGTTTTGGGCGTTCGCGCGGTTTAGCATCTGAATAGAGAATAAATGATTAAAAAAGTGAACATTGTATACATAAAGAAAATTAATATTCAAGTTAAAAAAAATCAAAATCTATGCAGAGATGTTGCTAGAATGTTGTTTTGTGTTAATTTGCTGCTTGATCAATCAGATACTAAAGAATATTCTTGTCTATGGTTTTTGATTTAACTCCTGAATTTCTTATAGCTCATCAAAGTATATTAACATTGTGATCGTTTTTAACATTAGATCAAAGCAAAATTAATGAAAACCATTATTGTGAGAATTGGCCCTCTTTTCATCTGAAAACCTGATTGATTTTGACTTTTAATTCGATTTTATTAGTAATTAATTTGACAATGAATCTAGATTTAGGTCTCAGACGACGATTATATTGCTAAAGATTCATTTTCCTCGATGGGACATTATGAAAAACATACCTTCTCTGGGTGCATCACGTTCACGATCACGGTCGCGGTCGCCAAAACCTCTGCCACCAAATCCTCTGCTGTCTTCTCTTCGGCTACAGTAGAATGGATAAAAAAATACAATAAATTGTTAGGCAAATGGGAAATTTTATAACTGACTTTATTTTTGGATCAGATATAATAGGGACCTCTATAACATATTGCCGTTAATCAGCCAGTTAGAGATTAAATGATCTGTTTCCTAGTGTAATTAGAGTAAGTTCCCAGCAGATTAGAATTTGGGCCCACCCCCCATCTCTTCCCATGGGACGACTAAAGGATGGGGCTGATAAACATCAGATAATTAAAACTCACTCGAGCTCAAGACAAAAATAGTGCTCGGAATATTGCAATACACTCGCTCCCTAGGGAACTGAATATAATGGATTTATGAAATGTGAGTGTTAATTCACCGCTGCCTAACCCTCCGGGGATAAAGGTGTTATTAGATGCTAGTGTATGCTGGGAGAGTATATATCTTGTAAGATATAATTTGAAAGATGATGATCAAAAAAATTATGTTTTTTTTTACATTTATTATACCGTTTTTCCCTTACAATTATTTCTGGACATTATTATTTTTTGAACATTTTTATTTATTTGACATTATTATACCGAAGGCATACATATGTAAACCATATATGAAAGCTGCAAGTTGGAAGTTAAAATACATAATTGCAGAAAAAGTGTTAGTGGGTTCTACATGTTTGTGTTTATATTTAACTAGCTGACCCGCGCGACTTCGTCTGCGTCACCCCGTTTTTGCAACATTTTTCATTCCTGCTCCGCACCTGTTAGTCGTAGCATGATGTTATATACATATATAACCTTCCTCTTTAACCATTCTGTCTATTGAAACAAATCGCATCAAAATCCGTTGCGTAGTTCTAAAGATTTAAGCATACAAAGGGACAAGAAAAATAGGGACAGAAAACGCGACTTTATTTTATACTATGTAGTGATAGTGATCTATTACATTAGCGAAATAAATAAATGTGGGTATAGAGCGACCAAGTCTAGCATAAGGCATGAGCCGGTGTCTAGTTAACCAATTTCATCTAGCACATGTACACAGCAGCAAATATCAACTGTCATGATATTTTGCTAATTATAGATAAATGTGCATAGGTCAACTGTATCATTTGGAAGCAGTTACACACTGAAGCAATCATAATTGAACAATTTGGGAGTGTACAAGGATAATATTGTAATGGGAAGCGAATCAAATATCAAATGCTTCAATCATAGACAGCTTACGTCATGAGTGATGACTTTTGTAACAATATTATTTGTATGTGGGCTATTTCACCCATTTGCCCCTTGTAACTACTGACGACTTTCCTATGACAACCCGGAGGGTCATACATATAAATATTTGCACTGAGCGGGAATCGAACCCGCGCTTGCGGCTTAGCAGTTGCGTTCACTACCGTAACGCCACAGAGGTCGTAACATATTTTATCTAACTTATGGACCTGTTTTAATGAAAACATATAGAAAATTTTCTAGACATTATACAGAACAATTTGATATATTTGGCCGCAAACGCATGAAAAGCCTCATCAACAAAGCCATCCAAAGATAATCTTCATATTGACTTTTATTGTCACATTTTTATTCTAGGACATTGTACATAATGCCACCCAGACCCATGGTAAGCATGGCTTAACTACCTTAGGTTATAGGTTCTAGAATGCAGATATTTTTTTGTAAATGCATACTTATTGCACATAGAAACATATCATTCATAGTTATGCACATAAATATTTGCACTGAGCGAGAATCAAACCCGACTGCGTAGCAGCGTCGATATTTACCTGAATCCTCCACCACCACCATCGCGTTCCGCAGTCCGGAATCCATCGCGACCTCCATAGCCGCTGCGTTCAGTGTCACGCCCACCAAAACCACTACGTTCTCTGCCCCTAAAACAATCACCGGACAAACAATTATAAAACTACTCTATGTAATAAATAAAGAGGACTCTATTCAAGGACATTCTATAGTACCCTACTTTTTCCATACATACATGTTTTTTTCTTATACATACATATTATACATATAAACTTCCAGTCCAATGGATTCACTCAACTGGCTACACAAGCAAATTATTGTATCTAGACTAAGTAAATGGTTGTAAATAGACGAAAAAAAAAAGAGAAAATAGCTGAGGTTCTTCAGAAGACTCTGAGTCTTCTTAGGACGGGACTGCGTTACTAACTGATGGTCCATACGCTAAACTAACCTATAATATGGTATGGTCTATACCGAATAAATCCCTGGAAGAGGCCAACATGAGAGAACCAGGATCAGATTTCCACCCGGGCAGAACCACGGTCGACAAATAGTATAAGGAATACATACTCTCCACCAAATCCTCTGTCACGCCCAAATGAATCTCGTCCACCATATGGAGTTCTGGCTGGCTCAGGGGGCGCTGGACGGTCGCCATCGCGCCAACCGCCTGGACGATTGTCTGCACTTGCTATACAAATGTAAAGGCACCTTATTAATTGTTTTTATTAAATAAGTCTAGCAATATGGCGTTAATACTGGTATACTCAGTTAAGAAGTTATAAGTAGGAGCCAACCAAAGACTAGTCTGAATTGAGTTATAGCGATGCTACGTCACAGATTGAACTAAAACAGCCGGTCACAGGGAACTTCCAAGGGCTGAATGGCGAAGTCTCGTCCATAGGAGTCCTAGACAGAGCCAGAGAGCCCGAGTTTCTGGTGTCCCTGCTATCGCTATGTGCGATACCGCCAGCTAGACGGTTGAGTACTCACAATGCACTCGCGACCTTTACTCAGACCTTCCCGAGGCGAATGGAGTAATGAGATACAATAGTTGATCCAAAAATAAATCAATAAATACTCTTCAAAGTTTTGGGGTAATAAAGGTAATCCTTAATTGAATTTGGTTCAATTGGGATTACTTTCGATGTTATCAAGTTGTCTAATTCCTAAAAGTGAATGTTTGGATACAACTAGGTGATCTTATACTCTGTCTGTGCGCCCCAAATGTGACATTACAGTTGGCTCCAACTTAGAAACTCTTATCATCATTGCAAATTAGGAATATTGCATTTTTTTAATACCACTTAGGTGGCAGAAAAGCATACGGCCCACCTGATGGAAAGCGGTCACCTCGGCCTATGGACGTTAGCAACACCAGGGGTGTTACACTCATTCTGCTTACCCTGTAGAAACCTTGTAATGCCCTGTTATGATTTATATTTATACACAAAACAAACAGGACATGTGGTATACATCTGTAGTAATATTTAAACCTTATCCTGCAAATATTACCTGCGGTGATTAAAAAAAACGTTATTAGTTCACACTTACAGTCCCTTTCACGGTCTCGTTCCCTGTCGCGGTCTCTTTCGCGCTCTGGATTCCGCGGTCTCGACGAGTCCGGCATGGCGCGCGGACCCGACCGCCAGTCGCCCATGGTGCGTTCAGGATCATAGTCCCTAAATATTACAATAACAGTGAATTAAATGTATATGATACAACTTACAAGCATCCCGTAAAACATTGATGAAAATAGATTGGGACAGGAAAAAGATACCATACAAAACTGGATTTGAACCCGCGACTCCTTTTTGGAATCTATATATTTAGGTACAAGTTGCTTTAAAATTTTATGGCGTCGATAAAAATATTCGAAAAGTTGATATGAATCCATACTTCATTTCATAGTAATATAGATAAATACTTATCACATCAAATGTATAATCCTCCCGGCGCATAATAATAATAGTAATAGCCAGGATTACCCTTATCGGGATAATCACCATAAATCATGGAAAAATATATCAATAACAGTAAACCTAAAAAGCATACATATTTTTACATAAAACATTCCTCAAGGTTCTGTAAATTTGTAATTAATATTTAAGTTTTATGAGTGAATGTAAACCAAAACAAAAAGTACGAAGGAATTACCTTCAGAAATGTAATACGTCAGAAGTTATTTTTTTTCAATGTTCATTTTTTTTACATTGAAAGAATGCATTTGAAAGTCCATTTACCATCTATAACTACATTGTTTTCTTTTCTTTCTTTACATTCAAAAGTACATTTGTTATCCATTTTGCAGAATTGCACACCCAAACCAAACTTTAAGTACCTGGAATCCTTTGTGTCCCTTTTTCATAATGGTTTTTAAGATAATGTATGCAGACACAATTAGGAAAAAATTCTTTTGTATCCCTTCTCGACAATAGTTTTCTCTATAATTCATACAGACACAATTAGTAAAAATTTCCAAAGTAAATTTGTGGCGTAATAAAAAAAATATTTATTGTTTCCACCCAGAACACCATGGGCCGAACACACGTTCTGACCACGTTTCTTGTGGGCCATTTTGTCAATTTACCCATTTTTTCCTTTAGGCAATTTACCCATTTTTTCCCTTAGGGAGTTTGTGGTTCATCCAACTCGTCTACAGAGATGTACAAAATACTTTTAGAAAAGTATTTAAATACAAAATGCAAATACTTTTATAATATAGTATTTCAAATACAAGATACAAAATACTTTTGACTTTTGTATTTAAATACTAAATACAAAATATGTATTTTCAAAATACTTTATTGAAATAAAATACTTTATGGTAAAATTACTGGTTTTCTTTATTCATTTAAAGATTTTAAAATCACAAGCTCTTCAAAAAGAGCATCTGACATGTTGCGTCTGTGTGAACGCATAATCATACCGGTTTTTTATAAATATATTTTTCTATTTCTGTATTTTTATTTGTCATTTATACATTCATAATCACTTAAATACGAATCTTTAAAATAATGTCTTATAGCCTACACGGCATATTATTATTGTTTAAATACAATTTGTTTTGGCATTTTTTTAAAGACATTTCGAGCAAACAACACAGAAATAATGAAATAGCTGTCAACACTGCAAAACGTAACAGTGACTTTGAGAATTGTCAAGAGGGGTCCCTCATATATTATTGGTCAGGTTTTATATGCATTTTGTTTCATCTGTCATTTTGCGCATAGAAGCTGTTGCGCCACTAGTGGGCGTTTTTTGTTTTTACTGAATCGCGGAATGCTTCAGAAAAATGAAGCTAAGAATAAAAAAGTATTTTGTATTTTACAAATACAAAATACGTCTCGAAAAGTATTTCAAATAAAATACAAAATACTTTTTAAAAAAAGTACTTAAGTACAAAATCCAAAATACGTATTTTGTATTTTGTATTTGTATTTTAAATACAAGTATTTCAAATATGCCACAACTCTGCTCGTCTAGCACCGCGCCATGTAAATCTGTACAAACAACTACAAAAAGTATTTACCTTTCCCGATCGGAGCGGTTGCCCCTGCCCATCCGGCGGTCGTTATCCTGTGTAGATACTTCTATTCTTATCCGCCTACCGCCTATTGTCTAAAATACAAAACAATCGATACACAATGCTCTTTTCATAAAATTGGGATTGGGAGTCGTGTAATAAAAAAATGGTTTAAATGTGCTTCTAGGAATGGAACTGTTACAAAAAAGAGGGTTTTTAAACTCATCTGTTTGACAATACTATTGTGTATATACCAATTTGTCTTTCACATTTTTGCAAGGTGTACTTAAGTAATTTATATTCCAAACTTAAGCTTGACCCAACTTTAAAGTAGAAAAGTTAGTAAAGTTAAAATTTATAACGATTTTAGCCTCTTCCCTAAAATCAATCACTATTCTCCAAAACTAGGACTTAAGTGATGAAAGAAATTAATGGTCCCTTTTTAGTTGGTAAAATAGACATACATTAAGTAAAGTATATATTACTTGTAGTTTAACATGAAAATATTACTTACGAGATCAGGCATATTCATGGCATTGATAAGTCCTTCTCTTTCTTCAAAGTCCACACAACCAAACCCTTTGAGGCGGTCGCCTTCACGTGGCAATCTCAGGTTGGTAATCTGTTAAATAATAACTTTGTTAGCAATCTTCGTATATATATCTAATATATCTTACATACATAAATTTTAGACTTCCAAAAGTGACTTTAGTGGATTATATTATACAAAATACAGTCATACATTATACTCCTGTTTATGCTTAATATCTTTTAGGAGGCATAAAAAGGTAATCCAAGAGTTGACCCTGAATTTATATAATTAGGCTCTGTGGGTAAGTTTGCAAAAGCAAAGGTCTGCTGGAAGAGAACTCATTGTGAGTTAAGCTCGCCTTTGTACATGATTCTTGCAATCTTCTATGCATTGTCTCTGTACATTGTGTGTGAAATAAAGGATTGATAAATTTTGGGTATTACATTAAAAATCTTCAGAGTTGGCCATTTGTGAAGCAAAATGGTCATTGTTCTTAAAGGTTTTTGAAGGTAATGCTTCATTACCTTCAAAAATCATAGGCCATAAATCAGTGCTATTACAGCATTTTAGCAGTTTTTCTTTAAGTGTTAATTAAACAAAGAAAAAGGCTTATTATTGTCCAAAGCAAATAGCTTTATTGATGCCTTGCTCCATATAATCAATAAAATTTAATGGCTTTATAGTTTATATTTTAACTAAATAATATTCATAATTTATAGGCTTGAAATGCTTTAAAACCGTGGACATAATTACTATCATCATTACCTTAACTACACCATTATCATGAGACTGCTCAACAATACTGTGAAGAAATATGTATTTTTTTTTCTGAACAAATTTATCAAGATTGAATACTAAAATATTTATTCAAACCTATTTACCGATAAAGAACATTCGTTTTCAGACAACAATGTGATGGAAAAACCTTGAATTATAAGTGTTAGTGTCTGAAATAGGATTTTTACCATAATTTGAATTGCAAACTATTGCAAAATAAAAAACATGACGAAATACATGTTTTTTAGGGTTCATACTTGGGTTAGTTTTTAAAACTTGATAGCAAATAACATTATTTTGATGTTGTTCCTAGTAATATGTGAATAATCACATTCATCTTTATGTAGCTTAGCTAAGTCATGTTCAACCAGGAGTAACTATGGACTGGTCATTTCTTGAGAGGAATTATCTATGAAGGAGAATTATCTATGTTCTAAAAATAATAGTTATCCTGGACAGACCTTCCATCCACAATGCTGCAAACCCCTTTGTCTCAACAATGGTTGTTAGAGATAGTCATATTAATGTAAGTAGTCATATTAATGTAAGTAAATTGCATCTATGAAGATTTGTTCTTTTTATTAATAAAAGAATATTAGTGTCAAGGAATATTTAACTGAATATAATATGATACATATTCAACATCTGAAAGGGTTCAGGAGAACCCTGAATGATGTTGAATGTGTTTCATATCTATATGAAACAGTGATTAGGTGTTCATAAGACTATAATGTAATAATAATGATCATAAATTATGAAGTAAATTAACAAGCATTGGCAACAGAGGTCAGAGTCGAAGAAATTGCGTTATAACAATGTCAGTAGCACATCAGTAGCCTGTATGATAAAAATAAGTTGTAAATTATACATATCCGTACCTTGAGTCCTGTAAACAGTTCTGTAATAGCACTCTCGTCAACATCATAAGGCAGGTTGGAGATGTGTGCAGTGTAAGGTGGTCTGCGTGGGATGGATTCATCGTCAACAGCCAGCCCACCGCGTGCTGCTCGTGACGCAGATGGCAATGTGACCACTGCGCGTGACCGTGTTCCATAGCCTCCATATCCAGGTTCAGCTAGCCAAACATAATGTTATTATAGAAGGTTGTTTTATTACATTTGCATTACAATTTCTTTCAGATATGTACTTGATCTATAATTATCATTTGACTCAATTTGAAACACTAATTTATTTACACGTTAATGAACCAATTACTGTATCAATAAAAACCAATTATGTGGCTATTTATACAATGATAAAATGTATCTAGTACTTCAAATTACTTTATCAATTAAATGACAATATGTTATTCAATAATGTAGGAATTTTTACATCGTAAGAATTAAATGAAAAATTATGTTCAAAATTAACTTAACAATGAAGTATTTTTTATATACCAGGTATGACATTAAGTAAATGTTGTTTATATTAAAACTTAAGAACCCTCAGAAGAATAGGGAGCAAGTCAATGAAAGACTAGTCTGAATTGAGTTGTGACCGTAGTCATCTCGTAAATTGTACTAAAAAAGCTGGTCACAGGGGTTTCCAACAGTATAATATTCACGTCTTAGCCTAGCCCCACAGGCCTGGCATCCCTGACTAAACATTACACCGTAATTTCTGGTTCCCCTGCCTTCCTTGTGAGGGAAGCATCCGGCTAGAATGTATTTTAAAACACAAAGACCCTTACTCAGACCTTCCCGGGGCGAAGAGAGCGACAGGCGATCTGTGTGTGCGCCCCAAGTACGAGATTAACATTGACCTGCCATTACCCTTTATATCATCACTGGGTTGACCAATGTATTGTAATAAAAAAAAAAGCTATGTAACATGAATTCAAATTATTACTTACGTTCCTCTTCTACAGAGTCAGCCCAGTTGTTAGTGGTAGAAATAGTCGTTGGCTCTGCAATAATGTCTGTGATATTGGCTTTGATCCATTTTGATTTTTTAGATTTCTTGCCTGCTAGAACAAAATTGAAAATTGAATACCAAGTGCTGGCAATAACAATTTTAAAGGGCAACTTGATGAATAATGATGACGCATTGTAAGTGAACGACCTACTCCGATTTTGGAAAGCGGTTATCCGCGGACATATGAAAGGACAATTAGCATTTTGTAACACATCTGTTCAAGTTCATTTTTCTCACCTTTTCAGAAGTTACCGAAAATGACAATTACAACGTTTTATCGAGTAATACGAATAATAAAATTATAGAGAATGTTGAGAAATGTGGCCACGCGGTAAATCCAAATGTCCGCAAAGGTGAAATGATGACACGTTAGCATTATTAGATAACATTTTACAGGTTCCAAAATGCATAAATTTGAAAACTGATTTATATGCAGACTAAATTAAGTATGAAAATATGAGAATAAATATTAAAATAAAGCAAAAACCAGATATTTTTTCACGTGACAAAATTACTAGAACTAACCTGTAGCGGCCATATTATAAGGCTGGGGTCAGTGTTGCCACTGACTGATGAGTGAAACGTCCCGGCACAGACAAATAAGAGATGCTATGCACTCGGTTCACAAAATGAAACTAAAGTTGTGCTGTCTCTGTGGGCACGAGGCATACATAAACAATAGTGTCGTACTGAGCGGAATCGACTAATGTGCGTTTATCGATTTTTAATTTGTTTATAAATGACTATAATCAACAACACTGTCATTATAATTTAATAAAAACCTAATTTATATAATGAAATTTAATTGAAAAACCCCTGGGTTTCACGCAAAGGCTGGGTTTCGAAAAGGCAGTACCGTGGACAACATACGAGCCATTCGGCATATTGTAGGCACATATAGTACCGCCACTATGTAAGTAAGCACTAAGGGCGGAGGATAAGGAGCCGTGGCGCGCATTGGGACTATTGGGAGTGACCTATGTCTAGCAGTGGACTGCGATAACCTCAATCAATCATTGAGGTTACTCAATGTTTAATAGTACGTAATATTTTTATATTGACTTTTGAGCAGTAATAAGGTAAATCAGATACAAAATTAAAAAAACGCAATAACTTCTTGAAAAATTGTTGGTAGTACCTATATATCTAAAAAGGAGCTGAACTGTTATTCATGATTATGCTACTTGATATAAATAAACATACACTTATAGTTTTAAACTAATGTAAGGGGGCTTCCTCTGATCTTTGGGGTTCTAACTACCAGATACCTACTGTTATATAACGGCACGCTTTTATCTCAGAGTAGGGACGTAAAATATTTGTGGTTCTCATAATAGTCAAGACGTCAAAACTAAAGAAGGAGATAAAGCTAGCGACCACGAAAACATTTTGGGTAATTTACGCGTTTATAGCCGCATAATTCCTAAGATTGTAAATGTCGGATTCCCAAAAGCTAGGAGGATTTCTATAGTCTTCGAGAAAATAATGAAATAAAATATACGCTGCACTAGCCACTAATGGTGACGACATGTTCACGCAGTGTTCGCAAGAGGGCTATGGAGCATGCGTGTTTCTATGGAGATGCGCGTACCGTCTCCATCAGAGCAAATGCACGAGGGCAGAGCGCAAGAGGAGGCGCATCTCATTGATGTATCGTCTTTTTATGTTCATCAACATAATAACATAATTGATTGCCCATCTCATAACTGATAAATAATGATAAATTCATTATTTAGGGGGTGTGAGATCAGATTTTTTTTTTAAAGAATATTAGTAAACAAAATTACTAATATGCCCTGTAACCTCTCCAGGGCAGCTCAATGACTTATGTTAGGAGTGAGTTCACGTCAAATAAAAATGAAATATCCTCATTGCAACAATCGTATGGGAATTAGTAAGAAACGTGAATAGTTACAGTGAACCGGTTAACGCATGCGCATCTCTAGTTAACCGTACAACAATGGCTGCTGCATGGCGCGCAATTCAAACAGAGAAGCGCGCGCGCCGCATGTGCCTAATAAAAAAAAATAAAGATCAGAATTCTCTGAGCCTTTTCCCAACTCAGTTGGGGTCGGCTTTCTAGTCTAACTAAGATACGGCTGAACTTCAATATTTTCCGTGAAGCGACTGCCATCGGACCTTCGAAGTTCTGTAGTTAGGCTAGTCGGACTTTTGAGGGCTCCATACTACCTATAACGACTGCCATAGATATTCGTATGGTATCCGGGACCGACGCACAGTGGCAGATTCCCATAGAAGCATGGTGGACAAAATTATTTAGGACTTGGGATTATGTGTAAACGATGCCTTGACTTATGTTTTATCATAATTAGTGAAAAAAACTAAAAAAATAGTTAACCCTTGTATAAAAAAAAACAACCAATGTAACTTGAACTCTCTGTACGTAGATTTACTATGACCATTGGGGTCAGCTTAGACTGGTAGGATACATAATTCATTTTATTGATTTTAATAACAGTAGAATGGTTATTTTCACATTCTTTTTAATTATGTGCTGATTATGGCTGAGGTAATTTACACAAGCCGATAAAATAATAACACAATATTGATCGAATTACCGGTTACTTAATCAGATTCTTCGAAACTAGGTAAACTGATATTTCCCAAAGTTTTTCAAGTCGTGACCACGGGTGCTGCAACGCACCCGAAACGTCGACAAAAGTAAGTGTTCAAAAATATATCGCGTGAAGTCCCGGAACTTATAAACACTATTTCCCAAAGACTCTTCACCACGAACTTTCCTAAGAAAATCCAACACTTTAGAACAAGTTACCGTACGTAATTGTTCTGGTACTAAATCCATCTCCAATACAATGAGTTTTGCATATTCCTGGATTCTTGGGTCCCGAGGAGCAACAGCACCAAAGTCAACATTTGGTATAATATTTGTATTTGCGCGCACATCAGTTAGGTCCCACCGATTTCTTTTGAAGATCGTGGAATCTAAAATGTCTTGCTCGGTTACCTGCGTTGCCTTATCAGAGGAATTTGACTCAAGTACAAGTGCAGGTTGTTTACAGCAAAGAGACGATGAAGAAGACTTTCTTTTCTTAAGCACAGCTCCATGGCTTCACTGTTCAACCAGTCAATACCTACGGAAGTCAAAAAACGTTCGTAACACTTTCCACTTTGCAATCATTTTTCATTTAACTTGGTGGAATTTCGTGCTATCACCATCTTTAAATGCCTGATAGACTCCTCAGTAGCATCTTTTAAATCAAATTTTCTTATCATATATTCAAATAACTGTGAATTCTTGTCAGTTTTAGGGTGTTTCATCCATTCATCAAAAAATTCTTTTGTCGGTAGGTAAATAATGTGTTCTGAAAAATTTTTAAAAAAGTATGATGTACACCAGTGTGCTGTTTGTAATTATTATTTTTTTAAATACCACGAATGTGGCTATAATGTATAAAAAATACAGCCCGGGTACAAGAGGGTACATGTAAGTTTCGGACTAAGAAACATAGAAGATGTAGAAAAAATTGAGTATCTCACGAGTTCCACTGTACATATCTCAATAACAGAACATGTTATAACACTTGTAATTTATAAATAAAATACTACTTACTAATCACTTCACGATTCATGTCAGATATTTTCAATTTTTTTATAAACGAAACTCCGAGATGTTGATGAACACGCAAAACGAAATCGACAATTTATTGCGATTTCCACCCACTTTCTGACTTTCAAACAAATATGTTGAAAAATGTGAGGGTAATTGAATAAAAATTTTACCTGGTCATGACTAGCTATGGTGTTGGCTATCATTATAGCTAGTGCAATGGAAGAAAGTCGATAACCCTTTTTGGGAAGCATGATCGGGTCCAATCTGCCACTGTGCGACGGCTTAACGTGCTCTTTGATGCTATTCGACGAATGAACAGACCAGTGCAAATAGCTGGATTCATGCATGCAAATATTTGCACTGAGCAGGGATCGGACCCACGCCTCGAGGAGCAGTCGCGTTCAATACTACCTCGCTAGACTTTCCGCTAGACTATACTACCTCGTTAGAGAAATTCTCAATGAAGTATATTAATACGCATTATCATTATAAATGCGTATTAATATACTTCATACTATGTCTGTTATTGTAATATTATATAGTGTTGCATATTATAATAAAAGCCTTGTAAAAAAGGACTAACTTCGACTCAACCCCAGAAGGAAAGTCTGCGGCAGAACCTCGGCCGTCAAAATGCAGGTGTACCCTGTACGATTTCGCGGGTGAAATCAGCATATCCCTTGAAGTTTATAAATGCTCCATGCTTTGGTTCTTGAGTTACATTACAAGTAACTTAGCATATATAATCAAATTCTTTTCAAATATGAATTATTTTTTATTGTTTCTTTTTTATTGGATAATAAGTACTAATTACCGAGGTCCGACACTAAACGTGTAGGTACTTCTGTTTTAATTTTGCCACGAATTGATTATTTTATTTTCACTTTTATATTGATTTATGCTTTTAAATTTTAATTTTTTTTATTTTGTAAATTTCTGTTATTTTTGTAACAATTGTTTTCTTTTAAATGTCATAAAATTACTAACTGCCTACTATCCCTATTTATTTCCATATAATGTCTAAGGGGCTGCTGTGAAACATAACTTCGGGCCCGACCCACATGATACATAAACAATGGATGGGTTACCGTAAGGGTTGAAGCCGAACCGAAGAGCTCCGTACCATAATTATTCTGATACGATTTGGGTCAATTGACTTCCATGGAAGTTCCATATTGGAACCGATATACCAAAGCTTATATGTCATTATAGGTTCACGCACATCGGTAGTTTAATATCGGGGTTTAAATTGAGATTTTTCGATTACAATCACTTTGACGGCTTAGCCACTGAGCTATTACTGTTAGTGATTATCATCAATTACATAGTATAAAACAAAGTCGCGTTTTCTGTCCCTATTTTTCATGTCCCTTTGTATGCTTAAATCTTTAAAACCACGCAACGGATTTTGATGCGGTTTTTTTAATACATAGAATGGTTAAAGAGGAAGGTTTATATGTATATAACATCACGCTACGAATAACAGGAGCGTAGCAGGCATGAAAAATGTTGCAAAAATGGGGTGACGCAGACGAAGTTGCGCGGGTCAGCTAGTTAGTAATAAAATTATTACGTTTTATTGCAGAGAGATTTAACCAAACCCGAAGGTTTCGAATTGAAAAGTTCAAATATAACCAGGAACATCGCTAAAATGTAGAGGGCGTATCATCTTGGTCAGACTGTAGTCGCTCGCATAAAAGCCAAGGAAACGCTACTTCAAAGACTATTCAAAGTAAGCTTTAGATTGCAACATCAAAAGTGGTATTAATGGCCTGATTTTATTGATTTATTTATGCCAAATTTCACTAGTAAAATTTATTGATTACATTAGTATTACATTTAAAATGATTGATTTCAGTTTTTTTGGGTTCTCACGTTCACGGTTCACCTATGAAAGGAACTAATCTACCTTATTATTATTACATTCTTCTCAATCAATTAAGAATTCAGTTTAGTAAAACTCTAATCCAGATAATACCTCTTTTGGTCTGGTGAAATCAGAGTTAAATAGACCGTAAATGTGGTCACGGTAACCTTTTTTCAACAGGTGGGCCATGTGCTTGTTTGCCACCTAAGGGTGTAACCACATCAATCGACGCGGAATCGGCTGAAGCCGGTTAAAAAAGTCTTTATGCCGACGGAATAAGAGTGTTACTAATAGCTTTCGCATCGGCTCGGCTCGGCCGACACGACGCGGCATCGGCCGACGGCGAATCGAACCGTTTTTTGTCGATTAGCTGATCGCATCCGTACGGCGCTGAATCCAGCGGAACGTTTCCGCCTGCTGCCGAACAGCGCTGGAGACGGTCGAACGGCGTTGAACGGCAGTTGAATCAACCGTTCGCATGCCTTCATCTACGACGGTAGCCGAATGGCGCCGAAGACGGCCGATCGGCGTTGGGTAGCAGACTAATGAATCCGCTCGCGTGCCTTCATCTCCAAATGAAAGGCCAGAACGTCCGTACAGCTCAGAGTTAAACTTAAATCTGCGATGAAAGCATTTGTTGATATTTTCGGGGTCTCACACGATCACGACTGTCGACTGCCGAACGCTTGCGAACATCCGTTGCGACGGCTGTTTGGAGGTGTCGACTGCCGAACGTAATTGAACAGAGGCCGTGACAGCCATTCGGAGGAGTCGACTGCCGAACGTAAGTGAACAGCCGTCGTGACGGCCGTTCGGAGAAATCGACTGCCGATCGCATGTTAACAGCCGTCGCAACAACTAATCGGCGACAAGCCGAGTAGTGTGGTGATACGCACTCGGCTTAAGCCGATTCCGCGTCGATTAATGTGGTTACACCCTTAGTGGTATAAAAACACAGTAAATGATCTGTGGGTACCATGAAATAGAAAATTCACTGTTATGTACTGGCAAAAAAAATTTAACTACCCACAGTCCACTGTAAAGTGTTTACACTATTTACAAATAGTGAACAAAGGAAACCTTTACCATAGATTCTATACACCATCAATATATCGGTATCTAGTGACTGTGATCAATATTAGACGAGTATTATTACAAACTGGTCGTTTTTTTCAGTAGATGCTGTACTTAAAAATGATTTATAATTATTGACAGACTTATTGACGGACAATGACAGAAACGATGGTGCGGGTGGGTGACTGAGCGAATGACCACAGGCAGCGGCACCGCTCGCTCGCACCGGTGACTCGGACGCAAGCGGCAAGACGCAAGAACGCAAGTGCTCGCGAACGATATTGGAGCCGCGAGAGATAGATGGCATTCAAGTCGGGCGACGATGTTGTACGGACGCACGTTTTGATATTCCAAACGCGCTCACCTCGTTCGATACAAATGTTTCTATCGAAAGTTATCTGTTAATTTTCTTTTGAAGTCTTCACTCTTTGTATCAGTACGAGTGTTAGCACTAACAAAAAATTAAAACTCCCTTTTTGAAAGCAAAGTCGGTCTCCTTTCTAACGAATCGGTTGTGCTTGCCAATAAATTGAATTTTGTTACGAGGTGACGTATAAACTTTGTGCCGGTGATAACGGAAAATGGTGTGAATAGTGTCGTGTTTATGTTTGTGATGTGCGGTATAGTGTAGACGTGATTTGTTTACAATGGGGTACGCATCGAGTGGTGCCGGGCGAGCAGCGCACGAAGCGCTGCTGGCGCGCCAGGATGCTGAGCTCAGACTTATGGAGACTATGAAGAGGTCCCTCCAAGCTAAAATGAAAAGCGATCGCGAGTACGCTTTAGCGCTGTCTGCTGCAGCCGCGCAAGGCCAGAAGATGGACAAATGTGAAGAACTTAACGGTAAATAGCGCCACTTGACAAGAATTATCCCTATAGCACTAGCAGACGTTTCTAACACCATACTTCATACAAAGAGTACTTTTACTGTTAAGTTAAGTACTCAATAAGAATTAAAACTATAAAAATAGCACCGACCAATCATTTAGAACATTATCCTTGATCGAAAATTTTGTACCGTTGTAAACGAAAAGTTATAGATTTAAATATAACGGATTGTGTGTGTGTGTGTCTATAGATTTAAATATTGGATGTCATTGAATTAATTGGCAAACTTACCTATGATGTAATGCAGGCTGTTTTCCAATTAGAATTAGACTTTCTGGGTAATTACCTAGTAAGTACCCTGCGACTATTCCCAATGCCCTGCCAATCACTAACCGATAATTTCTGTAGCTTGGTGGCTCGTGGCTAAGGAGCGATCCTGTGTCCGGGTTCGAATCCGAGAGATAACACTACTAGTGACTTGATTAATACCTTCCTAACAGGAGCCATTTAACTCAACTGAAGGGGTTAAATGGAATAATAAGAATTTCAATAGTACTAGCTACATAATTATATTCTTTATATTTAAACAAAAAAGAAACGGATTTCGTTACCGAATTTTGTTTTGTTTTTCTTCAGTTGTAATAAATTGACCCTAAATTAGGAGAACGGGAAATCAAAGTGCATCCGCACGAAACTGGGGCGGGCCGATTGTTAACGATATAGTTCGCATTGAAAAAAAATGCTTTGCGGCTTTCATAAAATTTGAATATTGGAAGATTTCAAAATTAAGTCGTACAAGGTCTATTATGAAATATTAACGTTGAATATAGTTATGATTAGGTAATTGAAAAAAAGATCATATATAAGTACAAATGATTACTATTATATGCTAATACTAATTAGAGCATGTAATATGCTTATAAATTCAATTCCGATACCGATTTCCGATATTCGATTTCAATATCGGAATACCGATACTAGTATCGAGATTTTTTGCACTTTAAGTGCATACTTAATTAGGTACCTATTTCACTTATTAAAAATACTTTTTCAATAAACATTACTAAAACTTTTAATTGCTTGCAAAATCAACAATAACATTGCGAACTAACATAAAAATGAAAACTACCTACTTATCGTTATTTATTCTTTATAGCCCATGCAGATAGTGCTGAAATTATCAAAATGGGCAAAGTTAATGACGTCTCGTTTCGTCGTGATCTAACGTCAATATACATACCTATACCAGCAAATATACTTACTTTTTATCTACATTGAGGTAGCCAATATCCCGTTGATCAACATCACTTTATCACATCACAACCATCACAATGACTTGTAGTGATGTGATAAGGTTATCTAAAATTCTACTAACTTCCGCTACATCATTCATTCATCATTTTCCGACAGAGTAATTGCAAATGGTAATCATTATTACTATCGTGTATCTTTTTTAAATCTTATCTCATCTACATATTAAAAATCTACTGTCATGGTTTTTGTTGTGGCACTCCTCTGAAACGGCATATTTTTAGTAGATAAATAAATAAATAAATAAATATATAATCTAGGACAATCTACACAACGCCACCTAGACCCATGGTAAGCATAGTTTAACTAGCTTGTGTTATGGGTTCTAGAATGCGGATAAACATACTTAGATAATTTTTTTTTGTAAATACATACATACTACACATAGAAATACCCAGACCAATGCAAATATTCATATTCATGCACAGATATATTGATACTTTTAAGCCATAAGATATGATATCTTATTTAATAAAATGTTTTTCACTTTTCTGCATCCCACCACATTCCTAATTACATTTGAGTCTATTATTTTAGTTCATTTAAATTTAAATGAAACAACATGAAATGTTACGTCACGTCACTATGACATTTCTATTCCATTTTCTTTGATGAGAATAAAAAGTACAGCTATTAGACTGACTGTAACTTGTAAAAAGAAGTGTTCGAATTCAGTTGGCAATTCGGTTGGAATTTATTTAGGAATGTAGCAACAGAAAACATTTTGGCAACAATAATTAGGAATTTGCCAACGAGTTAATTAGCGATTACGGACAATTTTCGTCACAACCAGGTTCAATTTGGGTGCGTTCATTGTTATCATGTCACCACATTTCTTGTTGCAACAACTACGTATAACAGATTTCGCCTGTAATCAAAAATTATAAAACATTACACTGTCGGAAGTTAACGCGACCATGATTAAAAATACAGACAAATTGGAATCTTCTTTTTTTTGAAGTCAGTCAAAAAGTAATAGTATTGTATTTTTTTTGTTTATTTTTTATATCACTTAGGTGGCAGACAAGCACGCCACCCTATGTGGCCGTGGCCTATGGACGTTTGCAACACCAGAGGCGTCACATTCATGTCGCCGACCATATAGAGACGATGGGGGAATGGGAAGGGGGGAGGGGAGAAGGTTAAGAGAGTCTCTATGCTGTCAGTGCCGAAGACAAAGAAGGGTTTCTCGGTCTTCCCACTGACAATACAATCTCTCTCATCATCTCTCCAGTAAGCTCTGGCTACCCTAGTTACCGCCGAAAACACACCACAAGGTTATTATTATGTAGGGTATGTAGCCAGCCTTATACTCAGAATTGTAATACTCGTGTAACCTCAATATAATAAGATATATAAACGATTGTTTATTGGAATAAAGGATCAGTTATAATCGAGATCTGGTTGTATTAATTAGTCTCCCTATACTTTCCGTACATGGCGACCCTGCCGAAACGGGCAAGCCCACACGCGACGCTATGCCGTCAGCGTGTAAGACGATGCAGTGCGCGAAATAGGAAAGGAATTTTATAACACTGATGTCATTTTGTGAGTGTATAGTGGCGATGAACTTTGACCATGGCTATATCGGGATTAGAGCATATCGGTTCGTGTAGTGAACTAGGCGGTTTTACGACGTTGTGTAAAAATCTTAATTCTCAGCGATGGGTAACCAAAAGTCACAAGAGGTGGTGATCGCGCAAACCGCGAGTGGAGGCGATAATAGAGCCACGACGAAAGAAGTTCAGGAGCACATCGCAACTTCAAGGTTGATGTTGATAGGGATTTTCGTCTGCCTTGTCCTGGGGCTACTGTTTGTGGCGTATAGACTCTATAAGAAGTGCCATACACAATGGATAGCGCGGCAAATAAATAGAGCTACACTACGTAACTCGTTTTTTCGGCGACCGCCTGCGGCTATACACATGGGGCGTATCGACATTGAGGCACAAGCTTCAAATAAACAATACCCAGGCATGTAGTGAATAGTGCGCGGTACGGTATCGATTGATCCCAAGTTCGGTTCTCAGTGACCTACGTTTGTGCGTGTTGATTTATTAATCGTGTGGTATCTACGTGCGTCTAAAATACGGAACGGCTAGTTAAACGGAATAGTGAGAAGTTTATTATAATGGACAAATGGACAAAACGTATTTAGTGGACATTATAAAAAAAAAAAAAAATATTTTAACGTAATAATTATGTATCTTGTTTGATATTAATAACCAAATAATGTGTAATCGGGATTTTACTGGTAAGTTATGGCAATTGTTTTAGAGGCGCTATATAATGATATAAAAGAAATAAGAACTTATTTAATAAAAATTGGCCCAGCTAGAAGGCAAGGTAACATTTTAGTTACAAAATTAAGTGAATCTAATTTAGTTTATGGGCAATATTTAAGCTGGTTGCATGAATATAATACGAAGTTAAGGAAACAGGACGGGGATGATCCCGTTATACAAAGTTTTTGTAAAAAAAAAATTTGACATTATATAGCGAGGTTGTTGACTTATGTAAGTGTACAGAATCAAGTTTAGAACAAAGTTTAACAATGGCTAGTTTTGATTTAAAAACGGCTTTGAATTTATTGCCCTGTATGACTGATACAGAGGCTAATACTAAACAGTTAATCGACAATATTGATTACTATAACTCTCTATTGGAAAAAGATGCATGTAAAAAGAGTTTAATTAATTTTATATTGAAAAGCAGATTATCTCAAGCTGCAAAACTAAGGCTGAATACGAACTATTCCAGTGTAGAGCATTTAATTAGAGATATGAAAAAGGAACTTTTACCTCGGAAGGCGGCAACAGCAATTTCGGGTAAATTAGAACAGTTTAGGCAGAATAATTTATCTGTTTCAGATTATGGAAAACAACTAACCGAATTATTTGTAGACCTTACGATATCGCAGGCCAACGGTAATTCCGAAAGTTATAAGGTTTTAAAACCGTTAAATGAAAACTTAGCGATTAAAAAATTTGCTGATGGCTTGAGAAATCGTAGGCTCAGCACTATCATAGCGGCCAGGAATTTTGACTCGCTGAAGGACGCTATACAGGCTGCTCTGGATGAAGAGGTAACTCCCTCATCGAGTAGTGGTGAAATTATGGGTATGAACAAAAATTTTAATTATAACTATAGGGGTGCAAAATATTTCCATCGAGGACAACGTGGAGGATACAACAACCATCGTGCTTCGTTTACGGGGCAAGGTCGAGGTTTTCGAGGAAACCAACGGGGATGGAATCAAAATTTTGCTACTCGACGTGCGATGAGAGGTCAGCAGTTCAGAGGACAACAAAACAGGGGTAAGTCTAGTAGAGGAAACCAAGGGGTCCGGCAACGACATAATGTTAATGTTTTAAATGATGAGCGTTCTATAAACCCACAACCTAATTTAGAATCAAACAATTCATATTCCGATTCAGCTGGAAAATTTTTTCGTGACCCACAGTAGGGAACATTCTATTTTAACATGCGATAGCGAGTGTTTTACTCATCTTTCAGTAAACGGTAAACTTTTTTCATTTCTAGTAGATTCGGGAGCATCTTTATGTGCAATTAAATATAAATATGTAACAGAACAAAATCTCACGTTGCATAAAGAAGATATTATTATAAATGGTCTAGGGGGAAAAATTCGTGCATTAGGATACGTTTACATAAAATTGAGTATCGATGATTTATTCATGAGTCATAAGTTTTATGTTTTTAGTACATTGCCTATTAGGTCCAGTGGCATAATTGGTCGAGATTTTTTAAGAAGATTCAAATCCGTTCTGAATTTCGATACAAATATTTTAACTTTGTGTGATACTTTAAATAGGACAATTAGTTTACCAATTACGAATAAGATAAATAATTCATTAGAAGTATCAGCTAGATGTGAGTCTATTCATTACATTCAGACACAGTATGATGAAGACTGCGTAATATGTTCAGTAGAGATACAGGATGGTATTTATTTAGCCAGTTCAATAGCCTCTCCTGTTAATGGTGTCATTCCTATTAAAATACTAAATACAACAGAAAATGACATTACTTTATCGATTCCTAATTTTGATATTCATAAATTAAGCGATTACGACATTTGCTCTTTTAATAAAATAAATAACAAATCAGAAAGAGTGAAACAATTATTTTCACATATAAATTTTTCACATTTAAATGAAGAGGAACAAACATCTATTGAAAACTTATGTGCTAAATATGCAGATATTTTTTATTTACCGGGTGATAAACTGTCTACCACTGACATTTATACCCACACCATAACGTTGAAATCTGACTCTACACCAGTCTTTTCAAAACAATATAGACTACCACATGTTCACAAATCAGAAATTAGGCAACAGATAGATAAAATGGTAGAAGAAGGTATAGCAGAACCAAGTAAAAGTGAATGGTCAAGCCCTGTGTTACTAGTGCCGAAAAAAGTAGATAACAGTGGTTCTAAGAAATGGAGATTAGTAATAGACTACCGAAAACTGAATAATTCTATAGTAGATGATAAATACCCTTTACCAGATATAACTGAAATATTAGAGTCCCTATCTGGTAGTGTTTATTTTAGCCATTTAGATCTACATCAAGGTTACTATAACGTGAAATTAGACGAAAACAGCCGTAAACTAACAGCGTTCGATGCAGGTCGATTTCAAATGACTCGGATGCCAATGGGTTTAAAAACAAGCCCAAACTCGTTCTCGCGAATGATGAATATAGCACTAGCAGGTCTTAATTATGAAAAATGTCTAATTTATTTGGACGATTTAATCTGTTTTGGACGGAATTTAAATATGCATAATAAAAATTTGCAAGACGTTTTCGAAAGACTACGAAAAGTAAATTTAAAACTTAATCCAGCAAAGTGCGTTTTCTTAAAGAAAGACATATTATATCTGGGGCATGTAATATCAAAGAATGGTATACAGCCAGACCCAGAAAAAATTAACGCAATCAAAAATTATCCATGTCCAAAAAATACTGAGGAAGTCAAGAGATTCGTAGCTTTCGTAAACTACTACCGAAAATTTATTCGAAATTTTGCAGAAATTGCTCATCCTCTAAATGCACTTAGTAGGAAAAATGTTTCTTTTATATGGGATCACAAATGTCAACAGGCATTTGAAGCGCTGAGAGAAAAAATAATCTCGCCACCCATTTTACAATACCCTGACTTTTCAGAGGAAAACTGTTTTATTGTTCAAACAGATGCATCTAATTATGCCATAGGTGCAATTTTAGCAAATAAAAACGAACTTCCAATAGCATTTGCTAGTAGAAGTCTCAATAAGGCAGAGAAGAACTATCCAGTTATAGAGAAAGAGTTATTGGCAATAGTATGGGCGGTAAAACACTTTCGTCCATATTTATTTGGTAGATATTTTAAAATTAGAACGGACCATAGGCCTTTAGTTTATCTTTTTAATATGAAGGATCCGTCAAGTAGATTAATGAAATTTAGGCTTGCTTTAGAAGAATATAACTTCAACGTTGAATATGTTAAGGGTAGTAATAATAGCGCGGCAGACGCGTTATCTCGAATATCATCAGATGAATTAAAAGAAATGAATGAAAGCGTAGTAAGTGTGTTAACCCGTGCACAATCCAGAAAAATTAAAGATTCTTCAGTCAATATGGTACCCTCGGACGATTGGCCTGATCAACCAAGAGTTGTAGGAACCCATATTAAGCCGAAAGAATCCGTAGAACTAGTATTTACTAATAGAAGTAGCTACAAAGAAATGGAAAAGAAAGGTTTTATAAGTCACGATAGTGAAGTACTGTGTTACGTTTGTAGTAAAAGGACAATTTATATAAAATTTATAGATTCTCAATCGCGAATTACACCAGGTGAATTCGTGAGAGAACTATATAATTTGTGTGAGAAAATAAATATAGAAGAAATTTGTATAGTTAAAAAGAAAGAATACGAAGGTTTTATTAATAAATTGTTAGAAGAGATAAAGAAAACACATAGGTCCGGACCACGTATTTGTATTGTTCAAAATGTTGAAATAATTAACGAGAAAGATGATAGACGTGTAATCTTAAACGATTTTCATCTCTTACCCAGTAGTGGCCATGCTGGTATGAGAAGGATGTCAAATAATATTAAAAAATATTATTACTGGCCTGGCATTGAAAAGGATATACATGACTTTGTAAAACGTTGCGATCTATGCCAACGTCAAAAGCATTCAACGCCAGTTAAAGAACCAATGACTATCACGACGACAGCCAAGACGGCTTTTGAGAAAATATTTTTAGATCTTGTTGGACCTTTAGAGACGGATAATGACAATTTTTCTTATATACTTACTTTACAGTGTGAACTTACTAAATATGTCGAAGCCTACCCGTTAGTTTCCAAAAAGACTGACGAAGTTGCAAAATCATTAGTTAATAATTTTATTCTTAGATATGGAGTCCCCAAGGAGATAGCAACTGACAGAGGTAAGGAATTTATGTCTTGTACATTTCAAGAAATGTGTAAACTATTACAAATAAAACAACTACACTCTACTGCCTATCATCATCAGAGTATAGGAGCATTAGAAGTGTCTCACAAACATTTAAACTCTTTTCTGAGAATACATACTGACAAAAACCCAGAGATGTGGAGCAAATGGCTACCATTTTGGTGTTTTGCATATAATACTTCAGTACATTCGGAAACGAAGTTTACACCTTACGAATTAGTTTTTGGAAAGCGATGTAAACTTCCAAGCAATTTAAATAATGACATAGTAGAACCTTTATATAACTACGACAGTTATCCTTGTGAGTTAAAGTATCGTATTCAGTTTTCTCAAAAAGAAGCGAGAGATAATTTGCTCAACAGTAAGATTAAAAGGAAGAAAATTTATGATAAATATACGAATCCTGTAAAATATAATGTAAATGATTTGATTTTAATAAAAAATGAGGTAGGTAATAAATTGAATGATTTGTATTCAGGTCCATATAAAGTTGTTAAGGACTCTCCACCTAATGTAGAGATCATTAAGGATAATAAATTGGATGTTATTCATAAAAATAGAACTAAATTGTATAACTCGTAAATATAGTTTTAAATATTTAATACTGTCTTGTTTCGTATGTGAAACAAACCTATTATAATCAAAAAAAAAAAAAATCCTATTATATTTTTTTTTTCCCTAAGGAGGGTGATGTAGGGTATGTAGCCAGCCTTATACTCAGAATTGTAATACTCGTGTAACCTCAATATAATAAGATATATAAACGATTGTTTATTGGAATAAAGGATCAGTTATAATCGAGATCTGGTTGTATTAATTAGTCTCCCTATACTTTCCGTACAATTAGAGGTGGAGCCAACGCCTGTGTTCCACCACTACCGGGGCTGTTCCAAGGAGACGCTGTTTCCAACACTAGCAGAGTGCCCAGCCATCGGAGTGTGAAGGCTTATGCTGCAGATTTTGGTGCTACCCATGGGTGGTAGAGAGAGTACGTGGAACGTTCTTTGCTTATGGCACACCAGAATCTCTAGTCACACAGCCTGTGGCGATGAAACCATCCTGCGGTTTTATTCAGTTTCAGACCAACATAGGCCGTTCCGATTAGGACTATGCCTATGCCATAACATTCGATTCTCCACCCTCCGCTTCATATCCAGTCTACCTCTCCCCTTCCCTTCCCCTCCCCTTCCTAGCCTCCCCACCACTTCCCAGCTCTCCCCCTTTCCCTTCAGGGTGGGCAGCGCGTGTGTGACACCCTTAGTGTTGCACACGTTCATAGGCCACGGTGGCCGCTTTCCATCAGGTGGCTTGTCTGCCACCTACGTAGTATAAAAAAAAAAAACCTTTTTTGGTCGTCAGTCCATCTAGTCAGGGGTCGTACCACCCGTTTGCCGACTCACGATGTCCATTCTAGAATTCGTTCCACTGACGTATCAGTCGGTTATCAACCAATTACACAGCATAACATTCAAAAACATTTCTCATAAATTATGATTATAATTGGTGACTCGCCGTTTGTCAGAGTTTCAAGGTGTTTCCACGTTTTTTTTTTTTTTTTTTTTTTTTATACTCCCTAGGTGGCAGACAAGCACACGGCCCACCTGATGGAAAGCGGCCACCGTGGCCTATGAACGTGTGCAACACTAAGGGTGTCACACACGCGCTGCCCACCTTGAAGGGAAAGGGGGAGAGCTGGGAAGGGGTGGGGAGGCTAGGAAGGGGAGGGGAAGGAGGGGTACAGTGAGCTCTGGCTACCCTACTTACCGGCGGGAACACAACACGATGGTTATTATGACCGCGGTGTTCTGTAGGGCGGAGGTACTTCCCCAGTTGGACAGCTCATTTCGGACGGGAGATACCATCGTGTCCTACCTCCGTCACGTAAATGTAGACACCGATTTCTTAATAGTTTTTCTAATTTCACAAATCTATTTGTCCCAATTTGAGTAACTATTATGTACATAGCAAAATTAAATGTAGGTAAATAGAGTAGTGTAACAAAGAAATGGATGTTATTAAGGTTTTTGAAAAAAGCGATAGTAATGCTACTACATGAGGTGGCTGTGGTGCAGGCTTTCTCTCCAAGGGAGGTTAGCTGGTAGTGACTTTCTTCGAAGCTCATTTTAAACAAAAATAGGAAGTGTACCCGAGTTTCAAAGTTTAAACTTTGGTTGTAACCGGAAAGTCACTATAAGCATGATGATGATGATGATGAGTAGAAATCTGAAATTTTTATTTTTTTTGTACAGTCCATCAATTGATTACCATCCGCTGGATGTCAAAAAGCTAGTGTGAAGTCGAGATGTCCACCATTTCTGAAATAAAGAGGCCCAAATTGGTAGTGCCTGCTTCGACGGCCTTGACTTTTACACGCTCTGATTGAAGAACCCGAGATCGTAGGAAGAGAGAAACACGTGTGCGGTATATATCTTACGTCTAAATTAATACATAACTGATATTGTTCCAGGGTCGGTAATAGCCTCAGCCTGGCGCGCCATGACCGAAGAATGGGAAAACATTAGCCGCCTGATCAAGGCGAATGCTGAAGCCCTGGAGTCAAAGGCACTCGACCGGCTGACCAGCCTCATGACAGAACGACGCAAGTCACGTAAGGTGTATCAGGAGGATCACACCAAGATTTCATCACAGTTCACACAGGTATGTCATTATTTACTAAAATAAAATGTTTTTATGATTCTAGTGATTTATGTTTATTGTAAGACGGTATCTACACCATGACGTGGTATATTTAGGTCATACACTGGCATATGCGGCCGCGCACACTCCGTGAAGTTCGTATGGATTTTTTGCACGAAGTGCGCACCATATTATTTCCACGAAAGACACAGCCAATTTTTTGCGCATTGAATAAATTTGGAAAGACAGAAGAGTTGAACTAATTTGTTACATTTCAAACAACTAAATTTGATTCCATAGCCTATCCCATAAAAATCATTTATCCTTATGTGATTGTGGACCATTTACCCTTAAGGTTGCCTGGAAGAGATCACTTCCAGCGATATGGCCGCCCATTGTATATATAATTATTTAAGTGTACCTATAAGGTTTAATTTTTTTTGATGGTTTTATTGTACACCTAACTATGTGTCCTTATTGTATTCAAATGCTATTATTATGTTCTTTACTGAAGACATATTATAGTTTTCTTTATCAGCCACAGTATCGGCGTGTCCGATCACGTCCTACAACGATAACAGTCGACTCATTGAATGTTTACTACTTTGACGTTACCTCATTGTAAAGTCACGTTAAAGTTATGTGCATTGCTATCTTGGTAATTGTGCTTATCTATGAAGTCACAACTTTAATGGCTTGGTCATTTTAAAGCTTTATTTCCTTCGGTGAATTTGAGATTAGCCGTACTTGAGCCCGTCTAGCCATAATATTTTGCAATGTAAAATTAACCGTATTGTGTTCATATCTGAAACATACAGGTAGTACATCAACCTACCAGTTAAAGATTTCATATACCTTCTTAATTTTTTAAAATATTAACGGAGATTCAAGATTATTGGAAAGAAGGAAATAAAGATACTAGATAAGTACTTATTCTTTTAGTCTGATGCTAGATGAGATACTATTGAGAATGCTAAACTTAAGTTAATCACTAATACTATCGAAAAAGTTATCCCAAACGAATGATAAAGATGATGATGGTGATGAAAGATGACAGATTGTAGTTTCAGGTCTAGTCACGAGATCGACAGATTTATTATCTAAGTATAAATCATCTAGTACATAAATATTATTCTTTCAAAGAGCTTTTATTTTTCTTAACAAATATATAACAGTTTTAAAAGGTTCGTCAGAAATTCATTCAATTAAGATAGTCAACACACATTAATTCCATTATTCAAATCTGACAAGCAGTGTAGATTCCGGTATCAGAAATGCGATAAAAAAACAAGATAAACAATGAAATTGTTAGCATAAAATTTATCGTCATGAGAATGTAACTGTCTCCATTTTCGTGGAAGTAAAATTTCTAAACGCTACAATTCTAGAAACGAGTACTTAGATAGCACGTATAGCCCGTTACTGTGACCGGTTCGGCTAGTCACAGTTCCTCATCCGTTTCCTATCATAGATCTACTTCAAGTACCTGATTTCCTTAATATGGTCCACGCCAACGACTGATAATTAAACCACTGTGTCGAGGCCAGGCTATATCCAGGCGGTAACGTTACCACAACCTATGCTGTGAAGTAGGTTAATCGATTCTGTTCCACATATCTAAAGTCGTAAAACACGTATTACATACTAGGCACTGCATCTTTGGTGACAAATATCCTTAGATAAATAAATCTATTGATGAATGAAAAACTTTGACTGAATATGTAATGCAAAATATATGGCCCCGCTAAAGACCATAAAAGCCAACAATGTGAAAATTGCAGATGTTAGCTGCGCGTGTTGTGTACATAGGGTTCATTTCATTGGGTGTGGAAAATAATAACGCCAGTAACTAGTTTGCACGTAGAATGATTTTATAACGACTACTTATAAATTCACTTACCACACTGAGTAAATGGGAAACGGACGTGAATCTCTTTTGGTTTAAGCAATAGTCATAAAAATGATATAAGTGGCGTGCACAGGGATTTTAGATCGGTAAATCAGATATCAGTTTGTAATATCAGTGCAATATCTATTTGTCTCTATGGAATACACACCACTGAATGATGTGACAAAAAGGTACAGGAATAGATGACCAAGTTCTTTAACAAATCTAGTTCTTAGGCGTCTTGAACCTACCAAATTTAACTACCGCCCCACCCATGAACGGTGTCACAATTTTTGTTCTACACATAAGTAGTATACATACATAGGAGTTATTAGTCATTGTAGATAACCATAACAGTTTTAAAAACAACTAAAGATAGAACAGTGTTTTAAAACAAGTTCAGTTATCAGTCGCGTCATATGTGACAGAACCAACCAAATCTGTCTTCGTTATTAGAAGTCTCTTGCATTGAGTCATTTTACTTTTATGAACTATTTATTAATCTGTGCTATAAGTCGCATCGTATGTGCCAGAACCAACTAAATCTATCTTCATTATTAGGAGTATCTTGCATTGAGTCATTTTACTTATGTGTAGTTTACATCAGTTATCAATCGCGTCATACGTGACAGAACCAAACCAGTCTGTTTTCTTTATTAGAAGTGTATTGCATAGAGTCATTTTACTTTTATGTAATTTACATCAGTTAAGTCGCATCATATGTGACAGAACCAACCAAATCTGTCTCCTTTATTAGAAGTATCTTGCATTGAGTCATTTTACTTATGTGTAATTTACTTCAGTTAAGTCGTATCATATGTGACAGAACCAACTAAATCTGTCTTCTTTATTGGGAGTGTATTGCATAGTGTCATATTAATTATGTGTATTTTTACATATATCAGTTGTCAGTCTCGTCATACGTGACAGAACCAAATCAATCTGTCTTCTTTATTAAAAGTGTATTTTATAGAGTCATTATGTGTACTTTACAACAATTACGGTCTACCTCATTACCACTACAGTCCAAAAAAATACAGTCAAGTTTAGTAGCACGCCTATTTTTTCATAACTATAATTTATTTGATGTTTCTGGGTTATGGTCCATGACGTCCCAATAGGTTTCTTTGTAACCCTTCACGATCATTTAGCTCGCAAGTCACACAAACATGTTAAATTACGTGTTCATTTTAGTCTATAGTTCAAGGAGCTAGTCACTGTTGTACGATTGAACCTTAATCTAAATTAAATGATAGTACACAACACAATTTATTATAGACCTTAATATTAAAAGGTTGTTAAAGTATAATATACAGATAGGTACACTTGTATTTGTTGCATAATTTTTGGGCATAATTAGATTTTGGGTTTCCCATAATAATAATAATAATATAATGGTTAGTTTAATAATTAATCAATCGAGTTCGATTTTTATTCATCATTATTCAAAATTCAAACTTATATTCGACTTGTGTTCTATGTTCAAATCATTGCTACTGTTCCATAATTATGTGGGTTAGTACATTGAACAATGATCCAAGGAGTAAGTCTTGTGCGAATTTCTGAACTACACCATTGTCTTATGTGCGATGCAGTTTTTCTTACTACATTCTTTGAGCCTTTTTCTTTAACTCAGTTGCTGTCGACTTTCCAGCCTAACCATGGTATAACTGCACTTCGATATTTTACGTAAAGCAACTACCATATGACCTCCACAACTAATTGACGATATCAAAGTTCTGTAATTAGACAGATCGTATGTTTAGGGCATCAACTATGCGTAACGACTGTCGTCATAGATATTCATATATTATGGGAACAGGGACCGATGGTTTTTCTCACCTTTTAGTTATATTATATTACGTCCGTGTGAATATAGACGTCAAAATAAGCCATTAATATAATAGTTTCGATACGATTAAATTACCTTTTAAATGCAACAACACAAGTTTTCAAGAATCGATACACAGGGAGGGACCAGTTCCGCGAATTCGCTTTTTTTTTCTTGCAAATTTAATTTCTTGAAACCATAAACCTGTTTATATCGAGATTAGGATTTCGAAATACACAGATAGATATAATTATGGACGCCATCTCGTTTAGGATTTGGAGTGATGCCAATTTTTTACACGAGATGTAAATAAAACAAACGATATCGGCGCCGGGATGCCGCCGTGTACTGTACTAGCCGCCATGACAGCAGTAACAGTAATCTAAATATCCTTTTTTATGTCGTGCGAAAAATCCCGACGGCTACCTCCCCCGCCGGAGCCGGTTGGGGAGGAACCGACTAAAACGCACGCCGTCTTTAGTCAGAAGTGACAGGAAGGACATTTGTATGCCAGAGAATGCACTCACCTTAATGAATGACTGACATTAGACGGCACGGTAACGACCTGATGGAATGCGTGGGACGATACCACGAGCATGACATTTCTATTCTTAGGCTTAGTTGCTCCAACTACCTGTTAAAGTTAAGGTTTCTGTCAAATTTAACGGAACAGTAGCATTGATTCTAATGGTTTGGCTAAATTGTTGCACCAGTGTATTTAGTAGCTCTGTTATAGTTATCTATTTGACGTTTGAGCGTGGCTGGTTACAGTTTGCTTCAAGTTATGACGTGATTTTAACAAATGTCAAATGATGCAACAACTTTTTGTACCTCATAGGTACTTTAACTGCACTGTTAATGTTAAAGTACAATCGTGCAACCCAGACTTAGATAATTATATATACCCTCTGCCTTCTGCCTTCACGAACTTCTTCTATTGGCATAAACCTTTCAAGCAACATGTCGTTGCGCGCGTAGCATCCATTTTAACCAGTTAAGTTTTAGCAATAAAACGTACTTAATTAAATAAAGTTGATAACGTCCCAAATTAAACATTCAAATAGATCTTATGAGATTTATCGTTTATAATCACAATAGTTATTTTGAGCCTTAAAACTTCGAGACTAAACTCTTTTGAACTGCCTTTTTTCTATAAGAAAGTACCTAAATCATCAATTTGGTCTGCGAGGTCGACTCCTGGTAACTGTGTGCCTAACATAATGTTATAACATGTTTGCTTGAACTTTTCAGGTAACAAAGGATTATGTAACACTATTGATTAGAACTTACAAAGATGTTTTTGTAATAGTAGCGCTTATATTGTAAATTGTGGTATTAAATTTTCGTTTAAACTATTCGTGCAAATGAAAGTAAATATTTAAATAAAACCTGGAGATATGAATAATCTTTCGATTCATCCGTAAACAAAGCCTGTGCTGCGAAAACAGAGTTTAGGTGAGAGGTCCTTGGACTTTTTGTCTCGCTCACACTCTACAAGATTTAAATGCAAATGACAAGGATATAGATATAATTTCGTGATTTGAAAGTCGCGTAAAATGCGACTCTGTATTGGGATTGGTTGCGCGGCACCTGTCAACGTTCATTGGCCCTACACCATTGCTTTGCTGCCTGCGCAGCGCGTGCGCAACAGATTTTCTTTGGTTGCACTTTTTCGGTCATTCTTTTTGTGTTAGTAAACTAGATATTATTTTGTAATAGTTTACTATGCGGTGGACTTACGTTATATAGATTTACATAACCCATATTGTAGAAATAATAAATAATAAATAATTTTAACACAAGTGCAATTTGCAAAGTTGGTGAGTTTTGTCGCAATCGAATGATTCATACGACAACACATAAAATACAACCAAACAAACATTACATTTTACTTGTATAGGTATTAAATCAGTATGCTCTAAGTAAATTATGCATCAAACCCTCATATTTCAGCATTAGCAGCAGAAAATTTGCATACGTACATACATATGGCGTCGGAATACCTAGATTAGAAATGAATGACGTTTTAGTGTAACAAATACCTAGTAATTAAATTCGAGGTTTCAATATATTGAGTCGGCATTAGTCACTCTATTGGTGTTGAAATACTAAACAAAATTCGGTAAAGCGATATCGTGACCGCATCTCTTACCGGATGCAGACTGCGGACAGCACTCAGTAAGTTTGTATATTCTAAATGGAAAACTTGAAATGCGCACCGTATCTATGTTGCAAAGTAAAAAAAGCTAAATGTAGGGCAAAAGAATCGCGAGCCGCACGCTACAAGTCTCGATTGACGTTTCCCTATTGACCGTGAAAAAAAAGTACGAGCAATTTCTCAACGTTTAGTTAAATGATTTTACATTTTTTAAATGCTTTAATAATTTTTAATTTTAGGTATTTTTCTATGAAAATGATGTAGGCAGGTTTTACTTTTAGTCGGACTGCTCAATTAGGATAGAGGATACCGTCATTATGATCAAAAGTCCTGCAATCTGCGTGTAAACATTATGAAAACAATAATAATCCTGGCTTATGCCAGTATTGTAGCAATACTTTGCTTGTATATATACCCCAATGGGAAAGAGGTGAGAGTTGTGATTGTTTTATTCTATTATAATAAAATTAGTGAGATAATTCAATAAAACAAAAAAAGTCAATGTTTAAAAGCCAAAACCATAAACGATGTCGATAGTTCGTGAGAAAACTCTTTTCATATAGTCACATCAATGTGACTACAGTCATATATTATACTTAATACTAATAACATATTATATTCAATCACATATTATACTTAATACTAAACTATTACTAATATAATAACTGTAGTAAGTACCTATAAAGAGTAATGAGACACTCAATCTTCATACTTATAACTTAAGCACTTTTATCCGTCGCGCGTCTATGTCGCTTAACCCTTTTTTTACCTTTAACAGACCTACAGATTAACTCATTATCGCATTCCTGTTACACTTCTGCTATATATTATCGTAATTTCTAGAATCTAGTCTCATTTTATTTTTATTATAACTATCACTTAAAGGATGTTACATGACACTTTATAATGTAAAATCGCGTCATCGACACGCATGATTTTGTTCTTATTATGTTGTTTTTTATTTCTGTCTTTTCTGTATAATTCATGCATTATCATATTCTCATTATCCTTCACTGCCAATGTTAGATAAGTACTACCGGTTTTAATACCAGCATCAGTCTATATTTTTGCCCTTATTACTACTAGCTGCGCAAGTTGTAACAAGGGCATCGGTTCGATTTCCATATAGCCAATATACTTACCGCTGAAAGTGCTGAAACTGGAAAAAAAAGATTGACCACATTTTCTTAAAATATAGTCCATTTATGCACAGGAAACCGAAACAATGACGTAAGTGTATTATAATTATACCATTCCTTGAATTAGATAAAGTGAGAATTTTGTGTACATCGCACGGAAAAAAAAATCTCGTTATACTTACTAAAATTCTGTTTGACTTAACAATATTTCTCGTTCTTTTTGTGACAGCGAGAATAATTTAGTAACGATTACAATATAATAATTCTAGTTGTCAGAACTAGTGATGGCTGTTAACTCAATAAAACAGTCTAGTAGAGATTACCAGAATAATCAGTACCTAATATTTAATTTCTTGTGATCTGAACAATATTGTTTTGTAGTATCTACAATAAGCAGATTAACGTTTACTGAATTATTTAGTAACTGTAAAGCAAGTACATGCTATTCCTACTATCTGTATTTGTGATGAGTACTATTATTAGTGTAAAGTGTACTATATTTTATTGTAACGATAACTGTACCTTTTGTGATGATTACTGCTCAATAACATTATGCGCACTATGTTTTATGTGATGATTACTGTTCACATTGTTATGTGCAATATGAATTATTGTTGTATGTACTATCTATTATTGTGTTGGGTACTATCCAATTTTGTTATAGGTACTATTTATTAATGTGTTGTGTACTATATATGATTGCAATTATTACTAAACAATTAGGCTGCCATTCCACCAGAGATGTGCTATGTTGCTAAGTTTCCAGCCGACCAATAGGATCACTATATTTTCGCGTCATTTTCATAGCTGACAAATGACGCGAATAAGAAGCGATCTTATTGGACGGCTGGAAAATTAGCAACGTAGCAAGTCCCTGGTAGAATGGCAGCCTAAGTATGTAGTGTTTTTCAATAAGGGTTGATCCTGGCTCGTCAGTATGGAACAGCATTTTCCTGCCGACGAGTCTGTTCCAACCATTATTATTACAAACTACATACAAATTAAATAGTAATACTTACAATTATATACATATATATCTAATTTCCTGTTTGTCTTGTTGTTTGCCTATCATATTTTATGTTAAAAATATAAATAGGGATCTTTGGTATAGGTAGTGGAACAAGAATAATAAATACTATTGAAATTTAAACATATATTTATTGTAATAATAAAACAAATAACCTACTATCTATTATTTGAGCCTCAGAACCGAGATCTAGTTGTAACACAAGACAACCTATAAAAAAGAGTATTGTCTACATGGCACTTGGACATAGCATTATAAACATTATATTAATATAAACAATGTTTCTTTTCAACAAAAGATAAAGGTATCACGAAGCTACATTCATTTACTAATAATTTTTAATAATAATAATTGAGTCGTCATTTATATATTTACCTATAAAGGTTTCAAAAAGTTAGTATCACTAATCAACAATCAACCGTTTAGTAAACCGCATAATCCATCAATACTTAAGAGTCTATTCGTTTTCCGGGGTCCGCATCCAGGAGATGTTTTATTACCAAATTGCTTATTTTACGTCGGTGGTTACTAGTCAGCAGTCCATTTACGTTGTGAGCATTAATTATTGATTTTCCTTCTGCTGTACTCATAAGTAGTTCTTCCAGGTGCTGTAAGCAAACATATTTCTTTACATAACATAAGTACCTACCCAAATACTGTATCAATGATTTTGCTGAGTAAATGGATAAATAAAACCTGTTATGTAGTAAAAATAACCGGCCAAATGAGAGTTCTCTACTACTAACCGTTGTTGCCGATGGGGCTTGAGTGTTACTGCAACCTGGTGCTGGTGATGATCTACTCGGTGATGATGTTGCTTTTGGAGCAGATGAGTAGTAGGTATATGTCGCTTACATGATCAACTGTATTTATGTTGATTACTTCTTCCAAAGGTACTACTCTTCTATGTTTTTCGCTAAGTTTGTCTACAAAGTTATCAGACAAGCCTTCAGTCTGAAAAAGAAAATCAGCTATGAAATCAAAAGTCATGTAATGTTGCACAGTCGCCTGCATAAAGAATACCTAAGTATACCTACAATATGGTATGACACCCCCTAATTCTCATTCACAAATAAAGCTACCTACCTATTATGCATCATTCGCAACAATGTAGGTAGGTATTGTCTGTCACAAGCACAACACCTAAGTAGTAGGTATCTACCAAATTTTGAGATACGACGATCTTATTCAACTCAAACAGTACGCCCTTGCTTCGATGGAAAGTGCGTCCCCGTTGACTACCCTTCCGTAGGTACCACATAAGTACTTTTCGAAGATTGATCTAGCTTTGTTTATCAAATCACACAGGACAGGACTTCCAAAACAACCACTGTCCACGACCTACCTACACAGGTATTATCAGTGATTATCACAGAGTAAGTAATATATCTAACGGGTGTTATACTAGGACAGGTAGGTACGGGTACCTAATCGAATAAAATTATGGCACTGTTACTTACCACTGAATATTTCTAAGTATGTATGCTCCGAGACCCCACACCTGCAGTAGAGCTTTTACTTCTTCATTTATTTCACTTCAATTCACGAAAAAAATAATAATGAGCTAAATAAAACCGTTTAATAAAACGCACGCGCAATACAACGCATCCGACGACACTCGATGCAAATAAAAAATGGCAAATACGAACAACAAAATTCTAGTAGTAATTTGATGAATTTCCCCCCTCCCCCCGCGCCAATGCACCGCCGAGAGGTGCGGTGTTACTCGTACTAAACTAAATTGTAGTATCTACAGAGAGCATTGTTTATTTTACAATTTGTCTAGTAGTCATTATATTAAGCTAATAGCAGTAACTAAAATTCTGGTTATTTGTAAAGTACTATATTATTTTGTAAAGTGAACGAAAATTATTTAATGGTAACTAGAAAATGTATTAAAGATTACTATTTTATATTAGATGCAACATTTTTTGTGATAACCACTCGTTCTCGTAGTCTTGTAATTCCATTTTTTTCTCAGTGCGTGTGCTGCTTTTTCAATGAAGTCATATTCTAACTAATTGCGGAGTATTTCTAGAATATGTTTCACGAAGTCTGACATACAATTATCCGTGTAAATGTAGAGCTAACATATTTTATTTCATGACTACCGCGCGAACGCAAAAGTCATGTGGTTTGTATTGCAAAATATTCGCTTTATTATCAAGCCACGGAAATAACTCTGTTTAAAAATTAATGTTAGGCGCATGAGAATGAGTTTTTGCTGTTAGATGTGTGAATTGGTGCCAATAGTGTGTGTTATCTTGTTACGTCTAGTCTTTGATGTATGATTGGTTAGTCGTTCTCGTTAGTCGTAGTTGTATCAAGCTTGAAAGAATTCAGGGGAAGAATATGTGATATTATTTGATTGTCTTGCGAGTCTTGTCTACACTGTTCTACTGCAATTATACCTCTTTCTAACTTTGGGAGAAAAACACTTGCAGACTTATTGATCAAATATCTTAGAGGCTAAACCAATCTCACCTGAAAACTAGTGATGGCTTCTTCTTGAAGTTTGGGTTAGGCAGTGGTGTCTCCTAACTAAAAAGCTAAATTAAAACAAATAATGGTGTTCTCTGAAAGTAGATTCCGAGCTCAATGCTTTAGATGTACTTAATGTACGTACCTAGTTGAGTTTCGTGTTCGTATGAAGAAGTCTGATGTTGAACTCACCTAATAGATTCTTAGGTCATTTTTTCTTCGAAAGCAACCACCGAGCTAAATACTTTGGATGTATGTATCAAATTGGGTCTGGAGTTTGGATGAAGAAGCTTGTTGTTGAACTTAATCTATTCTTTGGTCAGATTTCGCATGTGTAACAATTATAGTTACCAGCATAATATGTAGGTATGTTGACCTCAATAAAAAATTATGTCCTCTATTTGCGCACGCCGACTTTTTTGGACGTCTTTTGAGGAGTAGCATGGGGTGCTACGCAGCGGAGAAGATCAAATCCACACATCATAGATTATATTGCAGGGCTAAGTTTCTCCTCGCCATTTAAGGTCAAGATATATGCCGGTAACCATACCATAAAAACATTTGGCAATTATAGCGTACCTACTCAAATTAGTTGGTTATACTTGATTCTCAGATGAAACGATTCTATGAATAAGTTTATGTCATCGAACATTAGATCATTTGAGTAGATTGTTAAATAAGTAGAATGACAATACTACAGTTTTATTTGTAGATCAAGTCTTTAATAATTCGTGACTTATTTCCATTGTTTTTTCAAATAATAGCTGGTGATGGCGGTGGTAATTTTAGCGGTTTAGTCTCAAAGGTTAAAGTCTCAAAATATCTGACATGTGATTGGAAATGGTTCAAATCTCATAAAATCTAAGTCACAAAACGTCCAATTTGCAAAATGTGCCCCGGTCAGTATTTTGCGCATGCTGACATGTAGATGTTTTGCAAATTGAAGGATTAGTGATTTGGATTTTATAAGAATTGAAACTTGTGAGACCAAACTATAATGAAGACCAACTACAATGAAGAGTGATTATTATGAACACAACATATCGACAGTAAAACTAAAAATAGTAATGCAATCTTATTGAATCTGGACCTTTCATACCTACACTAATGTATATTTAGTACGCAACTGTTCATTTTCTGTCACGTAGCGAATTCATCGAATCCAAGAACCTGCCCAATCCACGTATCTGTAGAGCTCAGAATCTGCCTGATCATGAATCTGTCCAATCCAGTACCTGTAGTACACCAACAATCGTTTTATTACCTTACCTTACACTTCTCCATTCGAATACCATTGCGAATCTCGCTTGCATTGTAGCATTTTGTAGCTCGTGTTTACGTACGGGTAGCGTAAAAGCACCTGATGAGGTCGTGAAACTGAATACCACTTTTGTAGTATAATTATATTCTTGGTCTCTATAAATGGTGGTTCTTTAGTTTACCATCAGACGAGGTGAAATCATATTGACATAATTTATAACACAACGTATTCGTGAGTTCCCCTTACCACTACCCAATTTTTTTTGTGCACAAAAACTCACGACTCAACTGACCGTGTTCATCTACCTGGATACTTATTGCTTGTTTATTTGTAGAACACATGATAATAAGACTTTATATACTTACCTAATATAATTAATAATAGTAATAATCTTGCTAAGTAATTATTAAAGGGATTAATTTGCCAATCAAATTGCATCAAATTGTTATCCAATGAGAAGACATACCCATACGTTATTAGACATTAATCAAATTCCCAGACAGTCTCGACTCGATGATGTATGACATGACCGGTTGATCTGATGGGAGTATGGGAGGCACCTTAGCAAGCGGCATTGTTGCGCAAGTATTGACTCATTAGCTGATAAGGTTGTCACACATGCTAAAATAATTAATATTCTTCTGAACTGAGGAAAAAATATTAAGTAGGTATGAGAAATTTTATTGAAACTTTGTTTCTTAGGTTAGGCTCAGCGTAGATAGCCTAGGGTCAGCTGGGGTTCGAGGGATCTGCCTTAGTGGGTAACTTTAAACCTCGGTAATATAGACCCAGGCCCAGGATGGTGTCCGGTTTTAGTCGGTTCCAATCTGACAGCCCCCCCCCTCCACCCCCCCTGGTGGACTGCGGGGGATCGCACGAGAAAAAAAGAAAGTTAAGTACTTGCTGTTCGCAAAATAAAAGGAAAAGTAAAAAAATTATATTGATCTTGATTTTAGTACAGCATAACACAAATTCACGGTCTACGGTGCTGTGTTATATTCCTACTTAATGTAATGTTGAAATGTGAAATACACTATTAAAAAACCATAGAGTCACGCCTTTTTTCAATAGAGACAAACACCCGCCAATTGACTTTTTTTTTCTGACAAAGGCAACCCTGTTATGAGTCCACGAAGCTGTTGGTCGCGCCGAGTGAAATCAGCCAGTCAGTGAAAGTCTTTGGCAGTTATCTAATTTTGATAGTAAGTTTGCGACGGCCGATTATGTATTACTGATAATGGTGTCAACTCCAAATTCAAATTATTTAATCACTCAGCATCACAGAGTTTAGGATTTGGAATTTATTTTAAAAGTTATAAAGTTTTAGCGACCATGGTTTTTTGGGCCTTTTGGCATACATTACATGTCTAATATTATGTAACCGCTTTTAATTTTTTACAAGTATAATATAATATAGTCATCTTGACTATCCTAATACATACGCCTACGGCTTTTGCTTCTTCTACTTTTATAATTTGTTTTCATACATTACCCAGTTCACTTGACCTGGGCATTTCCTTAAAATGTCCTTAATTAATGTACGCATGTAAGCCTAGGTCGACCTTAACCGGGTTACATAATGCCCATTTACCCTCGCTCATGAGTAAAAGAGACACGATGACTCTATATCCGGCAGATAGTGAGTGAACTTGACTTGGTTTAACTTCCGATTGCAGTATAGGTATTTGGCTGTTCCGTGTGGAATTTAAATGGATAATTTTAGAAATAATGAGACCATTGGAAAGACGTTTCCGCGTACGGATAGTTCGGATTGATGAAAGCAATTTCAAAATAGGAACGATTTTATTTTAGTTTTATGTTGATTTGAAGTAATTTAAACACGGCGGCGGTAGCTTAGTGGTTAAGGAGTCGGCCTTACGATCGAGAGGTCTCGGGTTCGAATCCTGGCCATTACACTACCGACGTGAACCCACTCCTAACACAAGTCTTTGAGCTTAGCTGGAGGGGTTAAAGGGAATATTAGTAACTTCGGTTGCTAATATTTTTTTATAAAAAAAAACAATGATGTTGTTAATTGCTGCAACAATGCATACTTTATCATTTTAAAGGCAGTTTTTATAATAACGTTTATAATAATATTCATTCAGTAATACATAATGACGCAGTGAAGTGCAATTTGCTTTAAAGTGTAAATCACAAAATCTGAGATCCGCGCTTCGTAAACATAATGTTTTTGATGGTCAATTAAACACAAAGGTACCTCCTGTACAGCCTTTTCAATATTAAAAAAAAAACAGACATCGTCTTTGGACAATGAGGTTATATCTTTAAAGTAACATTCCGCAGTTGAGTCAGTAGTTGCTTTGTTATCTCTAACGAGTTCTATGAGATACTGTACAGAATTATCGAGAGGAATTTCCGTTTCCAACGATAATATAATATTATCTGCTGACATTATCGTGCAAATATCAAGGTCATTGCAAACTCCAACTGTGTATCGTCTGTTTGTATCATTACATTTATTACATTCATCTTATAATCCAATAAATTTATTACTAATATTTACCCATATAATCTTAAATTACGTGTGGGGAAGACATTTTGCAAAATTAGGCCATGGTTTTCGGTAGGTGTTTATTACTAATTATATTGAACATATTTAAGTAGGTATGCCCGTTTAGAATATTGCTTAGATTTTAATTTAACTAAATTAATTCAATATAATATATAAGGACAATACATTTGATAATTCATTTTAAATATTCACACCTAAGTGAATATAATATTTATCTGATAGCCATGAACTTTGGGCATATTGTGCATATGCCCGTGAAGGTTTCTAGCATAAAAAATAGAAAAAAAAGGTCATTGCACGCATGCCGGACGTTAACTAGCCATCTATTAAAAACACCCCCACACCCAATAATTTATGGCAATTATCCAACAGTAATTTGTTCCAGTTACGTCACCTCGATGACAGATGCGTTCTGAAACCGGTGCTAAAATATTTTGCAGAGAATAATGTAATAAATCTATTTCGTTTGTAACACTATGTCGAAGTGACATTTGCCCTTTATTTTAAACTAGCTGACCCGCGCGACTTCGTCTGCGTCACCCCGTGTTTGCAACATTTTTCATTCCTGCTCCGCACCTGTTAGTCGTAGCATGATGTTATATACATATAAACCTTCCTCTTTAACCATTCTATCTATTGAAACAAACCGCATCAAAATCCGTTGCGTAGTTCTAAAGATTTAAGCATACAAAGGGACAAGAAAAATAGGGACAGAAAACGCGACTTTATTTTATACTATGTAGTGATGAATGTTTTGATGTATGTTCGTGGTTTAATTGATTATTAAATGCTATCTTCTGTAATTATTATTATTTATTGTTCCTACGCCAAATAAGAGTATGTGAGAAGTCCAAATTCTTTAGGGCCCCATACGTACCTACCTAATAATCTAACTAACCAACCACTAGGCCAACCTTAGAAAGCCTCAATCAAAAAAAGAAAGTTTGTCACCTGCGTGGTTTGGAAAAAAGTATCATACTTTTTTATTGATCTGAGGCTGTATACCTTATTGACGGACGAGTCTGTTGCGAACTTTTCCTCAGAATGCTGGGAGGTTAGACGGAAGTCAAAGCTGATTTCAAGTTCAGTATGCGAATGTAAACGGTAACAACGCTAAGGTAATGATGATATAAATTATCAAAATGGCGGACTGCCAAACATAATAAAATTCGATGTCGTCATAGTTCCGTGCTAATCGCATTCTATGAAACATTTTGTTTTGTTGGGTTAAAGTCTGTTGTACATAGGTTAAAAATATATTTCTTTTACATCATCAACATTTTCAGTGTTTATCGACTCTCTCAAGGCGACATGTGCCTAGGGCGCGGGTGACGTACGTATGTGTAATTAATTCTTTAAATGTAGGTATTATCTAGCGATATGTTCTACTTACATTCTTTCCTCGAATGAATAAATATTCTAGGACATATTATACAGCGCCACCTACAGTCAAACTAAGTAAAGAGAAGTTGAATGAAGGTTCGCTATTTTTATAGTAAATAGATTATATTAATAACTAATATCAGTAATATTAAGTAATAATAAGTAACTAATAATAATATTAGTAACTAATAAGAAATTATTAATATTTCCTTTAATCTCTGCAGTTCAGCTCAAAATGTTGTCAGCTTGTGTTCGGAGTGAGTTTTAAATCGGTAGTGTAATAAATAATAGGCAGAATTCAAACCCGGGATCTCTCGATTATAAGACGCCTTGACAACTAAGCTATTGAAACTGTTATTTTAGAAATTATAAACAGACACTATTTATAATATTATTTATTTCTATAGCTACATAAGGATTATATCATCGTTATGTTGTATTATTTAATTACAATTTAGGCTATAAATATTTATCTAGTTTCATCTGAAATTTCTATTAATTATTATGTAATGCTGTTACATAAATGAGAGATATATTTTATACTTTCTTAATCATCCTTTTAGTAATTAAATTTACATAAACATTCCTTATGTACTTATGTTTAAAAACCACGTAAAAAATATCTCTAATACGTTGCAAGCCGGGAAATGAGTTGTTCACTCAACTTGTTATGCTACTTAAGCAAATTATTGTATCCAGATGTAAGTAAATGAAAAGTCTTCTCAATCCATGGTTCATTTGCTAACTAACCTATTAAATATTATTAATTTTGAAGTTTTATAGTTTGGTCTATACATAATAAAATGATTTTTGAAATCTTTTTCATACAATTACTTGACCTTCATTCAGTTGTTAATCTTAAATATTATAAAGAAGTCAATGTATGTTGTAGTCACCTTGAACCCAGCCATATGCTAGTGTTAGAGGTGGATTTACGTAGGATGTGTATTTGAACTCGTAACCTCGCACTGTAAATTAAGTAATTATATAATTACGGTAACGAGTTCCGTCGCGCCGTTATACCAATTGTTTAGGTATATCACTTTTATGCCGCCACGAAACACGCCCTTTCGCACGGTAATATTCCATTTATACTGAGACATACTTTCAAAAAATTGTATGTCTTTCTCAACAATATGCATTTTCAAAATGACACCGTCATGGTATCTATTAGCTGTAGCCCGCGGCTCCGCCCGCGTGGATGTCGATTATCACGTTGTACGACCAGTACGACTCTACATCGAGTAGAGTCGTACGTCTTTTATGGCTTCTCTATACTACTTCTCCCCCTCTCTACTTTCCATTTTTTCCCAATTTTCATTTCTCAATCTCTCCATTTACCAATTTCCCTTTGTATTGAAAACGGAAATTGTTATCGATTTTAGCGCCAATGCAATGTATAGAAATATACCGGAACTATTGAGATTTATGATTATTGCTTCGCTCCTTTGGATAGTAGCGTGCTGATATATGTATAGCCTATGTTACTCCTAGATATTGTAGCTTTGAAAGCATTATTGAAATTGGGCCAGTAGTTTCAGAGCCTATTCGTTACAAACAAAAAAACAAATCTTTCCTCTTTATAATATTAGTGACAATAATCTATAATCCTGCGTATTATATTGGTGTGGGTAAGTTCTCAATAAAGATTTATAGATAGCTATACCTAGGTAGTCTGTGCAAAAAGGTTATTTAAAAATCACTTTTTTAGCAATGATTGCTTCCTTAACACAAAAAAAAACAAAGGTGTCGTCATCGGTTCAGTATCATCTATACTATTGAGGCGATGACGTTCAGAAACTGCACGACTATTTTGTTTTTTTTTAAGAAAGATGTCGTTATTAATGGGTTGTTAATGGAAAGATTATATAAAAAGCCAAGTCAAGTTATTACCAAGGAAGTAGGTAGAGTTATTAACGAGCAACAGAACATCTTATAGAATACATACATATGTAATTATGGACTCTGTTATTAATACGTATGGAGTTATCTAATAGGTACACACCATATTACTACTCAGATCATATGAGGCGTAGCATGATATTGTATAATTATGAAGCATCTTCTCGATATAATAAACATAATTTTTGTTTATATTTAGATGAGGACTTTATTTTTTTGGCAAATAAGACATAATTTATATACAGAATATTAATAACTATATAAACATTATAACCTATATAAAATACTTGTGTACCTAAGTATACACACACCTATACTAATTATAATATAAATACAGAAATAAAATACAAAAGGTAGAGAGACTGCAACTTTAGGCATCAAAATATTCCTCCCCATCGATCTCTCTCCCTCTCTCTCTCTCTCTCTCTCTCTAAACATAATTGTGTAAATATGCTCTCCATCTGTGAAGTGTAGTGCACTTAGCATGAAAAACTAACGGATTTGTAATGCAAAGGTATCAAGAGAGCGGCTCGGGTGGGGTTAGTATCTGCGGGGATTTTCTGCATAATATATAATAAATATCATTAACTTGCGATCAAGTCTATAACTAACAATAATGATTATAAATATTATAATTATAAATCCATTTACTTATATAGAAGGCGGAAAAAGGTAGGAGTGACCACATTTGACCACAGAAGTAATGATTAAAATATACTAATAATTTAATCACGGAGGTAGAACATGATGGTATCCCTCGTCCTAATCAAGGAGTCCGACTGGGGAAGTACCTCCGCCCTACAGAATACTGTTGGTGTGTTGATGGCGGTGAGTAGAGTAGCCAGAGCTCATTGGAGAGTGTTTATGTTGGCAGTGGGAAGACCGAGAAACTTTCCTTTGTCTTCTGCAGCACAGAAACTTTCTTAACCTACATCTCTCCCTCTTCCCCTCCTCTTAACATAATAGGCAGCGCGAGTGTGTCGTCCTTGGTGTTGTAAACGACTATAGGTCACGGAAACCACTTACCATCAGGTGGGCTGTGTGCTTGTCTGTCACCTAAGTGATATAAAAAGATCCTACTGTACAATTACAGGGAGACATTTTTATACCACGTTTGACTTCTTCGTCTTACTATTCTAATGGTCTAACTATAAGATGATATCTAGCCCTAAAAAGTTATAAATTAACAAGGCTTACAATTTAAAAATAATTTAAGTTAAAATCTTTATTAGGAACAAAAGTAATATAGAAACAGATAAAATGGGTTTGTTTATGGCTGCAAAAGTAAATATAACTGAGGCACAGCCATCTAATAAGAAGGAAGATTTTACTAAGCTAAAAATAACAATAAAAATAAATTAAAAAAATTTAGTTCCTAAAAACTCAGTTGTAATCTATAAAGTATTGTCTGTTACAAGTTACAATACTTACTTACTCATACAACAATTTAAATAGGTTCTCGAATGCTTTATACTTAGATACATATTTTTAAGACAAATACACATTAAGTACAAATACATACTCCCTATGCACAATATATAATCGTACAAAAAATATTCGAACTAGCGATATTCAAAGCCGCGACCTTTGAAATTATTAGTTGAACATTTTATCGCTACACCACAGAGATTATTTATATATACACCTACTTATAGGTATTATAATGTGAGTCTCAAGTGTGAGGTAAAGGTGAGGTAATACGTCACAAGTATTTCCCCTTGGATGACTGTACATAACATAATACCATACATAGTCAGTTCAAAGAAATTCAATATTGTAGCACCTATGATAGGGATTTCCCAAAGTGACTTCAAATTCAAAAGTTTGAATATTAATTTTTCAATTCATTCTATTCGCTGATACAATTTAAATTTATAAAAAACAAAAGCAACCTTTTTTAGAACGAAACGTTTTTTTATCGTTCAAAATTTGTTTTAACTTTTCCCACATTTTTGAATGTTTCTCCGTTCGTTCAGTACTAGATTTTTTCTTCAAAATCATGGTATTGTCACTAGGTTCTCTGTTTTCACTATTTTCGACGATATTAACACTGGCACAAGACGATATTTTCACTGCGGAGCTGCCACCAACCACTTCTATATAACCATAGTTTTCCAAAACATCAATACTGCACTCACTACCGATGATAATAACACTTCCTATATTTCTATTTATCTTGATGTAGTTATTATTGCCTATTATCTTCAAGCGATACTCGTTCAGTACCATTTCCATCTTCAAATTATTCCCCAATAAAGAATACTTCTTCATTTTCAATATTACGAAGGCAGATGGTCTCGAGGCAAAATCTCGCGTTATATTAACTAACAAATGTTATTTCAATCGCGTTTTATTTCCTTTGCTTACGCGCGGGTCCGTACCAATTTCAATGGTGATTCCCCGATGAGATTCGTCACCGATTCACCTCTATTCGTTATTATTTATACCTCTTTATCTTTGAAAACCTAAGTGTTATCGTAAAAAATAAATGGCGTTTGACCTCTACCTTTAATATTGTTTCCCACGGTACCATTGTTGTATGTACAGCACCCTCGCGGTTCATATTTCACAATAGGCAATTTGCATGGTGTTTTATTGAACCATTAAAATATAAACGTTTAAATCTTGTCATTCCCATATCACTTCGTCTCGGTGTATCGTTAATCGATTGGTTGCATCTGAGTATTTGTATGGATACATCTTGATCAACAATGATCGTCTGTCAAAATGGGGTAGATATGTTATCTCAATACTTTCTTGATGTCAAATCTTTGGCGCGTTATGTGACAGAACTGGCAGTAGTCATCAATGACCATAGAACCAATCATGATATGGTCAGACGATATCACTGCGAGAGAAGGAAAAATCGAAATAAAACCCTGTACATAACCGTCTAGCCAGCGTGGAAATGCATATGTTCAGCAGTGGACTGCAATAGGCTAATTAATGAGTCATATATTATGCACTCTTTTGCACATATTGATTAAGTGCATTTTTTGTCGCACTCATATTAGTATTGAGGTATACCCGAATAAGCCTGATAGGCACTCTTCTCTACATAGAAGCAACAAGTGTAAGTTTATTTTATATTTTGAGAATTTGACGTGTAGGTACTTACCACGCCACATAATTTGCGTCGACATAGATTTTAGCACACGTAGAGGCAAATGAAATAGCCGTTAACCCGGTTTTGCGTGTACAAAAAACAAACGAGATGTTTCAAACCCACAGCACGCTATCATGGTTGTTCTAAATTAGAACTACTCAACTTTATGTTTAATTATATTATGTAGTATATCTATCGTGTGCAATTATTGTCGCTCCATGTATCCTGCTTTATCTGGTGCAGCGATATAACACAAATTACTGACTATACTGACCTTTTCTGACAGCGCCGCCATTTTAATTTTGTCGAGAATAACCGTCTCGCTTCGGTTTTAGTTTCGCGTGGAGGCGGGTGCTCGTTAGACGATCACTGGGACCTGTTATTTGCCTCACCGACAATCGCATCCGACTATTGGTAACTTTAGAACGCCTCTTCCATCTCGCGTGAAATTGCCTTTTGATAGTTGCTTTTAACTTGTTCTGTATCCTGATAAATGTTTATTTGCACAAAAAGTTGATAGTTTTAAATTAAATCCTGATTTGGACTTCCTTTCTGAACATACAAATTACTTTAATTAACCTCAAATTATGCCAATTATTTATGGGAGTCATGTCAATAAGGGCGTCAAACCGATCATAATAATTCTAGAAAATAATTCTTGAAGGCAATTAATTATAACTGTCTGACCGGTAACTTCTATTATACCGAACCTCAATAGATGCACTCTCATAGAGTATTTTTTGTTGGCAGTATGTCAAGTTCGCCATATAATATCTGGCCACGAAACACATCAAATACTGATATTAATGAGAGACAGAACAGAAATAAACGCAACTCGTGCGCATCTGTGCGATGCAATCACGGCGTGTCTGTTTTGTCCTTTAATTGCTATTTGATTTTATATTATACTGTTCTCTGTTCTGCAGTGTCTTGAGTAGACACTTATAACTTTTGAAGTAGGTTAGGTGGGCCCAAGTAAACCTAAGCGAATAGCTGCTGCCCTGCTGATTGAAGGACGTGACTCCAGCACTGACTTTACTCTCGGAGTTAGGATTTGGGAGATCAGATGGTAGTCGATCCTAAAAGCCTAAATTAAACTTCAAGTCAGATAAGGAAAGAATTGGACATTGTTTACTAGCATTTGAAAACCCGTGGCAGCACCGTTCTTCTGACGATAATTTCGTTTCATAGTTTTGGTAGGTAGGTATTAATATTTTTTCAAACATCACCTTGGTTTTAAAGGATAGGTACCTATTGTTATCTACATAACTGAAAGTCAACTGTAGTTATCTTACCCGTGAGATGTTCGAAATTCTAAAATCTGACCCTCCTCCGTGCGCGCAATTTTATGAAAAGAGGAACAAAAGCCCTTTTTATGAAAATTGTGCTTGACGCTCATTAATAAAAAGACACGTGGTTTGACCGCTTCGCTTATGCCAAGAGAGAAAACAAAACGATTACCAATTACAATAACATACTTACATATTGTAAATCATAATTCTAATTTGATAAACTAACAGCGATAGTGGTTATCCTAGAGATAATAGAATCGTTCAAGAATTAAGATGTCCTTGAAGTGTAAAATATATTTCAAACGCAAACACTAAAACCGAATACGGATTCTTAAGATTCTATGTAAAGGACAATGGGCGGTTTCGTCCCAAGTGTTGTAACATTTTTCTACCTACATAATTTGAAAGATCTCAATGAGTGCTATGTTTTTTTGTATGGGCATAACTCCGTATCTCGTGCAGGAAAACTGTTATAGTGGTTTTTTAATTTCATAAAAATGTTGAAAATATCTTAATTAATTAGTCATTTAATAACCAACCGACAAAGGCAATTTAACAAACCTTTTCTAATACATGCACAAATGGCTACATAGTAGATGTAACTGGCCCTCATGCTGCAACGACTTCAGATGCGACGATAATGAATCCCTATATTCATAATGAAATAAATCCAATTCATTATGTTCTTCAAAGTAATGATACATTTGTTAGATAGAAGTTTCAGAGATTCTATATCAACCTTAGAAACTTGGGGCAACCAAGTCCACATGCCTCCGACAAAACTAAGAAGTGATAGATAGATAACGGTAGAAGCTAACAAATCCAGATTAGTCACAATCGTGAGATGGGTTGTAGAGGTGGTGAATGGGTAGATCAAGCGAGATTTTAAAATATTCAGATAAGAATATTTTAATGGAGCAATGTTGCATAAATTCATTGACATACACATTGCTGCTGCTCTTTTAAATACGTTTAGAGAGCCCATCAAAGACCATCCTCGAGTTCACGAAAGAATAGAAGTTTTAAATAGGAGAATTCATATGGCAATATATATAAGTGACTATGTTATCGAAAATAATATTAATCGACGGCGAGCTTCTTTTTCTACTATAACCGCGGACGACAATCAGTTAATGCACTTTCCAGTTTTAACAGAAGAAGACCTTTTATTAATTTCATTAGAAAGTTATCAAATAAAACTGGCACGGTCTTATTTGAGCGAACACATAAGAAATGTACACTATCGAAATATGCATAGGAGCTATTCCAAACCTTGTGCGATATAATATAAACATTACAGAAGGTATTCTTTTGAGGGGGCGGATAAAATCGCGACTCGTATCTGGTAGAATTCATTATTCGTATATTTTGATAACCAATAGAGCAGAAACTCATTATTATTGCTCTTGTTTGACTGGGATGAGAACAGTGGGTAGGTACTTGCGCTCACATAATGAGTATTATTTGCTACCTTGGCTGGGCAAGACACCAGCAAAGCATATTGTTGCCCGTGACCTTTTTGGATGAGATTATTTTAGATAATGACCATTATTAAAATAAAAGATACGGTATACTAATATAAATAAATATAAATACTGTAAAATGATAAAGAAACCGATTGTTGTATCATAAGTACCAGTGTATAAAGTGCATTATTTGAGCCATACATTTACAATTATCAACTGTGTGTTTATTGATGATGATGATGAAATACATGTCTAAAATAACGATTACTGTCTGGCGATTATTGTATAGTATAATAGGCGTAATAAGTATGTGAAAATGTATCACAAAATGTAAAAAAAGTATGATTAATGCATTTTTTAATACAAAAATATTTTTTTCATTTCCAGCCCAGAACTTATGACCTGCACACAAATATAATAAAAACTTGAATTATTTATTATAAAAAAACTTAAGTGAACATGTTTAAACTAGTCGCAACATGTTACAAGGGTTGGGACGCAACCCATACAAAAGTGCCCATTGTCCTTTAATAGCAACAACAATATACAGAATTAATTTAATTATATTATTATCTAATCTACGTACAAAAAACATTATGATATTCGACTGAGCGCGTTATTTAATGTAGTACGATGGTGAAGATCGAATACATTTGGTATGTGTTGTGTATCCAAAATCTGAGTCGTCTTTACCTATGGCAGGGGCCCTGGGCACACAAGACTTTAGAGGCCCTTTTGGAAAGTTTATAGTATTAGATTTTTCTTAAGATGATGTGCGAGAAATGGTCTCATTAGGGCCTCATTTTTGTCGCGACTTACTTGAACCTAAATCTTGTCCATGTCCATGACCCGTGGTGGTATACTAATGCAATGGTGAAGCATAAAAAATCGTCTTTATTCCTCCGTATATTAACGGATATTTACACGCAGTTCCAGTTGCTATAAACGAAATTAAGAGGGAGGACGAGTAAACGAAAATTGGGCTCCTTAGTGGAAGCCTCGGATTACACATCCTTGAATAACGCTATGATGATGTTTCGGGTAAACTTTTGCGAGTATCATAACTTGGTTTCTTTTTTTCTTTATTCTTTCCTTCCCTCTTTCTTTCTTTCTTCGTTTTGAAAAGTAACGATACCAGTACCTACTCGTTGATGTTCTTGTAGCCGTTTAATATATAAAGGCCATACGTTACGATATCGCTAACAAAGCATTGCGTCTAAGATTACGTCACCTGTGCCAAATACGACCGGTCTTTGTGATCACACGTATCAAAATTCATTAGGTTAAACGATATAGAATCACGTGTTTTCCGCATAACGGTTCCTTAGAGACAGCTATTTTCCCACCTTTTCCAATATTTGCGTAAATTGTTGACAGTTTATAAAAGGCTGACGTTTCTTTTTCGCTTTTGTTTTTAATAGATGTGTCATTATCGTCATCATCATCATCATCATCTTCATCATATCGTTAGTCCCGGTCGCATGCGAGGTCCTCGAGCAATCTCATTCTCATGTGTGTGTTTTATAAATTCTTTCCTTTTTTTCTGTCGTCTACTTCCTTTTTTTACACATATAGTTATAAATTCGTCATAAGAGATATATTATCTTGTCAATTTTCAAATATGTTCTATGACGAATTTGGAAGATTGAAACAGATTAGATCTGGCTGAATTTTTAACAGACTGCCATCAGTTGTCCTCAACTCTTGGGCCCGCTCTGTGATGATAATACGATTAGTACTTATAGCAACGTAGTAGTATAGTAGTGGTAGTAAAAGTAGTAAGTAAACTTGTCTAGCGCCCCTGACTAGGGTTGCCAACTCTAGAAAGAACGAACCCGGGAGATTTTGAAGAGATCCAGTTGTAGGGAGAGGGCGGGCGGTTAAAGGTTAAACAAAATATGAAAATTAGTTATTCATTTTCTAATTTATACGCAGCATTTAGTAATTCTATTTATCTCCATTAAAGCATTAGAGACAGATATGGAGCGACGTGCGTCCGACACGACAAGCGAGTGACACGACCAATTATTTTTTTTAGAAAATAAGGGAGAAATCGTCGCATTTCAGGAAGTCGGAAGGGTAAACATTATTACCGGAGTCTCCTGGGCAATCCGGGTGGGTTGGCAACCCTACTGACCCGTACGTACTAGCGCGATATGTGAATCGCCCTGTGCGGTGCGAAGTAGCGACGTTAATAGAAATTCACACCGACAACAAACAGTTGGTTGACTTGGCTGTTGTCACCAGTATTCGTGTGACGCGAACGAAATGAGATGTTTGAAACAATAGTCACAATAATAACAGTACCGTGGCGATAAAACTGCCGTTTAGTTGACATTGAAACGTAGCACGACTCAGTGATATACCCACTTCGCACCATAAAATTATTCCACTGTTTGTATCCTAAAGTTATTATTACTAGAGTAAATAAAGCATCAGTCTGATACTCTCTATGACGTTAATTGGTAATGCTTGTGCGGCTAGGCACGTAATCCTTGCGATTTACACCGCATAGAAAGGAATCGGGTCAGTTTATTTTCCAAAATTTAGATGCTACATTTTTGGTTAGGAATAAATTTTTCGGCATACCCATTTCGTTACAAAGTGCCCGATTGGCGGCAATAGGCTAGCCCCCTATTACGTGGAACCGAATATCATAGTTGGCTAAATGTGGGTGTTCAATACACCTCTGCCTACCCCTTCGGGGATTACGGGCGTTAACATAATCTTACTAGATCCATAATGGATCTGGTCAATGGATCTACTGAGATTGATCGATCATGTAATGTAAGTAAATAAAGCATCAGTGTACTCATTTCTGTTTAACTGAATTTAAAATGTCAATTAAAATATTGTGTTTTTTAGAAATACCCGGCTGTCATAGCCGACCATTTCTGACAAGTTGATAGGTTTACACAAAACGTCTCACGGTTCGTTCACTTCACTCTGTCACTTTCTCACACCTACATTTTGTGTAAAGATATGTATGTCACTCGCACACAACACAATGCAGTTTAAATTCAATTAAACCCGTGATTAAACTTGCGCTAGAGTGGTCAACTGCTAAGCCAACTTCGGATTTGATTCCCTCTCTGTGCGAATATTTAGTTTAAATGAGATTTAATACGTTGACTTGCTATTTAGTTTGGTATCTCAATTTTTTAAGCATTTTGAGATTGTTTATTATGAACCGTATTAATACAAATTTTCAAAGGAAAATCTAATTATATTAGAAGTAGTCCATTAGCGAGTCGGTTGCCATAATGAGAATTAGCCCTAATGCGCCTAAACCTCTTGAATTTAGAGATTGAGGCGCTAAATACTTCCTCTGATATCACAATACCAGCTTGGTTTCCACCCAAGCTTACCCAAGTATTACAGCAGTATACCCTTTTTGTGGTAAAGTTCTCAGTAGCCACCTAGAACTTTCTATTTCTTGTTGTTTTAAATCGTAGTTACTCGTAATCACAGAAGCAGTTGTCTTACAAAGTTGTCATTTTGGCGCTTTCCTCGCCAGTGTTCGGCATGTGGCTGGCTACCGGCCGAGTCGCGTTTCGTGGAATTAAATGTCGCACCGCTCCAAACCAAATAGTTCGTTGCACTGTCCTCCTATCAACCACACTGACCTCACTTCCATCTTAATGTGCCATCGTATTGACATCACGATTATTTTAACCTAGTAATTACATCATAGCCTTGGATTTGGACTAATTTACTTGACGACTATTAGACACGGCGTTTAGAAAAAAAAATTGTGTCTCTATTTCTGGATGACGCGGAAATGAGTTTTAAATTTCGAATTTGGAACAACACGTCAAAACTTGACAAAAGAGTTTTTTATAAATTTTAATATCGCGTTACATTAAAAATTCTAGAACGAAATAGTATCTTCAGGATATTTTTTTACAATAATAGTAGGTACATTACAATGACAGATCTACTTAAATAATTCTTATCCAAATCACATCTGCGTGTAAATACCACGTTCACCTTTGTACCAACTTGTAAACTTTTTTTACAATTATAGTAGGTACATTAGGTACAATGACAGATCTACTACTACTTCAATAATTCTTATCCAAATCATATCTGCGTGTAAATACCGCGTTCACCTTTGTTCCAACTTGTAATTACTTAATAGACAATTATTGAGCAACCTGATAGTCGGTTGCCAGTGGCCACTGACACAAGTCGTGATCACGACGGGTGACCCTGTTCACTCACAAATGCTCACGATGATTAATGTCATCGACATGTGACTAGTTTGACAAGTTATGCTACATGTAAATCTAGAGAAAGAATCTCTTTCATCAAACACTAGCTTAGTGCCGAAGCCCAAAACGTGTAGAGAAAAATAACTTTATAAATGATGATGTTCAATGATCTTATAAAAAATGTCAGAGGTGTGGAACTCAATGTAACTCAAAGTAAAATAAAATGCGGTACTTTAACATAGCAAAAGTATTGATAAAACACCTATACTCACTCAATTATTCCTGATATTAAACAAAATAACAAGGTTGCCTGGAAAAAAATCGCTTCCAGCGATAAGGCCGCTCATTGTACATTAGAACAACTGTAACTTCCACTACTTGTCTTGGTGTTTTATGTTTTTGTCTAAAATAAACATCAAAAATTGCATCTCATTGAGTTAAACTCGTCTTTGTACATAATAACATCTCATTAATTATGTGTACAATAAAGAATATATTAAAAGAAAAGTTTTTCTCCTTGACGTTGCTTTGGTGAACATAATTAACCAAAACAAATGTTAAAATATTACAAATTACAACAGGTCTTAATTAGTTAAGAGTAATTTATAGATTATAATAACTTCAACGTAACACAACAAAACTGTTTGTGAATTTTTCGTCTCGCTACAATTGTGTGACATAATACAACAAAAGTGGGTTGCGCCTGTCGTGAGAACGAAACTCATTTCAATTGAATGCATGTACACACATTTTCAGTAATATTTCTATGAGTTACATTACAATATGTTATACAACTATGAGTGGACCTAGTTTTTGTTAATGAAGGAAATACGATTTTCTAGGTATTGATGTTAATGTTGTAAGTTTTACTGTGAGATTGTGTTTAGATAAATAAATTTAAATTGTTAAATGGATAATCTTTAGTCAATTAGGTATGTAAATGTAAAATGCAAATGTTTATTAAAGGAAATGCAAAATTTTAGATTGTCCCAATATTTTTTAATTGATTAAGCTTGAATTTTTGTCAATATCTACATACCTAAATCTATATTTAGATTCAAAACTCCTAACAAATATGCAAAATAATTATCTTTTTTACATAAATAATGATAATATAAAAATTCGACGAAAATCGGCAAAAAGAACTAGTTTTTCGATTTCACGTAACAGGGGACTACTCTGTTACGTGGTACTGAAAAGCAGATATAATTGGGTGTTAATATACCTCTGTCTATCTCTTGAGGGATTTACAGGCGTGAATACCTCAACCTACCCATTTAATTGGGGTCGGCGCAACATGTCACACATAACTCCACACCCTCCCTCCACACACACCCTCCACCCTCCACACATAACTGAATAGGGGAAACTGGGGACACTTCTTGATCCCTATGGGAGACAAGGTACACCAATATTTTTGGAATTACTAAGCGTATTAGACTATTTTTAATGTGGTAACACTACGGGTAATAATGTTTACTTAGTGTTGCCACACTAAAAAATACTCAAATACACTTAGTAATTCTAAAAATATTGGTTTACCGTGTCTCCCATAGGGATCAAGTATCCCCAGTTTCGCCTACCTATGTAGAAAATAAAAATCTGGTTTAGTAACATTTAATCGTAGCAACATTAAAAACATAAGTGATTATACTGTTCGAAATAAATTACAGACTGGCGTCAATTGAAAGTTCAAGTAGGAGGTCAATTGTCAATTTCCTTTGAGATTGTCAGTGTGTAACCGTTTATGAAGAGATCTATGGTCATGCACAGAAGATGTTCACACTTCGTAATTATCATTCGTATATTAGTTGCGCATTTTGCAAGGTCCAAAGTATGAATGTATAGGGTTTTATGAGCAGAGGTTGGCCCAAAAAAAGAGACCCTCTTTCATGAGACTTTGCCTTCAGCTTAACATCAGGCGAGGTAAAGTCACGTGACATGCCATAAATAAAAAATAAAAAAAAGATGGATTGTGTGGAAGGAGATAATTATGGCAAGGGAGGGAGTGACTGAGAAAATGACATCTGATAGGAATGTAAGGAAGAGAATGACATATTGCGCCGATCCCAAGTAATTGAGACAAGGGCAAGGAGATGATGATTTGGTTGAGCATTTTGTGTAGTGCATACCGTTCTGTGGCATGGCAACAGTGAACGCGATTGCTACCCAAGAGGCGCTAATTCGAATTCCGCTCAATGCCAACATTTGTATGCAATAATATGGCAATTTGAATTGGTCTGGTCGTACCTCGGAGAGCAAGTTAAGCCGTCGGTCCCGGTTGTTCTACGATCTATGTCAGTCAGTACGGGTAGTAACCCTTAGAAGCCCAACTAGTCTAACTACAGAACTTCGATATTGTGGAGGTCAGATGACAGTCGCTTCACGGAAGTTCGAAGTCGCTTCAATGAAGTTCAGTCACATCTTAGTTAGAATAGAGAAGTTGTGTAAAAGCTCAAAGAATGCTGATTTTGTCAAAATGCGTTTTCTAAAATAGTTTATTTTGTTTTTTTTCCTAGTGACTCCCCAAATTCATATTTTACTATGCATTCTTTTTGTGAATTCTGAGATCGTACAACATACCTATTTACTCTGGTCATATTTTTATTCATGAATACATTCATTTGAATATTAATCGTAATACTTATAATGTTAAAGCGAAACGTTTACCAAATTAAACTTAATATACCTAAGTGTAATCACTTACACTCACATTAACATTTTTTTATCGTTTACGTTATTATAAATTATTTACTGTCCCAAGTTTATAAACACGATTGTTAAATAAGATACTTTTAACGGATTCTATTGCGATTCGCGCTTTATTGGGCGTTACTTAATATTTTGGTTATATTATAGGAAATCAATAAGCATAATCGCTACATTTTGATTGCTTTATACATCTACCAACCCGTGACAGTTATCTGTAATTTGCAGAAAAGTAACCGAAACCACAGCATCAGTGGTGATGATAAAAATCCCTGAGAAATCGCTATATAATCCGTTAAAAACTTTTATTTCAACGCCGACAACGCAATAAGCTCCCATCGTAAAGTGGTAGACATCATTTTGTCCAGGTATAAAGTCGAAACTCAACTAAAAAACTCAATTGACAGCTAGCGTCCAATGTAATATAATAATGAAAAGATGGGATGGAAAAAAGATATTAGAATTTGAAATTTAAAAGGCGGCGCGTTCAAGCAACTGTGCTTAGAGTTTATTTTGTTTGAATGTCCGAAAAAGAAAACAAAAGTGTCGACGTTCTTTTCTCCTATTTGCCTCTGACCTCGGTTCTTATTGACAATGGCTGCCAGAATGAAATATGGTGCGCCTCTAACGAAACAGAGATTAGGTGAACGATATTATTTCTTGTCTATTGTAAAACTATTGGTGCGGCAAAGCTCTGTTTGCCGTTTAAAATGCATTTTACCGTGTTATTTTTTTAATCACCTGTTAAGCTGTGACGAAGGTTGGTATTTTCTTAGGATCATAATAAAAAAATATTTTGTGGATCACTATGATCTATTACACAACGTTCATTCATTTAAGTAGGTAGGTTGTACCTTATTGACTTTTTTTATCAATTTCTTTTTTTTTTAACGAATATTAGAAACCAAAATTACCAATATTCCCTCTGTCGGTCTGTGTTAGGACTGAGTTCACTTTGGTAGGGTGATAGCCATGATTCAAACTCAGGATTTCTAGATCGTAAGGCCGACTCCTATAACCACTAAGCTACCGATCTATCGAATCTACACAATAAGTAGGTTAATTATTGAGATGTCTAGATTTTCCCATAATTTCTCCAAAAGAGAGATATAATGAAATAAAAAAAATCATGTAGTAAGGTAAAAATTAAAAGAAATGAGGTATTATAATTGAAGTAACTCAAGTACCTTTCTTGTTTGTAGTTCATTCATGTATTGTAATCAGAAGGCATTGGCGCCTGTGCTAGTTGAGTAACACACGAGCGAGGGCCGGGAGAGGAGGGAGAGGTCTAGAGGGACGGTAATGAAGCGGCGCGTGTGGCAGAGGGCAGACACAATAGCTGCCGCCGCCGCCGACGCGCCGAGCCTTCTCAGAACCGGTCCCCAGGGCAGCGCTCTGCCGAATTTCGCGTCGACCACCCATCGCCCTGCGCTGCTCCGCTCAGCGCCGAGCTGCCCGATACTTATCGCACCTGTATTTATGACTAGAAACACCATTACAGATATAGACCTCGGGCGAAGAAATCGCAAGTCGAGACCACCCGTTGTAGTTTCTGTTGCCAGTGAAATAAATCGTTCTGTGGTCTGTGGCCGCAGTCCGCAAACTTCACGTTTAACTTATGCTTAGCAACAAGCACGGTACGATCGTAAATTTTCTGAGTGAAGGACACCAATCTTGTTCTTTAGCAGCCTCTTAACACTTTGATTTACAATTTTTTTATTCAATCGTTTTTCAATAGCCAGCCCTGGGCTTGCTTTAAAGTGTGAAAGAGATAGATGAAGTGCACCGCTAGATTTAGCAGCGCGTAAGGGAGATAGAAAACTGCACCGCTAGTCGGTGCAACGATCTCGCCTACTTAACGTCTACTCTACTTGGAGGTATAGTGTTGTAAACACTTTATTTTATATCGATTCACAAAGGTATCAGTGCAGATATTTCGTGCAGCAAAAATTATTCATAGTTGAATCTTATACGTTTTATACAGGGAAATAAGCGATAAAATAAGCCAAATAAATTCATTCACTCGTCATTCCATATTTTACAATTTGATATCTAAAACACTTTCTGGCATGAAGACTGTGAATCAATCAAGATTAATAATATTTTTTGATATATTTATGTCGGTGACGCGGTCCACCGATAAATTAAAATTGAGTGACATTAGTTAGCGATCGTAAATGAACTTGTCTGTTGTTTCGTCGCGACCACATTACGAACAGATGACGCATCTACCGAAATATTTACTTATGTTAGCTAGCAACGATTGATATATTTATAACCTCGCTCTCTACTGATAAATAGAAAAAAACATCTAGATTAGTATAGTATTTGAATAGTAATTAGCAATAAAAAAATATAGTATCTGAGTGACATAGTCTAACTTTTCAATATCATCAAGTTAGCGGCATTTGCTTCACGTACCTATATATTTACGTGTATCAAATTACCTGTATAGTAATATCAAAACTGGGCCATTTCGAGACTAAACCACTGACTCCAACCTAATTTGGGAGAAAGTTCGAAAGAAAAACTTTTGACTGATATAATAGTTTAATAATGATCGATATATGTTTATCGAGCTGGGCCAACCCTGTGGCGTACAGTTCATTGAGTAAACCTGTGTCCCAGGCTGCGCAGGCTAGTCGCCGCAGGCGAACACGATCCTGCTTTTGTGTGTGTCTGTGTGTCAGCCACTTATTTGTTGTGAGCACTCGTAAGTTTAGAAGCTTGCCGACACGGGCGCCGCTCTCCAACGTGTTTCGTTAACTTTAACAGTTGTTATTGTATATTTATTGTTGTTGTTCGTTTCCTTCGGAATTATGGTTCAACTTTTTGTGAGATCTTCTATTTGATACAATTTTATAAATGACTTATTTATAACTTCATTTAGGTTCGCGTTCGTATTTTGTATTATCGACTGTGATATTCAATTCCGAGTTGTTAGTTGAATTAATCAACGATTGTAAAGAAGTAAACGAAAGCTTGTTTAATAAACATAGATTTCCGCATTGAGTCCGCCATTGGCGGCAGCACGGGTGAGGGAAAGTTGACTTTCTGAATACTGATCGATTAAAAGTAAAAGTGCCTTCTATGTTGTTTGAGACGTTTAATTTGCGTAATAATATGTTATGTGAATTACGTATGAGAACGTTACATACTGCGGACTGAATTTTAAATATAATTACACCATTACTGTACGAATGGAAAGAATATATAGTATACCGCTTTGTTCCATTAGCTAACACCTAAGTTGTTGTAGTAGAAAGTTGACTGTACTTAGTAAGGGGAACATTGAACGCCCAAGAACTAATACATTGGTTGGAATTGAAAGTTCAGTTAGAGGAAAACTAACAAGGAAAACCGCAGTGTTGCCAAACATGGCATGGCTAAGTGTGTACAGTAAAAGATCTTGGACAATTTGAAAAAAAAATGTATGAAGTGATGCCACTACACAACTACTAGTTTTAGAAGTTACTGAATAATAGATCTAAGTACTTATAAATGTAATTTAGTTTAGGCTACTAATTGCATGAGTGTACTTATTTTCTTTTGAAGAAACAAGACATGAATAAATAATTTTATTAACGCTATCTATGTTACTTTTGATAAAATTACACTAACCTTAGTGCAGTTAAATCAAAAGTAAGAAGTCAAAAAATTATAGCTTTTAAGATATCCAGGAACTTTTGGAGTTTACTGTACCTAAATACATTGATCTTTTCCATATTAGCTAGGTACCTACTAAAATTACCTAGTTATCAAATACAACTACATTTTAGTGTTTATATTGACATAAAACTTATTGCTAACGGATTATATAGCGATTGTGATTCACAACGGCAACGGCATGGCGGCAGCTAAAAAACCAGCACAATGTCGATATCATTGTAAATATTAAAATAACACCGAACAGGTTAATCGCGATAGAATCCGTCAAAAATAAACAGGATAATAGCGATAGAATCGTCAAAAATACTTACATGTGTGTGACATTCGCGTTAACTACGAACATTACGATGTTTTAAATAAATGCCTTTTCATTTGATTCTCTCTTGGTTTATGCAATATCATTTTAAAGCCTTTTAACTTTCGCTTTGCATGATATATGGTTAGCGAAACCCGGGTACAATAAGCTGGAATTTTTATCACGTTCCCGTAACCCATGGGAACCTATGTGTAAAATAGTCTATGTGTTACTCCAGACTCAAATCTGTCCATGGACTGAATTTCAACCAGATACCTTCAGCCATTTTGACATAATCCACAAGAGTCAGAATAAACGGCTAGCACAACTTGGCAATTAGTAGCAAGTAATTGTAGTAGTAGCAGTCATAAATCTTAATTTCCCAATAAATCTGGAACTCTAGTGTTGCCATTACAAAGAACACCGTTACAAAAATGGATAAAAATATGGAGTTGCTATTATCCAAACTAGATGAAAAGCTAAATAATCAAGCCATAATCATAACAAACTCGGTAACAAAGAGCGTGATGGAAGCGTTGGACGAAAAAATTAAGATACTAACAGAGGAAAATATGTTCCTTAAAACGAAAGTTTCTACACTGGAACAGAAAATACATAACTTCGAAAAAGAGAAACGTAAATATAACTTGGTCTTCTTCGGAATGGAAGAGAGAGGAAAATCTGAAGCTGAGCTAGTTGATTGCCTCAAGGATACCATACTAGAGTCAGGAACGCACCTAGACAGCCACGAAATCAGCAACTTATATAGAATTGGGCAACAGACCAAGAACAAGAACCGCCCCGTAGTCATCACAATCTCTTCTACATGGAAGAAACACTCAATATTGAAAAATAAATCTAAATTACCCCCAGGAGTGAATGTCAAAGAAGATTACCCTAGAGATGTGCTACTAAAAAGAAAACAGCTACAGGTACAAGTAGAAGAGGAGAGGAAGAAGGGAAATATTGCTTATATTAAATATGATAAACTAATAGTAAGGAAGCAGACCGATACAACCCGGGACAAAAGGAAAAGGGAGGAGTCAGGATCGCCCAATACGTCTACACAGAAGAGAGTTAACACAAAGACCAAACCAACGTCGTCATCTACTAAAGCTGTTATTAAAGAAACCATAAGACCCAGTATGCTAAACTTTGTTGAACGTGGAAGATCAGTTTCTCTGTCAGAAATTTCAAAAAACTAACGAACACTGATACTCGGAGCCGGAAAAACAACACAGATAACTCAAACAAAACCAAACCAACTTTTGAAGAAGTCACCCCAAGCCGGCTGGTCACCGTGGGGGAAGATGACCAATACCCTCCAACAAACCCACCCCAACAACTTTATCATACACCTCAGATAGCTGCAAACTGCCGAAACTACGCCACTACCTACCCTAGAATTGAAAGCGCCCAGATAGCTACAACCCTCAATCGTGGTAACTCGAAGGATAATCTCATTTACATTGCGACTTACAACACGTTGTCGTTAAGAACTAACGATAGTCTGCTTGAGCTTGAAATAGCACTAGAAGACATAAACTGGACAATAATTGGTTTGAGCGAAGTGCGGCGCCAGGGTGAAAAAATAGAAGACCACGGTAAATTTATTTTTTACCACAAGGGCGAAACACCTGGAAGTTATGGTGTTGGCTTCCTCATAAAAAATGAGAGGAGGAACGATATCCAAGAATTCCTTGGCATCTCAGAACGCATTGCAGTGCTGAACCTCGTATTGGCACCTAAAAATGAAATGTGGTCCATAGTACAAGTTTACTCACCAACTGAACAAGCAACCGAAGTGGAAATAGACTCTTTTTACCAAAACCTAAACTATACAATTAAGAACCATTGTCATAGAAACATAATAGTAATGGGGGACTTCAACGCACAACTAGGCAACAGAAGACAAGGAGAAAACATCGTACTTGGGCCATACTACAGCGGGACGAAAAGGACACGCAATGGGGCGAAATTATTAGAGTTAGCTTATGAAAACAACTTAAAGATATTAAACACAGATTTTAAAAACCGCCCTAAAAATAGATGGACCTGGATATCACCTAATGGATCAGTTAGGAACGAGATCGACTATATCCTCACAAACAAACGAAGACTATTCAACGACTGCAGAGTCATCAACAAAATTAACTTCAACAGCAATCACAAGATGGTTAGAGCGATACTGAACTTAGGTGGAAAAAGACAAAGACCCTTCAAAGCAAACAGGCACACCGTTGAAACCATACCTACTAGCGACTTCAACAATTTCCTACAAAACTTCACTGAATCAACAATAGGATTGGGCACACAGGAGAAATTCGACTACTTGTACCAACTGATAGATAGTCATACTGTACCCAAAAAACCAGAAAGAAAAGATCAGCTATCAGACATAACAAAGAGTCTACTACAGCAAAGAGCCGCATTATTATCTATTACTAACAAAAGAAAAGAGGTAAGACAAGAAATAGCAAAGCTGAGTAAGGAAATAAAAACTAATATGAGGAGGGACAGGCAACAACATAGACTTAAAACTTTCGAGGAACACATAATAAAAACAGGGGGGATTAAGAAGGCCATAAAGGAGTTAACACATGTCAGAGAATGGATTCCTAATATATTGGACAAGAGGGGGGAAAGTATAAATCCAAGGCCTGAAATCATCACTATTGCCACAGACTTCTATCACCAACTATATTCAACACAGACAATAATGGAACCAACTGACCTAACAGGCGATTCCGAGGTTCCAGATATATTACCCAGAGAAGTTGAGATAGCCATTGAAAGCCAGAAGAAAGATAAAGCACCCGGCCCCGATAAGATTAGCAATGAGTTCCTACTACATTGCAAGCACCATATTATTCCAGTACTAACCCCAATTTTCAATGAAGTCCTAAGGAATGAAGTAGTTCCAACACAGTGGACAAAATCAACCATAATATTGATACATAAAAAAGGCGATATGAACGATATTAATAACTACCGGCCCATCAGCCTTCTATCGAATGTATACAAGGTGTTTGCTAAAGTCTTACTGAACCGCTTAACAACACAACTAGATGAAAATCAACCAAAGGAACAAGCTGGATTCAGACATGGCTACTCAACAATAGACCATATACATACGGTAAAGCAGATCGTCGAGAAGAGCAAAGAGTACAATACGCCTTTTTACTTTGGGTTTGTAGACTATTGCAAGGCTTTTGACTCCCTAGAGCATGGGAAGATCTGGAGTGCACTTAAAATCCAAGGTGTGGAGAACAAGTATATAAGAATCATGAGAAACATGTATGGAAAATCCACAGCAAAAGTGAGGTTGGAAAGAGAAGGGCAAGAAATAAAAATAGAAAGAGGAGTACGACAGGGGGACCCCCTATCACCCAAACTTTTTTCGGCAGTGCTTGAAGATGTCTTCCGAAGACTAAACTGGGAAAATTATGGTCTAAATATAAATGGCGTAAGACTCACGCATCTTCGGTTTGCGGATGACCTTATCATCTTCTCCAATACAAAGGAGGAATTGCAATGCATGCTTACAGATTTAGACACCGAAAGCCAAAAGGTGGGCCTAACCATGAACTCTCAAAAAACAAAAGCCATGACTAACAGCACGAAGGAACCTATAATAATAAATAATAACCAGATATCGTATGTGGAAGAGTACCAGTACTTAGGTCAAATCATATCATTCAATGATCTATCAACTAAAGAAATCGACACCAGAATTGGCAATGCATGGAAGAGATTTTGGACACTGAAGGAAATTATGAAAAACAGAGAAATAAGCATATACATGAAAACCAAACTCTTTAACACCTGCGTACTGCCTATACTTACTTATGGCTGCCAAACCTGGGCCACAACAAAAGCGCAATGCAGAAAGCTGGAAACCTGTCAGAAGGCAATGGAGAGAAGCATGCTGAGCTTGAAGTTAGCGGACAGAGTAAGGCATACACAAATAAGAGCAAAAACCAAACTGGAATGTGTAACATTTAAAATAAAAAAACTGAAGTGGAGATGGACGGGCCACACGATTAGAGGCAAAGACAAATGGAGCAAGGATATTATGCACTGGTACCCAAGGGGTAAGAAAAGAAAAAGGGGCCGCCCGTTCAAGAGATGGGAAGACGAATTAAAAGCCGCAGCAGGCCACTCTTGGTCGAGACTGGCCAGAGACAGGGAGAGGTGGAGAGCGTTGGAGGAGGCCTTTGCCAAAGGGCAAGCAGATGTTGCTAGAGAGACACCCTGGACTGGGGTCGATTGAGCTGAAACGTGAATAATGACGAAACTATGTATAACATCTGAAATAAAAGGCTATTATTATTATTATTATTATTATTATTAATTGTATTTACCATATGATCGGGTTAATACCCGTGTTTCGCTAACCATAATATAATTGTAAAGCACTAGCTGTAACTCGTGGCTTCGCCCTTGTGAATACTGATTCTGTTCCTCGACTCACAGAAATCTATTCTAAACTACCGGCGAGACGTGAATCCACTCCTAAACTTCTAACACAGGCAATTTAACATAGTCAAATAGGTTAGGGGAAGTACTAGATTTTCGATTGTTTTTTTTATTTAAGAAAGCAGTAGAATGGTCCTTGGACCTATAAACTCATGATATTAATGTAAAATTATGCCTCTTTTGATGTCGCCCGCTGAAGGTATGACTAGCCCAATATAATCTTTCAACTATAAACAACAAGTATGTTATCTTACACAATTGACATACCAGGTGTATTTAAACAATAACAATACACTTGTATGAAGTGTATAAACCTCAATGTCATTTATTGTATACACAAATATTATGCTATCACGGCAATTATTAGCACAATAAATGTGCGTCATTAAACTCATCAAAGAATCTATAATTAGTATGAATATATAAATATTATGAAGAGAGTGAGTATTTCTTACTACTCGAGTATTTTAAAATACTATCGCTTTTGGGTGACATATTGTTTACTACCTTTTTTTCTCGTGCGCAAAATCCCCACGGATACAACCTCCACCAAAGTCGATGGACGGGATTTTGTCGAACTCGAACCGACTAAAGCGCACGCCGTCTATGGGGTCTTTGATTGCCGGAGGTGATATAAAACAAGACAAGCCTCTCGCGAGAAGACTTGTGACTTTTAGTGTAGAAATATTGACGTCATTGGAATATCGATTTCTGTCGAATTTGATAAAGTTATGGTATGTATAGTATAATTATTAAGGTATGTATATTCCGTCACTTTCTCACGCCTAGGTTCTGGCTAAAGGTACCTACCTATCTCACTCGCTCACTTTGTTTCTATAAAGGATAATATTATAATTATAACTAACTACCCTTCTTTTAATTTGACTCTCACGGGAACGCCCGCCTGACTCCCGAACTATGTGAAATTTTCTGACGAAGTTGGATGTTTTTTACTGAATCAAATCACCTTGAAATCGCTGAACGGATCTGGCTAAAATTCAGTCCATAGACAGATTTGAGTCTGGAGTAACAAATAGACTATTTTACAGGTAGGTTCTCTCTGATGGGTTGCGGGAACCAGATCAGAATTCTACGCAGGTGGAGTCACGGGCATAAGTTAGTATCATATTAATCAGCAATGGTGAACCTTTATAATAAATTGTAAGTAATAGTAAATGTCAATGATCTATGACAAATAACAATGGTGACGGAATTTTATAGTTACCGGTGTCAAAACCGCATGGAATGTAGTCGAGCCCTTCCGAGGTGTGTCTACGACGACACTGAGTGCATATGAAGTACTGAATTATGAGAACGTCACCTTTTGGAAGCCATCTTCATTACATTACTGACTGTTGACTGTTGCACCCTCTAGTGTCTCCCTTCAGAAACCTATGTCAGTAATATGATGTAGTAGTAGTAGGTTTTTTTATTAATCTTTGTAGAAAGGCCTTGCATGAAGTTTGTCACTTTACTGTTCAAAAATATTTTGACGAAGATCAAGTAGGTACCTCATACATTTTATGACCGAGCTACTAAACTGTGAAAGGTTTGCCTATTGTGGGGTCAACGGATATATTCACTTGTGTATAAACAATAGTTTATGTGCAATATTTTTTTATGTGCTATGCTAGATTGTAACCTGCCTTTTGTACCAAATTTTAGTCAGAGACGTAGATATTTTTACGTGAAAGGGTAACAAAATATTCATTCGTAAATTCATGTGAGATTTGATTTCATATAATTCATTCTTCTGTATATACCTACAGGTTGTTAGCTATTTTGCTGCATAATTTGTATGGATTTATTCTACTAGCTCTTCCCATGTAGTTACACTAGCGCTTAATTTTTTTACTTGTTCTAGGACAGTTATACTATTTTGACTATTTGGATGTCATTGCTCGATATGGTCACGGCTGTTGATGCCTTGAATGCTATGAACCATCAATGAAGCTATCAGCACTCTAGAGTACCCTGTGATCCATTCATTAGTAAATCAATCAATGGGCCTTTCGTAGTCCACTGCTAGACATTACACTTACAATATGCGTCATTGCTTATGATCCTCAACTTTTCCCATCCAATCGACATTATTAGTGTGACATTACAATTATAATACTAGTGGATCGAACAGCACTTTCGTTATATCAATCCACTTTAAATCAGTCATGAATATGTACAATGTCATGTGAGAGTTTAGGTGCAATTTAACTATTATTGTCATTACTAATTATGATGTCAGTATAGCAAGTAATTTATTCTAGCTAGATTAGGAAATAAATTTGAAATAGCTTTTATTCTTAATTCAATTTAAGACCATTCAGGCGCTGTAATAGTAACAGCGATAAAAAGATCGATCACATGAATGCATTACGTTAGCACAAGTGTAATAGAACCGTATAAACAAGCAAACCATGGGTCGGAACGACGTCGACGACTGTTTAGTTTCTTTCGTACATCGTCATCACACCTTAACACAACACTACCACTGTATCAAGAGCTCTCATCACCTTCTAAATTACCATTTGTTACTTTGTTAATATTTTCTGGTGGGAGGGTATGAGGTCTACCTAGACTGGTTGCCGATAACACCATGTAGTTTGTTTAGCTGTGCAAATAGACGTTTTGGTGGCACAACGCCTGATACCAAGAACTTTCTCGTTTACTTACCGTTGTATTTGAATTATATTTACATTTGTTATTCCTATTAAGTCACCTACGGATGTGAACTCTGATAATGTTGTTTGATCGTATTTTACTTGAAGTATGTGGTAATAGTTGTCTTGAGATTATAACATTTTTCCAAGTAAGTATTAATTCTTAATTTTATTACTTCCTGAAAACTATGGTCTTATTAAGCCTGATAATAATTTTATTTATAGGATTCTCTTGTGTAGGAAGACGGAGGAGTTAAACCCTTGTGTTATTAAATTCTTTGAATGAGAGGAATTTATTTCGTATGGAATTATTTTCAACTCTGTCAGAGAAACATTGACAATTAGAAATCATTAGAAACATATAAATTAAATGAGAAACCAGGAAACAAAATATATAACAACACACTGTATATGGTACATCACAATGCACATGTATACATAGGTATTTCCAGAGCGGTATTTTTTAAATCAGATATATTTAATTTCAAAAGGTATGAAATATTTGCTGAAAGAAAATAACATAAAAAGCTCTTGTATAGTCTAGAATAGTAAAATTCTATTGAGTGGTTTTCGCCAGAATAACAAATATTTCGATCTAGTAACCCTGGTCATTTCTTTGTTCGCACTCATGTAATGTTTTTGTTTACAATGATGTTTATAGAAGTTTTTATATATTATTGTAGTGTGGGTGGGCCATCAAAACAAGGGTTCAGTGCCTTACCCAGTGTTAGTTATCATTGCGTCCGTGTCGGCATCTATATCAACAAACGTATAGTCCGAGCCACATATATTGGACGCAAGTCGCGAGAGAAACCAGGCTCTGGTGGTGGATTTGATTGTGGTTCTTCCACCGCCGTACCTATTGTAAAGAGACACCTACAAAACTCGTACTGGACCCCAATTCTACTAATTGTTAACCATTCTCAAACCACTGGAAAATACACTTTCCCTACTATTTTATACTTTCATCTTAAAATTCTTCACCCATAAAATTACTAAATATTACTACAAAGGAAATGGTACCGCTATTTTGACGTCATAATGGCGGGATCACTATTAAATTAAAGAAAAAATATCTCACCAAAATTTAATACGGCATAGTACAACTACATTTGTAACGTTTTGCCTTTATCGCTATAAGCTTAAAGAACAAAATTAAATCGTTTCATTTACTATACAAAATGTCATTTGAATCTAGACTTAAACGACATAAAAGTAAAGTCTAAAATTCAATGACTGTTTTTGTACTCGCAGTGGTTTGACAAAGGTTGACAATTAGTAGAATCAGGGGCCGGCACACATTTTGAGTTGTAAGATATATGACGGTAGGTGTAGTACAGTCAACGTCCTCGGCATATTGTTTACAATCTGTGTTTCACAATAAATCGCTACTACATACTACTAAAATAATTTTATTCTAGTCAGGTGATCTTTTTGAGTGTGGTGTGGTGACTCGAACATTCAATCATACAAAAAAAAAACAGACATACCTAAGGACAAAAGTTACATTTTTATTGTTGTTATTGAAAAAGAAAAACTGTTATTTTTAACATTGCAAACAGACCTTTCAATTTTATTCAATTGTGATTGTATTTCGAATGTACGTCATACTTACGGTATGAGGTAGTAATTTGTGTAAATGGGTGATATAAACATGCTTTGTGTAATACTGGTCGTGGGAGGGCTCCTGAGATATATTGCTTTAATTACTTTTCAAAATATTGTAACGTTTTCATGCACGATGATGAAGTCACTAAATGTGAATGTTATCAATTATGCAAATGGCGATACATCATCATTCAATTGCTAATCCCGGTTGCATTTCGAACTTCCATTTCGAAGCTCCCATGAAGAGGGCCTTACCTCTCTCTTACGTACTAAATGATGGACAAAGTTTTGGTGTACCTAAGCTTTCTTCTCAGTGTTGATAAGGTCTGACTTCCGAACACTGCAAGCAAATCAAATCAGTGGTAGGTAAGAAAGTGATTTTTGAAAACGTTACAATTTTCATACTTAACTAGAAGTTATTGATATCCAAATTCAGACTAAAAGAACGGAAAGCCATAGAGTTATTGACCAACTTGCAGTCACAAGTTTAATGAATAATTCATCTAATCTTTACTTCTGGTTTTTATTCGGGCTTTTAGTTTTTATTCAGTTTGAACAATATTTGTCATTAATGGGCAGCCTGCGATATAGCAGTCTTATCACAAAATTGTCTGTCTATATCTTTATGATCTGTTCGTGGACAATTGTGTTGGTTACATGGTGAATAATAATAATAAGATTATTTGTATACCACTTTATCATGTAACTGTTATTTGTCTCTAAATAAATAAACATTAACGGCACTCTATATTTTTGCTGCACGCTACCACAAGTGTGAGAAATGATACTACTTTAGTATTAGTTTAGGCGGCTTAACTCGCCAGTGCTATATATGTATATTATCCTTTAAGTTTGATCATCCAAATTACTAAGGGCACAATAAATATCTGATAAAACAGATTGCATTCAAATTCATATTGGCTGCGTCCATCAGTCTTAATCGAAAACAACATTTTATTTCTTTCAAAAATAAATCGAAACATTCCACTTGAATGAGTGGAGGTTTTTTTGCGGCGATAAATTGCCAACTAAGTATAGCTTATGTAGGCATGGTGTAACTAATTGGTGAAGTGTGAGGAGTGATGCCGTGGAAACTGCCAGAGGTGCTACACTGGACCTGGGTTTATCGCCTTGGATAAGGGCACAAATACTTCTTTCCTCATGTTTGTGGGGGAGTTTTATTGTCTGTTCAACCAGTAACATATGAGCTAACATGTATTGTGTGGTTTTTGTTGATATGAGGTGTTTAAATCTGGTGATGAACATGTTTACTGTATTAACACCTCAACGTCAAATTTTTTTACGGAAATTCAGATATTTTTTGGGTTATCCTGTTAAACCAGGCAAATTTGAATCCGACATAATAAAAAAATCATCATATTAAATCCATCCGTTCTCTAGTTCTGAATGGTGGTACTAACACAATAAGGTGGTACCTATTAACGAACCACATATACAGAAGTATATATTAGTATGAATTTAGAGGGCTTAGCAGTAGAGGTCGGCCGACAGAAACATGAATGGTTTGTGTAAAAGAAGGTATGGTAAAGAAGGTAGTGGCTGAGGAATTGATTCTGATAGAAATGTATGGAAAGTAATGATATGTTGCGCCGACCCTAAGTAGGTAATTGGGATCGGGGGATCGGATGTAACTAGCTGAAAAAAGATAAGAGTCTGTGTATAAACTCCATGTAGACGAAAAAGTGAGCATACGCTACTTTTAAATATATTCGATGTTTAAAAAGATGCAACATTATTTTCTGTTTAACTAAATATTCTAACATTGTCTTCTATTCGATCACTTTGGTGCTTTAGTCGAGAGATTCTCAAGACCTCCTTAGACGGTTATGTCTTTTAAATATCGAATATATACGACCAAGGCGAATTCGCGTGAAATACTATTAATTTAATTGTCTGAATGTGCATAACGGTTCACTGTTTGTAATAAATATAAACACCCAAAAATGCGTAGATACTGCGCATATAGGCTATATTACGTGACGTCATTGGGGCCAAAAAGATATACTTACCAGTAACTATATAACATAAAGTTATCCTTAAAGGTGCTAGTGACATACGTATCTTTACACGAAACACAGTCGGGAGAAAGCGGCAGAATATTTTATAAACCATTATCCTTTTAGTTTGATAATCCAAACTTTGACAGAAATAGATATTGTTGTGACGTTAATTTATTTCTACACTAAAAGTCACAAGTCGCTGCCACTGACATTTTAAATTCGGTTAAGTGGTAATGAAGGAGCTTGTAGGTTGATGATGCTAGTAATATTAATATCTATGCTGTATATCTATTTTTTTTAAGAACTCGCTTAGAATTGATTTTAAATTCAAACACATTTGCAACTTAAAGTGCACACGCAAGTGTATGTTGCAAGAGGAAAAAATAAAAACCTGCAACAGGTCTATGACCTACTAATGCTCTATTAACATTCGAAGCACGTGTAATTATAACCATGTCATGTTGGTTTTAGCAATAAAGAGTGGGTTAATTTGACAGATATATTACCACGTAAACAAGTAACGGTATCAGCAAGGTTTGAAGAATTGAAGTTGTCGAAAGAATCTCACCGTGGTTTTCTGCTGAGACTATAGTATGCTGACATTCTTTAAAAGAGTTCTCACCTCATCATTCTTTGAAAAGGGTGTACAGGGTGGACATCGCTGGGCTGTCAGCGTCTACTTCTACGAATAAGTAATACTCGAGAAGGAGGCGGCGTATGACCTCCGTCCTCGTTGAGCGCGGGCTGGTTGTGACAGCTGGAGCTGCGTATCACCCTAGTAGGAAAAGGCCGCTGTTGCAATCCAGAGATAGATGTGGATATCATAGTCCCACACCCGTGAGAGCCTTTGATGGCCTTGACCATAGGCAAACAGAAAACTGGCCAGGAATAGAAGACTGATTACTGCAGTGGAAGTACTTTTATTAACTCAGCAAATTAAGGATTATGGCTGCAATTCCCGCTCAGTACTCCAACTAAAAATGTGAACTGTAAGTGGAGGTAATTTGGAGAAATCGAAGGTAATACACACATTTAGTAAGATGCTATACTTAATGTGTAATAATATAGGAATAGGAACTCACTACTGTTCATTGCACATACATAACCAGTACTGGTTTTATAGGTATGTATTCGTTTGATGATACTTACGAGTCTTACGACTTGCATATAACTGTTATAATAATCTCTACTTAACTGTTTGTGCAAGGTGCACGCGCAAATTGGAAAGACGACTTACTAGGAAATATCAAGGAATAGACACAGTCAAAGCTGGTCGAAACTGGAATCAATCGAATGGCTTTCTAAAAGTCTTACCTCTCAATGTGGTTCACACGACAATTGTATAATTTTTCATAGAAAATGGCCTGCATTAATTGGACTATTTCGTTACCTTCATAATGACTCTATAATGACAACTTTACATGAAATATTCTGAGTTAAACATTGAGCCAAGAAAACTTGATATATTTTACAATAAGACGGATATCTGCAAATAGTATTAGCGTTGTTACTTATTAAAATTTGTCTCTAATAGTTACATGTTTGCAATGACCCAAATACCTATAAGCTTCAAAATAGACATTAATATCAAAGTCATAACTTAACTCATAAAATGAACGTGTCGCAATCGCAACATTGTATTGACAACGTGTCGTTAGCTTGACATATTCGGTTGAGAAAAGCACACACCTGTGCGAGCTGCGGACGCAGCTGTAGGCGACCGGCTGGCTAGAGAAAGCCACCACGCCTTGATGCAACTTTTCCGACTGGTTCATTCATGTTTTTTAACGAAACAATGCCAGATACGAAAAATTAAAAACATATTTATGTAATCGTTCGAAAATGGAATTTGGCGCGAGTTTCTATTTAAAACGTGCTTTGATTGAGACCAGAAACTAAAGAGCTATGCAGATAATATTTTGTTACGGGTAGGGTTACATAATAAATGATTTAGGTCAAGAAAGAGAAAGTACGAAAGAGAAGGACATTATTTTAGCTGCAGTAGGACTATCATATCGATATCGGATATTTCAATAATGATTAGGCCAAATAGACGTATTAAGTACCTTTAATTTTCATCTCTTGAACATGAACATACTTTTATATTAAGCCTCAGAGGTCAATACGAGAATATCTCGATAATCACTACTAATTACGGACACGTCATACTTTATTAAGAGTGTAACCTGTTTATGCTTTCTTGTTTTAATAGTACCTAAGTAAGCACCACAGTCCGAGTCCTGTTCGCATATCGGACGCTCTTGGAATATTAAATAGGATTGCATCACTAGCCCTGGGGTTATTCCAGGGCGATCCCTTCACTCACCAAGAGTAAAACATGTCCAACTGCATTCGAAATTACCCTGAGGGCCAATGAGTCATCTTATAGTACAATTAAAAAGGAACGAGACCGTGTTTGTGAACGTGTTGTCCACATTCCTGTTTGCGAAGTCATTACCTTTCTTAATTTAAAGTAGCAAAAAATTAAAAAATAATCGATTTGAACAGTCAGCATACTAATTGCTTCTCGATTGAAACACTTAGTCAATTACTCTTACTCGTATAATTTTACCATACAATTGACTCCGGTAAATTCTTTAAATAAACTCAAAAATATTGCGGTGTTTACATACTATAGAAGTATGCCTCGAAGGTACGTGTGTAAAATAAGACAGTAGGTAAACAATACATATTTTCAATGGATAGTTCAGAAGGTGCGATGATTCATCATTATACAGAGCAAGGTTAATACTGTTACCTCAGTCCATTTACAAGTATTTAAACAATTAAACTTATCTAGGATAATTTATAATAGGTAATTAATAATAAAAAACCTTTATTGATGCTAAAGCTCTTACACAAATATGTCTAAGAGGGTATGTACAATACAATGTATTTGAGGTAGGTAGTAAAACTGACTGATTACTATAAACTTTCAACCAATGTAATATGAAAAAAAATAGTTTGTTTTTATTTTTGAAATAATCCATCCAACCAGTAACAGTAAATTATACTATCGGACAATAACGAGGTATGACGTCATGCATCCTTATTACTTAGTATGTACTTACTGTACATACAAGTTTGACATTTACTAAAAATAAACAGATTTGTTTTTACATTTAACATTTTGTGATTGAAAAAAATATAACTTCGACATAATGTCATCGAATTTGTGAGTTTTTTATACATATGTACCTAATGTTTTGTCTCAGTGTGTTTACTAACTCCAGGAAGATTCACAATCAGTCCAATAGTGTCAAGCACTTTTTCTCCATTTAGACAGCACAAAATCTCCATCGCACGTTTGATTTTGTCAGAATTGTTGGCTTTGGTATCGGCAAGCTTGCCATAAGAAAAACAGGAATAGACATAATGACGGGAATGTAATGTCACTACATAACGGCTGCACAGAACCGGATGAAATTTGGTACAGGGGTATATTAAAGCTTGGAATAACTCATAGATTATCCCGGGAATAGGGTTGCAGGAACGGGACCAAGATATCGCGCGGGTGAAAGCGCGAAGCAGCGCGATCACATCGGGCATCAACTAATTGAAAATATACCCGAGTGCAATAAACTTTTCGTTTATGTCGCAATTAAATGGAAATATGTCGGTAGTGTTTGAAGTTAAAGTCACAATGACAATGATGTCTCGAGTTTCGACTTCAGAGAATAACCATCACTTGGTAGGACAATATGATGTAAAATGAATTGTTTTGTGCTCATACAGAGACCGCAAACATTCATCGTTCAGAGTTTTAGAACCTGTTTCTATAGTCAATGTCCTCGTCGGTTTTTTTCAGTTTTGTTGGCTTTCGGTCGATATTTTTATTTTATCAAGGTTACGATGGTGGCTGACTAAGTGATTATACCTTTTTATGTGCGTAAAAGCATTTGGTGTCAGCCCGATGAAAAAAGGTTGGTTATAAGTATTGTCATCAGACATTAAAAGATAGTATTTTGGTGATAGTCTATGGTCGGTGTTAAGTCTTTTGAATACAATATCAAAATGTAAATACTATGAATTAATGATTGACGTCATACCGGACTATTATCAAAAATTAAGTAGTTATCATGGCGAAATAGTTAGGATCGCCATAGAAAAAAATACTACCTAAACCTGAGATTAGGTAAATAATCTGAAATAAAACTGAATCATTTACTGAAAATTAATTCAAATCTTTATGTTAAAAGAAAAAATAATTAGAAACGTTAATTGTTGTAAACTATTATTGTACAAATAGCTTAAGCAGATGAGACCAGTAGACCACATCAATGTAAATTACTAGGTCCATAATAGTCTATTTTGGAGTTAAATTAGGTACAAAATGTATAATTTTAGATTATCTGTTATAAAAATAATCGGATTTATCATGTTTATTTGGTTTTACAGTTTAAAAAGTATGTGTGTATATCAAATTATCACCGAGAAGAAATTAATCTCATTTATCATAAAAGAATATGTAAAAATCTACATTTTTATTTAATTTAGCACGTCAATTTTGAACCTTAGCTTAAGACAAAGTCTCAGGAAAGAGGGTCACCATTATAAACACGTACAGTGTTACAAAGGTGACGCTTAGCTTGACGGCTTCATCAGATGCTTTTTCACACCCTGCTTAAAGAACCAGGGACGTAGGAAGAAGGAAAGACTCACCGAACCGTTTGGCTCGGGTTTCGACATAATATGTGTCGACACAATTTGACTGGACTTTAATTCATTTAATTCCCAGTTCAAGTTTGTGTTTTTAAACTATCTACTGCGTTAAAGCACTTCTTGTTTTACTGTTTCCAAGAAAACGCTTTCTCTGTTGTCGGCAGTGATACTCAAAAAGCGTCTTGGTTGATGTCATTACTACTTGGTATCGGTACACTTCGTTTAGTCACACCGTTTTAATTTTCCTCTTTAAGTACCTACTAATGAAATTGTTTAAGTAAACTTCCGCGGTTTTATGAAGAAAGTTTAGTTAAGTATCGTAGATTGACGGAGCCGTCTTTACATATGGCAGGGGCCCTGGGCACACAAAATTTTAGAGGCCCTTGGGTAAGTTTAGGGTTTTAGATTTTTCTTAAGTTGATGTACGAGAAATTCTCCACTTCGAGGGCCCCTTGGAAGGCGGTGGTCCCTGGGCACATGCCCCAAGTGCCCCTATGGTAGAGACGGCATTTTAGAGTGATCATTTATACAATTCGAGGTTTTCATATCACTTAATTTATTTATTACTTAAGTTGCATAACTTAATTTGAACCCCTGGATTTTAGTTCAGTCTATTATTACTAATCATATTTGCTTATCAGCACTAAAAAGTTCAGAATTCTTTGAAATCAGAGCGAAAAAAGAGGGCACAAATGTTTGGAAAGAAAATATGTTAACTTGGTTTCCTTTCTTCCGGAGGTATCTCATTGTATTCATTCGATTGTGATGAAACTATATGCGATTGTTATTGGCACTTGTGTGAAGTGATTCATTGTTGAACAAGATATTGCGAAGCTGGCTGGGAATTAGTTAGTTTAATGCGTTAATTAGTTTAGATCTGCAACTTACATTGTTGCGACCCTTTCAATTATGTTCAGTTTCCACTCTATGGTTGTCTATAAGACCATAAATTATGTAATAATTGAGTAAGACCAAATAAGACCGCCGTTTGTAGCACAGTTCAATTATACAATTGTGCTACATTTGTACTAAAAGAAAATAAGATTAATTTTAAGTGTTTAATATCTAAAATTCCTTGATGTAAGTACAATACCAAAATATAGATGGACGACACAGTCAAAGTCGCGAGTACCCATTGGATTCCGAACGCCTCCAACCGTTCGGATTGAGGGTCGACACGGGAGTAGGTACGGGAGGCCTATGTTCAACAGTGGACGTCCTATAAAGAGGATGAAGTACAATACTCAGCTTGCATTTATGCCTTTCAACACGGACACCGGGGTCTTTTCCATTTATTTACAATATATATAATGAAAAGTAATATCATGTAGGTACATTGTAGAACTTAGAAAATGGATATGGAAATTATAAATATCTTCACCTAATATATATTACTTTAATTATGTTTTACCCTATTCGAAAATTATTAACGTTTCATAAATATTGTTTACTAGCTGACCCGCGCGACTTCGTCTGCGTCACCCCGTTTTTGCAACATTTTTCATTCCTGCTCCGCACCTGTTAGTCGTAGCATGATGTTATATACATATAAACCTTCCTCTTTAACCATTCTATCTATTGAAACAAACCGCGTCAAAATCCGTTGCGTAGTTTTAAAGATTTAAGCATACAAAGGGACAGAAAACGCGACTTTATTTTATACTATGTAGTGATGATAGTGATAATTTTGGTACCTACATCATGGCCGTTAATGGTTTAATATTCTCACGGGACCCTCCTGCTGACATTTCTCGGAAGTCAAATGCATAAAGGCATTCCTTAGTTCTAATACGCCGCCTCGTACCTACCGTAATACCTGCCCTGTGTGCCACCATCAGTCAATATATACTGAGAGATTTTATTAATGTTTCGTAGTTTTGAGACTTCCTACGTGGGAATTTGTGTCAGGGATGATAAAAGTGCTAATTTTATAGATCTTGATTAATAATTATTCGTCTTAGCAGGAACAGTAGGTTCCAAAATTTCAGCCTAAGTTAATTTAACCAAAAGTAACATCGATAGTGTTAATAAAATATACCAAATCGATGTCTTGTTTCCTTTTAGAGAAAATAAATAAACTCATGCAAGTATCCTAAACTAAATTACATTAATAAGTAGATGTATTATCCAGTAGCCTCTAAAACTAGTAGTTGTGTAGTGTCATTATTTCATACATTTTTAGTTTGAAATTGTCCAGGTACTTTTGGAGCCTTTACCTATATCCAATAGTTTCCGAGAAGGTTGGATTTGACACTGAAATTTATTATCTAATTTTTATTTTATTTTATGTTATAAGTATTAGGATAATATAGATGCCATTCTCAGTACTCGTTAGTCATAAGCCGTATTTGGTCTGACTGGAAACGGGTGCTTTTTGCTAAATCATTGTAGGTCTATTTGTGTACTAGCTCCGCTCTAGCTCAATGTTATTAGCGGTGGTTGACCTGCCACTTAATAATTTTAAAATAGAAGTGATAAAATATTTAATTAAAAAGGTAAAATAAAGTAGACGAATATCTTAAGGATAAAAATGCATGGACATCCTAATCTCATGCTCTGGCACATATATATCATAAATAAATATTATAATAAAAAAAATAGGATAACGATAATCTACCAGAGTTTCTTGCTGGTCTCTTCTCAGTAGATCTAACTACCGAACCTGCGAAAGAATAATTTTGACAATTAAAATTGTAAAACTTTGACATTCATTTGTGTTATGTGTCCAAAGTGAATAAGCGGAATTGACGAACCTAGTTTCTAATGTAAAACGTGTAGATATTTGTCTAAAATATTGTACAGAATAGACCCCATAGTAGCATACATTATGAAAATCGAAATCAACACAACTAAACTACTCTTGAGTTTTCGATTACAAACACGCTGCCTTTTTATCAAGTACCTAGTTATTGTATAATCGTCAAGAATAAATTTGATGTTTACCTCCTGCCCTATGACGTCAATATATTATTAAGTCGATGACGCCTTCTAATCGATGGGCACAACACAAATCAAGATTATCCTATTGAGGCGTAATGGCAAGGCAAGCGCGAGTCAGCAATGTGGGTCACCACAGACAATAGAGTTGCGTGTTTATAAATATCCAGCACACATTCTTGCTAATGTCTCATAGAAATAGGAGTTTCTCGGTCTTGGCTGCTAAACACAACTCGACCTAATTTAATATTTCCGTTCCGTTTTACTATAATATGGGTATGGTATTATGAAACAGTGTTTTTTAACTGTCTTTTACATATTTTTCGTTATCATGAGAAAGTCTTTCTCTTATTAACTGAATGACAATCTCCACATTCACACCATTCATGGCCGCTGACAGGTAAATTGACTTTACCGTACACGACAATTGAGCGTAATTTGACATCAGATAAGTACAGTTAGCTGTTTATACAGATGCCGTATATTGAAGCGTTTAACTTTATTGTGAATTACAGTTAAAATTATAATACAACTCAAGAAGACCTTCAACAAACAAAGGATACTTCACATTTTATATTACTTCTTTTGATACTAAGTCGAATAATATGACATCAACGTCATGTATCAAATTAAAAAAATATTGATTTGGTCATCGACTCATCCGTTATCGTGTCCTTAATGTTTTTCGTTCAGAAACGAGGTCAAACAGAATAGTGAAGTTCAAAAATCATTTTCAATAAATTGTACGTATCTGTAATATCAATATATTAATGCTATTTTGTCCGTTTGTTCCTTTAAAATGTAGTTTGCTTATCTTACTCGTTGCGAGTTCTTGAAAATGAAGTTTAATGTTTGTAAGTGACCGTAGTTTGTAACCGTTACTCTGTCTCCTTCCGCGCACGCGACATCGTTCCTTTCCTTTGTTTACCTACTTATGATGTGATAACCGTTGCACTAATAGTTCATAATATTTATAATGAACTTGCATTTTTACATTACTACAATGTAAATACACATACATAGCATCGACTAAGTTTAATCGATATGCATCAAAATTAGTTACTAAAATAAAGGTAAACAAACTTATGGCAACTTTTTATAAAAACACAGTCATGTTAAACAAATAAACTGGGCTATCTATCTGACTAACTAGTGGTTCGATACCGGTATTTTGTCTTCAAAATGCACTACCACTCAGAAAAGAATTTTTATACCTACTGAGTTTTTAAACAAAACATATTATAAAGACACACTAAGATTGTTTACGTTTGTTTAAGTAAGCCTGAACAAATGAACTATAGATACATTATGCGAAGCAATAAGTCATTTATATGTACAATTACATAATATATACTAGATGCAAGTTGCAACAATGTTATAATATAATTATGATAAAATGCCATTTCGATACACCCAGCGCTTTCAAATGATTTAGGTACGCGTGTAAAATATTCATAAACTTGTAGTCTCGAGTGGCAGCCATTTGAAACCTAGTGTTCTTAATGCAATGTTGTCTGTGGCATAATGTTACCGTTCTAAGTAACATATACCTCATATTGTTTTAAGTCATAAAGACATGTTGGTAAAGATTTTAACCTAACTGGAAAGCATGACAGTTATGGTATACTTTACTTTATAAAAATAAAGAAAATAGGATTTCTGTCCGCGCAAACCATCATGTATGTAACAGTTGATCAACAGATTAGACTCTAGCGCGGACTTTCTTCTTGACATTGAGAATCAGACAGACGAACATCAGAATAATGCCCATGACAATGACAATGAGTCAATTGGAATTGTAGGAAACCAAGGTGTAAGTTTAGATGCAACCAGGCTCGAATGAAGAACAATGTAGGTTCTTGTAGATACCTACACTGTGAAGTAACAATAGACAATGCAAGTTGCTTTGATTTATTCGTGCGTTTCTGAAGATTGTGCAATATCATTATGACACGATTGATCGTTTTCACTTTCTTTTTGAATGACTGTCAAAGTAGGTATCAAACGCGGTCAAGCGCAGACAACTTGTCATTGACAAATATTATGACAATTACATTATTGGAAGTTGAGATTTTTTATCACTTTCTCATCATCACTCTCTGAGCCCTATCCCAACTCGGTTGGGCACGACTTTCGGATTCACGATCTCCGGAATCTATTAACGATATCGAAGTTCTGTAGTTAGTCTAGTCGAACTTTTGAGGGCTCCAACTACCCGTAACCGCCACCATAGACGTTGCTATGGCAGCCAGCACCGACTTACTCTCCGAGGCATCACCAGACCAATGCATTGCAACTATTAGCATTGAGCGGGAATCGAACCCGAGCATCCTGCGTAGCAGTCGCATTTACTACTGTCAATCATGCACTTTGTCCTTTGTTTCAGTTATTTGAGGTCGCAACATGTCTTTCTCCTCCATACATTCTTATCAGTCAGATATCATTTCATCAATCACTTCCTTTCCTTCTTTGCCACATATCCTTTCATGCAATCCATTATTTCTTGGACCTACTTCTGCTCCTAAAGCATATTCATACTTTGAACCGTTCTGCTACATAACTTTCCTTCTCTCCTTCCCATAATATGTCCACACCACGATAGTAGCTCGCATCTAAATTTTCATTCACTGGTTTAGTATAATGATAAAAAAATTATGTTTATTCTTCATGCAACTTTTTCTTGTCAACAACGTATTTTTCGTTTATACTTTACATATACGAAATGTTGTTGATATAAAATAAACTTCATTTTAATAAGACAAATGGTTTGTTAAAATCTTCACACATTTGCGGACCGCATTAGTCCTAATTGATATTTTTTACGTAGGTAATACGAATTTAATTTGGTCCACATTAATTTTGATGATAGGTTCTATAAGCAGTGATTAGGTACCCACTGTGAATCATCTAATGATCGCATTGTTATATTTCTTTTTATACGCGATCTTTGAGAATATGGGAATATGAATATTGTATTATGGGTAGATATAGGTTAAATTTAAGTACGTATATCAATATAAAAAAATATTACCTTATGATGGAGACGACAATTTTAATGTTGTAAGTAATATATCACCCACAACAGTGACTTTATTTCCATAAGACCGTCTCTCTTTTCCCTTTACATTCGATAGTTTTTCGTGCTAAGGGCACTTTTTTCTACTTTTCAGTCTTTCTTGCAGAAATGTCCCACGCATTGATTGGCCCCATATACTCAAGCCATTTATATTTTGTAGTCGAGCGTACTCTCTTACAATCTCATATATATTTACAAGCACATTACTTTCTGAACTTTACACGAATGTCACACATTGATATAAAACCGCTTTTTACGGATTCTATCGCTAATTATTATTTTCTTTTAGTCCGCGTTTTCGGCTAATTTTCGGCCTAAAGTGGCTTCATTTCAATACAAGCATGTTTACAAAAATGCTTCCAACACCAACATACCACGCTTGCTGGTATGCGAATAACCAATTCTCTTGTACTATTAGGCATATTTCACTCTCGTTAACTAGCAATAACATGTTGACGAGAGTGAAATATGCCTAACAGCAATAACTTGCGATTTGCTCTTTATTTCGTGGTTGGGATGGTCGCTATTTACTTGAATTTTTTTGTCTTTCTGTAATATACGGGTCTGAGGTCGGTCAGGGGAAGGAAAATCTCAAACATATTTAGCTTGTGTATTTTTTCATAATTCAATAATACACTCGTAAGTGAAATATATATTTCTTTATTCCTTCTCTCTCTGGTGTGGGCAGGAAAACCTCCCCCGTCTACTTCTGGCGCAGTTAGTCTATGTCAAGTAATTTCTACAAAGTTATTAACAAGTTACCAATTTTAGTTTCTGTACTTAAATTACTTACTATCATAGTTCGCTAATTGCTATGCTATCATTGTCAGGTGTGTGATGATAATGAGGTGTTAGAACTGGCAGATGACAAAGATCATTTCATTCATATCAACAAAATGGATATGAACACAGAACAGAAAAATCTTTACTAATGTTACTATATAAACTAGTGTTACCACAGATTCGTAAGGAACCGATGTCGCTAAGCTCACAAAAATAACGGTTAATGATAGGTAAATTGCATTACTAGTTTTTTTTTTTTTTTTATCTATGGCACGTCAATTTGACTTCACCTCGCCTGATGTTGAGCTGAAGGCAAAGTCCCATGAAAGAGGGTCACCATTGCAAACACGTTCAGTGCTACAATGGTGGCGCTCAGCTTGACGGCCTCATCAGATGCTTTTTCACGCCCCGCTTAAAGGACCCGGGACTGTAGGAAGAAGGAAACACGTGCGCCGGCAAGGAATTCCAGGACTTAATGGTACGGCAGAGAAAAGACTCACCGAACCGCTTGGTTCTTGATGGAATACTCTGTACCGTATGCGAGTGACACCTAAGCCCTGCACGCGTTGTCCTGTGTAGGAAAGGGGAGGGTGGGATTAATTGGAAGAGCTCATCAGAACATTCACCATGGTAGAGACGGTAAAATACTGCCAAGGACGCAACATCTCTACGCATCTGCAAAGGCTCGAGGGACTTTGTGACCTCAGGACTCCCAATAATGCGGACCGCACGTCGCTGCAACCTGTCGAGAGCATCTAATAGTGAACAGTTGTTGGTCGTACAATACATAATATAAGACCTTTATTACCAAAATCAGCCTAAATCATACGTACTGTACGAGTACACGCCTTATCCGTTCAAATGTAGAGATAACTTTAGTTTAGATAAAAAAGTATTTACGATGTTTCATACCTGGAATCGAACAAATTTGAATATTTTCGAAAAAGTTGACGTAGATAAATGTCAGTGTAACCTAAGAATATTATTTGCCAACTTTCAGTTTTAAAAAAAAGGTTGATATTGCAGAATTTGTCGAACACTCATTAGTATAACAGAAGTAACTCGCCTTACTTCACACTTCCACATGTTTTTTGTTTTTCGTGGATATAAAGTGTAGTTTTTATTTACCAAACAATCGATATATACCCACACCACGTGAGGCAAAAGCCACACGATGTAATGCCAAATATTTCCGGATGACGAACGCTAACGCGACGTACTTAATGTTCGAAAAAACATCATCTGGGCCCTTATTACTCTTGTCCAATCATAACGTAATGCGTTCGTAGCCAATATATTTAAGCTTATTTTGTTATACTATAGTGTAAATACTACTAAATGTAATATAAGACTATTAAACTAAACTTAGTCTTTATCATGATTTTACGCCAGATTTATTTTACGTTCACCAATTGAAATCTACTGTCTACATATGTTACGAGAGTGCTTAAAATTATTGTCAAGTAGAACAGTCCTGACTACTTCTTAATATGAATTAATTATTTGTTTTAAAAGTGAACGGTTTGTTGGTTATCTTCGCACACAGAGTAAAAATACATCTTTTACAAGGGAAGTTTACTGTTTTTTTATATCAGTATTGATTTGGTTATTTTACGTATAGTATATTTTATGAATCGTGAAATCGTGAATGTATGGGTAGGTACTTTGGATGGTTTTCTATGCGCTAGAAGAGCTATCAAAATTTTTGTGAAAGCCCGATTTATTTCACAGCCAATAAATACCACACTGAATGTTTGTTTACTGCATTTGGGTGATTATTTCATTTCGTGCACATTACGCGGCGGACGATAAAGAATACATTAAACGTTAAAGAAATCTTAACCTGATATTTTTTTCATTTAGTTAACGTAGCAGTGTATTAGGCGCAACCCTGAAAACCTCTTGTATTTTATTAGAAATACTCGAAATTTAAAAAACCAAACCGAAAATCTAATTACCATCGGTGTCCCTTTCTCCAGATTTTAATAAATTAGTACATCCTGGTTAAAAATCTGTTGGAAGAACGAATTTTTATATACGTTTTCGGTTAATAGATTAACTAATCTATATTGCATAGGATATATTGTTTACGAAAGAACAAATTTAACTAGTTTAATACGACTTTGAAAAATGTCCCTAGTCTCACCCATAATTACCATTCGACGATATTCTAGATCCGATATTTTCGAATTTAAGCGTTACTATGCACTAAACTGAACATAAATTACTCGGCGGCAGTCACCGCTATACTACCAACCCAAACTCACGCATTAAAAGAGCGAGTGAAACTATGTAATTTAAAGTTCTCCTGTTCGGAAAGTGAAGTGGTTCAAAATATTTCTATATACCATTCGCATTTTCAAAGGTAATTAAATTATAACTTCTATATAATTATTTGTCAGGTGTATCCAATATAGATCTTCTATACGCTGGTAAAGTCATCAGATCTTTATCTATCAAAAACTGGAGTATTTAAATAAAAATGCTTCTAAATCTAATTACTGTTCTTCTAATTACCATTTTTTACCATTCTAGGCCGCAAAGAGATTAACCAGCAAATTTGCTTTCTCTTGCGGCTCATGGGCCAGGGATCCATCAGGGTTACGCAGGGGGGGGGGCAGCGAACGCGCGAGCGAATGGGATATGCTACTCCATACCCAGACTGATCTCACCGACGACAGCTGGGTCCTTACGTTCAAAGCAGCGTTCAACCCACGGGATGGACGCAAAATAGTCACGCAGTCCATCCCAGTCCGCTGACGAGTAGTGCCAGAGACGCCTATTTCCCTGCACTGGTCGTGGGGGCGCTAAGATAGGCACCTTGGAACAGACCAGACAATGGACGGAGTTGCCTAAAGCGGCTGGCACCGAAACATTGTACTGGTCTGGGTGGCTCGTCAGCTGAAGGTCTAGCAAAGAGGTTGCTAGGCCCGACCCTCTTGGTATTCTAGTGACCTCGTGTACCAGTTGGGTCAGGCCGTGAGCCAGAGCAAACGCGTGGGCGGCTCTTCCCGCATGGTCTGTTTTGGAGGAGCCCAACCCAGATCTCGTAGTGCGCGTTAAAGTCCGCCAAAAATAACAATTCAGCGTTAGGAAACCGCTCCTACGCATCATCTGCCGCCTGACTCAGATATTCGAAGAGTCGAGTTGTCTCGGCATCTTCAGTATGGGAACGGTAAAGTCACACATAGATTTGACTCGTACAGCAATGGTCTACGCGTACCCACAGGACAGAAAAGGATGGGTCCTCAAGGTCAAACATCCGCCCTAACAAACACGCATACCCCGGCTTTGAGACGGAAATTTTCCTCTAGAACATAGCCGGGGTAGAGCAGGTAGGTCGTGTCATCAGGGCGGTATATTTGGGTCACCGTGAGAAAGAGCAAGGCTGGTTTCACCGTCTCTAGATGTTGGTGGACGGCGTTGAGGTTTGCATGGAGCCCACAGATGTTCGTTGACTCCACCTCAAATAGCGAACTTGTGGGAAAACAAAGAGCACTGCCATGGAGGGGTAAGAGGAGGCGTGAAAAGAGATGATGGTCGTTACAGTACCGCGTGACAAAGCGCAGGAGATTGGTTTTGTCTATGAATGTGAGGAGTGGCGAGAGCCGACGCGCCGATCGGAAGGGCCCCCGTACCCCCCCGAATATGGTCGCCGGGTTCCCACGTCCGGTCACCAACCGGCACGACGAACCATATCGGGATTATGCGCGGCCTGGTGAGGCATCCTCCCAGGGTGGTTAGCCCCGGTTGGGACCCTGTACTATACCGCGGGCGGCCGGCGGCACCACCGTTTCTACGGGTCTCCCTGGTCGCGGATCGCCCCGCACCACTCTCACTAGACTACGCCAAGACCCACTGGTCCCACTAGTACTGCGACCACCATCACCTCTGCCCGGCTATGCACTTGCTGATCCCTGAATGCAATCCAACCGAAATTGGATTACTATGAAGCTTTTTACCAGACTCCAACCGACTAAACTGCACGGTCGCCTGTGTGGGTCGTTTGGATGCCGGAGGTGAGGTTGGCTTGCATATCCCTCGCACCCCGGCCAACCCAGGGCCATCTCAGCGCTCTGCCCACGCATCTGCGCAGTGAACCATCATTACCATATCCTGAGATCTAATTACCGTACTTGTAAAATCTCATTACCGTTTTCACAAAAATAGAAACGTCGAAATCTCAAAGGATAAAAGAGTTATTGCTGTCCCTCCAACATAATTCAAAAGTAACGCTTAGATACTTTACAAAAAATATATAAATAACATATTTTGGAACTAATTTTTATTTTTCTTTCAAAACATCAAATATGCTCGAAATGAAATATTCACCCATTTATGACAATTTATTACTTTGATTTAAACTTATACGATTTTCACATATACGCGTTACGTAGTAAGTACTTTCAGCATGATTGCCCTTCTTTTCGCCTATTAACCTTCTTCTTCGTGCCCTAAAGAACTTTAATGCTTTATCAGCACATGAGCTCCTTCTTCCTATACCTAATCCCATTCTATATGCATTGTGAAAAAAGCATACGAAGGTACCTACCTAAAGGCCGTCAAGGTAGCGAAGTGACTATCAATTTAGGGATGGATAAAACAGTAGTTTTATGGTGGTTCACCCCATTTCATCATCACGTGAATTGCTGTCAATTTGGCAGATCAAATTAGTAGGTACTTTTAGCATGATTTTAGTAATCTAATAATGAAAAAATAATAATAAAAAGTTAATAACTTTATTTTTTTGTGTCATAAAGTACACTTGAATGCTTTTCTAGTACATCGTTCCCTTCAGTAATTAATCCCAGCTTCTAAATGCGCCGCCGTGAAAAAACGTAGGTACGTGAATACTTTCAAAGTAGCGAACGGACTTTCGTTCTATATTTTTTTGGAGTTTACCATTTTGTTATCACACGAATTGCTGTCAAATTGACAGATCAAATGTAAACAAAAAAGTATCATTTAAAATTCAAGAATAATCATAACTAAGTACTTTAAAATACATTGTCTTTGTTTTAAGATTCGCGGAAGCAAATTATATTAAGTTATCTGTGACTTCACGTTGACCTCGGTATTTTTGGTACCCTAATTCTTTAATTCACAAGTATATTATATCAACCAATGACGTAGGTATTATTAGACAGACACGGAATATAGGAATATGGCGGATTTAAAAAATGGCGCGAACCCCGAATAATTAAAAATAGCTGGATACTCGCGTGATGAAATAATAAGTTATTTGTTAATATTTTATACTAATTATTTATACATATATATATAACCAGAGCTTCGTCCATCAACCAGAAGCTATCGGTCCTTGCTAGCACTAACAACTTCATCATTATTATTGCATTAATCCTACGTCAAAATGTTCATGTAAACAATTTGACTCCAAACTTAAAATGGTGCGCGTTGCCTAGACCAATGCATAATTCATTAATCTGTAGGAAGCACTTTTTTATTTATCTCACTTTACAAAGAAGCAATCAAACATTAGCATTTAATTGTTGTTATAAAAAACAAAGTGTTTTATTGACTGCACGGTCTAATGGGCGAGGGAATCATGCAAGTGTCATTAACTTAGAAGAATTACTCTGTTATAGGTAACGTGACCATACGTCCAGTTTTGTATGGGACTGTCCTCCCATCGCTGTGCCCTTTCCTGTACCTACCCCAACCCCCTATAGAGTTGTGTTGGTAGAGTAACAGGGGCCCTAGACTAGCGGCAATCGATTTTTACAATGGAATAGAATAGATTGATCAATTGCATGACATTCATTCACGCCTGTCATAAATGTCATAAACGTCAAAATACGTGTCAATCCCACATACATTCAACATTGTATTCTATTCCATCCTACAAAACGACTCCTAACGAATTGCCACTTGTCTAGGGCCCCAGAAATACTGCTACTGTAACGAAGTTTGGATTGGAATTTAAACACCTAGTCATTATATAGGTACCAGATATAGTCACTGTCTCGAAAAAGTGGCATAGCCGTAGACCAAGACCAAGACCAAATATGGTATTATTTAGTGTACATTTTGCCTTGTCTAGAGTGTTTTCATGGTCGTATCCGAGGCTCTCACCTTAAAGTCCACTTTCTGGCTGTTGTCTCTCCACTTCACACGATTTGAGCATCCATGGTAGTGCAATCATTAGGGACGGTAAGCCAACTCTTCTTAGGACTACCCCTCTCACTTAGTGGAAGTGACATGGCCAGATTTTTATTATCCACGTACAGTAGCGGTTTCTACAAAACGTGAATGTTAAAACAAATCATCTCTAGCTGTGTAAAATCATTGTTGAGCCTCTGTCCCGTTTTATTTTTTAAATAAATGGTCACGTTAGTTAGTATGTAGACGGTAAAGTCGTGAGAAAAACTTTCATACTGTATTACTATGTCTAGTTTGGAAACAATTAAAACGTTTATTATAGCAGTTATCTGATTATGTGTTTCTAGTGAGGCTTTTACACTGTCAGTATTATAGCTAGATATATTTGCTTTAATTACCATACTTTACTAGCTATACGTCCGGTTTTACTCTGTTTTTTATACCTAATATCTTTTATACCTCGTAAGTTTTTGTAAGAGTTAGTAATGAAAGCATCTAAATATCTTTTTGCAAAACATTTGCCTAGAAAAGTTTGCCGTTGGCAAATACTATGTAGTGATATGCCTAACCGACCACCCAGAAAAACAAGGTGGTTGGTTATAACTAAATATTCCTAACTGACCACCCATGTGAATATAAGGTGGTTTGATAGTAATGAAATTCCTAAGGTGGTCACTTGGTGGATGGAATAAGTGGTCCGTTAAGACAATCGATAGGAACGTCTACTGCACTTTCTGCTATTTGCTTACCTATGTCCATATTGTAGAATTTTGTCTTATTGTGTACAATAACGAGTTATCTATCTATCTTTTTATTTATCAACCTTATACTTAGTGATTTCCCAGTTAGCATAGGCGACTCGGGCGTCGGAGGTCGCAGGAGGATTTTTGTAGCTTCCATTTTGTAGCCTAATTTTCGCTTTTTTTTATTGGTATGTCCGCATTTCCCGTAGCTTTTCGTTGTTTAGCTAGCAGGTGTACCACACCGAATAGCAGCTGAAGTTGCCTTAGGCCTCAAGGAAACTTGCTGGGCCCTGTAGGTTCCCAAACTTCCTAGAATATTGATTCTCTATATTTTAGGTCATTTGAGGTAGAGGGCTGGGCCCATTCGATTTATTTTTATAAATGGTTCCTGTATGTACCTACTTTTTATAGTAAGTGTATGTTTATTGGTTAGTAGTAAAATTAACTACTTTACTTTAATGTTTATCAATCACGATTCACCGATTATATTATTTGTGTTTAAAATAAAGATTATATTATAGAAGTTATACACGGGAAACGTCAGTCAGACTCAGACATGCTTATATTTACACGGTATAAACTTCATATTTTTTTTGTTTAAAAACCACTTGCGCAGAAATACAGTCTACCTGTATGAGGTATTGAATACAAAATTTGAATTAGAAATAGGACAATAAAAATTATATATACTTTACTAACGTTTTATTATCATATGAATACTAGCAGTTGCACTAATACTAGCAGTTGGAAAAATTTGGTTAAATTCAGAGGCGAGGCCTCAATTTATCTTTCCATAAGAATGTATAAATATTTACGATTTATACGTAAGAAAAGTAACAATTATCGTGATCTTAATGGTAGCTATTTAAAGTTGAAAGAACATTTGTACTAATCAGAGCAAGTGCAAACTCAGAGCGTAAACTCCATTTCAAAGTTCCAATTGTATAAAAGTAGGTGACTCACATAGCTATAAGTCATTGAACCAAACAGTAGAAAATAAATAATGCTATGTTTTCGTTAAAATGGTCTACGATAACATTACCCAGCAATTGTTATAGGTACTTATAGTAGGTATAGTTACCGGCATAATATCTTGCTCCAGTCACTTCAAAATATTATGCGCAGTACGCGTTTTTTGAGTGGCTTGAAGACATCACAAGATGCTTCGGCGGCGTAGGAGCTCAGAATCCACCAATCAAACATTATATCAAAACATCCGCGCGCACCAAGGCATTATCTCATAACTTGGGGTCAAGATCTAAGCCGGCAACTGTACTGCTTATGTATAAAGACAGGTGTAACATTCATTTGCCGACACAAATGAATGTTTAGCTAACTAAACACCGAGGCGGTGAGTGCGATGAGCGAATAAATCTCTTGTGAAGCTGCGAGATTTGTTCGTCCCACACTGGCGCACACGCAGCCACCTACTGCCTTGCTAATTTATTATTCAAACGCATCTGTTTTTATTGGCAATTTATCGTTTAAAAGCACAAACTCGTGAGTTGATTTTCTTCTCAATCAATTCGGTGTAGTACATTATGTTACTTTTCAACTTTTTATATAACTAATAGCGGATTTTATTGATGAGAATAAACAAGATCTATTAAAACTAAATTACGTAATTCCGTTAGAACACAGAAATATAAAGCAATCCAGTTTTCTATAAAGTGAAATGCTGGTTTATCTCAGTAATGAGCATCGGTAGTAGGTAATCGCGATTCAGGCGAATTTGAGTGAACCAGTGGACCCAGGGTTGTTATTTTCAGGTGACCAGTAAATTCTGACCATAGTCTTAAATATTATTATCGTAAATAGAACTACAGACTCTTTCATTGCCACATTACCGAAATCAGTGGTAGTGACTTATGACTTTTAGTATGAAAATATTGACGTCTCCGCATATATCTATTTCAGTCAAAGTTGATAATGGTTTATAAAAACACGTTAAACTTTTATTCTGTCACTCTCATACGTTTAGGTTTAGTGTAAAAATTCGTATGTCACCCTAACACTTTGCTCCTCTAACCTTAACTTTATGATAAACCCTAATGAAACCTGCGTTATCACCCAATGACTACAGAATACAGAATTTAAGAATGAAAACGCCGTCGATTCGACAGAAGAAGAAAAATCAATGACTTTCGTTTCACTAAATAAAACGATAGAACTAAGTTTAGTTAACAGATTTTCTATATAAATAAATGCCCAATACGATCTGATACACGTGTGAATTTATTGCTAAATAATACTAAAACTAGGTAGTTGATATTGCGAGAACACGCTCTCGGAAAACAAATGGTTTGTTACATAATTTTCCTGTTGGACTGGTGACTTTGTCTGCGATTTGTATGTCCTTATACAGATATCCAGAATTACTGGTTTTCAACATGAGCCAGCGTAGCAGACTTCCGATTTTGTGTTGATTTAATGTGAAAAATTACCCACAAATATATCATGGGCTTTAAATAATATTGTGTTATAAATAATATATAAATCATTTAGAATAGATAATTCAAAAATAACGAACTTGTGTAGAAAGCCGTATAGCCAAACATGGTTGTTTTTCTATAAATTCCTGCAGGATGAAGGTACTTTCCCAGATGTGTGCACCGTTGAGTTTTAAATATAGAAGCCGTGTGTCATAGTTTAAAAATTATGTTAACTTTTTCGACATCAGGCCAGTTTTCTGGAACTATTTTTTAATAAGTATCTTTTCTATTGTCCACAGCTCTCAGAGGAGGTTCAAAGGAAACAAAGCGAGTATCAGAAGTGTCTTGAGTCCTACAAACAAATGAGAACTAAATTCGAAGAGAACTACCTCAAATGTAAGTGTGAGTTACATTTTGTTTTTATAATCATTTTTCTTTATTCAAGCTTATTTCTTTTCAATCTATCAATTGAGAAATAAAATTGCATTTGGGATGCAATAATCAGAGATAGCAATTTTAGCTATTGGGCGACAAGCAATAGGGGCTTTCGTTTTTAAAATTTAAAAATCATCTATTTTGCATAGACCATGAAACGGAACTTACAAAACGTTAAAAGTTTGTGAGGTCGCAATCTTTCAAAAAAAGAATAGTTGCGATCAAAAAAGTAGCCCAATTTTGTTAAAATGGTCAGTAGTATCCCCGGTTTTCGTTTTGCGAGTGTTACTTAGGGTAACCCATTTTTCCAAATAATATCATTAAATTAATTAATAAATAGGTAATATCAAAAATATTATTGTTGCAAATTAAATTTACTACAACTTATTTTTATTACACTTGGTCGTACAACCAACGATAAGGCATTAAGTCCGCCTGTGTACATTATGTGCATAAATAAATAACAAAGTTATTAACAAAAATAGATACAAACTTGGTAACAAAATTTCAATTAATTAAATTATTTCCAATCAAGACGTTTTCCAATATTGGCAAGCTTTGACCTACTGGTTCGGGAGCTTTCTCGGAGTTTTATTTGGTATACTTGCTGATACCTTGTACTTGATGCTGATACTTGAGAACCGCGGTAGCCTAGTGGTATGGGTGGTGGACTGCTGAGACGAGGTCTCGGGTTCGATCCCAGGTTTACCATGGCACACACCAATGACTACGATGCTTATTATAAGTGCCCGGTTGATGGCAATAGGCTCGCTCCCTATTACATTGGGACCTAAATATACACTGGCGAAATGTGGGTGCTAGCACCTCTGCCTACCCCTTCGGGGATATAGGCGTGATAGTATGAAAAAAAAAATACTTGCTGATTGATAGACAACGAGACTGTTTTGCAGGATTTGATGTTGTCACTTCAAATTTACTTTACTTATTCGTAATTCGTCCAATTCGTGGTCAGTGAATGGTAGACTAATCGATGATGCTAATCGAACCGATCGCATTTTTGATCAATCGCGAATTGAACTAAAAACGAACATGACCACTCGCTTTTTTATCATTGAATTAAGTAAAGATTTATTGTAATCTTAGAAAGTTCTTCAATTTTTCGAATGTCTCCTTCCAGGTCCGACAAGCCGAGGGGGTCGTAAGCTCGACGAGACTCGAGACAAGTACAGTAAAGCGTGTCGTCGGCTGCATCGAGCTCACAACGAGTACGTGTTGCTTTTAGCTGAGGCAACCGAGTGCGAACGGGCGTTGCGCACTGCCGCGCTCCCGACGCTCATGGAACACCAGCGAAGGCAGGGAGAGGCCACTGCTACTTCATGGTACGTAAGGTTCATATTCATCATCATCTTCCTGCCCTTGTCCCAATTATTTGAGGTCGGCGCAACATGTCATTCTCTTCCATACATTCCTATCGGATGTCATTTCCTTAGTCACTCCCTTCCTTGCCATATCCTCTTTCACACAGTCCATCTATCTTTTTTTGGGCCGACCTCTGGTTGTAAAGCCCTCTACACTAATACTTTGGACCTTTTTTACAATGTTGCTATCATCTCTTCTCATAGTATATCCATATATTACACATGTTAGGGAAAATTGAACATTTTGACCTACTTATACATCAAAACAGGACAGCGATTTGCAGTGATTTAGTTTTACGCAAAGCAGGCTGTATTTTTTCTATATCTCGATTTAGATTGGGAAAAGTGAGTAGTAAAAAATATCGATAGATAGCTCTAACGTCGTCTCCTAAGGGTCTACCCACATTTATCGCATCGGTTTGTTTACAAAGTGCCCGATTGGCGGCAATAGGCTCGCCCTCTATTACGTGGGACCGAAAATCATAGTTGGCGAAATGTGGGTGTTTAATTACACCCCTGCCTACCCCTTCGGGGATTACAAGCTTGCGCATATGTATATATGTATGTAGTATCTGCCTATATATTTAGTCAAAACAATAATGTGCAACTAATGCGCTCAAATGTACTCAAAATGCGTGCGTTATCTTAGGCTGTCTTTTTGTGATCACGGTGTGCAATGGTGGTGGATGACCTCAAATGTATCAATCATGATTTTATCAACAAATCAGCCCAGAGCTTCGTTTCTTTTGCGACCTAGGTTCGAGGACCCGGCCGATAGGTATAACATGTCGAGGTCATGAAGGAATAAGAATAGGAGGTAGGACACGACGGTATATCCGTCCCGATCGAGCAGTCCGACTCTAGAAGTACTTCCACGCTATAGAATATCGCCGTTTAATAACCTTGTGTTGTGTTTTCGGTGGTGAGTGGGGTAGTCAAGGCTAACTAGAGAGGTTTTGTGTTGTCAGTGGGAAAACCAAAGGCTTATCCTACATCTTTTGCGCTGACGACACAGAATGTCTTTCTTACAGGTGTTGCGGCACGAGTGTTATTCCTCTGGTGTTACACTCGCCCATAGGCCACGGTAACCATCAGGTGGGCCGCGTGCTTGTCTGCGACCTATGTTGTATAAAAATACACCAAGTTGGGGTCAACAAGGTTACATGAATCGTGTCAAGGACATAGGGTCAAATTATTTTAATCTCAATTTAATTTTATTAACAAAATGTGTTTTATTTCACAGGAAAGGTGTGCTTCTAGAAGTGGTGCAGAGATCAGATTACAGTACAGACAATTTCCGAGAGATCCAGACCAAAATCGAGACCACAATACAAAATTTAAGGCCCCAGGATGAATATAAAGAGTTCCTTGAAAAGTACAAGTTAGTATCACTAGTGAGGTTACACAACATCCCGGCACTTAGCCTGAGGAAAACCCTATTAAAATAACATATTTTTAATGAATGTTTTGTATACTAGCTATAACAAAAAGATATTTAAAAATTCTGTCCGCTTGTTTTGAATCATTTCCGGAACGACTGGGCCGATTTTGACAAATTTATTGTAGATATCTAATGTTATAGAGGCGTAACTTCGGTTACTTTTATTTTAGAAAATATAATAGAGTTCCGTGCATAGGGTATTAATATAATATTCCATATTCCACGCAGATGAAGTCGTGGGCATAATAAAAATATTGACTACTTAATTTTGATAGAATTACTGAATGCAACAAGCAATGACCGTCACCAATTACAACAGAATGGAATAATAAGACCAGTGGAACTAACAGCTTTTGTAATGCAATTGCGTTATTAGTTATATAAATGCTTAGACAATATTTCACTAAACTAATAATTTTAAAATAATAAAATTATTATTAAAACGGATTTCAATTACGAGTATATTGCGTGAATATTGTAGTCACTAATGTAATAAAAATATCGCAAATGTGCAAAACCCTACCGGACTTTTGGAAATATAAGAGTGCCCAGATAGTACCATTTTAAAATTAAGATCAGTCCCATCATTGAAAGAGTCACTTCTCTACCTATTTTTGAGGTAAACACACACACACACACAAACACAAACACACACACACACAAACACACACACACACACACATACACACACACATATATCTCTCCACGTGCTAATATTTTAGTGTACCTAAACCATACGGTCCCCGTCTACTTTCATAGCAATATTATCTATCATACTTGCCAGCGGGTAAGCATGAATATATTACTGTGAAATCAAAAGAAACATTGCGAAGTTGATTTTGACCTTAATATTTGTATTACCTATTCATACACTAGGCACTATGTTAAACTAAACGTAAATGAATAATTATAAAAACGACATTTTTTGAATTCAATCATGGATAGTTAATCTATCTTGTATTCAATGAATGTTCAATACTTTCTGAAATTCGTTGAGTATTTAATTATTGACAATAAAATTATAGTCATCATTATAAATAAAATTATGTAATGAATATAATAATGATATGGCCTTTTCCTGTAATTGAATATTACATGCTCACGAAATAAAAAATATTAAAAATGATCTGAATTAGTAGCTGAAGCTACTAGTAGGTTAGGTACCTACTACTAGTAGGTACCTAACCTACTAGTAGTAGGCACAGGATATTACCAATAAAATGGTTTTTGATAAGAAATGTATAGAGGCATTTTGCTGAGTAAATGTAGGGCATCGAAGCTGCATTTACTGCACATACAGCAAATTGCCAATAAAAATGCTTCTTGATAAGAGATGTACAGAACCATTTTGTTATAAATGTAGGGCATTAAAGCTAGCTATGCATACAGTCTAGAAATATGCTTCTAGACAATATATGTATAGAAGCATTTTGCGTTGTAAATGTAGCGCACCAAAGCAGCTTTTCTGCGCATTCAGCAAATTGCCAAGAAAAATGCTTTTTGACAAGAGATGTCAAGAAGCGTTTGCTGCGTAAATGTAGGTAAATTTGCATACCATATACGCATATGCGCATACCAAAGGAGCAATCTTTTGGTGTCCCAGAAAATTCCACTTTGGTAGTATCGCCATTTCTCTACGCAAGAAAAATCTACTGTCCCGTAAATTCAGTATCGATCAATCACTTATTGATGTTTACAGAAACAAGAGTTATTGCTTTAATATTCCCACAATCCATTTGAAGTTTCCAATTTCAATAACCATTGAACTGCACATTCTGCAACATCATGAACAATTATTATTTATTATTGACGCAGCTTTATAGAATGCAGTAGAAAGCAGACACCGGAAACTTTCGATTTCGATGGTGTACTAGAGTTGTGCTACCTAACGCTGAATAGACTTGAATGTTCACATATATTGACATACCGAGCATTCGCCGCCTTTAAAGGAGAAGGAAAACGGTGGGCCCAAATGTAATAAGTTGAGATATGATCTAAAAAATTAGCCATATTTTTGTATCCTTAAAATATGAAAAATCACCTCAATTCTCAATCTGGAAGCGGAAAAATATGAGAAAATACCTAGTTTTCGTGAGATTATCGATTGAGTAATCGACCTTTACCGAATTGAACAATGAAATGGACTAGCATTAGTGCACATTCATTTTCTAGAAGTGTAGCTGCACCCTTTTTCTTGCCTTGTAAACGAACGCTTATGATTGGAAGTTATGGTGGGCTCAATGAGTCAAGCATAAAACATTTTCATCATCGAAAAGAACGCTCGAAAGTAATGGGGCTATAGATAAAGTGACATTCTATTTTCAAAAACGCCAACAGAATTACTTAGTATGGTATTGAAGTAAATGTCTAATATGGCTACAAAAAATAATGAAATATTTTTACATATTTTTATTATTACAAACACCGCAGGACTTATGGACGATATTATAAGTAAATAAAACAGAAAGTCAACTGTTTCGTTTCTTAATTACATTCATTTAATGTTTATTATTTTACGCTTAGCATATCTTAATGTTTGCTAATAGTTAAACAGGTTTTGTTCTTTTTAACATTACACATTCATTTAATGTATGCTATTTTACGCATTGCTTATTATGAATTTGGTTTGTGTATGTACGGTAGCATAAATTTATATTTAAATTAACCAGATATCTAAGAAATATAAAAAAATAATGTCCTTTATATAAATTTGTTTCAACAACTTAAGAAATGCTATAGGTACCAAGTTTTCCTTGTGACTAAAACGAATTGCCTAATTGATGTGGCTAGAACAAATTATATTTCTACATATTTAGCTAACTAGCATGTGCAGGTTTACATGTTTAATTATCATGATTATAATACCTAGAATTTAATGACTAATAATATAGATTAGACTTACTAGTTTAAATAATAAATAGTTGATGTTTAAATATTTCCAACCACGAATAGGTTAAAATTTTGTGTGTACATGTCATGATATACTCGTATCTTATTCCAACCTCATATCTCTTCAACATAATGATCTGAGCCTTGATTCCGGTTGTATCCAAGGCTTTGGAAGTTTAGAAAGCGACAACATAACCCAACCAACGTAAGATTTATAAGTCTGGCCAAGACCTTTAAAATCCGTATCAAAATCTGTTCAGTACTTTTTGCGTCTATGGCGTATGAACAGAAAAAAATTATAAATGATTTCTTTTTTTATTCAGTATCATTATTATACATTATAATCATTAATATAACATTATATCAAAGTTTTTTTTTAAATCTCCAATCTACTACTATTTTAAAAACAGTATTAAACTATTACCTTTCTTTCTAGATCACCTCCTTCAACTCCGGTCTCGTTTAACTTTGACGAGAGCCTTGTAGACGACACCAGTGGAAAACTCCAGCCCAACCAGTTGACGGTGGACAATCTCACAGTGGAATGGCTGAAGGAGAAGCTGATTGAACTGGAGCAGACCTTACAAGATAATAGAGAAAAACAATTGGCGTTACAAGGCCCTGAGATAATTGGGAATGGTGTTTGTAAAAATAACAATACTGGACTGACGAATGGTGTCAACGGTATTGATAGGTTAGTTAATTTTTATTTTTAAATGACCCTTCCCCCTCCTTTCCAAGATAGCTAATAGAAGGTTTCTATAGCGTCGTCAGTACGAGTGTGACGCCTCTGGTGTTGCAAACGTCCATAATAACCACTTTCCATCTGGTGAGCCGTGTGCTTTCCTGCCACCTAAATAGTATAAAAACAATAATACGTACTAAGCTCTCACCTATGTAAGGGGGAGTAAGATCACGTCCTCCGTAGTGTAATTGTCAGGTTACGTGCCGGAACATCTTAATCGTAAGTCCAAATCCGACTCCGACATTAGGTACCACCGCGTTGACTTCGGCGAGGGGGTGTCCGTGGGGATTTCCGCACGGAGAATAAAGGGCACGCATTATTCGTATTTTACATCTTTATTTGATAAACCTTTATATTGTGTCTTTATAGCGACTCTACAAAGTTACGTCGCAAAGTTATGTATTTGTATGAATATCAAAATAAAAGCTATATTTTTTACAGTCTGTCTGTAAATATAGCTTTTCGTACGTTAATAGATATTATATATAAATGTGTACCTATTTTGATTACTATTACCTCTTTTATTTAACAGGCATTCACCACCCCCAATCCCAGTAACAACTTCAGAACCTATCAGGTTGTTAGAACTTCGTGTGGCTGAACGAAAATGTGCGAAGCAAGCGGAGATGATTCGTTCCGCTCTGGCCGAGTTGGGCTGTGAGGAAGCCCCGAGCGGCTGCCCAGACCTGTCGGCTGAGACTGTGGGCGTAGACAGCCTGGATGGAAGCTCACCTGACCATCAGGTAATGGTACGCACGATCACATGTAAACCTTAATAAACTAACAACATTTTAGGATGATAAATTAGCTATGTAAAATAAGTAACGACATCGGTGTTATATCGTACACAACGTGTTAAAAACTTTAGAAAGATCATTCCTAATTATGAATTCGATCGTCAGGATCGCAGTTCAATTGGATCGAAAACGTCATCGGACGTTTTGCGATTGCACCTTCATTCAATAATACCCCCGCGGCCGTTCTTCAAACTGTTCACGCGGCCTTTTCGACGCAAATCTGCCCCATCAAGCCCGGCGTTACCACCCAAGACTTATAGGAGCAGCAGTGAAGGCCCCGCAGACTCGGTAACAGCTAATACTCATCGCATCCGTCGATACAAAGTGCTGCGTCGACGCTTTCGTGACCGTGTGGACATCTATGTGCATTGCCGTGTACACAACAAAACTCTTTTCAAGAAGAGACGCAGCCGTGCTGTAGCCAATAGTTGTTCTAACAGTGTGGTGAGTGCCACTAACCGGAGCATCCATCTCCCACGCATGGCATGGATGTATACGCATGCATGAGTGTTATCTCCCTCTGGAATCGAGACTGTTTATTCACTCCGTACCGAGCGTCAGTTAAATTGTGTCAGTGCTAAATTTAGCAAAGACTTTAGCGTCACCGTGCACCGCACGAACTTCCGTCGAGAATGAGCTTTCGTATTAAAATGAAAATAGCGCGGGCTCTCCTTAAAACTCAGTTTCAAAATCAAGGTGAAACCGCTTGCGACGTTCCAGAAATGTATCGTTTTCGAGTAGTCTGTATACGCAGTGGTTGCGAGTTTTACGTGAAGCTCGTCTTGTTGTCTCTGAGATTCGTCGCGTGTGGTGAATTTAAAGAGATAATTAAATAGTTGGTTGTTACATTGTGAAGCAAATAGTGTGTAGTGATGGACCCATGGTCGTTGTATATAACTAACAGCGAGTTGCCGCCACCAGTGGTGGTGCCGCGAAGGAAGAAGCGTCTGAAGCAATTGCAGTTAGAACTCGAGCTAGAACTGGAACAAGACAATGTATGTCATCGCTTGTGTTGTTTAATTTGTCGTGTGTGATACTGAATCTCTAATTAAGACAGTGTTTGCATGTGCATTGTATATAATATTTGTTTAGATGTATTTGTGAGTGCGCAACTAATTAAACCACGGCGATAATAATTATTTCGTTAAGCAGTTTATTTGTGTTGAAAACAATTCATTGGTTCTTCATGTTTATATAATAAGGTTGACGATTAAATCCTGACTCAGTAAATGTGAAATAACGTACACACCTTGTGTTAATAAGCACTTTGTTCCACAAATTGCACGTGCACATAATGCACATGTTCTAATTGAAGAGTAGCTCCTTCACTTATTTCTCTTTCATTGGTTACGTAGGTAAGCGTGAGCGAGACAGAGCGTTCTCTCGTAGAACAGGAATGGTTCCACGGAGTGCTTCCTCGGGAGGAGGTGGTGAGGCTACTGCGAGCTGATGGAGACTACTTGGTGAGAGAGACGACGAGGAACCACGCGAGGCAGTTGGTGCTGTCTGTGTGTTGGGGACAACACAAACACTTTATTGTACAAACCACGCCGGAGGTACGTATTTGAATTTAGGAATACTCCAAATTTAAATTCAAATATCGGTATTATATAAAGATACTTTACTGATGTTAGGCTATATTTTTTCAACTAACGAATATTTCAACTTCTTGAGTTTTGTTAGGCTCCTATCAAGACTTAGGCCAAGCCAACCTGCTAGCTGATATGGGTATAGGCACAAGTTGTTGTGTCCACAACTTGTGCCTATATACCTATCAGTGCCCTTAACACGAACAACTATCGAATTCGTAATTTAATGTAATGTAATGTATCGAGAGTGGCGCTTAGCGATAGGCAATCTGCTTTGTACGTACTGTAACGATAATATAAGTAGGTAATCTACCTGAGTGTCTTACTGATCTCTTAGTATAACCAACTACTGGACCACCGAAAGAATTATTCTCAAATGTTTATTATATTATAACGTTTTTGATATAAGATAAAACAAATGTAACAGCACTTAAGGTGGTGTTAATTGTCAGATGCATTAAAATATATCATAGAATTGTTATGAGTCATAAACCACAGACGTGTGGCATTCATTGAGCTCGATGAATCAATTACTAGCTATTACAGATTAGGCACAATTGTCGTTTCTTCCTCGGTGACGAAATACAAAACAAACTTTATGAGTTCTTTACCCGCTCTAGAAAATATTCTTTGAAATTGTTTTGTTCTTTGCCTTTTTTTTTTATACCACGTAGGTGGCAGACAAGCACACGGCCCACCTGATGGAAAGCGGTCACCGTGGCCTATATACGTGTGCAACATTAACGGTGTCACACACGCGCTGCCCACCCTGAAGGGAAAGGGGGAGAGCTGGGAAGGGGTGGGGAGGCTAGGAAGGGGGGGGGGAAGGAGGGGGTAAAGTGAGCTCTGGCTACCCTACTTACCGGCGGGAACACAACACGATGGTTACTATGACCGCGGTCTTCTGTAGGGCGGAGGTACTTCCCCAGTTGGACAGCTCATTTCGGACGGGAGATACCGTCGTGTCCTACCTCCGTCATGTACCTACGTGTCCTACGTCTTAATGTAGGTTATTGACCGATATTATCTGACTTTGTTCGTTTGGGTTAGGTAGTTAGGTGTAACTAAACCTCGCTACGTTGACATGATAGGTACCTGGTTGAGGAAAAATCTTGTCTTTAGTGTTAATCAGGTAATGTGATTGGGGTTGAAGGTGAATTTCTGTAAAATTTTGCATAGGTATGTTAACTACATTGAGTTTCTTAAAGTGGTATACCAATGTCTTTTTTATAATTGGTAAATAAATAAGTACCTATTCTGGGACAAACTAAATTGTGCTATCTATTATATCAAAACTAAGTATAATTTGTAATATGGGTTCTAGAATGCGAATAAACATAATTGGATTTTAGGGGGCCTGCCTAGGATAGAAACCTTGGCTTTCAGACCAAGTGACATTTATATTGATGGAATCGCGTCGAAGCGAACAGTTTCAATTTCTTATCAATGGGTTATTTGACACTGCGATAATTTTAATAATAAAAATATGTGCCTATATATTTCGCCTCTTTGCTTCTATAATGTGACATATCCGAAATTTCCTTTTTTTTTTTATTTGATAATTAAAACCGCCGTGATCGATTTTATTTTCTCAAAAAACGTGGTATTTTTTACGCGGTAAATAGCGAATCTGTGGGCGAAAGAGATAGCGTCATTGTGTCAGATCACTATATGGCACTGTCTCTTACTGCATCAAGGATTTTTGCGAGAACGTAACATAACAGTAACCACTATGCACTTACAGAGGAAGGAGCTCTTGATTTTCTGCGAAAACGTGACATAACGTGTTTATCACGTTTTGATTGTAAAGATAAGTCTTAATTCAATTATGATTTTAAATTTTATAATGTGATATATGGATGTGACACATTATTACTGAAAAATAGTGTGGAATGTTAATTGTTATATACCGTACATGTCACATTGCTGTCGAAAGTATAAATGTTTTATTTGGAGTTAACTTAGGATGTAACGTTGTAGGTGATGAAACTTTTTCCAAATTAAAATTCAAGCGATGGATAATTATAGATGTTTCGTTTTTGAACAAAAACAAATGTATTTATTTAGGAATATTCTAATATAGTCCGTTGTAAATACTAAAAGTAGTAGCCGTTGGTACTTAAATTTTTCAGATGGAATCTAGATGTAAGACAAGTGACAAGTGAATATCATACTTTTTACTATTTGCCGTATCTTAGTTTAATAAGAAACTACTTATCTTAGCAAATATTTAAAATAATAAAACTTATTTTTAGAAAACGACTCTTCATTAAGCGTAGCGGGGGTGATTTTATAAAAATATAGGCTGCTACGAAAACTGATTATTAATATTTGCGCCAAATAATACCAAGACTATCTCTGATTACTGTGTAAGATCATTATTGATTTTTAATTTTGTAATTTTGTCTTAACTTAAAAGTAGATTTATTCTAATTTGATTACCTACTTATTTCCAAAGGACTATTTTGTATTCATGTTTTGACTAAGTCTAGTCCGTTACATTTGTATTACAATATTGGTTGGTTAAGTATTTAGTTTTTTTAATTTTGTATTTTGTTTGAAATTGCTAACACTTATGATGCTATTGTCAAGCCCTCTTTAAAAAGTAGGAAGTGTCCAGGTCTCCCTAACACCGCGACGCGTACAATGAAGCAAAGCGCGCCACTAAGAAAGCTGTAGCCAGAGCCAGACGAGACCACTTACAACCTCTTTATGATAAGTTGGAATCGCCTGAGGGGCGCAAGCTTATCTATAAGTTGGCGCGTTCCAGGGTCAAAGCGGCACAGGATATAATTGTCGCGGAGAAAAACAGAACGAAGAATACGCCACTGCACTGTCTGTTTGTAGACATGCAGAAGGATTTTGACTGTGTTCCTCACGCGGTGATCTGGTGGGTACTGCGGATTCTAGAGTTCTATATTGACACTATCCGAAAAATGTACTACAATTCCGGTCCAGACCGCTGTTGGCGACCCAAACCCCCTCCCCATCAACCTCGGAGTACACCAAGGATCTGTTCTTAGCCCGTATCTGCTCAGCGTGGTGGTAGACGCTCTGTCGGATAGCATCAGAAACTCATATGAGCAGCCCCCGTGGGTGTTCATGTATGCTGATGACATCGCCCTGGTGGATTCGCATCTCGCATCCGGGGCCGCCTCCATTTCCATGACATTGCAGACAAAATGCAGGAGAGTCGCCTTCGCTGGTACGGCCATGTTCAGCGACGACCACCCGGCTACGTGGGTAACAGATGTCTGGCCATGACACCTCCACCGGGTCCCGGTAGGAGGAATAGACCCAAGCAGTGCTAGCTTGGCGTCGTAGAGGATGACATGTGTGCCAATGGACTCACCACCATGGATGCGCCAGACCGTGCGAAGTGGATGAGAAAAAACCGGAAAGCAGACCCCGGACGCCGAGGCGAAGGCTTCGAATACGACCGGGACTAACGCAAGGATGATGATGATGAATGTTATAATTGTTAGATTTTTTAGAAACTATTGCTGCCGAAGACTGATTATTTTTAGGTATAACTATTTTATATTAACCTAAATATGCTGTAATATAGAAGTCAAATGCGATTTTCATTAGGCCTACCAATTGTGATTATTTATAGTATTAATTTGTTTAAATTTTTATAGAATTAATTATTAAGTGTGGTTGTAGTTTCCCTCTTTCTAATAAAAAATATTCTCGAAACCAAAAGTTTTTATTTCAACAATGATTGTTTGTGGCAAAACTCAGTGTCATAAGAAACGTAATATCATCAACAACGTGACGACTCAGGTTGTAACACTCATAATACTCACTATTTGCAAGAAAAACGTGATATATGTTCCCCTTTTTTTAAATTGATGCTAATTCCACGTTAAAATTTCAAATTGCCAGGGTTTTAAGAACTACTCCGATAGTTTATTTACTATATCAAATAATAAATTAAGGATCGACAGTAAAAAAGTTATTAGTTTTGTCACAGTTTTATTTTGTAAGTTTAAAATCACTCTCCTGTAAAATCACAGTTTTCGAGATAACACATTATAGAAGCAAAGAGGCGATTTCATAAGTTTTTTGTAGTCAGATAATAAATTTATGTTAATCTCATACTTTCCTAATCGATTACCCTGGTGTTTTCGCCAAAAGAATGTCACTTTGTTTAGGGCGCCTCATTCACAAATAATAGAATCTTTGAATAATAATAAATAAATAAATAAAATAGTTTTATTAGCAAAAGAAACGGACATAGTGACACTGCCGGTGGCCCCACACTCCTGTGGGTGCCTGTTACAATCCTGGTTAACAATGTCGGATTTCATAATAATTAAAAATAACGGAGGTAGGACACGACGGTATCTCCCGTCCGAAATGAGCTGTCCAACTGGGGAAGTACCTCCGCCCTACAGAAGACCGCGGTCATAATAACCATCGTGTTGTGTTCCCGCCGGTAAGTAGGGTAGCCAGAGCTCACTATACCCCTCCTTCCCCTCCCCTTCCTAGCCTCCCCACCCCTACCCAGCTCGTGGGCAGCGCGTGTGTGACACCCTTAGTGTTGCAAACGTTCATAGGCCACGGTGGCCGCTTTCCATCAGGTGGGCCGTGTGCTTGTCTGCCACCTACGTAGTATAAAAAAAAAATCATTGCCAAAAAAAATGAACAAGTCACATCAGCCACATCCATTCAACTGTCTCAACACAATCCCCCCTTCCAGGGTCACTACCGTTTCGAAGGTGCCGCGTTTCCTTCAGTAGCTGAACTGATCGCGTGGCAGCGGACCAGCGGCGTCCCGGTCACCGCTCGCTCTGGAGCGCTGCTGCGGAGAGCCGTCCCGAGGGAGAACTGGGAACTTAACAACGATGATGTGCAGCTACTGGACAAGATCGGACGAGTAAGTACTGGGTGTTATTTGGACCACAGTCTAACGACACTTTCATAGGCATTCATTCTACTAGGTATACTATAAGCGCCGCCGGTAGCTTAGTGGTTAAGGAGTCGGCTTTACGATCGAGAGGTCTCGGGTTCGAATCTTAGCCATTACACTACTGCCGTGAACCTACTCCTAACACAAACCATTGAGCTTAGCTGGAAGGGTTAGAGGGAATGTTAGTAACTTTGGTTGCTAATATTCTTGTAAAAAATAAATAGCACTAAGTACAGTCAACTACTATGATAGTTAAACATAACATAAACACACGCCTGTATCCCCGAAGGGGTAGGCAGAATTGCTAGCACCCACATTTCGCCAGTTTATGTTTAGGTCCCAATGTCATAGGTGGCGAGCCTATTACCATTAACCGGGCTGTTACTTTAATAATATCTAATTTACCTATTAATCAACTTAGCCCTTAAGCTCTTTATCGTGTACCTATTTTGATTATTCTCGGGAATACCATTTGACAACCTGAATATTAAAAAAACTGCCAAACCAGAAGGAGATGAAGCAAACGGATCTTTTTCTCGCTAAAGCCACGAGCGGCGGTTATATCGGACTCGAACCGACTACAACCATACGACCGTCTTGGGCCATCTGTTGCCGAAAGTGAGGTAGCCTCTGACTTATCCCTCACTCTCCGTCTGATCCAGCACCTTTAAAGGCCCTCCCGTGTATAGAATTACGGTGTGCTCATAATAATGACCTTCCTATTCCCAATCAGGGTAACTTCGGCGATGTATACAAGGCACGTCTCAAGAGTACTGGACAAGAAGTGGCAGTGAAGACTTGCAGAGTAGCTCTACCAGACGAACAGAAGCGTACCTTCTTGCAAGAGGGGCGGATACTGAAGCAGTACCAGCACCCTAACATCGTGAGGCTGATCGGCATCGCCGTGCAGAAGCAGCCCATCATGATCGTGATGGAGCTAGTTCCTGGTGAGTTTGTTATTTATGGAATTTTAGTAACCTTTAGTGTCTAAACACACTATGCCGAAGTTACGTGACCGAAGTTGCACGGCTGATTGTACGTTCCGACTTGTTCGGCTGATATGACACACTATAAGTGCCGAACTTACGCGACGGAAATTCAGTTGAGTAAATAGGGACTGCTCCCCTACTTCCCTCCCCCGCTAGATGTTCATCGGCAATCGAACCGAACTTCGGTCGCGTATAATGTGTCTACTACAGCTGAACGCTACGCTGAACTTACGCCCGACCGAAATTACGTTGCGTTTATAACGCAATGTAACTTCGGCGTACTATGCCGTCAGTAATACAAATAACATTGCAGGCGTAATCATGCCGAACTTCGGTCGCGTGCGTTCGGCATAGTGTGTCTAGACACTTAGACTTGGATACCATTGGATATTGTACGTTTTTAGACCGTCTCAAAAATAGAAAAACGTTCAGCCTACCTAAAACTCGCACTAACTATGATCAACACTCATCACTGTATCGCATTTGTGATTCATACAATATCATATGTCAGGACTTGGACATATTTAGTCTCTCGGTCCCTAGTTTCAAACGGAAACTTCAAGAATTAGTGGGTTCTCGGGATGAGGCCCGAGAGGCTGGTATGCCAAGTCTTCCTGATTTGTGAATTTACTGGGTGTAATATCATTGGATTTTCTAAAATACTTCAAATATTTGCATGCTGTGTCCACTTCGAGAAGGTGACACTCGCCCCATACATGTTTTCGTTTTTTGTTTTTCTAATTTAAACATAAAGAGTGTATCCAGTTTTGTGGACCAAAAAAAAAGAAAAAGAAATAATTCGATATTTTTATTATTCCGTGATGTTTTTAAGTAAGTACCATATCGGTTAAGCAGTGGGTCCACATAACCGACTTTTGAATAAAACCTAAATGGGTTATTCCCAGAGGTCCACGAAACTATTGTTTTCAAAAATTTTGGTCCATGAGGTATTTTGGTACAGTAGGCAAAGCAGCATTGATTTTTAAATCGAAATGTAGTATATCAGAAGTATCATACAAGTGTTTGAGTATTCAAAATTAGTACTTCAAATATGCCTAACAATGGTTTTTTTAAATGAACTTTCTGGTAATAACAACAATTTTTAAGCAAGCAACTGGTCTTGTGAGTTTATCCTTGTGTACGAATAAATTGGGTTACACCTAATTTTTTGCTTTGGCTGATTTTTTTCATCACGCATATCTAATTTTCCCTTTGCGATAACTTTTAAGTTATTTATTGTATGTAACTGCATAGTTTGAAGGGTGCTTAACGCATATAAGTATTCAATGGATAAGGAATGGATTGCTAAAAATATAACTAAAATGATACATTGTTTTTGTGTAATCTGTAAAAGATAAAAATGGTTATCCTAAAGAGATTTATGCTAATTTATTGATCTTTTTAAGGTACACATTTCTGTGTCACATTATTTTGATCTGCCTCGAGGGTTTCAGCCAGCGTATACAATGAAAGTCCAAATAGGTGTTTATTAGCAACATCAGATTAAGAACATCTAAAATGAGTACTAAAATGTGCAATTATTATACATATGAAATTTTCTCTCGAGTCATTCTATATATTAATGAAAACTGTATCAAAATCCGTTGCGAAGTTTTAAAGACACACATAGGGTGTCTTAGCACACATAGGGATATGATGGAAAGATGAGAAAGACCTATGTAGTCAACTGATTAGCATAAATACTAGAAATAAAAGAAAATTTAATAGATAAATAAAAACTCTTTATCAACAATAACGAACAATTATTATAGTATAATGCAATATATCTTACGCTACAATAAACTTAAACTTTAATAAAAAACTTTAATAATTTGACCGGCGGACCTAAAATATAACCAATTCATGTCTACTTAATTATACTACTTAATAATGTCTACTACTTCATAATTTACACACCTCTCTTCATTTGTAGTGCTGACTGTACTTTTGACAAACTTCATGGACCCGCTGGGAATGAATGTATGGACATTTAAAAATGCATATTATTATCTCATGGACCCGGACGGGAAATAACAAACAAAAGAATCGTGGACCTCTGGGAATAACCCACCTAAATATAACTACTCATGCTATCTTCGTACAAGAATGTTCTGTGGAAAAATCTCGTCTGAAGATCTATCTAAGTCATCGTTACCTTAAATCATAGTGTACAATTTTTTTTTCTGACACATTACTTGGTAGTTGCCCCATATAGAGATAACTGGGAAACTACGATAATTTTAAATTATTTAAGTCAGGCATCAGGAAAACCGCCACACAGTTGCGGTTTTGTGGGCAATATAAATACGAATATAGGAATATTGAACATTTAATTATTAATTGCAGTATATTGACCTTTCAAAGAGTGAACTGCATTTACCATTTTAACTACATAACGTGCACATCTTGTGGGAGGTTATAAGTTAATAATTATCAAGCTTTGAATGTGGCTTCCTCCAATATTGGGAGGCTTTTTTATTTTACATTATTTAATTTATCTATATAAGAGATACAATAAATACATCTTAGTTTGCTCAGTCAACAATAACGGAAATTATATATTTATTAATTAGTTTACACATAGTATAGTAATAAATAGGTAGGTACATATGAGTAAACATAGTCATTATTATAAGACATACAATACGGCTGTATAATTTCAAAACCTAGTAAGGGACACTACCATAAAAACCGGGGCATTTCATTTTGCGGTCTACTATTTCTACGCTGACCAGACGAGTTGGTACATGGTTTTGTTTCGAGTTTTCCGTCTCTAGCAGTCGCAGTCTTTGCCTTCAGCTTACCATCAGGCGGGATGAAGCCATAAAAATTAGCGTGCGTAATTTTTCTGCTTATCACACATTCGGATGTGATGGTGTGGTCATATTTTTACTCCATTACAACACGCATAATTTATGAATAGAACCGAATATATGGTGAGCAAAACCGTGGGACATAGCTAGTAATATATAAAACTGTATTTTTGTAAGATATACCGGTGTATCATGATGATTTTTATAAACAGCCAAAATGTGTGGGAGCTTTCGTTCTCACCTAAAGTGGGTGGGGTGAGAAATCATGTTAAATATAGTTTAGGTTATGTCTGCAGTAAGATTATTTACAGTAGGTTAAGCATATATTAATTTTCATATTTTGATAGGTCAGTTAGAAAAAAAAACACCATTAGAAAATATCACTACCTAGTTATTCAACTATGAACGATATTTGTAAATGCAAATGAATAACATTAGGTAGGCTGATACATCAACACAAAACCTGTGGCTACCAACTGCAAATGTTTGCCATTTAGTACCCAAGCATCCGCTAAGCAATGGTACTTTGAAATTTAACTCTTATTACTGGGATATGGTCGTATTCGCATTTTCAAGGCCACGCATTTCTCTCGCGACTTAAGTACAAGATACGTGCCGATAGGTATAATTAACTAAACTTAGGCGCGTTTTTGGGTGGCACGGGGTGCTACGATGCTGGAAGAGCTCAAATCTACCAATCATAGATTATATCAATATACTCTGAGCGATCTTAGGTCTGATTTCTCTTGCGACTTAGGTGCAAGGTCTGATAATACTGGCATGTAACTTGACCCCAAAATGTTGAGCACATATTATGTAGAACACGTTTTTGGGTGTCTTTTGTGTATCGCACAGGCTTATGCGACGGCAACCGGCGACCTATATCAGAACATCTCCCAACTGAGGGTCAAGATACATGAAGGGTTTTTTTTAATACCACTTAGGTGGCAGACAAGCACGCGGCCTACCTGATGGAAAGTGGTTACCGTGCCTTATGGACGTTTGCAACACCAGGGCCATCATATACGTGCTGCCGACCATATAAAGAAGAGGGGGGAAGGGAAAGCCCCCCCCCCACTTCCCAGAAGGGCAGAAGGTTAAGAGTTTTTGTGCTGTCAGTGCTGAAGACAAAGAAAGGATTCTCGGTCTTCCCATTGACAACAAAAACCCTCGTCTCCAGTGACCTCTACCCTACTCACTGCCAGAAACACAACACAAAGTTATTATTAGTCGCGGTATTCCGTCATGTGCCGTGCAAAGCCAAGATCGTTCACTACGTGGCAATATGTCTTCAGAACTGTTTCTTTTTTTCAGGCGGTTCTCTCTTAACATTCCTTCGGACGCGAGCATCGACCCTTAGCTCCCGGTCTCTGCAAGCGATGTGTCGGGACGCAGCCGGCGGTATGCGTTATCTGGAGTCCAAGAACTGCATCCACAGAGACTTGGCAGCTAGGAACTGTCTCGTAGGAGACGACAACAGCGTCAAGATATCTGACTTCGGGATGTCTAGAGAAGAGGAGGAATACATAGTGTCGGGTGGAATGAAGCAGATTCCAATCAAATGGACGGCCCCAGAAGCGCTTAATTTTGGTAAGTAGGTCAAGGATCGTGGATAGTTTTAACTTTTTATTTTGATCGGAATTTTTATAAGTGACTGTTTAAATCGGGTCGTGGTTATATTTATGTGGAATTTCCTAAACACGAAGTGAATATGCGTAGATAGATAGATGGATAGGTAACTTTTTATTGTAGGTACACAATGAGATAAAAATGTACAGTAGGCTGCAAAAGTGCATGGACATTACAAAAACTAAATCGTTTGCGCCGGTCTTTAACCCCATCTGTTGACGAAGTAAAATGTTTCACAAATATATCTGTATATATCACAAATATATACATTAGATGGCGCCGCGCTACTTTTTAAATCTAAGAAAAACTAACTTCTTTTTCTATATTACCAATTTATACAAACACAAATTAACCATGCATTGAAATAGGATATTACTAGATTTTTTTAGTTTAACGTAATGTTTTAATCTTAGAGGATGAACTTAATTTATAATTAAATGAACTACGTGGGTAGTTCAGTTTATTTAATAGCTGCTTAAACGCGGTGACTTCCTAGTTTGTTCGTTCGCTAACATCATTCCCATTTGTATTATCCTTGTTCTAAGTTAACCAAATATTTTTTGCTACTACTTACCTACTTCTAATACGCATAAGCTTATTAGTAGTAAGTAGTAGCTAGTAAAACCACTGGCGCCATCTAGTTTATTTATTTATAAACTGGGGTTTAAAAGTTCATAGGATTATCGATCTTAAGCTATCCATGCAATTTTGCAGCTTACTGTACACTATGGACAAAAACATGTAGCAGAATGTAGGTACAATGCCTTGTCGCTTATAGCTAACGGCAATCTCTTCTAGACAACCTATTTACGACATTAAAGGTTGGCACCTACATAACTCATGTCCGAATTGTAAAGATAAGAAAATAAAGATGAAGTATGAGAAGAAGGTGAATAAGGTAGGGAAGGTTTAGGTTCGTCAACTGTACTTAGGTAAACATAACATAACATAAACTCACGTCTATATCCCCGTAGGGGTAGACAGAGGTGCTAGCACCCATATTTGCCAGTTTATGTTTAGGTCCCAATGTAATAGGTGGCGAGCCTATTGCCATTAACCGGGCACTTATAAACCTGCGATCAATACACACATAACTTCAAAAAGTCATTAGTGTGTGCCATGGTAAAACCTGGGATCAAACCCAAGACCTCGTCTCAGCAGTCCATTACCCATACCACTAGGGTATCGCGGTCTGGTATGTACTTAGATAATGCTATCTGACGATTATTATTACTTAACGCCATTTATGACTCACTAGCTGACCCGCGCAACTTCGTCTGCGTCACCCCGTTTTTGCAACGTTTTTCATTGCTGCTCCGTACCTGTTGGTCGTAGCATAATGTTATATACATATAAACCTTTCTCTTTAGCCATTCTATCTATTAAAATAAACCGCATCAAAATCCGTTGCGTAGTTTTAAAGATTTAAGCATACAAAAGGACAAGTAAAATAGGGACAGAGAACGCGACTTTATTTTATACTATGTAGTGACTATGTAGTGGTATGCCATTAAAGATTTCAAAACTTAAAGGCCTATTTATTAAAATTCCAGGTAAATACACATCGTTATGCGACGTGTGGAGCTACGGCGTGCTGATGTGGGAGATATTCTCGAAGGGCGACACGCCCTACGCGGGCATGAGCAACTCGCGCGCGCGGGAGAAGATCGATACCGGTAGGTTTTGAACTTTGAGGTTATTCCGTTGGTTTAGGGCTTGTACACAGAACTGCGATGCGTTGCGATGCGAGTTCGCGAAACAGTTATTTCGATAGATTTTTTCGTTGATTCGCATCGCATCGCGTCGCATCGCAGTTTTGTGTACAAGCCCTTATTCTAAGTACTTTATCTAGGTGAGTAATAGTCATTCTCTGAACCTTTTCCAAACTCAGTTGGGGTCGGCTTTCCAGTCTAACTGTGATGCGGCTGAACTTTGATGTTTTCCGTGAAGCGGCTGCCACCATCTGACCTCCACAACCAATGGTCCAATGACCAATGGCGATATTGAAGTTCCATGTTAGACTGGTTGGACTTTTGAGGGCTCCAACTACCCGTAACGACTGCCATGATTGTTTGTATGGCAACCGGGACTGACGGCTTAACGTGCTCTTCCAGGCACGGCCAGACCAGTGCAAACAGCCATATTCATGCATACAACTTTTTGCACTGAGCGGGGATCGAACCCGGGCCGCGCCCTGTGCGTAGCAGTCGCGTGCACTACTGCCACGCCACGGAGGCTTGGTGCGGAGTGCTAGTTTTTTTTTGGAATTTTATACTTCTCTTTTGCTGGGGCAGGATGGAGCCATCTGAGTCGGGCCTAGGGTCAATTGGAGTGCGAGAGAAACTTTTTACGAACTTTGTTTATTTTCTACCCTCTTGTATTAAAAACCCAAAACAGTGTGCGGTTTTAGTCGGTTCGAATCTGACTATCACTGCCGGTGGTCACTGGATGTAGCAGCTATGGGGATATCCCCACTAACGCAAGGGTTATGGTGTAAAGTAATCACAGGATGTATCGTTCCAGGTTACAGGATGCCAGCACCTGAAGGTTGTTCCGAAGACGTGTACGCCCTGATGCTGCGGTGCTGGGAGTACGAGCCGGACAAGAGACCGCACTTCCACCAGATATACACTATTATCGACAACATCTATAATAGGTAACGTCTAGTGAAACAGAGTGACCGAACTACCTATGTCGCCAAATAAATCTGTTAATGACACAAGTGGATGATAAAATGACTTCTTTGTTTATTCCTAGACAAGCTGTTCAGAAAAAAAAAACACTTTTTTTATAAAAGACACGTCATTATGACGTCACCAAGCTGAAGGCAAAGTCTCAGAGAAGAGGGTCATGGTTACAAACACCGATGATGTTGTAATGGTGACCTTCAACTTGATGTTTTCGTTAGAAACTTTCTCCTACAATCCGACTACTGGCCTACTGACCTATTTGTTTAGAAATACAGTCAACAATAATGCGCCCTGAGACCGTGAGGCGTGGTTTACAAAACCATAAAATTAATAAAATAATAAAGGTCTATGACCTGACCATAGTCACGATGCCATTTTTTTTCTGCAGTACAGACAATTTAGTAATAAACATAGAAGTCAATATCTGGATATCATTTATTCACAGTAATAGAATACTTACCAATATGTTCGTGTTTATTTTAAAGACAGTGGGTATTTAGAGATTTTGAGATATTAAAATACCCTCTCATTCTATTATAATCATATTATGATCGAACAATGTTAGTTTGACGCATTTTAAAAGTTTTTGGGTTACCAAATTGACATAGGTGTTCATATCAACTATAAATAATGCCGTATTCAAAAATGGTTGCAATTATAATACATATAATGTTAAAATATATTAAAATAGAGGGATGAAAAAAATGTTTACCAATATAAAAATTATACAAAGAATTACTTTTACATTTAATTAATGAATACAAAGAATTGGTGCGTTTCCATCATTCCCGATATTCCCCGCATCATTTTTATGAAAACTTAGAAAATAAATCAGGGTTATACAATCGTATCGTGTATAGATATTTTTGTAATATACTTATCGTAAGTTGATATACACTCGTTTTCCATTACATACGCAATAGATAACTTTAAATATATATTATAAGTATTTCAGTGTAATATTTAAGTGTAACTAACTATATTATTGTAATTGTAAACTTGTAATAAAAATGGATGTATAGAGATATCCAGAAGGGGTAATAGGGAACAAATTGAAATGGTAATAAATGACAATCTATATTATTTTATACTTTACGAATAACCTTTAAAGTGGTTATAGTTGAAGCTTGTAGTTAAATTAACGAATATGTCAGACTAATTATTTTGACAGACTTATTTTATTATGCTGTCAGACTAAATTTATTATTCTGTCAGACTAACTTTATTATTCTGTCCGAATAACTTTATTATTCCGTCAGAATCACTTTATTATTCTGTCAGACTCACTTTATTATTCTGTCAGAATAACTTTATTATGCTGTCAGAATAACATTATTTCTGTCTGCCTAATTAATTGGACTTACTAATCTGTCAGATCAGCAAGCCAAAATTTATTACTTATTCTCCCTACTGGTATACTTATAAAAAAGCGATTGTAATAGGTATGACTTGTTATAAGTATTATGCCTCATTAACGAAGCGTTGATCTCTTTCGAATGGTACTTTAGTTAGATGGAAATAATAATGTAAGTACAATTATTATATCAGTCGTGACTGAATTTGTACGTAGTTTTTTAAAGTACAATTTATATTATTTATAGTCTGACAAAAAATGAGATTTCTCAGATGAATTGTATGGTACCTAATTGCTAACAAGATATTTTGAAACTGTGGTACTGTTTGACGTACAGTTGACAAAAGATATAAGTACCTATACACAAATTTTCTTATAAAGTTGTATAAAGAAGGTATCATTTGTTAACGGTACATACGTGTTTATGTAAAGTTTATAATAACACAACTAATGTGGGTCCAAAACTGTCTGCAAGTTGTTGAATTTTTACATTTGACAACTTCATGTGTGTTAGTTTTTTTTTATTGTCAGACTGTCAGTAATATTTATTTAGTAATAAAATGTGAAGACATCTGTAATGTCGCATAGTTTATAAAGTAAAATGAGCCACTGTAGGATTTTATATAATTTTTATAACATATAACTTAACCCTTGTAATCTTCGCGATATCTAATAACATGCATTATTTTCTATAGCAATAATGAAAAAATAAAATTACTGCTATAGTATTCGGTTACTGCTTCATCGCTATTACTCTTAGCGTCTAACCGATGCGAACTCGTAATGCTAGTTCTTTCATAGGGTAACTCAAACGTAACTCGAGTTGTAATGTTAACCGGAGTAGCCGCGTCTCGACAACCAATCAGATACTCTCAAAAAGCACCGACAAAATGGCGGATTCCGCGCGATTGTCAAATTGTAGTTGAGGAAACCAGTTTTTTCGAGTTGCCTAATGTGAGGACGATCTTACAGCGAAGAGACCACTGATGTGGCCCTCGGGTTAGAAATATATTATCCTGATAAATATATGTAATGTTAGGATACCGAATAATAATATTTTACGTGACTCCCTAACAATTATAAATTTAAATGTGCTTCCATATATCTTTAAAGGCTTAAAGATAAAATATACTTTAATTGTTTTATGATATTAATTATGAATAATTGTGGCAATACGACGGACATGTTTGTGATATGTGTAATGCTTCCACAAGATGTAATATGTAATGTTAGTAGTAATACTTCTTGCCTAGTGTATCGCATCGCATCTTATATTATATTGATATTTTAACACAAAGTGAGATATAAATGTATAGATATAATTTAGCATTGTAACTACGTTATAACATAACTGTGTAAATATATTTCGTACACAATAAAGTGCCAGACATTTTTGAATTCATTTTTTTTTAATTGGCTGCACCTTGAATGCGTACTTCAAATGCCAATAGTACCTACCTAACTTGCTAAAAATATTTGTATGCGGTGAGTAGAGCTGCCAGAGCGCACTCAAGAGGTTTTGTGTTGTCAGTGCGAATATCGTAAAAGCCTACTTAGTCTTCTGCAGCGACAGCACATAAAAACTCCATTCACCCCTCACCCCTCTCCTCTACATGGTCGGCAGCGCGAGTGTGATGCCCCTCTGAGTTTTGGCGGGAACACGAAAAGTGTCATAGTGCTGCAGTGTTTCATTTCCTAAATTTGGTGTGCATTCGAGTTTTTATGTGTAAAAATGGTGTAGTTTTAGACGTAACGCCTTGGACGAAGCACACAAGTGTAGGAGAGTGGAATATTGTAGTGAATTGTGATTTTTCGTGTTGGTGTCAAAATCTCCCTAAGAAATGCTTCTAGTAAAGTCTCCACTACTTTACTAGGGCAACTATCATCCGTCATCATCATCATCATCATCATCATCATCATCAACAATCATTTCAACTATAATCACAAAATAAAAGGAAATTCCCAACTCGACACTCGCAAGATTGTCCCCTAAATTGGGTTAATATGTTGCCATCTAAGAAAAAAGAAGAAGAAGACGATGCCCCTCTGGTGTCTAGACAAATTGCATTCGCTCCGAAGCGAATCCACAGCGTAAATTTTTACATAATGAAAAAGTAAGTACATATACTTAAATATAATTTATTGTATAAATATTTACAAATATAATTTTATAAGTTCATCACTTACAGCCGAAGGAGTCAAAATGCCTAGATCGGTGAACAACAACGTTATATATGCAGGTGGAGTGTAGTCTACTAAGGGATGCTGTTTGGTCAGATCTTTGCCCGATTTGAGCACGCTAGATAAATATTTAAATTCGTTGGGCAAATCTTGCTGGTTCAGTGGGTATATTCTAGAGAATTTGAAGCTTTCCGTTAAAACGTACACTGGTTTCTTTAGTTCTAGGGCAGCCATTCCTATTGAATATGTTCCGATCTGGAAAAAAAACTATATGTAATAATAATAAATAAATATTCTAGGACAATATAATGTCACCTAGACCCTTGGTACGCTTGTGAGATGAAGAATGTGGATAAATATACTTAGATATATTGTAAACCAATATTTGCACTGAGCTGGAATCGAACCCGCGCCTCCTGTGTAGCCGTCACGTTCACCACCACCCCGCTATTCAGGTTACACATATATGTTGCACTAATCTGATAATTTTCATTAGCATGACTTAATTTGTGCCCGTAGCACTAAAACCTATCGAATTGGTAATTACATTACCATCGTAATTACCAGGTATCGACAGAGCGGATGATTATGATTGGTAGGCCATCATACACAGAATCACAGTAGGCAGGCTGCCAATCGCAATGATCCAGGCTCACGATACCTTTAAATTATGAATTCGTAAGTTTTTTATTATACCACTTAGGTGGCAGACAAGCACACGGTCCACCTGATGGAAAGCGGTCATCGTGGCCTATGAACGTTTTGAACACCAGGCAGGGATGTCACACTCGTGCTGCCTACCCTCGTGGCACGGGCACTGATGCTGTCCGACAAAAAATTCTAATCTCACGGTGGACAGAAGCGAACTGAGCACGGATGCTTAGTATAGTTACCGCCATATATCTGGGTCCAAATATGTGCACTCGGCGCAGTACGCATTTTTTGGCATCTTTTGAGGATAGCAGAGGGTGCGAGTGCAGTGAGCGAGCTCAAAGTAATCAATCACAAATTATATCAAAACAATATCGATCTTTCCCTCGTCTTTCCCGGCTTGGGTTCAAGATATGTAGCATGGAATGATTGAACCACGATCCAAGGAATGTCTTCGATATTGGCGTAGAAGAGTGCAATATATACCTTTAGATACGATTTAGATGTAGGCGCTACCTGGCGGTAAAAAAACTTCTTGCCCGCGGAGAGATGTTTTCGTACCTATGTGCAATATTGTGCGAAGGACAAACCTCGACACGTGTTTCGACTCTACACGACGTATCTTCAGGAGCGCTCACAAGCGTCGTGGTAAATATAAAAGTATTATTTTCTTATATATACCTTGTTTATAATGCCTCCACTCTCTGTAACTCCTTCAGCGCCGACCATGACGATGTCAACTTGTTCCATGATGTAACCCACCGACGCATCCAGTATTAACGTCGCATCGATACCAGCTGCCGTCAATTGCTTGTGCAATAGCTCACTGAAAAACACACAAATTATATATATGTTACTAGCTGTTCCGCCCGCGTGGACTTCTGATCCCGTTTCCGTGGCTCCATTGTGAGCATTTTCATGTTTATTCACCTTTTATACTTTCTCTGGACTTCCACAAATGAATCAAAACCAAAAAGACCCAAATCGGTCCAGCCGTTCTCGAGTTTTAGCGAGACTAACGAACAGCAATTCATTTTCATATATAGAGATAGATATACTATGAAATCTGGGCCCCGAATCGCCAAACATTGACAAACCACTGCTATTACAAAAACGCCATTAACTACTGTATTTTATTCTGCACAGTCGACAAAGAGATATGGTACCACGTTTTCATATCATACAATGTTGTAAGTAAATGTGGTACCATATATCTTTTGTTGACTGTACACATGGCCAAGGAACAAATATTTCTTTAATTACACTGGATATGCCTATTTCCTTGACTGTGTGCATATAACAGTCAATTATTTTTTAATTTATTGCTTTGCCCATATGTCATAGGTAATAAAGACTTATATCCGGCATGTATCCGGATTGTATATATCCTGGTAAATTGTACTTAAATGATGACCTTTCATACATACCCACTATTGTCTGGACAAGACATTGTGACATAAACTTTGAATCTTTTATTGGCTTTAGCTGCCTCCGTCATGGCTTGTAGTACTACTCTTGATAAAGAATGTGTTAATATTTTCTGAAAGCAAATTGATAACGAAAAATTATTATTTTCATGTGTTTTTGTTATTTTGGCAGTAAATCATAATATGTTAAGTATGACATCTACTATATAAAAATAAGTCGGGTTTTCCTTCCTGACGCTATAACTCCAGAACGCACGTACCGTAAAACGGGGTGAATAGGAATCCAGGGGTGGATAGAAATAAAATGGTCATTGGAATATTTTAAATAAATTCTTTTACAAAATTTTAACTAAACCCAATAACAGATATTTCGTGATTCTGTTATTACAATGAACTAGTCCAAATTTTCGCTTGGAAGAAAATAACTACAGGATTTAGCTGACCATTTCATTTCTATTCACCCTTCAATCTCTATCCACCCCGTTTTACCGTTACCGATTTCCACGGTTTTGCATTCGTTGGAAAGGTCTCGGGCTCCGTGAGGTTTATAGCAAAAAAATTCAGGAAAAATTTCAACAGAAAAGCGGGAAAAACATTTTTCACATGGCGAAACGGAGGTCGCCGGGTTTGCACTGTAGGTAATAAGTGGCACCTAGCAAGGTTTCAAAGTATTGTTATTTATAGTTGGGTATACTTATTGGCACTGCTCTTAGACCTAAGCTACACAATATGCTATCTTCAGAAGACAACACAAACACGCGTAATGCGTCTATAGAGCATTTCAGGGTTCACAACTTGTGCCTATACCAAACGGCAAAGAAAAAAGAATAAGTTAATTTGAGATTTACATGTGGGCTTCATCTTCTGTTCTTTACACATTCTTTTGTCTCCCTGGCCATAGGTGTTGCCAGGGTTATCAAAGAGAAAGCAAATAATAATGTTGTTTTGATTAGGAATAAACTTACACATCCATCTGTAATAAATGCCATTGCTTGTTTAGCAACTTTGCCTCTTGCTTCTAATAGTTCTTTCAAGAATATATGACCACGCTGCAACATTATCTGTTCACACTCTTCAAAGGACTGTAAAATTATAATTCATGCTATTATCATTCTTAGAAATTATAATATGAAAGAAAACAATGTAAGTACAAAATAATAATATGTTAAACTAAGTAACATTAAAAATGGTGTTAGTGAAAAATACTTGAATAAAATAAATAAATTACTTATATAAAATAAAAAATAAAATACATACTCTAGGACGATCTACACAACGCCACCTAGACCCATGGTAAGCATAGCGTAACTAGCTTGTGTTTTGGGTTCTAGAATGGGGGTAAACATACTTATAGTAGAACCAATGTTATCGTGAAATGGCAAAAATAGGAACTGTATCTGTCAAATGCATATACAATTCAAAGACAATTTAGCACGATCTGACATTATTGCAGGTATAGTGGCGGCCTCACTCAGTTCTCAAAAGCCTTGGTTTTACTTTAGATACATTTTTATTTGTAAATAAGTACATTACATTTTAAACACAAATATTTGCACTTTGCAGGAATCGAACCCGCGCCTCTTACGTAGCAGTCGCGTTAATTTTATTATTTTCAACAAAATTCAGGACTTTTAATAATGGAGTTTTATATTGAACAACCTATCTTTGAACCTGAATGTGCAATCATTATGTTATTATTGCTCTACTGAAAAAAAATGAATATTTACCTTAACATCAAGTTTGGCAAATGTAATAAATCTCATAAACAGTTCACAACCTGAGGATATAGCCGTGACCGGCTGGTCACAGTGCTTCATTGCTTCCACGGCCAGCTGCAGGTTCAGATCCAGCTCTCTAACTGTTGCCACTGGTAATATAAATATCAACACATACCTAAATATGGGCAATCTGCATCAGATACTAGAACACATTAACACACACAAGATATGGGATGAAGACACTAACATGTTTCCCGAATAGTGTTCCCAGCACTAGCTTTAAAAAAAAATGAAGGATTGCAACCACAGAACAGAAAAAATGGGTAGAAGTGTGAAGCAATAGTTTTAGTAGTTGTGTTGTGTTTTTAGCACTAAGGTATGAAACAAAATAGCAAACACTTAGCTTAGCATACAGCCCACTTTACCAAAAGTGTTTTCCATGGCATATGTATGTATGCAATACCAGGGTGTTACACTTCTGAGGGGAGGGGAGAGGGGAGAAAAGGGTAAAAGTTAAAAGTTTTTGTGCTGTCAATGTAGAACACAAATATTGAATTTCAAAATCATCAGAATCTAACCGAAAGACAATCATGATTATACAATCTACTGTTAAGTTTAGTTCTAGAGTACTTGAAGCTAGGTTCAAGTGGTGTGGAAATCACAATCTGTACTGAAAACTAGTATCTAATTGTAATGTAATAAAAAAAAAAATTATGAAAGCAAATTCTAAATGGTTAATGAAGATCAAGTGATGATATATTATATTACATACAGATATATGATTTTCTTTACATGTAGGTACTAAGAGTGTGCAGAAAATTTTGAAAAGCAATTAGTATGCTGACTGTGTAAATCAATTTAGATAGGAAAAAGTGAATGCTATAACGGGATTCGAACTTGCGATCTTTCCCTGACAGGGCAAATGCACTGACCAGTAAACCACAAAGCCTCATCTGAATCACTCAAAATTCTTCTATATAAATATCTTTGAGGAGGTGGTGGGAGCTATCTACCGAAAATCATACGAACTATCGGCACAATGAATGAAATTACAATAGATTTAAGACTTTTAAATTGATAATCAAATGTGAATGATACAGACGAGTCTGCCTGGCTTAGCGTTCAGAGCATTCCTCTGTAAGGGAAAGATTCGCGAGTTTGAATCTCGTCGAAACATTTACTTTTTTTCTATCGAAATTTGATGTATTAAGAGAGTTATAAACCAGTTTCACAGTAGACAAACATTAAAAAATATGGACCAGTGCATATCAAAGACTGGCTAATTTTCAAGAATATGTGTGAGAGACAACATAAATAAGTTTCTATCTTACAATAGTCCCACACTGTTCAGTTATTGTAAGATATGTCAGAAGTGGCAAGCTGGTAACATTAAATGTTCATAAATAGTTGCTCAAGAAAAGTAATGTACCTTTGTAATTTTCTATCACGGTCAGTAGGGTTTTAATAGCAGCAACTCCTGCCGATACATTCTCCTCCTCTCTCATAATTTTTAAAAAGATTTCTTGAACTTCTGTGGATGTAACAAGACAAATTATTGTGTAATGCAATGGATATTTAATTAAGCTTTTAAAATGAAATTATGTCTAACAGACCTTCCTTTTTCATTTTGGTTTAGGATTTATTATACAGTTTTTTGTTTACGTACACACTATTATAATCTGGTTATTATAATAATTATCTTTGCAGTACACACAACCACAACACAACATAACCTGTAGCAAACGTCACACATGCGTCACACGTCACTTTGACTTTTTGACATTTTTTTTATAATTTATTTTATGGTTGCGGATACAAGTCTTTAAAAGCCTAATCTTATTTTATTTCGTATTAAAACACTTTATTCCCTAATCTAGTTGGAATGATTGTTGATGATGATGATGATGATGATGATGATGACGATGACAAATGATAGTTGAAAATTGAATCTCTTGCGTAGACTATTGACAATTGCAGTATATCTGTAATAAAAAGTGCACTAAAAATTAGTGGTAATAAAATTATACCTAAATACTGAACGACCCACCACTGTTTGAAATCGAATCATGACAGAATAAAAAGTATTTGTATCTAAAGGGCCAGTTGTTGTTGTAATAAAAAGCTATTCAAAATGCAGTCTCAGTCTGATTTCAATCACCCAAATATCAAAAACGATAGGTGTGGTACAAACTAAGTAACATTATTTTGGCTCCTAAAGTGCAACCACACATCCTGATCGATTATCTGATCTCGTGAAGCGCCCTTCACAAGTCTTGGCTAACGTGGCTCTGGTAGGTTTTCTTGAAAAACTTGACATTGGTGTCTCGCCATAAATAATATCACTTATTTGACATTGGCGAAATTGCAGTGATTCTTGCAGCAGAACAATATCCATCATAATAAGAAGCTGAAGTTAAAGATGATCACTATTTATTAATCTGTGGTTGTAGTGACCATAATTTTAAATGGAATACTTATTGGAACATGGACATACAATACATGATGATCAGAAATTCTACATTCTGATTCAGAATGTGATCTAGAGGAGGGACCGCTAGACCATATTTTTTTCTCGTGCCCGAATTTGCAGCGTTCTTTGCATGACACCATGCCGGACATCCCTCCGCCCTCGTCCTGTCTTGTCTGTATGAAATATTTGCTCTCCTTTGGGCGGTGTTGGTATCTATATACTCGTAGTATGCTATTTGTACATTTATGTGTTTAACAGTATAACATTTTAAACTTTTAAGCCCAATTATTAAGCTCCTTATTTATTTATTCATCTATTTATTCGTGCCGTTTCTCTTTGTTTGTATTACTCTGCTAGGATAATTTAAAGAATTACCTATCATATGCGTCAGTACCTACCGACCAAACTCCTTCGTTTTATTTCCCTAACTACGGACATTGGCGGATGTCTGGGTGAATGTCTGGGTTCGCCAATAAACCAAAAAGTCCAGTCAAATACATGATGATCATTTTTGACATTTTAGAGAATGAAATTATAACGAGACTGAATTTTCACTTTATATTACGAGAATTGACCCTTAGGTATTTAGTTACATTTTTATAACCGCTGATCCTGATACTATAAACTACAAATAACTCCAAAATTAGGTTTACGTTTTTAAAGTCGATTACATTAAAAAATGATGACCTAATGCTAATAATGTAAATGAATGGCCAGCCCCAGACAAGTTTCAAGGTTATCTCTATAAATACACTGACGGACTCATAAACTGCATCAAAGTAATAGACGACTTTGAAATAAATATTTTAACCAAGTATGCATACTTTCTATACAGATTTAAATTGAAACCTCTAGATTGGTTCGTGAACTTTAAAACAGCGTAGGGTCATATCTTTAAGTTTAAGTTTATGTACTGGAAAGGACCTTAAGACTTTTTTTGAAGAAAAAACAGAAATTTTAGAAAAATTGGTTTAATTAAAAAATTGGTTTTAACAATAGACACAAACTTTATGTAAGGGTTTATTTGTGTTTTAATAAGGTGTATTACCCCCACGTGCCCTTATTACGGATTCTAATCGGTTCCGCATAGATTTTATAAGGGTTTTTAAAAGATCTTGCGGAATATTGTCCCATTCTTCTGAAAGTGCTGTTCTTAGTGCTGCCACTGTCGTGGGCGAAGGGTTTCTCGCATATACAGCTCTTTTTAAATTGTCCCAAACATGCTCGATGGGATTAAGATCCGGGCTGCGTGCTGGCCAATTCATTGTACGTATCCCAACCTCTTCGCAATAATGTTGAACTTGTGCAGCTGCATGTGGCCGGGCATTATCCTGCATTAAAGTAAAATTTTCGCCTATGAATCCCATGTAAGGCACCACGTGATCTTCTAATATCTCTGTTATGTAGCGATGTGCTGTCAAACCCCCTCTATTACCGTTTTGACGGACCATGTCTATGAACACAAGTTCTGTTCGCCCGTTCATCGATATGCCACCCCAGACCATACATGAACCGCCTCCAAAAGGAACACGCTCCTCAATGCAACTTTGAGCATATCGCTCCCCACGTCGAGACTCTTCTGCGACCATCTGCACCATATAAACATGTCCTACACTCGTCCGTGAACAATACAGAGGCCCACTGCTCTTCTGTCCAATTCAGGTGATGACGCGCAAATCTTAAGCGAGCTTGTCTGTGAGCTGTAGACAACTTTGGACCATTTGCTGGTCTAAAAGGGGTGATATCCGCTTCCTTTAACCTTCTTCTTATTGTTCGTGCACACACGTTTACTCCACGCACTTCATTAAGCTCGGTTTTGATGTTAACTGATGTGAGGAAACGATTTCGCAGGGAAGTTATAACAATAAATCGGTCATCACGACCTGTGGTTGCTCGAGTTCTGCCTGTACCACGTCTCCTCCTGTAAGAACCTGTCTCTACAAACCTTCTGTATATTCTAGAAACCGTAGACTGGTTTAAATTTAAATTTCTACCAATCGTTCGTTGATCCAAGCCCTCCCGCACCAATGCTACAATTTGTGCCGCTTGTTCGGACGAAGTATCCATATTATGGTTCAAAAACTCTCGATGTGTTAAAAAACTAACCCAACAATTATGCTGGTAACAATAATTCAATTGACAAAACAAAAAAAATCAATGAGAATCAATTTAAAACTTTGCTATAAATAACACGCAAATCTGATACTACAAGTAAATTTTCTTTTCCCGGCTATATTCATTTGTTTTACTGCAGTTCTATTTTTAAATTTAATTTTTTTTAAGATTAAGAGCCAGTCTTTTCATATTTATATAATTTAATCTAAAAAGTTTGCATACTTATTATAAAAAATCCTTTTAGAGTAAACCTGAACTTTGATGCAGTTTATGAGTCCGTCAGTGTATAATAGGTATCTAGAATTACTTTCAACTAATGATAAGTTAAAGTGACAATAGTCTGCACTAGTGCTTCGCCCGCCAACTAGCCGGCCTGCTTCACCACCAGAATCTAGCTTTCCTTGCAAAGGTTAAATTGGGAACATAGGATCTAAGCAGAGTACTATAACTTAACATACTAAAAGGAAAGTAATCTAATAAAGCATATTTAGAAATAAGCTACTACAGTTAAAATCGGGACGTAATCGGCGCTGATGTTTCGGAGATCACCCGTACAAAGAAAGAAAGACAGAATACGGGTGGAGGACGCTGGCGACTGTGACACAGTTTATACTACTACAGTCGCTGACGTTAACCTCTTGCTTACTAGAACAATATGTACTTAGTAAATTGTATTATAGAATGTAAGAGTAAATTGTACACGTATTTTGAATGAATAAACTATTATTATTATTATTATAATACAATATTTGTATTAATTACGTTGGGTTACGAAATTTGTCAAGTTCACTTTGTGTCTATTGTTATATTATGTATGTTGAACACAATCCTTTTAACGTCAAGTTGCACGTTTCTTACTCTGATTTAATTTTTTTAAACGTTTCTATTTCCCTTAAATGTGTTTTTGAAAGTTTCGTAACAGAAAAAGAACTCGATGTTATGTCAAAAATCGAACCCAGAATATGCATAGCTGCACTGGCAATCACTGAGCTATCAAGACTATCTAAGGCAAAGATTTCTAATAAGAAATAAATATTTTTTGTTCTCTTCAAGTCCGTCTGAAGAGGTATTGCTGTTTGCCTTTCAAATATGATTTAGATGTCTACAATACAAATTAATTAATTAAAAACTAAGTATTAACTTTCTTACACTCACTGCACATAATTAAAGGATGAATTACAAAGTCATCCAATTCATTCGTTTCGTTCATGACGCATGCATGATATTGTGCATTTCAATATTATGCATACGTCATTTCTTTATACCACTTAGGTGGCAAACATACACTCGGTCCACCTGATGGAAAGTGGTTACCATACCTACTGCTGCCGACCCTGTAATGAAGAAATCTTCTAATACTCTTCTTGAAGAAACTCATGTAGAATTTTGAAATACACTAGTAGTTCATGTTCAGTGCGCGCGCGACAAAGTTCCTTTTATAAGTATAACGCACAGTGTGCACCGTTTCTGGTCGTAATTAGTGAGGATGAGCTCCCTGCCTATTCCCGTAAACAAATCACGGTATCTATTTAGTCATGAACACTTAGATGTTACAAATATTTGATGACAACGCCATCTGTTATCCAGTAGACAAAACTAAAATTTACAAACATTCCAATGGGAAGTGATTATAAATATGTCTCGTTTTCCTAGAATGACTGTGTTATTGAGACAATTAAAGGAAATGACACGACAAATAGGTACGGAGCTGGCTGCCTCAAGTGAGAGAAAGTCACGGTCATCAGCCACCACCGCTCACAGCTCTGTTCAAAGTGTATCTGGTGGTGGTGTAGATTGGTCGTGTAGTGTCTAACATTTGTTTACTAACACCGGTGTCTAGTGTCAGACCGTACTGTCGAAACAGCGGTCATGGGAAACTCCGCATCTGTTAAGTTGAACGACAAGAGGCGGTGGCAGTAAGTCTTGATACTTTACAACTATACTTTTTTAACTGTAGAAGTTATTAATACTACAAGGTTGCTTCTATTTATTTATTAGGTTGGTACTAGTAGTTTGAATTTGAATAAAGAAGTATAAAGTAAGAAGTATAGGTGTACGTAACAGTAGGATATACAATTATGAGGCGTTTGTTAGGTTTTCGGTTTATATAAGTTGTTAGGCTGTAAACTTATTGAATCTAGTAACCTTAGAAATGTACGATAGATATCTATGATTTATTATACCCCTGATGTGTATTTGTTTGAATATACTTATCTATATTATATTCATTGGAAAGATTTACAACGGTAATTAAGAGGTTGCATTTGTCGTAACAAATCAGTATTTATGGATCAAGTATCTTGATATTTTCTTGTTTTGAATAGGAAAATTTAGCGAGGAAAGTTTTCCATTCTGATGACAATTGGTATTATTGCAGATTCATCTATCTGTATACCTACCCTTTTATTATAGAAATAGATTATTAGATACATTTTATTAGTTTAGACAGTCTCAGTGGTTTGGTGGTAGTGAATTCGGCGGGCTTTATTCCAGCTCAGCGCAAATATTTGTATGCATGAATATAGTATGTTGGTCGCAGTTGTGATCCATGGCAGTCGTTACGGGTAGTTGGATCCCTAAAACATCATCCAATGGTCTAACTACAGTACTGCGATAGAGCTTATTGGTTGTTTGTGGAGGGCAGAAGGTAGTCGCTTCACGGAAAATATCGAAGTTGGCGATACATTTAGACTGGATAAAGTAGAGCCCAGACTTCGAGGTGGAATCTGCGGTCAGAATTAACGCAAGGATTATGATGATGGTTTTATTAGAATTGTTATCAGTCTTTCCTTTTCGTGTGTTTGGGTCGTGATCAAGACCTTCGGAGGTAAACCAAACTCACATGCTAACCAGTATAGGTACATTCTGATTGACGGATGAGGTTATGGCGTAGGTTTCTACCTGGGTTGGAAAGTCAGACAGCAGTCGCAGCAACCAAACGAAAAGGAGAAGATGCAATATGTGGAGGTGTGCATTCGGAGCCCAAAGGCTACTGAGAATGCTGAAAGGCTAAGACGATGATGATGATGTATGATGAACAAACCAATTCGGCTGTAATCAGTCAATAAGCAGAAGGATTATTACACCTTTTAACTGTAAACGGATATGAACCTCTCGTTTTCGTTGATCTTAAGATACAAATTAAAGATTTAAAATCTGTTCTCTCAAAACCTCTCTTGCATTGCATACCTATATCTCTACCGTCTCTTGTAGATACATATTTATTTGAGATTTCTTACAAGCATTCCAATCAGACCCTATACCTTTCCTTTATCATATTTACTTGTCTACATTCAAATATTTAATTCATCTTTCTTGTCCAACTCGAGCTTTAGCAGCTGACTGCTAAAATTTTGAACCTTATCAATTACCTCTTATCACTCTTATGCCTCAGCATGACAGTCGCTCGCTTCTTCAAAACGATAGAAAAATATATTTAATTAAAAGAACATAGCCATCTCATATAATTAATAAGTACCTACCTACCCAACATTAAGTAAGAAATTTATCAGACCGAAACATTTCCTTGGCCGCAAAGATCTATAGCTGCAAAGGTCATTCGGCTCATAATATACCTAACAACAAACAACTGAAGGATATTTTTTAACATAACATTGAAAAAATCTACAACATTTTAATTAACTAACTTAATTGGGAAATAAACAAAAACTTTGTAGGTAAATATTTCTAATTAGAAACACGTGTACTACACACACAGATGCTTATCCATCGTTGCTATCCAATGAAAAATTTAGTTCGGTATCTACAATAGAATTGCACAGTAAAAATGGGGTTTTTTGCCTGTGAATAACGTGATAAAACACTGTATTTAAATTTTCAGAACCGAGAACAGAGTGAATCTTACCCCCTCCGTACGGTACGGTTCATAGGATTCATCCTGCTCTCGGTTCTGGATTTACACCCGAAAATTTTCGGTTTTAATATAAAGGTTTTAAAATTTTAATACAGCGTTGTATCATGTTAATCCAGAACTAATTGGCATCGTGTAGAGATGTAATGAACTCTTTTTCACTTAATTTGGAACTTGAAGTTTCATGGCAGTTTTTGTAATCTCAATGGTTTGACAATGGTTAACAATTAGTGGAATTTTCGTCCAGATTATTCAGATCGCACAATATAAGTATCTGCCTGTAGGTTAGTTTTAATATACAGCTTTGAATATTGACCTAACGACTATTGAAAGCCACGATCCGACTTATTACGTGCTCTCCGAAGCACGGAAGCGCTCACACGAAATACCACTAAGTCAATATCCGTCCATCCAAACGGCAACCACACCACGCCTAGGTATCTTAACCCACTAATCGATTACCGAACAGTGAGTGCACCTGGCCACAGGCACTTCTATAATAACTTCTATATTATGCCAAACTTCCCAAACATCTGTTACCTAGAGCCAATTAGGTGTACGTATGGAGATCGCAGTCATGCCTGAATTATTATAGTTTTGTATCTACTTACTTGGGTTGAATTTGAATTTCAAGCTTCTACTCATGTTATGTTATGTATAAAGTTTAAGGTCGTCAACGATTATGTAGGTATTATATTTTCTATGAAGATAAAATATCATGTTAAACTAGTAGTTCTACGAACAGTAGACCTCCCTTTTTGGCACATTTTAGGTGGGACTGCTCGGAGAGTGTATGTTTTGAGAAGTGAATAATTTTGCTATAGTCTGGGAGTATGTGCAAAGTGCTTACAGATCGAATTTACTAACCGATTTTTCTTAAATAGCCTAATTATTTACGAAAATATTAGGCAAGCATCTCAGACTTTGAGATATCTGGCTATAAATGTATGTAAACTTTTATTATGACATCCAAAAGTTGACTCAAATCCGTCTGGTAGGATGACCTTTAAAAACTGAGATTAAAAATTATAATTATTGTTTTTTCTATTCTTCTCATAAACCACATAAAGATATAAAAATCAATCAATTGTGAGTTCCGCACTAAGGGTTCCGTACAAAACGGAACTGAGTAGTGAACTTTTATTACATAAATGGCAATTAATATAGATTTCGTTGAATTAGAAGGTCGATTTTTCACGACTCCGTATAGACTTCACTGTTTGACAGTAATTATATTCGACGAGCAGTATCAACGAATCATTTTGATTCAGTAGGTAGGTAATTTTGTATTGACTTGATATTAATTTGTTTATTTCGACTTTGACTGGAATGCCGTCTGACTCTCCAACTAATAAACAAAAGACTGTGTAAGGTAGGTACTAGACTCTCGATGTAAGTGTATCGGTGTATAAAATCGTTTCATAAATGACAAAAATATCTGTGAACATACCTACGTGAGTTCGTAAGAAAAAAAACGTAAGTGCCAATCGAATTGAGAACTGTTCAAGTCGTTTAAAAATTTGTTTATGGACGATTAATAAAGATAAAGTTTTATACTGTCACTGCAACAGGAACTGAGTATAAATCATGTCACCCTACCTTACTATAATTACTGTTCTAAACGTACTGCTACAGATATGCAATGTCTTGCTGTGACCTCGGCTTGCCGCCGCGCCGTGAGGTCTGACACTTAAAAGAGCAATAAATACGCCAATGTTGCTCCAGTACCTATGTAATAACTATAAAAACTCAGTCTTATGATAAATGTATTACGTAAGTAGGGTTTGCAAATGATGCTTTTATTAATATCATAATCTTCGTATAAAGTAGGTAGTATTTTAATAGGACGACTGTACATTTTCCATTCGGGTGTAGGTATAGGTATTCAACAAGATTTTTGGAGAGTAGGTAGTTAAGTCAACATCATCTCCAAATCTTCTACTACGAACTCCGTAGCCGCTCCGAATCTACTAATTGTCAAACCACTGGGATTACAAAAATGCCAGTGAATTTTAGGCCTTACTGCTATGCTGTCTAAGTCAAATATTAAATGGCATCTTGTAGATTGAATGAAACAATTTCATGATTTGGTAATGGTGGTAGGGCCCCTGAAGTCGTTAAAACACTCATTATGACAAATCAAAGTGTGCACTTTCGCGGGTAATTTAGCAAATTCAAGGCAAATGTGAGTAAACGAATATTTTCCACAACTGCTTACTTGCTGTAATATCGTGTGTGTTATGTTATTTGCGTATTATAAATGTAGCTACCTATATTTGGGTAATATAACATCGACTTATTACCTTATAATTATTACCCATATTATAAACTGGGTCATCTGGATCGTTTGGTATTAGTTAATGACTGTGTTATTTGGTTTCTCAATTATTGCTATTGGCGCCTGCTATTACGTGGGACCGAAAATCATAGTAAGTTGGCGTGGGTGTTTAATATACCTCTGCTTACCTCTTCAGGGATTACGGGCGTCAGCATATGTATGTATGTTATCCCCGGACGGTTAGGCAGAAATGAAATAACACCCACATTTCACCAACCACTGTATTCAGTCCCACTGAAGGAGGTTATCTCATAAGATATGGCCTCGGGTCTGCCGGGGTGCAAGGGATATGTTGGTTACTATCTCACCTCCGACAACTAAGGACCCAAAGACGGTGTACATTTTAGTCGGTTTAAGTCCGACATGACCCCCCCAACCGGCTCTGGCGGGGGATATCCGTGGGCATATTTCGCACTATAAAAAAACCCTAAGACGTTAAAGACAATTTTGAATGCTTTTGGGTCTAGTAGCTTACGTCAGAGCGTTGTTGTAAGAGACTTGATCGTGGGTGCAAGTCCCGTCCCCATTCACTTTTACCAATTTTCAATCAAAGTTTGGATTATTTAGAATCAAAGAATCAATTTCATTTATTCTGTTTAGGCACATAAAGAGCACTTTGAATGTCTAAATTTTACAATAATTAAGTACCTACATTTGTCAAAACTATTTAAATTTATATTAAATATAATACTTAGTAAATAAATCATTTGAAAATGATTCTTTCGCTGGTTCGGTAGTAAAATCTCCTGAGAAGAGACCAGCAAGGAACTCTGGTAGGGGTTTAGAAAAATGTATCGACTCTTGGAGTACGCTATATTTTCTAATCCAAATAAATTGTAGGAATATGCTTGTAATGTCGTACTAATATAATATTTTCCACTTTCTACGATAATGTGAGCGGTTTCTCTCCGTGGCTAGTGCGTATTACGGTACATTATGCCTACATTATGCGTGAGTGTCGTCATAACGGCTAGCTCAAAGTGTAATTGTCTGGTTGTTGGTAGGTAACTTATTGCATTTTACATGTGAAATCATTTTATTATACCTTTTCGGTTAATATTGTCGGTTTCGATGTGTGTTTAGTGCAGCCGTTATAGTTGAAGCCATCAAGTTCTACTAGCCTAACTACAGAATTTATCGCCAATTTGGCTGTGGAGGTCAGATGGCAGTCTTTTCACGGAAGACTAGAAATCGACCCTAACTGAGTTGAGAATAGGCTTGGAGAATGACTATGTGAACCAGTGTAGACGGATAAAAAATATAAAGTAGGTACAAAGTTTAATAATGTCGTTCAAAGAACATATCATGTCATGTATTTTTTATCATTACAAGATAATATAATGCGGTAGCCTAGTAGTATGGGTAATGGACTGCTGAGACGAGGTCTCGGGTTCCATCCCAGGTTTTACCATGGCACACACCAATGACTTTTCGATACTTTTCGAAGTTATGTGTGTATTTATCGCAGGTTTATAAGTGCCCGGTTAATAGCAATAGGCTCGAAAAAATTGGTGCCTAAACATAAACTGGCGAAATGTGGGTGCTAGCATCTCTGCCTACCTCTTCGGGGATGTAGGCGTGAGTTTATGGCGTATGTTATATTATGTTACAAGATATAAGCTTGGTAACGTAAACTGGTTTTATAAGTATGTTGAAACGTAGACGGAGATGCACAGTGTCAACACAGTGTCGGTAGTGCGCAAAAGTTGGCTCACTGTCGGCGCATGCTGTCATTAACTTTGACGCTTCGTGTCTTGCGAAAACAGATTTAGGTACTGCGACTTAATGCACGTTTCCATCAAACTGGTACTTTGTCCTTGTATGAAATTAGTCATAGACTTAACTAAAATAATAAATAAATAAATATTCTAGGACAATCTAGAGCCACCTAGATCCATGGTAAACATAGTTTAACTAGCTTGTATTATGAGTTCTAGAATGCGGATAAACATACTTAGATACTTCTTTTTTGTAAATATAAAGTTACATATTATACATAGAAACACCCAGACCAATGCAAATATTCATATTCATGTTGAAATAATTAAGTGCTTTGTAGTTAGCCTCCAGTCCAGTTATAAAAATCTCTAGGTACCATCAAACGGGGTGAATAGGGATCCAGGGGTGAATAGGGATGATATGGTCAGCTAAATTCTGTAGTGATACTCTTTCAAGCGAAACTTTGGACTAGTTCATTGTAAAAACAGAATCATAAAATATCTTATAACAGGCTTAAGTAACTTTTAAACTATCGCGGCGTTTATAATGTTCGGAACTTCACGCGATATATTTTTCAACACTAATTGGCACTAAACCGCATTAATCGATATATTTTTGAAACGTCGGCAAAAGTAAGTGTTCAAAAATATATCGCGTGAAGTCCCGAACATTATAAAAACTATGAACAGGCTTAAGTATTTGAAATCTAGTAAAAGAAACTATTTAAAATATTCCATTGACCATTTTTTTCTCCTTATTCACCCGGTTTTACTGTACCTACTTTATTATAATGTAGCTATATTTGCGCAATATCCCAACGAATATCACCTTTGGGTGTTTTATTGCCGGAGGTGAGATAGGATATAAGCTCATGCTGACAAACAAAGTTTTTATAACATAAAAACAAAATAAAAACATCCAATTCGTCTCGAAGATGACGCATTTGTTAACTTAATGCGTACATTGCCAAGTATTTCATTTTTATAGGACAGCTAAGCCGATCCCTACTGAGTTGGGAAAAGGTTCAGAGAATGATGAATGATGAGGTCAGTTCTAGTGAGCTCAGCTGTTAGAGGTTTCTCTCTAGAAAGGGTATTATGGGCTCTAGACAAAAATACATTCTATATATGCGAGAACGATAGTGTAAAGCATGGGATTGACATAAATCTGTCATATGATCCACCACTCACCCACACGGTTTGACAATTCCAACGATTAGCAATAGTAAAATATTAGGTATTATAGTCCATTTGATTAGGTAGGTACTTAAATAAACGTAAACAATCTTGGTGTGAATTTTTAATATGTTTTGTTTTAAAGCTCTGTATTACATACTTTTCTACTTAGCAACGCATTTTGAAGATTAAAAATCGGTATCGAAGCACTAGTAAGTTAGTTTGTTAGCCTTGTTTATTTGTTTCACATGTGTTTTTATAAAAAGTTGCCACAAGATTGTTTACCTTTATTTAAGTACCTAAACAAATGGAGTATAATTATCATAGAAAGGAATGCAAAACCGCACCCCTAAAAGCAATTAAAAAGATTGGCCCGAAGATGGTTGTATAGGAGAATTTGAAATGGTTTAGATGAGGCTTCGTGGCTTAGCGCACAGAGCGTTCCCCCTGTAAGCGAAAGATCGCAGGTTCGAATCCCGTTCCGTCCCGTTTCCTATCAAAATTAAATTTGACAAGGAAAAAAAACTTGTTACCCAAAGTGATATAATGTCGTATGTGCAATATTCCACAAGTGTAAAGAACAAATCTTGACAAGGGTTTCGCCTCTACAGAAGGCATCTTCGGGAACGCTACATTTCCGGTTCCATGAAGATTTCCGATGGACTAATGTAATGGGGCTGTACATCAAATAGCATAAATATACAGCCGATAACAAAATGCCCGCATGCCGAAAATCATAGTTGGCGAAATATGAGTATTATTACACCTCTGCCTACCCGTTTGGGTTCGATTCCCGCTCAGTGAAAATATTTGTGTGTATGAAATTTGAATATCAGCATTGGTCTGGGTGTTTCTATGTATAATATGTATGTATTTATAAAAAAAAGTATTTAAGTATGTTTATCCGCATTCTAGAACCCGTAACACAAGCTAGTTAAGCTGTGCTTACCATGGGTCTAGGTGGCGTTGTGTAGATTTTCCTAGAATTTTTATTATTTATTATTATTTTCAGGAGTGAATGTTTGTACTGCGTGCATTTTAATAGCTATCAAAACAATTCTATTTCATAGTTAGGCATGCTTACGTAAGCATACAATTCAATTATTCTGGTACAATACCTAACTGTTGCGATCAACTTTACGGTACACACCAACACAGAAGTGAATTACCTTACTGACTATAATGAAATAGTTTGCAACTAGTTCTACTTGCAACAACGTAACTCAATGTTGTCTATTTACTCTTAAAGTACAGTCAGCAGTAGAAGTTTCTTAAGAAATTGTATTTTTAATCAAATATTTCTCTTTCATTGAATAGCTCAGTGTCCTTTGAGCATCAAACTCGTAAAACTTGTTGCTCTTTGAGTGAGTTCACAACTACAATACAGTCGATTGTTTCATATGGATAATTATAATATCATGTTAATACATGCCTTAGATTATATGTAAAGATGGATGTTGAATGTAGTAGAGATAAAAATAAATAAAATAAATGAATAAAAATACTACACACATACTAGGTATTTCAAATAATCTTGGATTTTAATAGCCTGTTTCTCATAATTTTCTCTATAATTACATTATTACATTTATTCATTTATTCATTTTTACATTTATCCCTAATTACAATAGGGAGCTTGTTAAAAAGCCTACAATCACCCTGAAAGTTTAACAATTTTTTTGGAGTTCATCATCACAGACAAGATTGTTTTTGTGTCTGGTGTTTTTGCTATGAGTAAGGACGTCGATTCTGCCAAAATGGTAACCATTGTCAAAGAACTGAGATTCCAAACACTGCTATTAAATTTTCGTCTTTATCGATACATGATTATCGGTAACATTTTACATGCTGAAATTCCCACGGATACCACCCCCTCTAGCCTCTAATGTCCCTCACTCCCTGGCTGGCCGAGGGCCATCGAATGCGCCATCGGACTTCGACTTATCTTATAAGTGCCCAAATTATCTTTATTATAAGTGGAAATAGTGGGTTGCCATTCAAACATCTATGGCAGTCGTTACGGGTAGTTGGAGCCCTCAAAATTTCAACCAGACTAACTTAGAACTTCGATATCGCCATTGGTCATTGGACCATTGGTTGTGGAGGTGCAGTCGCTTCACGGAAAATATCGAAGTTCAGCCGCATCACAGTTAGACTGGAAAGCCGACCCCAAGTGTGTTGGGAAAAGGTTCAGAGAATGATGAACGAAGAGTAAGTCATTTAAAAGTAAGGAACGTAATAATTCAGAAAACAGTTAGTCACTGCCACAGATATTATAACCACAGTGGAACGAATTTATATGAAAGAGTTCCTTAGACTGTGGTGGGTAATAGGTATATTGACGACCTCTGTGGCGTGGCGGTAGTAAACGCTACTGCTACGTAGGATGTGCGGGTTCGATTCGCGCTCAGTGCAAATATTTGTGTGCATGAAATATGAATATCTGCATTTGTCTGGGTGTTCCTATGTATAATATGTATGTATTTACAAAAATGTATTTAAGTATGTTTAACCGCATTCTAGAACCCGTAACACAAGCTAATTAAGTTATGGTTACCATGGGTCTAGGTGACGTTGTGTAGATTGTCCTAGAATATTCATTTTTTTTAAATAGGAATCTTTACTGATTTATAAACTATTTATTTATTATTCTTATATAAGTCTGTGCTCAGTGCTTATCTCGTTGTTACTGTTACGAGATAATAATATCTGATGTTACTACTCGTTATACTCGCTTAACCTATCAGAGTAGATAACTCATCATGCAAATGCACATTGCATTTAAATGGCTGTATACGGGGTGTATGTAGGGAAACGCTCCCGAAGCCAAAAGCCTGGTAGTATTTACTCTGGGTATACCTACAACATTGGTATAGAGAACGTAATGTTGTATATATAAAAGTAGCTCTGTACCGCTCCTCAACATGTGTCGAGTTTTGTTCGTGTTGAGCGTTTGGTCTTTTCTACAACAATTAGTAACATTTTACTATTTCTAACGTTGGGATTAGTGAGTGGTGGGTATCACTCTTCACTCTCCTGATATATTTTTTCCCTTTAAACATAGGCAAATAAAAAGATTACAGAAACAAATTCGAATTAAAAATTTAAAGGGTAAGTAAGGTAAGTGAGGACTCGGGGCTGCACACGCTGACCGAGTGCCCGGCGTGGGAGACGCCAAGGCGGGTCCTAGTGACAGCCCTAGGGGTGGGAGTTGTCTCACTCGCCACCTTGCTCACGGTGATGGTACGATGCACGAGTGCTTGGGCAGCCGCCGCCTCCTTCTGCGAGCAAGTAATGCTCGAAAAGGAGGAGGCGGAGCGGGTTCGGAGAAGACTCCGGGCCCGCACTGCCCGCAATGAGCGGAGGCGACTCGGACGTCGGAGGTCGCAAAATGACCTCCGTCCCCCATGAGCGCGGGCCTGGAGGTGACGGGTGGAGCCGCCGGTCACCCTTGCAGAAGCAGGCCACGGCGATGGCGCAAAATGCCACCACATACCCAGGGGCTAGATGGGGACACCATGGTCCCCACATTGGGGGAAGAGGGTCATCTCAACAGAGATGTCCCCGGGTCTGCCGGGGTGCGAGAGATATGTCTTGTATAATCTCACCTCCGGCAATCAAGGACCCATGGACGGCGTGCGTTTTGATCGGTTCGAGTCCGACATAATCACCTCCATCGGTTTTGGTGGAGGTGGTATCCGTGGGGATTTTGCGCACGATAAAAAAAAAGGGATTACAGGCGAGAGCATATGTATGTATTTATGTATGTAAATTAAATATTATAATTAAAAATACTCTACATAAACTTTCCACTCGTATGAATTTCTAATAATGTCAATCTATAGGTGTACAATGTTACACTATCACGTTCTGACCTTGGCCTGATCTTGATCGTGAGATCTGCGCACACGCACTCGCCAAGTGACGCAATTATTCATTTGAGCTATGTGACTATTTTGTGATGAGTTTTTTCTTTAATTTCTTTAAAATAATTGAAACTCCCCACGTATGATTCGGAGCCGTTCAGTGAGTGTGGTAATGTCGAACTCGAATCGACTAAAACCGCACGCTACCTAGGTCTCAACTATCGGCGTGTAAGATGACTTATTAGAGAATTCCCTCGCCTAAGGCCACCTATGGCTATGAGATAGCACCTTCGGATGTAGGTAAGATGACCATAAAGAGCCCATTCGTAGGTACATAAAAAGTCGGTCAAGTGGGAAACGAATTCGTGCACATGCTACAAAACTCGTAATGTATTTTGATCGCGTTGACCTCGATGTTTTATTTTTGATGTTTCAAGACTTCACAGACCTTACAACTTTATACTTCCACGCATTTCCGAGAAAAATGTCTCTTGACAGACAAGCAGACGGGCTGACGGCCAGACAGACGAACAACGTAGTGATCCTTTATGAGCTACGTTTTTCATACAAATTTCTTTTTTCTTAAAGGCAGTTTTATAGTTAATTAATGTTTGCAGTTTATCGTGAGTTGATGACCAGGGCACCTAAACAAAATGCATTCGCACCGAAGCCACATTCGCCATCGCTCTGAAAATGTATGGGAGTGACATTTGTTGTCGGAATGTCATGTGATTCGATTCAGACAACGAATGTCACTCCCATATATTTACAGAGCGATGGCGAATATAGCTTCGGAGCGAATGCATTTTGTCTAGGCCCCCTGTGTGGAGTAGCGATGTACTACGGGTTCGATTAATTCGATTCTCACGCACTGCAATTATTTAATGCATGAATACATCGTAGTGGATCTGAAAAAATAAACCGTTCACTGCTAATTACTTATCAGTTAAAATGAAGTGCTCCGCGTGATTAGTTGGTGATTTATTTACTTTCGTGCCGCGTGATTGCAGGTTCAATAGTTTCTATTAATTAATTGATATTGATAACTTCTTAACATCAGTAATTTCTATATACAACCTTTAGTTGTCATTTAGAGCTCAATTGAGCTCCCTGGCAATCCGGAAATAATAAATATTGGTTAGTAATAAATTAATTCTAAATTATTCAAATTTCATTGCAAAAAAAATTACACAACGTACCTCTTTTTAATTGTCTGTGATATTTGTAACGTAAGTTTTTCTTTTTAAAAATGGAATTCTTGTCACGCAAAGTCAAATCGCACAGTCAAATTGACACGCGTCAAATGAATGGCTCGTCACAAGTTGGGAAAGATAAACGGTAAGTTTTACATACATGTATTAAAGTCTGTAAATCTCCGAGAGGTGTATTAACACCCACATGTCTTCAACATTTTCTATCTCAGTTAATAGTTAATATTGTCATCAAGTGGATAATTTGTTACGGCTATCCTTAGCCGCCTTTACGACACCTATGGAAAGAAATAGGGTGACCCTATTTACTCCACCAGGAACCAAGATGGCTTTCAAATTCACCTTATTTTGATATAGATTATTATCCGGTAGTACTTTACCATGTGCAAATATCTTCACATTACACACTCATAACTTTGTAATCAAATCTGTTCTGTAACATTCAAATTATCGGCAGTTTCTCTTTCTGTAGCTAAAATTTTCTTATTATTCATTTAATATTTTTTGCGGGCTTCAAATATTTACTTAATTACTAACATAACTAGTTATATGGTGATTAATACAAATCTCTATAAAAACAGTTAATTGAGATTGGACTCAGTTCTTTATCTTTTTAAATAAACAATGACGCCTGCAAAAAATACGAGGTCATAGTTAGTAAACTGCAATTTAAATCAAATCGCAGTTTTAAAGCTTCCAGTACACTTGAATTATGTGTAGAAACAAATTCAGGCGTACAAACTACTGACAGTGTTTATTTTTTTATTTATAGCCAGAATTATCAAACAACTCCTTCAGCACACAAAGATTGACCCTAAGACTTGGAAAATAAGCTTGGACGAACCAAGGTTCCTATGCTATTATTATGCCATATTAATAGTACTTATTGCAGCAGTAGAATTATAATACATATAATACATATTATTATTTTTTTATTATTCTGTTGTTCTAAGTATATTTACATTCAGTTCAGTTTATACTCACCGTATTTATTTTTTATTTTGTTGGTTTTTAGACAAGTTAGTATGCTTAGCGGGTTAGCACTATCTTTAATCGGTTAGTTCGATCAAGTTGAATTTTAATACACATACCTACACACACAGCAATAAAATAAACACACACATACGCTCACACTGACCGAGATAATGCTGCTCTAACGATTTTTGAAGAGCGTTTTCGGGCGGCTCAAGAAAAATTGTCCTTTCAAAATATCCCCTACCGACTCGCAGTCACACCACATTATCACACCAGTATGACAAACATTATTTTTTTCTCGTTTGTCATACTGACTCGTCTGTCACACTTTTACACACCATCACATATTTAAAAGGTTTTTGTAGGAAATTATCACGTACCTACCTACGTAAGTAAGATGGGGACGTAGTAAGCCTTCCCGAAGAGCGAAACCTATGCTCGGGCCCTCTCCGTAAGCAGTGGCGCTGCCGTGAAACTAATTACTACACCACGACGGCAACTCAATAAAGCCATCGATTCGTCAAAAAAAGACTTTAGCAGTTTATTTCAATTCAATTTTTATACCGTTTAAGTAGCGTTATTCACTCTCTATCATGTTAGTAAAGCTAAATGACACAATAATTTCATAGAAAAATATCAACTCGTATTATGGCGCGATTTGTGTTTTTTGTTGTATTGATGTTTTATTTTATTTTATGAAATTGTCGTTTCATTTAGCTTTACTGATACCATCAAGAATAAATATGCTAATTAAACTGTAGAAAAAAAATCCATATCGTTATTTTATGCGAATTATGTAGTGTAGGTACCTACCTGAAGTACTACCATGGGTCTTCAGTTTCGGGAGCGCTTCCCTAACATTGTGAACTACAATCTCACTTATATTTTATCGTAAAGCAATCCTATTCAATACTCTCAGCTGTTATTAACATTAAACTCGTGTTATGTACTCACAATCAGTCTAAATTCCATTGTTGCCTCATATCAATCAACAATGTACAGTCGCCTAAGAAATACCTTAACAGAGCTAAATAAATAAATAAAATATTACAACATTCTACACAAATTAATTTAGCAGTAATTAAATATTTAACTATAGTTCATTTGTTTAGGTACCTAAGAAAAGGTAGACAATCTTGGTAGGTACGTATTTAAATAAATTTTGTTCAAAAACTCAGCATAAAAATACTTTTCTACTCAGAAACATATTATAAAGACTAAATATAGGTATCGAACCACTAGTTAGTCAGTTAGTTAGTTTAGTTTATTTGTTTAACATGTGTTTTTATAAAGAAGTTGCCACAACATTGTTTACCCTTTTTAAGTACCTAACCAAATAACGTATAGTTTGTGATAAGAGATAAGAGAGGGAGAGAAACATGCTTAGATACATTTTTCATAAATACCTACATACCTTACCTATATATAATAAGGTATTGTACAGAAATATTCCAACTATGCAAATATGGTCGGTAACGTGAAATGTTTTAAGCTATTGATAATAGCTACTATACTCTTGTTGAATTTAGGTGAACACTCTCTGTGAATTTCGAGTGGTTCTACAAAAAAAAAACAATTATTCTCTATTCAAATTTAGTCAAAATTCGTAGCCCGAATTTACGCTAATATTTGTTCCACATGTAAGTTTTAAGGATATATTATGAAATAATAGCGAAAAATATTTTGTTTCCAGATAGTGTTCGCTACGGGCTCTCATGAGCTGTCCCTGTGACACGGGTACGACCGCCTGTCCCTGTAAGCTTAGGTAGGCCGTAGAGCTTTCGTAGCCTCGTAGATATTGTGTAAACTCGTAGCACACTTGAAGGGACTCAGAGTTCTTTAAAAAGCGGTGAATATTTAAAAACGTTAATATAATATATGTACATATGTAATAACGATATTATATATATCTTATATAATATTAATTTTGTAGTTGTTGTCGATGATAATATAATTCTTACTCTTTACGTTTAACTTTTAGTCTGGGCCTTTTTAAACTCAGTTGGGGTTGTGTTTTATTGCAATCTAACTGCGAAGTGACTGAACTTATATTCTCCGTGAAACGGATACCGTTTACCCTTCACAACATATAGCGGACAAAAGTAGCAGTTTTCACCATAATCACAAAAAGTACTCTTTGAACGAAATTTAAAAAGAATGGTTTCAATCTATGTTTCAATCTAGTTCCCTCTAGTTCTAATTCCGTCTAATTCCAATCAAGTCTTTATAGTTCTCTAGTTCTCTCTAAATAAAAAATGTACCTACTTTTAATAGGCTGTATGAGATTGTAGGTGCTTAATAATTAAAATTAGTACATGCGATTTTCTAACTTAGAGTGCATACATTATGCTTGTTTAAATTTTAAAGATACTAGTATGCTAACTTTTCAAATATATTTAGATTGGAAAATTTGAAAGCTCAGACAAGACTCGAATTTGGGACCAGTCCCTTACAGGTGGAATGCTCTGTACATTGAGTTACTGAGAATTCCCCCATATAAGAGACTGGTCGCAGGTTAGAGACCCGTCTAAGTATTCCCTTTTTCTAATCAAAATCAATTAGCATACATTACATTTAGATAGTAAAATAAATACTGAAAACTTCAGACTACAAAGTGAAAACTTTGGTTACAAATGGGAAATCGCTATGATGATGATAAAATTTTAGTGATAGCTTTTGAATATGATTCTAATGAGCTCTTCCAATTAGTCCTACCTTTTCCAGTTCTACACAGGCTTCGATATCACACGAATGGGATGCAGAATTTTCCATCAAGACCCAAGCGGTTTAGTACTTTGCCCCAGTCTTGGAATATTTTTCCAGGACACATGTCTTGCTACAATCCCGGATTCTTAAAAATATATTAATTCCCACTTTTTCGTATTAACTTAGGCTCTTTCGATCTAAGACATTTTCGCAATATAATCTTTCGTGTTAAGAGTACCGTGCCAGCTTAGATACTGTGCACAAATAGGATTGCTTAATACCCGTGATATTATTCCATTTACTTGCAAATTTGAACGTGTGCAACCGACACCAAATACTAAATGAAAATATCTTTTATATTTCACATTTATCAAGCAAAACCACAAGTTCCTCGTGAACTTATTTAAAATCAATGACCCCAATTACAATCGCACATGTTTTTCAATGTGGTTTGTCATATCGATTTCGTTGTATATGCCTACTATGTCAATGAACTACGTCGTAAATAGTTCAAAAAGTGATCACAACTCAATAGACAAATCACAAGGTTCTGTACTTATATGTAGAAAAAAAAAATCTAACAGTTCATTCAATTGTAATATTAAATCATAAATATATTCCCACGACAAAGAGGTCAACGTCCAAGCGCCATCTGTTATCGAGCGGATGCAACCGCAATGTGGTTTATATCTATGTTATCGCTGAAAAATTTTCCTGCTTTCCACAGGAGCGAGTCCGCGATGGGTCCGCCGCCCCCCGCTCACGTAGACAAAACTGGCGCTACGCGCGACGCTGTCAAACAGTCGCTCGTGAACAGTCAAAGGAAGTGCACGCACATTATGGAACGCGATCGTATCGGATTGTGGGGTACCGGCGATGGGCAACCGCTGAGCAAGTTGTCCGGACTGGACCGTCTACGTAATCCTGGACTCAATAAGGTATTGTGTCTCATATAAATTGTTAAAAAAAAACAAACTTTTAATACAATAATCTGTATTTATTTCGGTTAGGTCATGGTTGTGAATTGTAGCGGAAGTGATCGCTTTTTCAGATTGTATGACTTGCCAGACGGTATGTAATTAGCGGTAGGGTGTTAGCAGTACAGGTATAGGTGTCTGGTGTATATCCCCATAGTATCAGCCGTGAATTACCATTGTAATGTTAATGTTTTGAACTTTACACCCGGCAACAAAGTTTGCGCAGAGTTGAATGTCAACAAAGTTGTGTTTGGAACTATTTCGCTTCATATTTTTTTGTAAACAAGGTGTTTAAATCCTTATTTATAATCGGTTATAATACCATGACCTTGACGGAATGATGCGGTGTTTGTTTATTAATTGTGATTAATAATTATGACGCTATATTTCTACGCGTTTGAGTTAGTTTAAACGGCATTAACACATTTTATTTCATTCAATTAATTTAATACCTAGGTACGACTAAACTTTATTTTCTCGATGGTATAAAAATAATTGATTTACTTAAACGGATTCTTCTAGGTACCTACACATTTTAAATAAACCTCCTACTCAATATAACAATAAATGGAATGATAGATATTTTGTGTTGTTTACACATTGTTATTTGTTGAATAATACGTCATAAACAATTGTCAATTAAAAGAGTAATAAACTGAAATAACCTTAACATTTTATTACCGAGGTACTCAGAAATTTAAATACCATCCTTTATATTAGGGTGATGACATTGTGGCTAAATCATTGGACTTGCAGATAAAAGGTAGCAGCTTCAAAACCTTTTGATAAGAACACACTGATTGTGAACGGAAGTAGGTAATGAAGAAAACTGATGTGTTGTGTGATGTGTCTTAGTACTTATTTCACACAACTCTTATCAATATAACACACTTGTATTTCTCCACAATATGACGCGGAGAAGTACAAGTGTGTTTTCAATATGTATAACAATAAATTCTACCAAGTGCCACCAATCAACTATTTAAATTATCAGTACTAAGACTTTTCATTTAGGTGCCTGTAGAATGATTGCACTATAAGTTGTCCGTTTCCTTCATGTCAATGCATCATAATGCAAATAATATTATTCAGTTGCTTTCACGATTTCTTACTAGCCGCATTCCAGAAAACAGTGTTTATTTTGATAACTGGTAAACTTAGATCGGATTATTTGCCATATATTGTTTAGAGTCCTCCGTGATCACGGTACTTGTGGTGAAATATATAAAACTTCAAACAAATTAGGGTAAAAATCCCGATATTAGTAATATGAGTTTAAATACCTATATTATATTAAGAATAGATATTTCCACGGGAAGATACACTCCATATAATATAACCAGCCAGTAACAAATCTGTTTATAGTTAAGAGACTTATCGCAGATCAAAACACATAAAAGAAAATAAGTGTATTGGTAGTTTGATATTATGCATAGATATAGTATATTGAATTCGTGAGTTATAAAGTGTCCCAGCTCTTCGGGAAAAATGAGTGAGTGTTCGTCAAAGATGCGCGAAGCGGCTTACTTCGGTTTTGTAGTCTTCTCTCTATCGGACACTTTGAAATCTTTTTATACTAGTTAAAACCGAGGTTACAGTTGCCAAATACTTTATGGATGTTTATTATTTCTTTTTTAATACATATAGCTATTAATTTTTTGACTATGAAGGTACACAGATAACATTACGTCTTAATAATACACACACATACAGAATACGTTACTGTGGGTATTAACTATAAGGAAATAGTAGGTAATACTGTTATGTTGATGTTTCCGGGTAGACATGTAAGATTTGAAAATAAATGCAGAGAGGTGGGCAAAAGTTATAAATGCTTAATTTATCTACTACCAGCTGACCCAACAGACGTTGTCTGGCCCAGAAGTACAGTGCTTATACCGATAGTACAGTATCCGGTTCAAGTATGTTTTCAAACTATCCAAAAAGAAATATACACAAAATTTCACTCAATTAGGTTCAGCCGTACCTACGATCACAGCTCCGATTAATGAAATATACACCAAATTTCACTCAAATAAGTCCAGACCAGACCACGGCCCCGAATCTACTAAGTGCCAACCATTGACAAACCACTAATATTGCTAAAAAAACCCATTGATTTGTACACTTTACTACTATTCTATTAAACTCTAAAGTGACATTGTGTAGGAAACGAAGTTAAATTTTTTTTCTTTTCATTTTAATCTTTAAGCTTACGTATATCAACTCGAAAATTCAATGGCAATTTTGAAATATCAGTGGTTTGACAATGATTAAAACTTAGTAGAATTGGGCTCCAGTTGATCCGGCCAATGTTTTAGACTCGAGGTTTTCTGTTATAACTTTATCAAAGAAATCTATCGTTAACATAAAAATACAGAATGAAATGTCAAAGTGCGCGTCACTTTATGTAAATTACTTTCATGTAAATGACTTTACGTCAATGAACGACGGCGGTATAACAGACTCAATTTATTCACGCCGGTTGTTCTATAGCGGTTAAGCAGGTTTAAATAAAAACCCACAATTTGTCCATTGTTGTTTACCAGTCATTTTCCTCGACTTATGCCGCTAAGACTGAGTCATGGGCTTATTATCAAAAAAAAAAAATATTATGTATCCTTCTCATTAGTCAATGTCACTATGATGATGAAATGAATGGCAATGAAAGTTAGGGAAATAATAATACAAAAATTAATAATATTACCACGTCATCGGTCCTTTTGTTACGTCATAATATCTCTTATACCTATTTCTGAGTAGTGGGAAGGTAAATCACGCATGATTTACCTTCCCACTACTCAGAAAAAGGTATGTAGTAAGTGAATTTCCTTTCCTTTTATATTTTGCGTGGGTATGTATGCGGTTGCTTTTCTCAACCTCAATTTAAGGTCTTGGCTAGTTCTCCCTAATACTACTACGATTGTATCAATTAATTTGCCTACTGTATATAGACCTCTCCCAATAGGTATGCACCATACCTCGATCCTCCGCCTTCCGAATCGTACGGTTGTATGGAAGTCCGTCTTATGGAGAATTCTTTGCTCTTGAAATAAAAGCTATGAGTATGGGTCAACAGCGCAAGTGTGACATCTCTGGTGTTGTCCATAAGCCACAATGGCCACTTTCTATCGGGTGGGCCGTGTGCTTGTCTACCACCTAAGTGGTAAAAATGTGCATAAATGAATCCGGTACTTAGTCGTTCTCTAGATCGAAACAAAATTTTAAATTTTGACGACCTCTGTGGCGTAGCGGTAGTGAACGCGACTGCGACGCAGGAGGCGCGGGTTCGATTCCCGCTCAGTGCAAATATTTGTGTGCTTGGATATGAATATCTGCATTGGTCTGGGTGTTTCTATGTATAATATGTATGTATTTACAAAAAAAAAAATGTGTCTATGTATGTTTATCCGCATTCTAGAACCCGTAACACAAGCTAGTTAAACTATGCTTACCATGGGTCTAGGTGACGTTGTGTCGATTGTCCTAGAATATTTATTATTATTTATAAATAGAATGAAAATTAATGGTTTTAAACTTGTTTAAAAATTAAAACGCGCTGTTTAATGTAAAGGTAAAATAACCTTTTCATTTAGTAGTTTTTAATTTTTCCAAAGTCTCTTTTTTTGCCAGTTAGCTTACTCTATAATTATCTTACTTTTCTTTAGATAGGTTTTTTGCAAATATTTTTATGATGTTTTTAGACTCTTACTTGACCGAACTATGATAGTTGTCCAAATGTGGTTGTTTATACACCTCTGCCTACTCCCTCGGATTAATCCGCTTCAGAATCTAGGTTAACGTGCTAAGACAATGCAGGTTGTTAACGGTGTTTAATAATAATTAGGTATTCATTGAACAGTTAACACACTAGACATGTAATTAAGGTGTCTTCTAATTAGCTACGAAAATGTGCTAATGGTCACTCACTTAAAACGTAAAATACTTAGGTAGGTAAAGATGTTACCCTAGTTAGTGGAATAAGGGATGTAGACTAGGTCATCCGATCCTTCTCATTACTGCTAAATATTGTAGGTAGGTAGGTCAAAATATAGACAATCAAATTAAGTTCTAACTTATAACTTTTTAGATTCGGATTCAGACACGTCTCAGTGAACACGACTGGTACGCAAGAAGCGCGGGTTCGATTCCCGTTCAGTGCAAATATTTCGTGTGCATGAATGTGAATATTTGCATTGGTCGAGATGTTTTTATGTATAATATGTATTCACAAAATTTATAAGTATGTTTATCCACATTCTAGAACAAATAACAGAAGGTAAGCTATGCTTACTATGAGTCTAGTGGCGTTGTGTAGATTGTCTTAGAATATTTATTCATTTATATATTATTTATTCAGATGTTATGAAAGTTGTTTTTTTTGTAAAATTTATTGGTATTTGTTACAATATTTGTGGTTTGGTAATGGTTGACAGTCGGTAAAATCGAGCGCCTCTCCATATAGTGACATTCTGATATATTGATGGAATCGCGTCGAAGCGAACCGTTTTCAATTTGCTATAAATGGATTACTGGACACTGCAGTGATTTTAATGCAAAAAATTGTGAAATAAAATATTTCGATTTGCTAATGTAACTTTTAAACTATCGCGGCGTTTACTCATACTAAGTCGTCAAGCCGTGACCACGGGTGCTGCAACGCACCCGAAACGTCGGCAAAAGTAAGTGTTCAAAAATATATCGCGTGAAGTCCCGAAAATTATAAACACTATGAAAAATATTTCGGATTAAAAAAGATTCAAATTTCATGAACTTTTTGTAGTCACAATATAGATTTATGTTAATCCCATAGTTTACTAAGCGATTCCACTGGCGTTTTCGCCAATAGAATGTCGCTTGTGTCTCTAGAGAGGGGCTCTAGCCCCCTGGACTTATATACGATATGACGATGACATACCACTAACATACTTATATACCGGTTGATTTTATAGTCGTTTCGTAAAAAAAAATTTCGCCACAATTTCGATAGTAAGGAAGTACAAATTTGGGGAAAAAAAATTTTTTTTTTTACACATCCCATACATTTTTCAGTTCACATGTACATTATTGCCATACATAAAGTATTTTTTTTTTTGCAAAATTAAAATTTCCAGACCATTTTGCTATCGAAACTGTGTGTGAAATAAAATATTATTTTTCCGAAACAACTATAAAATCACCGCGTATATACCTAGGTAAATATACCTATGTACAATTATGTCTTAATTCTAACAGGTTATTCAACATTAAATTGAACAACTAGAAAAGACTAGATACGTTAATGCGAGTTGTTAAGAGAATTAAATGACGTCACGTCAAAGCGAATCCTATTACAAGATTAATAAGGGCGGACGTAGGCGACGGCGATGATTGCGTTAGTTTGTCTTGTCATTACATTTAACAAAAGTGTGTTTGAATCATAAAGTTAAGAAATAGAAATAGAGCAAACGGGTCCTCATTACTGCTTTAACCGAATTTAAAGTGTCAAATTAATGTAAATACCTATGCACTTTTTATGATAGCCGGGTAGGTACCCGACCCGGTAGACATGGGTATGTCTAACAAGTTGATAAATTTTGTGTTAAGATACTTTATTACTAATGCCTTTATGGTTGGAATTTTTTGTGGTTCATGTAGAGTTTTATTATACATGGGTGATTATTTCATTTCGTGCACATTACGCGGCGGACGATAAAGAATACATTAAACGTTAAAGAAATCTTAACCTGATATTTTTTTCATTTAGTTAACGTGGCAGTGTATTAGGCGCAACCCTGAAAACATCTTGTATTTTATTAGAAATACTCGAAATTTAAAAAACCAAACCGAAAATCTAATTACCATCGGTGTCCCTTTCTCCAGATTTTAATAAATTAGTACATCCTGGTTAAAAATCTGTTGGAAGAACGAATTTTTATATACGTTTTCGGTTAATAGATTAACTAATCTATATTGCATAGGATATATTGTTTACGAAAGAACAAATTTAACTATTTTAATACGACTTTGAAAAATGTCCCTAGTCTCACCCATAATTACCATTCGACGATATTCTAGATCCGATATTTTCGAATTTAAGCGTCGCTATGCACTAAACTGAATATAAATTACTCGGCGACAGTCGACGCTATACTACCAACCCAAACTCACGCATCAAAAAGCGAGTGAATCTATGTAATTTAAAGTTCTCCTGTTCGAAAAGTGAAGTGGTTCAAAATATTTCTATATACCATTCGCATTTTCAAAGGTAATTAAATTACAACTTCTATATAATTATTTGTCAGGTGTATCCAATATAGATCTTCTATACGCTGGTAAAGTCATCAGGTCTTTATCTATCAAAAACTGGAGTATTAAAATAAAAATTCTTCTAAATCTAATTACTGTTCTTCTAATTACCATTTTTTACCATTCTAGGCCGCAAAGAGATTAACCAGCAAATTTGCTTTCTCTTGCGGCTCATGGGCCAGGGATCCATCAGGTTTACGCAGGGAGGGGGGGCAGCGAACGCGCGAGCGAATGGGATATGGTACTCCATACCCAGACTGATCTCACCGACGACAGCAGTTGCACTATCCGATGGGTCCTTACGTTCAAAGCAGCGCTCAACCCACGGGATGGACGCAAAATAGTCACGCAGTCCATCCCAGTCCGCTGACGAGTAGTGCCAGAGGCGCCGATTTCCCTGCACTGGTCGTGGGGGCGCTAAGATAGGCACCTTGGAACAGACCAGACAATGGACGGAGTTGCCTAAAGCGGCTTGCACCGAAACATTGTACTGGTCTGGGTGGCTCGTCAGCTGAAGGTCTAGCAAAGAGGTTGCTAGGCCCGACCCTCTTGGTATTCTAGTGACCTCGTGTACCAGTTGGGTCAGGCCGTGAGCGAGAGCAAACGCGTGGGCGGCTCTTCCCGCATGGTCTGTATTGGAGGAGCCCAACCCAGATCTCGTGATGGGCGTTAAAGTCCGCCAAAAATACCAATTCAGCGTTCGGAAACCGCTCCTACGCATCATCTGCCGCCTGACTCAGATATTCGAAGAGTCGAGTTGTCTCGGCATCTTCAGTATGGGAACGGTGAAGTCACACATAGATTTGACTCGTACAGCCATGGTCTACGCGTACCCACAGGACAGAAAAGGATGGGTCCTCAAGGTCAAACATCCGCCCTAACAAACACGCATACCCCGGCTTTGGGACGGAAATTTTTCTCTGGAACATAACCGGGGTAGAGCAGGTAGATCGTGTCATCAGAGCGTTATATTTGGGTCGCCGTGAGAAAGAGCAAGGCTGGTTTCACCGTCTCTAGATGTTGGAGGACGGCGTTGAGGTTTGCATGGAACCCACAGATGTTCGTTGACTCCACCTCAAATAGCGAACTTGTGGGAAAACGAAGAGCACTGCCATGGAGAGGTAAGAGGAGGCGTGACAAAGCGCAGGAGATTGGTTTTGTCTATGAATGTGAGGAGTGGCGAGAGCCGACGCGCCGATCGGAAGGGCCCCCGTACCCCCCCGATGATGGTCGCCGGGTTCCCACGTCCGGTCACCAACCGGCACGACGTACCATATCGGGATTAAGCGCGGTGAGGCATCCTCCCAGGGTGGTTAGCCCCGGCCGGCGGCACCACCGTTGCTACGGGTCTTCCTGGTCGGCGGATCGCCCCGCACCACTCTCGCTAGACTACGCCAAGACCCACTGGTCCCACTAGTACTGCGACCACCATCACCTCTGCCCGGCTATGCACTTGCTGATCCCTGAACGCAATCCAACCGAAATTGGATTACTATGAAGCTTTATATCAGACTCCAACCGACTAAACTGCACGGTCGCCTGTGTGGGTCGTTTGGATGCCGGAGGTGAGGTTGGCTTGCATATCCCTCGCACCCCGGCCAACCCAGGTCCATCTCAGCGCTCTGCCCACGCATCTGCGCAGCGAACCATCATTACCATATCCTGAGATCTAATTACCGTACTTGTAAAATCTCATTACCGTTTTCACAAAAAATAGAAACGTCGAAATCTCAAAGGATAAAAGAGTTATTGCTGTCCCTTCAACATAATTCAAAAGTAACGTTTAAATACTTTACAAAAAATATGTAAAGAACATATTTTGGAACTAATTTTTTTTTTTTTTTCAAAACTTCAAATATGCTCGAAATGAAATATTCACCCACATAGGTCCAGGTATATAAGCCTCTTTTCCTATGATTAGATATATACATATTTCCTCCTACATCCTGTGTTTCACCTTTCGCTTCGTTCATTTTTATTTTTGTGTCATACACCCCAGTTGCTTTATTTTGTAGTTAGGTCGACCCCAGCCTCAGCCAGTTTGACTTAAATTGTACAGTAAAACGGGGTGGATATGGATAAAATGGTCGGCCAAATTCTGTAGTTATTTTCTTTCAAGCGAAACTTTGAAAAGAAATTACTTAATAAACATATTATTCCATTGACCATTTTATCCCCCTATTCACCCCGTTTTATTGTACCTACCCGAGATGACTGAAATACGTACCTATGCGTAGGTGGACTTTGCCTAAGTTGAATCAATGGAATCAGTTACAATCGAGTCATAAATGTTTCATTAATCGTCTGCTGTTCCTCTCCAGGTTTCTGAACCATCTGTTCATTTCTTTCCCCATCTTGATCAATGAGTACACCTTCTACCTGTTAGATAGATCTTTATTGTATACCAAGAAATTTACGGCCGTCTTGGACCATCAGTTGCCGAGGATGAGAGAGCCCTTGGCATAATCCTCACGCCCCAGGTAACCCAGGGCCAGTTGGGAGTTACAGTTGTTCTATTGTACAATATGTGCCTTATAGCTGGAAGTGATCTCTTTCAGGCAACCTTGGGATGGACAGTAGCTTGTCATAACAATATCATAAGGTGTAGTTATCATACCTAACCTACCACTCATATTACTCAGGTACTTAGTTCATCATACTTACGTTTATTGATAGGTAAACTGTTATCTAACTTGATCAATATCTTATCTCGTAGTCGTCAATATTTATAAATATTTTTAATAATTCTATTTTTCTTCACATGTGAACTGGTGTTTGTTAATTATTTTTCGAATCAGTGAACATGGTTACGTTACCTAGTTTCGTAAATTTTGTTCGTAAACACATATAGTAATTACCATGTAGAATATTATCTGTGGTAATTACGATACGTAAAACGCCTACAGAGTATTTAAGCGGTATCGGTAGGTGTGTCTGTGTCTACGTCACACACGACCGCACAAGGTCAAACCTGTTTGGTAATGAACCTACACTAAAGTAGTCCGTGCCGCAACATAGTTTTGATTTCTTCACTGTTAGGTTAGTGGCGTAATTGAGTAATCTGACATGAAAAGCCCCCACGGGGATGAATGACGAAATTGGCTAGACTAAAATCTACGTGCGTATGTCACGTCACATTAGATTATTGTAAATATGTATATTCTTTGTTCTTCTCTAATGTGGTTAGATCATAGATTTTTATTTATACCACATACTTGTAAATATTCCAAATCATTTCCTGTCCGTTACTGTCCATCCTAAGGTTGCCTGGAAGAGATCTTTTCTAGCGATAAGACCACCTATTGTACATACAATTATTTAAGTGTACCTATATTCCTTTCTCTTTACTGTAACTTTCAGTAAATTATTCTCTCTCCTCTTTCTGAATTTGAATCTTAATCTCAGGTTCTAATAGGCAAGCACGTGATTCGATTTGATCTCACAACTCTTGGTGGAGTAAGCTTTTTCATTTGCTTACTTAGATTCGTTTAATGGGAAGGCAATGTTGACATTAAACTTGACTTTTCGAATTAGAACATACATTTTTAAATTGAAGATTTTTTGCTTGTTGTAACATTAATCGACCCCTATACAGCTCTATTTGCTCATTATTATATTATACCATTGTTAACCATTGTCCAACCACTAAGATTAAAAAAAAAAACATTTAATTTACGACTTTATAAACATAGTAGTCTTAAAGTTTAAAAAATAAATTAAAAAATATTTAAAATGTAAATATTTTGTATGTAGTTATTAAATTCTGTATATAAATTGATAATGTTATTGAAAATAAATACCTAGCAAGGTTGAATTAAAAAGATTTCATTATATGGTTTCCTTGACTTCACACAATGCCATTTAATTTTAAACTTAAATTAAATAATTTTAAACAGCATAGCCGTAAAGCCTAAAATTCTATGTATTTTTGCAATCTCAGTGGTTTGACAAAGGATAACAATTAGTAGAATTTGGGCCCAGTCCCGGTGCCTACCCAAGTATCTACATAGCTACAAAATTAACGTTTCAATCTGTTAGGTAATGTGACAATATAAATTAACGCTGAGCTTTTATTGGCCCAACATTTCTCTGCGAACCCCATTTTATCGTGTAATCAAACCTGCGTACGAAACAATGTGATTCATTGTCACCCTCATCTCATACACAATGTGATTTGTGATCTGAACAAGGTTTGGCTTTTAGATGCGTTCACTACTCGCAGTGGTCATAAACTTAAGGCTTCAAATTATGTGATTTAATATGACCATGAATGACCATGAGATCATTTAAATTACTATATTGCTTTATATTCTATATAATATATATTCTTTTTTATTGTTTTTATTTTATTTAAAATTAGCACACACCGAAAAACATTACGTAAATTATATTGGACGTTGACAAGTATGTGTACCTTAAATGAAGAGAATAATTAAAAAAAATGGTAATCTAGGCTTGAAACCACGATTAATTCTATCAATAAATGAACATTGTGATTATTGCAATTTACGTAGGTACATGTTTATCAATGAATTACGCGATACGGAATTATTTAAGTATGGTTAATAATTTTAATAAATTGGAAATTGCAAATAGGTTCTTTTAAGTTGACGTTTCCATTTTAGTTTTTAGTGTGAAGAAATATTCTTTCCATAATTATGAAGATTGGCCTACAACTTTTACACTTAGCCAGCCGTAAAGAAGGCAAATCCCAATAGATAAAATTTGTTGACTAGAAAATTTCTTTGAGTAGAAATAGATCGATTCATAGCGTCTCACAACCTTGGAGCTATCCTTGACTATAACCTTGACTTTGTGTAGTATGAGTACCTACGTACCTACGTTGGTGAAGAATTCATTCGAGAAAAGTTTTAGTATTAAAGTAAAACGCTTTAAGCTGATGTTTAGTTACTATATATTCGATGTTGTTCATTTTCAATATAGTAAAACAAAAGATGTAACACATTGACGTCAATTCTGCTTGTAACCTTCGATTTTCAGTTTATAATAAGTAAATTCCTCTTGGGAACATTTGATTGGGCCCCGACTGTGAGTCGTTCTGTTCTGCATTGAAATTTTTGATTTGTTTTGTCTGTATCGATTATAAAATTATTTTAATCGTGTAGTTATTTAGTATTACTTAGCAGAATTCTAAACTACTGGGCTTGTTTCTTTCTTTTTAGTTTTTATTTAAGTTAATTTTATAAGTAATTTTTAAATTATTTCTAGCACAGTCGGGTTTTTTGTTTTTCTTTAAATTATTCATTTTGAACACGTCAATTCACCTCGTCTGATGGAAAACTGGAAACAATATATCTGGTGGTCACTATTACGTACAGATAGCCACAATTTTACAACGGTGGCTCTCTGTCAGTTTGATAGCCTCCACCAATTGCCCCGCCCCTCTTTAAGACTGGCTCTTTTTCCTAAAATGTCAAATCGCTTTTTGATATATCTTTAGAGAGATATTTTGTATTTATGTAATGTACCAATTACTGTTTTATCTGATGGCACACTTGCACAATCAGACATGTTTGATTATACATTTTGTTATCGCGATCATTTGGTGCTGATACGAAATTAAGTACCCTTTTGTGAATGTTATGTGCTCTTAAAACAACACAATATTTCAGAAGATATATGTATAAATGTTGATATAAAATGTTGATCCTGTTGCACCAATTGACCCTGTCCCCCAAATAACATTCCTTTAGGTTCACAATGACCACTTCCCAAAAAGATTAGTTTTAAGAAATATAAATTGAAAAATGACCTGTTCCTAAATATTGAGGAGTAGAAATTGTAAAGACAATGTCAACTTCTCACAAAGGTCACTTCATCCTATAATGTTCGCATTACGTTGTCATGTCCGTTTTTCATATTATATTATCTACAAGAGTATTGCCCAAATGCACGAGTATCTCGATAACTTTATCGACTACTTAGTCATTCCAAAATGTAGACATTCTGAGAACAGGACATTTTGGGAAGTAAACATTATGGTAATGAATTATTACAAGAACGTGTCATTTTATATAGCTACTCGATCATTTCGAAAATAAGTGGTAATTTTGGGAAAAAGATAAATTGATAGGCATACTTAAAAGTCGTCTTGGGAAATGATCATTGTGAGCCTAAAGAATAAAAATTACATCAGTGCTATATAGTATAGTGTGCCCATGCATTCGTTCTGCAGTTTTAATGAAAAAATTTAACACACATCCAACCGCATACCGGAATAACGGATCACCTAGAATAGACTTACATAATATTAAAAATATCTAACTTGATGTTGTGTTACGAAGCTAATTCTTATGTATATGTAGTTGGAAATTAGACATCATTTAACATGTAAGTGCTATCTTTTAATGAATGCTAACTGATATGAGTACTGAATAGAAGGCCAAGTCAACTGAAATGCTTATTATTATGTAAATAGCTTAACTGAATCACAAGTTACAATACGTAATAGTGATACCTTTCTGCCGCGGTAGCCTAGTGGTATGGGTAATGGACTGCAGAGACGAGGTCTCGGGTTCGATCCCATGGCACACACCAATGACTTTTCGATGCTTTTCGAAGTTATGTGTGTATTTATCGCAGGTTTATAAGTGCCCGGTTAATGGCAATAGACTCGCCACCTATTACATTGGGACCTAAACATAAACTGGCGAAATGTGGGTGCTAGCACCTCTGCTTACCCCTTCGGGGATATACACGTGAGTTTATGTTTATGGATGATACCTTTCTGTGTCGTGCTATTGGCAAGAGCATTATAGAGTAACTTGCGTTTGTCTGCTGATTTTCTTAAATCGATATTTAATGGATTTTGGTGAGCCTCTGTTAAAACTAAATTATCTGTAAGAGGTTTTTATTTGAAGGTCGACTCTTCATTCTGTTTGGATGAAATTAAGACCTTAAATATATAGCATTAAGGTGGAATTCAATGTACTCAATCCTAAGTGATTTAGGTCATTTTGGGTAGACTAACTGAATGTTGACGTTTTAGTCTAGTTGAAAGAGTTAGTTGTTTATGTAGAATTGGTAGCATTACCATTACTTGTCATTATTTAGTTCCATGACTATGCAAGTTAACAAATAACATACACGTCATAAAGATGTCCCCCGTTTTTAGAACATACGTTAGTCCTGACCTTCTGTTCATAGCATTATGTTATTTGCATACAAGCTCTATTTATTTAAAAAACTCGCATTAAAACCCGTAGCGTAGATTTCACGTTTTAAGTATACATAGAGACGAACAGACAACGGTAAGGGACTTTGTTTTATACTCGTACTATGTAGGCGAGGCACGATTGCACCTATGACACGATTCCTGCCAGCTTGCTCTATAAAGGCAAGCCGTAGTAGACATGTTTAAAAATTATACTCTAATATACTGATTGTATCTGAAATTGTTTATCTAATATGAGAGGGGAGTTTTTCTATACAACTTAAGTGGTAGAAAAGCACACGACCCAGCTAGGGAAAAGTGGTTACCGTGTCCCATGGACGTTTGCAATACCAGAGACATCACAATCGTGCTGCCGATCTCGTAGAATGCTTCTAATTCTAATTCTTGAAGAACTCCAAATTGTAATTGCTTGGAAAAACCTGAGCAGGGAATTCATTCCACAGCTTGAGAGTGTGCAGAAGGACCTCCCTCTTGAAAAAAATCACCTTTTGCCATTGTTATGTAGTGGATAATAAACAGCATATTGGCACACATTTACGCAGCGAATGTTTCTTCACGAGAAATTTCAAGAAACATTTTTAGAACTATGCGTTAGCTACTTTGGCTTGTGCCCCTCCCCCTCCCCCCGGCCCCCTCCTTAGTGTTACGATAGCCGACCTCATCTCATCCATCAACAAAGTGATATCATCGTCTATCGTAATGGTATCGTCGGCGCCACAAGAGATTCCAATTTTCTATGTCTTAAATACCCTTAAAGACATTTCAGGATCGTATTTCTTTTCAATGTATTGGATTAAAAGAATGTTCAACAAAATGCTGAAGGATAAAAGATTGTGACAAATAAAAGAAAAATCGTCCTACATTTCATTTCACTCGATTGTGCAAAGAAAGAATGTTATTTGTCAAACGTTCCAAGTTGTTATATTAACTTCTGTAAATACTATTAAATTGGCGTGGGACCGACAATTCAGTGTTAAGTTGACAGCAAAATATCAGTAGGGATTTCTTATTTGGGGTTCGAAAATGACAGATTGTAAGAGCTTCTTTTTATTGTAAGAACAAATTTGCTACATTGTATTGTAACCTGTCAATTTTGTGTACTAACATTTAACCGTCAATATACAAAATATAATACCTAATAATATACCCGGGTTTCGCTAACAATAATATAATAATAATTTATTAGCCCAAAAATACATAGGTACATGTTTAAAATCGAAAGATATTTGATTACCTACATGATTTTAAATGTAACAAATGATTCTTACAACACCGTTTAGGAATTACCTATAATATAATAACCTATAAGTACCTACTTATTATATTTACCTACCCATATTCGTAAATAATTAAACGATTGATTGATAGGCTTATAATTGTAACAAATAGAATTGACCTAAATTATAGATACCTACTTGAATTAGTAATAACTGTTAGTAAATTAATTGAAAGATAAGATGCCAAATCCGCCAAATGGTAGAATTACCGGAAGCTTTAATAAAACAGAGGGACTTAAGGTCTTATTCAACACATCATGGAAGGAAGGGACCCATTTTATTTCTCCGAACCTTTTTTATTTCACAAAGAGCTTTTAGAGGACCTTTGACATACATTTCTTGGGTACACATTGATCCACACAGACACATGTATAAAAGATTTATATTAATATTTCTCTGAGAATTAAAGTACATTACTGTGTAATCCGTCTTATAGATTTCCCATATTGAATTACAAGCTAAAACGAGGTATCTCTCAGGAACGTGTTCTAGAGAATTCGTGCATTATACTACACTGACGGACTCATAAACTGCATCAAAGTTCAGGTTTACTCTAAAAGGATTTTTTATAATAAGTATGCAAACTTTTTAGATTAAATTATATAAATATGGAAAGACTGGCTCTTAATCTTAAAAAAAAATTAAATTTAAAAATAGAACTGCAGTAAAACAAATGAATATAGCCGGGAAAAGAAAATTTACTTGTAGTATCAGATTTGCGTGTTATTTATAGCAAAGTTTTAAATTGATTCTCATTGATTTTTTTTGTTTTGTAAATTGAATTATTGTTACCAGCATAATTGTTGGGTTAGTTTTTTAACACATCGAGAGTTTTTGAACCATAATATGGATACTTCGTCCGAACAAGCGGCACAAATTGTAGCATTGGTGCGGGAGGGCTTGGATCAACGAACGATTGGTAGAAATTTAAATTTAAACCAGTCTACGGTTTCTAGAATATACAGAAGGTTTGTAGAGACAGGTTCTTACAGGAGGAGACGTGGTACAGGCAGAACTCGAGCAACCACAGGTCATGATGACCGATTTATTGTTATAACTTCCCTGCGAAATCGTTTCCTCACGTCAGTTAACATCAAAACCGAGCTTAATGAAGTGCGTGGAGTAAACGTGTGTGCACGAACAATAAGAAGAAGGTTAAAGGAAGCGGATATCACCCCTTTTAGACCAGCAAATGGTCCAAAGTTGTCTACAGCTCACAGACAAGCTCGCTTAAGATTTGCGCGTCATCACCTGAATTGGACAGAAGAGCAGTGGGCCTCTGTATTGTTCACGGACGAGTGTAGGACATGTTTATATGGTGCAGATGGTCGCAGAAGAGTCTATCGTCGACGTGGGGAGCGATATGCTCAAAGTTGCATTGAGGAGCGTGTTCCTTTTGGAGGCGGTTCATGTATGGTCTGGGGTGGCATATCGATGAACGGGCGAACAGAACTTGTGTTCATAGACATGGTCCGTCAAAACGGTAATAGAGGGGGTTTGACAGCACATCGCTACATAACAGAGATATTAGAAGATCACGTGGTGCCTTACATGGGATTCATAGGCGAAAATTTTACTTTAATGCAGGATAATGCCCGGCCGCATGCAGCTGCACAAGTTCAACATTATTGCGAAGAGGTTGGGATACGTACAATGAATTGGCCAGCACGCAGCCCGGATCTTAATCCCATCGAGCATGTTTGGGACAATTTAAAAAGAGCTGTATATGCGAGAAACCCTTCGCCCACGACAGTGGCAGCACTAAGAACAGCACTTTCAGAAGAATGGGACAATATTCCGCAAGATCTTTTAAAAACCCTTATAAAATCTATGCGGAACCGATTAGAATAAGGGCACGTGGGGGTTATACACCTTATTAAAACACAAATAAACCCTTGCATAAAGTTTGTGTCTATTGTTAAAACCAATTTTTTAATTAAACCAATTTTTCTTAAATTTCTGTTTTTTCTTCAAAAAAAGTCTCAAGGTCCTTTCCAGTACATAAACTTAAACTTAAAGATATGACCCTACGCTGTTTTACAGTTCACGAACCAATCTAGAGGTTTCAATTAAAATCTGTATAGAAAGTATGCATACTTGGTTAAAATATTTATTTCAAAGTCGTCTATTACTTTGATGCAGTTTATGAGTCCGTCAGTGTATTTTGTACCTTAGAACTAGAGCTGGCGGTGCGCAGGCTTAAGGCCAAGAACACCGCCCCAGGACCCGACGGCATTCCAGGCCGTGCGTGGGTCCTAGCTCTAGGTGATGATGACAACGCTCTCGAGCCCCGACTGCGAGGGTTTCTCAGCGCATGTTTGGAGCGGGGCCAGTTTCCGAAACTATGGAAGACGGGGAAACTGGTTCTCATCCGAAAGGCGGGGCGCCCGGCGGACTCGCCATCCGCCTACCGGCCCATAGTGTTGCTCGACGAGGTGTGCAAACTCTTTGAAAGAGTTATCGCGAAGCGCCTCGTCGAGCACCTTTCCAGAGTGGGGCCAGACTTGGCGGATGGCCAATATGGCTTTCGCCAAAGGCGCTCCACGGTGGATGCCATAATGCGCGTGAGAACTCTGGCGGAGGATGCGGTTGCTCGGGGCGAGGTAATGTTGGCGGTGTCCCTAGACATCGCCAACGCGTTTAACACCTTGCCCTGGAGTTGCATTAGGGAGGCGCTCGTTTATCACGAAGTGCCCCTCTACCTTCGCCGCATAGTCGGGGCATACTTGACAGAGAGAGCTGTCATCTACCCAACTGCGACCGGTCTCGGTCGGCGAGAGATGTCGTGCGGTGTTCCACAGGGTTCGGTCCTGGGGCCGCTTCTGTGGAACATTGGATACGACTGGGTGCTTCGCGGTGAGCTCGGGGACGGTGCCGCCGTCACGTGTTATGCGGATGACACATTAGTGACGGCGTGCGGTGCTACACACCGCGAAGCAAACCAGAAGGCCACGATCGCGGTTGCTCAAGTCGTGGAACGGATCCGGCGGCTGGGTCTTGAAGTGGCTCTGCGTAAAACCGAGGCCATGTTCTTTCATGGTCCTCGGCGCGCGCCACCAGAGGGATCCAGCCTCACAGTGGGAGACATTTCCATCGACATCAAGCCTCAGATGAAATATCTGGGGCTCGTGCTCGACGGTCGATGGGACTTCGGGGAGCATCTCCGAAGTCTGGCCCCTAAATTGAAGGGCACAGCTGACGCTCTGGCGCGGCTGCTGCCCAACATGAGGGGGCCGGATGACTCCTGCAGGAGACTCTACGCGGGAATCGTGCGGTCCATGGCCCTATATGGGTGTCCAATATGGGCGGAGACCCTGAAGGCTAGACACGTGCAGAAGCTGCACGCTCCGCAGCGCACGATGGCCATCAGGGTCATAAGGGGGTACCGCACAATTTCCTTCGACGCAGCGAGTCTCCTCGCCGGATCGATACCATGGATCCTGGATGCGAGATCCCTTTCGGTGCTATATCGGTACCGAAAGGAGGCGCGGGAGAGGGGACATGAACCCGAGCCTGGTGAGCTCCGGGCCGTGAAGTCCCAGCTCCACAGGGACATGGTAGCTGAGTGGGAGCGACGACTTGGGCGACCAAGCGCAGGGCACGCCGTAGTAACGGCGGTAAGACCCATCATGGGGGACTGGCTAGAGAGGCCACACGGTAGCCTCTCGTACCGGCTGACGCAGGTGATCACCGGGCATGGATGCTTTGGGGATTACCTGCATCGGATCCGGAAGGAGCCAACGTCCGAGTGCCATCACTGTGATGCGAGCGAGGACTCGGGGCTGCACACGCTGACCGGGTGCCCGGCGTGGGAGACGCCAAGGCGGGTCCTAGTGGCGGCCCTAGGAGTGCGAGTTCTCTCGCTCGCCGCATTGCTCACGGCGATGGTACGGTGCGCGAACGCTTGGGCTGCCGGCGCCTCCTTCTGCGAGCAAGTAATGCTCGAGAAGGAGACGGCGGAACGAGTTCGGAGGAGACTCCGGACCCGCACAGCCCGCGACGAGCGGAGGCGACTCGGACGTCGGAGGTCGCAGAATGACCTCCGTCCTCCATGAGCGCGGGCCTGGGGGTGAAGGGTGGAGCCGCCTGTCACTCTAGCAGAAGCAGGCCGCGGCGGCGGCGCAAAATGCGCCTCCCCATACCCGGGGGCTAGTTGGGGACACCGTGGTCCCTACACCCGACGGGGGTCATCTCGAAGAGAAGGCCCCGGGTCTGCCGGAGTGCGAGGTATATGTTGGCTACAACCTTACCTCCGGCAAATGAAGATCCAAAGACGGCGTGCGTTTTAGTCGGTTCGAGTCCGACATAACCTTCCCAACCGGCTCCGGTGGGGGGGTATCCGTGGGGATTTTTCGCACGATAAAAAAAAAAAAAAAAGTGTATTTTGTACCTACTGTTTGCTGTTGAGTAGTTACTCTATTAAATAATCTATTGCAATCTACCGTAATCAAAAATATCCTGCAGCAACCACTTTACAGTGCTAATGGCACTGGGGTCAGGCGAAGCTAAAATTGTATATTAAACGACGAACAAGGATTAACGTTGTCGTAATTCAAATATTGATTTTTCAAAACAGATAGGAGGATTACCTAATTGAAGTACTCTGATAGAATTACGCTTACGTAAAGGAGGTATAGTATAGATACATCTATAGTTTATTTAAAATCAGCTCATAGTTCATTTGTATTGTTTCAGTTAGGTATCTTTATATTGTTAGTATACCAAGGTTTCGTGATATGATTTTAATAGGGAAAAGCCTTAGAGGCTTCAATCACAATAGACATTTGAGCTCGCATAAATGTTCGCGTAGAGCTGGCAATTGGTGGATTTTACAAATTTTTTTTCGTCTATTTTGACTGAACTAATGACACTGTTTCTGTCTGGCTACCTTGTATAAGTATATACTTATTACACATGGTGGTGACATCAACCTTCATTACTTTTAGCTTCACTTCACTAAACTTTCAACCGCGTCGAAACTTACAAACTCTATAGATACAGTCAGGGCCGCACCAACCCAACAGCGCCTGTGTGCGAATCCTATGAAGCGACTCTTTTTTTCACGAATCTGAGAATCTGAAAAATGAAGATTCGTGAAAAAAAAAAGAAAACGCTCCCGAAAACGAAAACGGAATACCTACTACTGACCGATTTAACAAAATGGGACTACTTTTTTGATTGTGGCAATACTTTTTTGGTAGGTACCATGACTTTTAGTACCTTTAAATAGAATTTCTACGTAAATTATGCTAATAAAAGGGTTTAAAATCATGGTACCAACTAAAAAAAAATATTACGATTAAAAAAGCAGGTAGCCCAATTTTATTAAACTGGTATTCCCCATTTTCGTTTTTGGGAGCGTTCCCCTAATACCATATATACATACGTCCCATGACATACACATTGACAGGTTATAAAACAAAATTATTGACATTAACACAACGCGCATTTCTGACCGTTTTAGCGATGCAATTTGTTAGCAATACTGTGTCTATATTGTTGTATATAGTCAGAGCTTGTCCTATTTCTTTCTATAAGCGCTGTATTTACCAGTGTGTGTTGCATACATGAACGTTGATCGACTTATTGCCTCCATACCATAATCCTGAAACGCCTGAGGTATTTGTAGGGCGGAGTACTGTCGCCATGGTAACGAGATAGTTATCGCACTTATAAACACTTACTATGTGAACAGTTTCACCTGTAGTGTGGCTGTGAAGTACTCTTGTGGTTTGTTGGTTCGATTCACGTATTTTCGGAACTCGTCTTGCATTTTTAGGTTGAAAACTTTTTTTTTCTGCAATAGTGGTGGTGAAATTAGTGATTGGTAGTGGAAAATATTAGCGTAATATGCTTAGATTTTACTAATTTTTAAGTTGCGATTTTGAATTTTCTAACAAAAAATAGAATACATTAAGAAAATGCGAATTCATTTTTTATTCAAACACAAGCTATTCTAATTTTCGTATAATATGTTTATGAAAAGACTTTTGATGATGAAAATAGTAATTAATAATAATATGTAAGTATACTTTATTAAAAAACAAAATTGATGTAGGTTGTAATTTTTATCTGTTTATTGGTCTAGCGTAATATTCGAAATGACTGGGTCGATTTTAACAGTAATTTTATAGCAGATAGCTGATTTTAAAAGACGTAACTTCAAACAATCAATCAATTAGCCTTGCGCAGTTTTTAAACGGTTTTATTTAGCTCACCCCGTTTGTTTTATTATTTATTCTTGGGTCAAATTTAGTAATTCAAATTTCACCCTCTTCCTGTCAACCGATTAATCTGAAATTTTGTATACACTTTGGATTTTGGTGACAATACAATTATGTTTATTCATTATGATTATAAATTCAAGATGGCCGCCGCTACAAAATGGCGGATAATTTATGTTTTATTAATCCCATCAATATGGGTATCAAATGAAAGGGCTCAACAAGCAGAATACAATATACTATAAAAAAAGCGAAATCCAAGATGGCGGCCGCTACAAAATGACGGATAACGTAGGTTTTATCAATCCCATCAATATGGATATCAAATGAAAGTGCTCAACCAGTAGAATACAATGTACTATATAAAATTAAAATACAAGATGGCGGCCTCTACAAAATGGCGGATAACTTAGGTTTTATCAATCCCATCAACATGGGTATCAAATGAAAGGTCTCTACAAGTAGAATACAATTTACTATGCAAAATTGAAATCTAAGATGGCCGCCGCTACCAAATGGGTCATAACAATTTTTTATCAATCCCAACAAAATGGGTATCAAATAAAAGGGCTTGACAAGAAGAATACAGTGCACTATACAACCTCAATATTTAAGATGGGCGCAGCCACTAAATGGCGTATAATAATAAGATTTAAATTTAGAAATTGAATCTGTAATTTTGGTATCTGATTAATCCAGTTAAAAATTAAACAAACAATGAAGCACTTAATGAATTAAACAGGATGCGAAATAAAAACTAAAAACTAGAAAATAAAAATAGGTAAAAAAACTTTTTAAGTTAAACGGTTTTATGTTAAACATACATTGCAATGTTTAAGATAAATATACTAAAAATCAAAAAATAATAAAATAGATACAGTCGTGGTAATTATAAACATATGCATAGACTAGACTAAAATAAAACCGTGGGGCACGTCAATTGTCTATATAATCTCATCGAGATGTATCCAGTTGTTGTGAGTAGACATTTTATGGTACCTACGTGTTAATGCGCTAATGCAGTTTCTTAAAACTGATACTGAAATATTTGGCGGTAAAGTTAAAGAATTGTCTCGTAATAATTGACGTGCCCCACGGTTTTATTTTAGTCTAGTCTATGCATATGTTTATAATTACCACGACTGTATCTATTTTATTATTTTTTGATTTTTAGTATATTTATCTTAAACATTGCAATGTATGTTTAACATAAAACCGTTTAACTTAAAAAGTTTTTTTACCTATTTTTCTACAGTAGCACTAGCATGAACTCCTATCGAATTCGTAATGTAAAGGTTTCGAGAGAACGGAGCATTGTGATTAGCAGTCTGCCTCTTGTGAACCTGTGTGCGTGTGTATCCCGCCAATCGCAATGCTCCGTTCTGTCGATACCTTTACATTTATTTCGTGCTAAGGCTACTGAACGTCGGATCATCGTAACTTAGGGTAGGTACTTTTATTATCTTAGACCGCGCAAAAAATCCCATAAGTGTTGCCATAACCTTTATTATCTAATATTCTACTGAGACAATGGCACTGCGGAAGCAGTAGTGTTACCCGGACGTGTGTGTATGTAGGTTATAGTTAGCGTCTATTTGCCGATAGCCTTGCCCCAGTCCGGCTAGGCGTCCTAACCCTATCTAGGTTAGCTGGCACGCCTAGATCTATCCTTGCGTTAAGTGTTGCACATAACATGTTGTAAACATGGTTATTGTTTATAAAGAAAATTCATAAAATAATCTTGTTTACGATGCTCACAAGGTTCTGTTGATAAAATCGGATAAAATGTTGTAGTAAAATAGGTATATTGTAGTTGTAAATATAAAGTACTCTAGCGTAAATAGAGCAACAGTCTCCTCATTACCGCATTACCGAGATCAAAAGTTAAATAAATGTATTTGTGCGCTTTTTATGACAGTCGGCTATATCTAACTAGTTGATAGGTTAATAAAAACGGTTTCACTGTTCATATTACTCTGTCACTATTTGACACCAAGGTTTTGTGTCATTCGCACGTCACTTGCATGTCACTCGCACACTTTGTGCATCTAAGTATTACTAATAATCTTATGGTTGTAAACTACCGCGTTATCCTTATTCACAAGTCCTCTATGGAATTGCATATTATTAGGTAACTAGTAAACCCGGCGAACTCCGTTTCGCCAAGTGAAAAATGATTTGCCCGCTTTTCTGTTGAAATTTTTCCTGAATTTTCTTTGCTATAAACCTCACGGAGCTCAAGACCTTTCCAACGAATGCAAAACCGTGGAAATCGGTTCGTGCGTTCTAGAGTTATAGCGTCAGGAAGGAAAACCCGACTTACTTTTATATAGTAGATGGAATGAATCGAACCCTAGACACAGCCCGAGACTCCTGTCAGACAATCGCGTTCTTCACCGCCATGCCACAGAGCATTTATTAGTAAATCTACGTATAACAGCTATACTTCCCAATAAACTTTGTAATAACAAACAAAATACATGTAATGTTATTCAATTTTGTTTCGTAATTTACCTCAGGCTGCCAAAGTTACACGTTGGTAGGAAACATGAGTACAAATAGATTGTTATTACGCAAAACGTGGTCGGTGGTGGCTAGTTGATAAAGTAAATAGGTACATTTACCTACACAAATATTATAAACACGGCGCAATTTAAAACTAGGAGTATAATATTCCATTATTGGGCGTCGTTTCTTTCGCGCCTTAGGTCAAAATATGTGCCCCGCGGATGCCTATACATTACCTGCCTAGGAAAGACCTTTAATTTTTCAATTATTTAAGTACCGTAAAACGGTAATAGGGATTCATGGGTGGATAGGGATAAAATGGTCAGTTAAATTCTGTACTTATTTTCTTTCAAACGAAATTTTGGACTAGATCATTGTTATAACAGAACCATCAAAATATTTGATAACAGACTTATTTGAAATCTAGTAAAAAAAATGATTAAAATATTCCACTGACTATTCTCCCTATCCACCCTTGGATCCCTATTCACCCCGATATACCAGTGGTTACTGGCAGCAATTTTAAAGTCGTGTGGTTGTTGACTTTACTTAAGTGTTTAACGACAAATTCCAGTGATCTTGGCTGATATTAAATTAGCTCTCTACGAGGAAGCCATTTGGCGCATATAGAGCAACTGAAATATTTCGTTATTGTGATAGAAATGTACTGGAAGAACAATTTGCTTTATCATAATTATCAATGAAAACTTTGGAGCGCGGTTTTATTTATTGGTTGAAACGAGTACGCTGCCAAATAGACCACATCCATAATGTAGGGGTGATACTGACTGATAGTGTATGCGTTGAATTGTAACTGATAAATCGATACGGACTTATAGCGCGGCATATTGTATGGAAACTTGACGAATTTTAAGCAGGTATAGTTTGGTTTTACAGAATCCAATATGAAGCTGACGCATAATGTTAGGGGTAAGCTTACAGCAGATAGTTTTAGTTTCCATCTTGTGCTTTATTTCGATAAAATGAAAGAGGTCCTTGTTAGTTTAAATATCCAGAATAGAAGTTCTCTAAATGTTGATATGCTGCCCATGGTAGTTGGTAAACCATCAACATTTCGCTTTTAAGTATATGAAGACAGTATAATGTGTATTTATAGTAAACTTTATCTACTCGTAGACTCGCAGAGTAGTAGATAATGTTTAAGCATAGAGAGTCTATATATATGTGTACATACATATATATATACATACATATGCTCACGCCTGTAACCCCCGAAGTGGTAGTCAGACGTGTATTAAACGCCCACATTTTGCCAACTATGATTTTCGGTCGCACGTAATAGGGAGCGAGCCTATTACCGCCCATCGGGCACTTTGTAAAAAAATGATTTTGCCGAAAATAAATTCCTAACCGAAAATGTTGCAGCTTAATAAATTTGGATTTTTTTAACCAATTCCTTGCTAGGCTGTTCCTTGTAGGCAATTAATTACGTGTTAAGCCACACAAGCATTGCCAATTAACGTCTTACTAAGACGGATCTCTCCCTATATTATTGTATATTTACAATGAACTCTGGTAATCTGTTCATCAATCTGTCTTGCGTCTAATAGTTTAGTCAATTTATTTGAATTTAGGTAACAAGACAACTGAATTGACTTCAAATGCAACAGAGATTTTTCCGCCGGGTATCATGGCAATAAATTTTCGCCATAAGCACTTGTAATGTAAAATGTGACCCTTACTCATAAGTAAGTTTTTAATTAAACCGCTGAACGTATCCAGAGGTTTAATTCAAACCTGAGTAATCCAACTTTCAATCGTTTCAAAGCCAAAGCCCACTGCGAGTTACACAAATATAGGAAAATTCAATTATAAACTTATCTTGAAAACGGTTCATGTGAATTCAATTTATTAATGTTTTTTTAATATACTAGCTGCTTTCCGCTGCTCCGCTCTCGAGTGGTAGCTTACTTGTCGTCAGCAAATTGCTATTTTACAAAATTAAATTCAGAGACTTCAGCATTTTTGATATATATTTGTATAGTGAGATACAACTGACATGACAATGAATTATCTACAGGTACTTAATTTTAGAAATGAAAACCTTTGAGAATGCCGTAAAGCGAAACCGGTTAGGTATGAAAAGAAATACAGTGGAGAAGTACAAGTGTGTTATCAATTTCAATCATGTATAACAATAAGTTCCACTAAGTGCCATCAATCAACAGTATAAATAATCTGAAAAAAAAAAGAGTTCTAGACATAGACAAAGGAGTTGTATTTGCGTTAATTCGGCCAACGATTTCTATTTTGGTGGAAAAATACCTAAAATTACGACTACGAACGACAGTATGAATTTTATTATTAAAACGTTTAGGAACGGCGTTTTAGTGTGCGTAACGATCAATCAGTAGTTATAGTTACGCTGTGGTCAGTGTCACATTTTTTTGTCCAACACAGTAATGTAGACGGTTTGTTGTTACAAAATTGTCAATTTTTTTGTTTTTCATTTGTATGAGTTTATTGAAGTGATAATTACCTGCTATTCGCTTTCAGATAAAGCTTTCCGTTTCCGTTCCGTTATTCCAAAAAAGATCTTTATGTAAATACATTATCTTATGATAAATCTATCTGACAATTCTTGAGTTCAACTTAAAAGTATCTGCCAATAAAATAAGTATAAAATAACATAGGTACTAACTCTGGTATCTGTCGGATTTTAGGTAGTAGATACGCTGCTTGTAAAATTTGTAATGGTGCCTTATCTCCCTCCATTTCTTGAAGGGGAAAGTAAGAAAGATAATGAATTTATGTTTTTTGAAGGCAGCAGATTTAATTTCCGGGGTCGAAGACGGAAATAAAATGAGGTCGTACGAAGATTTTGTTTCGAGGATCTAAACATGAGGTCGTACAAGAATATAGCCGATAATTGCTGGGTTATCAACTTTTACTACTAAATAAATGTGAAAAATTGTAAGGATGTTTGTTTGATGCTTGGCACGCCATGAACGGCTGAACCGATCTTGATGAGATACACAGATATAAATGAACGAACTGCAGACTGGGCGTGGCTGTTGCAGTTTGCAATTTGAAGCGATTTAATCTTGACAATGTAGTGATGAGTGCTTGAAAAGAATTCGATAAATTGAGACCCTTCACCTTTTATAAAGTCGGTTAAGAAAAAGATCAACAAATTTTTCTTTTTTGCGTACAATTTCTTAAGTCCATTAATGTGAAAAATGTGCCACCGCAGGACTTTATTAGCGAAGTTAAATTAACCTCGGTTCTTCATTGCGGCGAAAGACAGAGAAAAACGAGGGGCTATTCGCACTTCATTACTTAAAAGTTTAAGCTCGAAAAGATGTATCTCATGGCTTACTCTTTAATTAATGATGCTGCCATAATTTATATGAATTTCAAATTCAAATAAGCGTCGGTAGCTTAGTGGTTAAGGAGTCAGCCAAGAGGGTCCTAGGTTCGCATCCTGACAATTACACTACCGAGGTGAACCCACTCCTAACACAAGCCATTGAGCTTAGCTGGAGGATTAGAAGGAATATTAGTAATTAGGGTTGCTAATATTATTTTTTTATAAAAAAAAACTTCCAATACTTGCTTCGTACCTACGTACGGCTGATGATGTCGGTTATCGCGTTATTTGGCTATACATACATACATAACATGAAGTTTTTCACACCTATATACCCGAAGAGGTAGGCAGAGGCTAGCACCCACATTTTGCCAGTTTATGTTTAATAATAATAATAATAATAATAAATCCATTTATTGCACGAAACATGGTTAGTTATAAAGGTGTTAAATTATTATCATGGTGTACAGCATGTCTCACAGAAATTTCCGCATGCAACATTGTCTATAAAATTTATAAATTTAATTTAAAACTAGCGGCTGTGACAATTATTGTGGCCAAGAAATTGATTTAAATATAAAAATTAAGGCAAACATGTCAAAAGCTAAAATGAGTCAAAATCAAAATGTCGAATTTATATTGAGACATAGATATTAAATAAACATGAAAATTTAAGCAAACATGTCAAAGTTAATATAAGTCAAAATCGAGATGTCAAAATTACAAAATATGTCATAAATGTTAGGAGCAGTCAACAAGATTAAATTATCGTAGCAAGCAATAGTACAATCATAATAAGCTAAATATTTCAAAGTCAAATAAATTATCAATTACAACATGTGAAACAATGCTTCCCAATCAATGCGCACCGAAACGGCAAGAACTGCCCTTCAAGAAATCTGCGGTGTCGTAAAAGCTTTGCTCAAGTAACCACTCCCGTAATGCGCGTAGAAATTTTGAGCGGGATAGTTCCGCCATTCCCTTGGGTAAGGAGTTGAAAATTAGTGGTGCCATGTAGACACAGTTATTCCTGAACAGTTCCAACTTGGGTACAGGCATTTTTTTTGGGAGGTGCGTTACCTGTCGCTTTCCCATGTTTTCGTTATTCTCGAATAGATGGTCATGGAGTTTTACAAATTTAGCGACTTCGTAAATGTATATGCTTGTAACCGTTAACAGATTTTCAGATTTGAATACTGGTCTACAGGATTCCGACCATTTTAGGTTAAACAATGCGCGAATACATTTTTTCTGAGCTATAAAAACTCTTGTGAGTTCAGATGAGTTACCCCAGATGACTATCCCGTATCGTATTATGGAGCAGACGTAAGAGTGGTAAACCATAATGGCAGTTTGCCTGCTTGTTACATCTCTGACCTTTCGTAGAGCGAAAACAAATTTATTTATTTTTGTGCATACATTGTCAATATGTTCCTTCCAAGCAAAATGTGCGTCTAATGTTATACCTAAGAATGTTGTACTTGGTACCTGCTGGACTTTTGTGTCGTTATGACTGATGTTCAAGTTTATTTTTTTACTTTTGTAAGTTTTAAATTGGATCAGTTTCGTTTTGTCAAGATTTATCTGCAATTTATTTACATTCAGCCATTTGATTATATCATCTAAGGTTTTGTTTATTTCATCCTCATAACTATTTATATTCCTACAGTCCAAAATAATTGTTGTGTCGTCCGCAAACAAGACACACTCTTTGGAAATGGCACATGGAAGGTCATTTATGTATAAGAGGAATAATAAAGGTCCTAAAATACTTCCCTGAGGAACACCAAAATCGTTAACTTTAGGTTCCGAATCAAAGATGTCAACATTGTTACTATTACTGTCATATTTAGTTATTCTAGTAAACTGTTTTCTGTTATCTAAGTATGATACGAACCATGATAGTGCATTTCCCCTTATTCCATATTTATTTAATTTTAAGATAAGTATTGAGTGTCTGACAAAATCAAACGCTTTGCTAAGGTCTAACAATAAAGCGGATGTGGGAATCTTTGAGTTTAAGTTGGTAAGAAGAGACTTCACCAGGGTAAAAGTCGCCAACTGCGTTGATTTACATTTCCTAAATCCGTACTGTTCATGTGCCAAAATATCATATTTATCTATGAAACATAGTACTCTTTTATACATGGCTCTCTCAAAGATTTTTGACAGTACAGGTGTAAGAGAAATTGGTCTATAGTTGTTCCGTTCTGATTTGGATCCTTTTTTGTATAACGGTTTAACTATAGATAGCTTCAGCCTCTCAGGAAAACAACCCTGCTCAAAAGATAGGTTTATTATGTAAGCCAGAGGTTCTGCTATGAATTGTGCAATACCCTTTAGGAGGCTAGTGCTGATGTTGTCGTACCCTGAAGACTTTGAGTTCTTTAATGATTTTATTATGTTAAAGACTTCATTAGGAGTTGTGGGTTCCAAAAATACACTAGAACTATTTGTCTTCACAAGGCAATCGGCCCGGACTGATCCATCGTTAATGCTGGTACCCCTCACAGTATCTATGAAGAAACTATTAAATGCATTGGCAATTTCGGGTCCAGATGTAATCATGTTACCATTGTCCATAACACCATCAAAGTGCCTTCCAGGTCCAACACTACCCACACAGCGCCTAACAATATCCCAGGTGGCTTTACCTTTATTGTTAGAATTTGATATATGTGTGTTATTACACAAAGATTGCATGTTATTGACACATTTCCTCAGTACTCCAGAGTATATTTCGTATTTGGTTTTGTTTGCAGGATTTTTTGTCAAATAATATTTGTATCGAAGCAAGCGTTTGGTTCTAGAACTAGTTTTTAGGCCCTTTGTAATCCACTTTGGGTTCCCTGCTACATGACTGATTTTTATTTTTTTAACGGGAAAGCAAAGTTTATAAAACAGGGTCAGGCTATCATGAAACATGTCAAAAGCATCCTCCGTACTTGATATATTATAAATTTCAGAAAAAGTAAGACTTCCAATGCACTCAATGAACCTATCAACATTACTTTTACTGAGATCGTTAATTGTTATGTAATGATACCTAGCTACAGTCTCTTTCTGGTAATGTTCAAATTCAATAGCCTGAGCTGTGTTGTGATCTGACAGATAATAATTATATATCTTTCCTTTTGCTGTAGGAATGTTACTAATGATGTTATCAATGCATCTATTCAGCCTAGTTGGTTCCCTTATATGACACTCCATGCCATAATTTGAAACTAGCTCCAAGAATTGAGTACCTATTGTGTTTGTCTGTAATATGTCAATGTTAAAATCCCCACCAATTACTATTTTATGTTTTTTATGAACAAGCTTGTTTAAAATATAATTAAATTTGTCAAAAAAAAATTGTATGTCAGAGTCAGGAGTTCTGTAAAAACATAATATTATTAATTTTAGTTGGTCAATTTCTACTCCACAGATTTCAAAGTGATTTTCAATACTAAGATCATTTACTTCTCTCAATTCTACACCCTGAAAATCGTTTCTTAACAGAATGCAAGTGCCACCTCTACGCTTAGTCTGCCGGCAGTAACTAGCGCACATATGCATATTATGTATATTAAGCAATTGCTCCTCACCTCTCAATATAAAGTGCTCACTTAAACATACAGCGACGACACCAGCATTTGCCTCATACAACTCATTTAACACCAATTCAAGTTTTTCCATTTTGGACAAGACTCCAGCAATGTTTTGGTGCAATATGTGATATCTACCTATGTTATAGCTCTGATTGTGTGCCTTATTATTTTTGGAAACGAAAAAACTGGTCTTTAACCTTATGTACTGGAGATTCCAGAGGCACGACATCACATGATTTAGATACCACTGGAAAGTAGTAAGGTATTGTGCCCTTATGGGGCTTCAACTGCAATGAGCTTGCTGTAGTCATGTCATTTGTGGGAATATACTGCTTATCACATGATTTTGATACTACTGGAAAGTAGTAAGTTCCAATGTTTATGACTATACACTGACATAAATATAATATAATATTATCTAAATCCAAATAAGCCTCAAATTAGGCTCCAGAGTGAATTTTGAACATGCACAAGCTCTTATACATTTTATTTTCATACTCTCATTTTCTAATCGCTCTAGAATTCTAGACGATCATTAGTGTCAATGCTAAACTAAAACACGAAGACCTTATTCTAATAAACAAGTGCCGTAATTCAAAAGTCATAAATCTCAAGACCGATCCACTGTAGACACGGGTTGATTAGAATCACCGTAATTAGGTAGGTAGGTCCTACGTGGAAGTTTAGACGCCGCCGGCTATCAAGTTGAAGGCAAAGTGACGATAACTTATGCAATAAATAGGACAATTTGTTATAGTGTCAACATCAAGCAACTGTCGACAGTAATGATCTTGTATCAGTGTACATTCATAATATACATATCTACATATTATTAGGCTCACGCCCGTAATACCTGAAGGGTTTTGCAGACACTCGTCAAAAACTTGATTGGTTAAAACGTTCACTCGTCAAATACGTGATTCGTCAAAACCTTAACTCGTCAAATTGAACACCCCCATTTTGTCATCTATGATTTTCGGTTCCACGTAATAGGGAGCGAGCCTATAGCTGCCAATCGGGCACTTTGTAAAAAAAATGGGTATGCCAAAATAAATTCCTAACCAAAAATGTTGCAACCTAATAAATCTAAAAAAAAATTTACCCGATTCCTTGCTCTGCGGTGTAAATCGCATGGAAATTAATTACGTGCTTACCCGCACGAGCACTACCAATTAACGTCTTGGAGAGTATCAGACGACTACTGTGAATCTACTGTAAGATATCTAATCTCTTATGGCGAATATAAACTCTCAAAGATTTCTAATATGGCGCTGTTGGCCAATCCAGCCATCTGATGCCAATATCGTTCGTGATTGGCTTAATGACCCGCCGTAGCATTGGTCGGAGATTTGATAGAGCTTCCCGAACATACTCGAGTTCTTAAGAACACATTCGTCTGAGGGAAACTCGACATCGAATTTATATGTTAAGTACAGAATGTCAACAACAGCTGTCGTCAGCAATGATCTTGAATCAGCCAGTAATAAGCTTATCCAACATCTACTAAGTAGTGACTCGTAGATGGCCATATAAGTTTAAAATTAATTAGAATAGGTACGACAGTAATCTAATTCGTAACTTTATGAATAAATTTACAACAGCCAATTCGTATACCTACGTCCACCTTGAAAGTTAAATCAATTTGAAATTTTCGGCTCTCCTTGGGTTACCTACTGTTATTAGAATTGAACAATTTATTTTGTAAATTTTTGCCTTTGCGCTTCATTTATATTATATTTTATAGCTTTGTGTTAAATATAGATAAACATGCAGTTACTTATGCAAGTGTAAGAAAAAAGTAACAATTTAATACAAATACAAATAGGTAGCTATTCTGAATTACTGCATTGCATGTGCATGCAGGTTTTAATATAATAATAAAATCAAATTCAAATTTCAAAATAGTTGATAGTGCATCTCTATCATTAATTTTGAAATTAGAATACTGTACGAAAGAAAAATAAAAGTAACTTGTGTTTAAATAAAAAAGAGTTCTAATACGTTTAATGTTGGTAGATGTTTAGTTAAATTAACTTTCACATGGAGACGTTCGCGCTAATTTATTTACTCGAAGGTTGCATAAATGATAACATGTCATTTTGAGTTGCGATCGTGTACAGTCACCCTCAGAAGTAGCTAAATACATTAAAAGATACCGATCACCATAGCCGCAAGTGAAATCTTTTAATATACAGTATGAAATATTATTAAAATTGTAGTCTTTTGAAGACAAGTTATAGACCAAATAGGTTCATATTTATACATCTAATAATAATAACTATTTACTGATATTTCAAAATCAATTAAAAATATAATGTTACAATCAAATGACTTAAACCTATGTGATGTACCTACTCTATTATAATTTTTTCCTTCGGAGATGTCTTTACAAACTTCAAAATCTATGTTGACAACAGCCAAAAAACATCTCAAATCCATTACAATGGACATTATAGTCATCATTAAAATGTCATGTTAAAACGTGAACTAATGGTAGACGTACTTCAAAAAACTCAGTAAATATTTAACTGATGTGACAGTTATGATAAACTTTTTCTTGGCTTACCGTCCCGGGACGTCATTAAAAAGTCATACAAGCAACTTGGTACTTATCGATCCTTGCGAGGCGCCGCAATATCTAACACATTATTAATTATTGTTCCCCACCTACCTGCCATGCTGCGCTGCATTTGAAATAGTCAAGTAAAAGCACCAAGCTGATACCATCGCAGTCGTTAGGTACTGAAAATTGAAAAATGTCATTTTAGATAAAGTGTAAAAATTGCTTACAGTTTATACATGTATATACCTACATTGCTCTTCGTGCTTTTGCGGTCTACTTGTGCTATAAAGATTGATTTATTATTTACAACGATTTTAATAACAAATAGTACCTACAGTTTGCAGTGTTTAAACGTGTCTTGACGTAAACGTTATTATTGTGGTGCATCAGTGTGTTTTATTAACTGGTCAAAGGATATTTGAATATTCTTGATATCAAGTTTTTAAGTATATTGTTAAGTAGAAAATAGTGTATAAGAACAATGGACAGTGATTGGTGGCAGCTGACGCCTCGTCGCGATCTATTCGCAATGCCAGAAAGCCTAGCCGCAGCTGATTCGCGGGTACGTGACTACGAATAACTCTATACACATTACATACATATTAAGATGTAGGTATAAGGTGCCTTATACGAGTGTTTTTTACATTAGGAAACTGTGAGATGACGCAACCCCGCTCAGTGCAAAAAATTGTATGCATGAATATGGCTGTTTGCACTGGTCTGGTCGTGCCTCGGAGAGCACGTTAAGCCGTCGGTCCCGGTTGCCATACAAACATCTATGGCAGTCGTTACGGGTAGTTGGACCCTTCAAAAGTCCAACCAGTCTAACTTGGAACTTCGATATCGCCATTGGTCATTAGACCATTGGTTGTGGAGGTCAGATGGCAGTCGCTTCACGGAAAATATCGAAGTTCAGCCGCATCACAGTTAGACTGGAAAGCCGACCCCAACTGAGTTGGGAAAAGGTTCAGGGAATGATGATGACCTATTTAATATGGTTTTCGTTAATGATTGGTCGTAGGTATTGAATATGAAAAGAGATCATAGTAATATTGAAGAAGGCGAACCAACTCCAAAGTAGTAGAAGGCTTAGGAGCAGAGGTCGGCCCAAGAAAAGATGAATGGATCGTGTGAAAGACGATAAGGCAAAGAGTGATTGAGGAAATGACATCTGATAGGAATGTGTGGAGCAGAATGACATGTTGCGCCGACGCTAATTATTTGGGACAAGGGCAGGGAGATGATGATGATATTAGGTATAAGTACTAAAACGCGTTTGGTTTCTGACTTTACAGAAAATTGTAATCGTTTTGAAGATAATCTAAGTTGTCCGAGTGCATTATAAAAATATTATCCTAACGACCATTTCAGACATAAAGTAAAATCAAAGCTTGTCGCGTGTTTCTCGAGATAGCTATAATAATACTGCAAGTTGAATGAATTCTATCTCCTCGGGAAAGAAGTCTTTTTACTTACATTGAGGGGTGCGGTTTGGCATTTCTTTCTATGACAATTATTACTATTTTACTTTTACTATAGTCAGAATTCTTAATCCGTGTGGATGGGTATAATATATATTTACTTATAAATAACGACCTCTCCTGTGCCAAACGTCGGTAGCTTAGTGGTTAAGGAGTCAGCCTTACGATCAGGAAGTCTCGGGTTCGAATCCTGGCCATTACACTACCGGCGTGAACCCACTCCTGACACAAGTCATTAAGGAGCTTAACTAGAGGGGTGAGAGGGAATATTAGTAATTTCGGTTGCTAATATTATTTTTAAATAGAAAAAAGGGTACCTATTGTTGAGTCACAAGTAGGTATCTATGTATTTTATTTTCACCAAAATTCAAGATTTCCGTATTGTAAAAAAAGAATATATTCTCGTTTGATCTAACACTGTTTGTCTATGTAATTTTCTTCGTTCATATCCTCAACATATTCAATTTTCACTTCGTTCGAGCCCTCTATAACGAATTTCAGTCAAAAGTTCTGTTGCCAGGAACTTAGTCCGGAGACGAGACGGCGACGCGACGTAAGACGAAATTAATCCTGTCAAGGATGTTTATATTAAGCGGAGTACTGCTACAGACAGTTCGTTTGATTTGCAAGAATTTATTCAATGTACCTTTTAATATAATTATTTCGTGCGCGATATCCCCACGGATACCAATCTCACCGGAGCTAGAGAGGTTATGTCGGACTCGAACCGACTAAAACGCACGCCGTCTTTGGGTCCTTTGTTGCTGAAGGTGAGATAGTAGCGAACATATCACTCACAGATACACTACACAGATAATAGTGAATATAATTGACCTAGATGCGAAAGAAATCACTTGGCTTTTCTGGAATTTCAATTTGTTATCTATTCTAAAGATTATCACAAAGAATGAATTTCGCCAATGATATTCATAATAATCAATAAACGTTTCTATTGGATTTTGACAAAACAAAAATAACTTGAGAACGGAAAATATAACTTTAAAAAAATTATTGATATTGTTTTTCTTTAAAGTCTAACTAGGGGGAACTAGGGAATATATGCTTAGAGTTAGACCAGAAACCTTAATCAAATACATATATCTAGTCCCAGCAATGTTAACCAATACAAATATTGTATTTGTATTTTGTAGGGACCAATACAAATACAAATATTGTATTTGTATTGGTCCCTACAAAATGTTGTTACTTTAACGCCAGTCAGATTTTTTGAAAGGCGGTATTTATTGGTAGGGTCGTGGAGAGCCCTAGAAGGGATTTTTAATCCATCAATTTTAGTAGGTTTACGCGACACTCGAGTAACTTCAAGTTTAGTATACTCACCTCTCTACTATTATTGACTTACGTCACTTTTGCGACTTATTTCGCCTACCGGATATAGTTTTTATGTGGTTTTTTATCATATTATTCATAAATTTTAATGACGAGTGCCTATTAATATATAATAAATGAATATTCTAGTTGGGTACGTTTTACCTTATTCTAAACTTGTATGAAACACTAGATATTATTTGTAAAATTATTTAGATAAATCGATTTTTATAATTTTGAGTTTGAGGTTTGATGAGTACCTACTCATATTTTCTTACGGCTGTTCTACATGGGCTCCAACATGTTCGCCACTCTATTGGCGCACGTGTACAGCGCTCATTAGACGTAGACAAAACAGTAATAAATCATTGCCTTCACCTAATGTGCTCATTACGGATCACTTTATGGGAAACTTTTAAAATAATGGTAGGCAACCCACTGAACTTCGCACGTGAACGTTACCGCTGCTGATATAGAAAACAAGCTAAAACAAGTCCTAATAAAATTGCAGTAAAGTATAAAATTGATTGATAGTGAAGTATGACTCAAGGTCAGCTGGCAGGCGGTCACCTTCGTTGCGTCACGATCACGAAACAGCTGATTGTCTACACACCGGCAAACGTTTCCGGGCCCCATATGACGGGAACATAAATACGGTACTTTGACCTTGGAACTTTTTTATTACGTTTAGATTCTTTTAACCTTTTTCAAAGTCAGGTGCACTAGTGAACAATAAATATATTAACTAGCTTCGTAGAATTAGCGAAGATATTCTAACAATCCGATACAGGATATTTAAAGTAAGTAGGTAGGTATTGAATGTTTGCTATGACAAAAGATAGAATCACTGATACACAGTTATTTCTAACCAAACGACATGTGTACGCAATTCCGTGCTGTTTACTTTAAGAATGATTTCCATACAAATGTTAATTCCTTATTTTACTCTCTTAATAGTGCAATTTCCAAAAAATCCTAATTAATGGATGATACCATAAACTATGCGTCACCTGCCAAAATTTTGAGTTTATAGAGCCTGCGGTTTAGGGTCTGCATTGATGAACAGTAACCCTGTCGGGACAAGTAATTTTATATGTACCTATAGTATACAGGGTGTAATCATTAAGTGTCTCCAGGTGATTATTCCGTAACTATTACAGAATATATCAAAATACTTACTTTATTACTATATTGTCTCTCCTTGACCATGGCTATTAAAAAGCAACCAAATCGTAAAAAATAAATAATAAATTATCACGAAGTAGGTAAATCGCGTCGCAAAAGTTTCGGTTAAAAATAGTAATTTTAAGTATTTCAAGACGAATATCGTAGATATTTTTAGCATTCTCTGACGAACTGCAGCTAACCTGACGTTCGAACTTCAAAAGTAAATTATTGCCGAGACAAGAATTCCGCTACATACGTATATAGAGCTATGAAATTCAATGAAATATCTCACTGAAGACTTTTCATCTTCAAACTCTTGTCTCTTTGTCAAAACTAACAAACGAACATTATCAATAAACATTAATTTGTTGACATATGCATGTTTTTACTAATACACTAAAAAAGATGGGCGTGAATGCATCTTCAATATGCCGCACTACGCGAGTTTTCAATATAAAGAGATGCATACTTAAAACAACGCAAGACAAGACTACTCATTCCCGCACTACGCTGCGCAATGCGGAGCAGATTTGAATTAGCAATAAGTTATCGAAATGTACCTAATAGAAAGTAATGTATGTACAAACGCAACAGTGTATTACCTTGAGAAGGAAACAGTTAACTACACTACACTCTAAACAACTGATGCAATAGTTTTGTACCAGGTCATCGAACTGGTCTCGGGCCTGACACAAGCGCTGGTTACATGTCTTAATGGTACACTTACCCTCAAAAGTGTATATATAACAATTATATACACTACAACAATTAATATTTATGTTTATCCGTATTCTAGAACATTGTTCTATACTTGGATGTGATTAGTAATAGTCGAGAGTATTTTTTAGTTATATACAGTTTTGTAATGGTAGTTAACGCGACCGGGTTCGATCTCCACTCAGCGCAAATATTTGCACGCATGAAAATAGCTACTTGTATTAGTCTGGTCGTGCTTCGGAGAGCACGTTAAGCCTTCAGTGCCGCTTGTCATACGAACATCATCATTTGTGGAGCCCTAAAAACTCCAACAACTGGCCTTTCTGCTTCACGGAAAATATCGAAGTTCAGTCAAACTCGCAATTAATCCGGTAAAAGCGGTACCCTGACTCCGAGCTTAAAGCTTCGGATGATACTGGAATTAGTAGCTTGTATGAAATATTCCTGCAAACGAATATATTTCACTTTCATATTTATGGCATTTCATAATTCGTGCTGATATATGATACACTTTGCATAAGCCCGCGTAACGCTACCTTCACACGGGGACGTACTTACCGGGTCTAATATTATATACAATATATTCACTGTTAAACTTTCGTGTAACTTAATCGGGAATCCTGGGTAATTCTATCGGGAAGAAAACTTTAAAGTATCTTCGACATGGATACCAGTGATTCAAAAACCCATGACTTAGTTTTGTTTCGCGGTATTGGAAATCAATAACGGTGTAGTTTATCGTAACATATGCTGTTTGGGGGTAGAAGAAGAAACTTCTCTCTCCCTGTAGCCCTCAGATTCGTGACCACGGCTAGGGCAACCTGACCGAACCCTCAAGCAAATCAATATGATAGCGTTACTACCCGAGTTTCGCTAAGCATTTACCGGGCTTAGTTTTACCACAATATAATTTTTATGTATGAGTTTCCACTTGCATTCGGTTCTAACTTCTAGAATCTAGTAGTTATAACCGATATTATTGATCAGCATCATCCTCATAGTTATTTCCCAGACAGGTTCAAAGTGCTAACAACCCTAAGAGCAAAACAAGAAGCATCATTCGTTGCTTAACAGGTTGGCTTGAGCCTTGAGCTTTGAGCCATATTAACCAATATTTTATTGTAACTCACTCCTACTTAGCATACTCCGGAAGGGATTCAATGTGTCTCTTTCTTTTTTTTACTACTTCGGTGGCAGACAAACACGCGGGCCACCTGATGGAAAGTGGTTACCGTGACCTATGGACGTTTGCTACACCAGAGGCGTTACATTCGTGGTCCCGACTATATAGAGAAGAGGAGGGAAAGGGCAGGGGGAGGGGGATGGTAAGATAGTCTCTGTGCTGTCAGCGTGTGAACGTAGCCTAAATCCGTATTGTGTGTTGAGAGCGCTATCACAACATCGATTTTTCTCTCGTCTTATAATGGGCGGTTGTTCCTTATCTGCCCCCATTCACTGTAACAGTTGTCTATATAATATATCATCATGGTATTATAATAACAAGAGACAGAGCTAAAGTCGAGATATTGAATTACTTGCTACACTGAAATTCTATTTTACTAAACAATTTTTTTATGTTCTTCTAAATGAAAGGTATTTTACAACCTATAAAAAGAGGTGAGAATAATTATCTTAGAAAGGTTGAATGTATGATGTATGAAAGGGCTTTAGTAACGGACGTAAACTGGGCAAGATGGATAGATGGAATGCCTGAAAGAGGTAGGCAAGGGAACAATAAGGGAGTGACTAAAGGGAGACGTCTAACAGGAATGTATCTGACTGACAGTATGTTGCGTCGACCCTAGAGGTCAACAGTAGCCTTCAGCCAGGACCATCACATTGAATGCCCGTTATGTTGAATTCTCTGAAAGTTGAATTCCCATTATGTTAAATTCTCTAAAAATTGGATTCACATTAGATGTTTTTATTTATTGAGTCCGCGTACAGAAGTTTAGAAAAAGCATAACCCCTTATTGCATGAATAATGAAAGAAACTAGCAAAAAAAAATTTTTTTGTCCAAAATACTTTATTTACCGTATTTTTAGTGCCAATATGTTGTATACCATGAGTTCTGCCAGGGGCTTTCGGCTTCGGGAGTGTCCCCCTTACACACTGTATAATATAAATCTAGAGTGAATCCAATGTAAGGCCAATTTAACATATTGGGATTTATTATATTCAGATTCAACATAAAGGAAATTCAACGTAATAGTTCTGAAGGAACAGCAGGTAGATGTAAAACCTTAGATAAATCGTCAGAATAATTAAGTTAAATAAGTATGTACTAATAAACTAATCAATATGTTATTTTGTTCGCAGGGCATGGCCTTCACAATTGAGGAGCGTCAAACGCTCGGTATCCATGGTCTGCTGCCGGCCAGAGTGAAGAGTCAGGAGGAGCAGGTTCAGATGTGCAAACTCTCCATTGATAGATACGAAGATCCTCTTAACAAGTACATCTATCTCATGGGGCTACTCGTAAGTATAATAATCACTGTCCTGGAATTAACTTGGGTTGTATCCAAAGCTTGCAATTCAAAGCCCGAGGGCCAACTTCTCCTTTCCCTTTTCCCCAGGAGTAGCTTATCTTTGTTTTAACGGCCTTCCTCCTGAAGTCTGCTGTTTGTCTCTCACCTCCTCACCTCCTCAGGAGGAAGGACTACGAGTGAAGGCTTTATAAAACCGAAGCCAGTCAATCAAAAGCCTACTTTACAATAAAATTACCAAAAATCTCTGAGGAATTTTGAGATGCGTGTGTAGATAGTTTGTAAATTTCAGAAAACTTGCTTACGAACTCTCAGTATTCCACGTGGCAACAATCAATTCATTATTTACTACAGGATTTTTTTTATATTAACACTGATATCAGTTTGCATTTAACATGATCGTAATCGTAAGGCCTGGTAGGTACAGCAGTTTCCATAATAATGATAACACGGTGCTGCAGATGTTTGAATGATTAAATAGCTATTAATAAAACGAAGATAGCATATTATTATCGTTGCCGGTTTACATTTGTATTCATATTGATAGTGCGAGAGTAGTTGTAGATACCTACTTATACCTACTAACAACCATCCTCTTAGATTTTAGAGCTATAGGAATATACCTACATAACATCTAATTTTATATTTCCCGGGGTCTTATGTTCAATAAAACTTGGGCAAATCCACCCGAATAGTCGACATCCAAATAATTCTGAGTACAAAAAAGTATAATAGTATTTATCATAGATTTATTTGCCACGGTACGGGGTTTTACATATGCCGATGCAGACACGGTTGCATCTACTGTGACAAACATATCTACATTATCACAGATGTTCTTCTTTCCACAGTGCGTGGTTAGCGAAATCACGCATGCGTCCTTATAAGCTCGCACCGTGGAAACTGCGCTTTGCTCTTAAACGAGTGCCGAACAAATCAGATAACAAACATAAATGATTTAACGACCTCCGTGGCGTGGCGGTAGTGAACGCGACTGCTACGCAGGAGGCGTGGGTTCGATTCCCGCTCAATGCAAATATTTGTGTACATGAATATGAATATTTGCATTGGTCTGGGTGTTTCTATGTATAATATGTATGTATTTACAAAAAAAAAAAGTATCTAAGTATGTTTATCCGCATTCTAGAACCCATAATACAAGCTAGTTAAACTATGCTTACCATGGGTGTAGGTGACGTTGTGTAGATTGTCCTAGATTGTAAAAAAAAATTAACATCATCTATCTTTCACTAATATAAAAATCTTGTTATAGGACCGCAATGAACACCTGTTCTATCGCCTCGTCGCAGAGAACGTGGCTGAGATGATGCCCATCGTGTACACCCCGACTGTAGGTCTGGCCTGTCAGAAATACGGGCTGGTGTACCGCCGTCCGAGGGGGCTCTTCATCACCATACATGACAAGGGACACATATATGATGTGCTTAGGAACTGGTTAGTTTGATTTTCTTAAATATAAGTGTTCTGCAAGTTGATGGGCTGTGATGGGCTGTAATGGCATCGAGGTTCAGTTCATGCTTTCATCACTTCTTAGGGAACGACGTTATAGATACTATCGGAGACGATGAACGAATTTGCAATCATTATTATTAAACAACCTACAACTTTATCGCAGGTTTATAAGTGCCCTGTTAATGGCAATAGGCTCGCCACCTATTACATTGGGACCTAAACATATATTGGCGAAATGTGAGGGCTAGCACCCCTGCCTTACCCCTTCGGGGATATAGGCGTGAGTTTATGTTTATGTTTACTACTTACTAACTAAAAAATTACGGTCCCCGCGAGATAGATAAAAAAAAAAAAGAAAAAACCCAACATATTTTTCTAGTTATGATCGCATGTGATTGGGTACGATATTCCTTTATTTACATCGCTTGGTTCTCGTGGAATCAAGGTTTTTAACATTACCATGTCAAAAATAAATAAAAGACGGAATGAATATTTTAATGTATTTTAATCACTACGCAGTCAATATTGAAACATAAGTATGTTATGTATACGTCAAAAAAGCTGCTAGGCTAAGCTGACACCGAAGTAACTGCTGCTAGTTAGGTATATTATGATATAGGACAGGCAATTCCGCTAGTCTACCTAAGGCTGCCCTTTATGCTAACGTTGCATTGGTCGTCTCCAGGCCTGAAACAGACGTCCGTGCCATCGTAGTGACCGACGGGGAGCGTATCCTTGGGCTAGGAGACCTGGGAGCGTGCGGCATGGGCATTCCCGTTGGCAAGCTGTCGTTGTACACAGCGCTAGCTGGCATCAAACCCCATCAATGCCTGCCCATCACTTTGGGTAAGCCTTTGTTTAAATTTGAAATTCCATTGACGTCATACCCACACAATTGCAGTAGATCTGCATCTTGTTATGTAAACATGGTGATATGAGTATTATACACAACTACTAATATATCCCAATATCAATATAATTGGGCGGCAAATAGCCAAGTCTCATATTTTACCTTCGTTTTGGAGGAATTTCATACTTTTTTTTAATTCATTTATTTATGGCACGTCAATTTAACTTTACCTCGCTTGATGTTATGCTGAAGGTAAAGTCTCATGAAAGAGGTTCACCATTGCAAACACGGTCAGTGCTATAATGGTGGCGCTCAGCTTCGCACGGCCTCATCAGATGCTTTTTCACGCCCCGCTTAAAAGACGCGGGACTGTAGGAAGAAGGAAACAAGTGCGCCGGTAAAGAATTCCAGGACTTAATGGTGCGGCAGAGAAAAGAGTCACCTAACCGCTTGGTTTTTGATTGAATATTCTGCACCGTATGTGTGTTGTCCTATGTAGGAAAGGGGAGGGTGGGATTAATTGGAAGAGCTCATCAGAACATTCACCATGGTAGAGACGGTACGGTACTAAGTGGGGACAGAGAGAGAGAGATAGTTAAGAAATAGGTACTACTTCCAGAGAAACTGTGAGTTCCTTGACTATACAGTAATTATATTTATGTAAAACAGACGTTGGTACGAACACACAATCGATGTTGGATGACCCTCTGTACATCGGACTCCGTCAACGTCGCGTGACGGGCTCGGACTACGACGAGTTCCTAGACGAGTTCATGGACGCTGTGGTCCGGCGCTTCGGGCAGAACTGCCTGATCCAGTTCGAGGACTTCGGCAACGCCAACGCCTTCAGACTACTCGAGAAGTACCGCGGCAGGTGAGTACCTACACCTTCTAAATCATCGGTATATTGAAAACATGCTGAGAATGCAATTGGATTTCAACAGCAGCGTTATTACAGTGATCAAAAGCAAATGTGACGTATTCTTTTTACATTTCATGAGTTAAACGTAGTCAATTTACTATTTTCATAATATCTTTTTTATGGTCGATTGGCTTGCGTTTGCCCACTCACGTCTCACCTGTTGGTAAGTGATGATGTGATTGACGGTGGAGTACGCTTATTTAGAAGTAACCTATTCACTCTAGTCTTGAAGACTTTCAATTTATAGCTATCCAGAAACACAGATTCGGTCAGGGCGTTCCATTCTTTCAGATTTGAATGCTACATATGCATGCATATGCTACAGGGTTATCGTAACTCTGTTGTAAGTGGTATATTGTTACTTTTTATCTAGGTAACTCATAGAAATCTATTTCTGAGATATTTCTGCCTATATGTTATTTCAAACCGCGGCAGCCTAGTGGTATGGGTAATGGATTGCTGAGACCAGGTCTCGGGTTCGATCCCAGGTTTTACCATGGCACACACCAATGACTTTTCGATGTTTTTCGAAGTTATGTGTGTATTTATCGCTGGTTTATAAGTGCCCGGTTAATGGCAATAGACTCGCCACCTATTACATTGGGACCTAAACATAAACTGGCGAAATGTGGGTGCGCTAGCACCTATGCCTACCCCTTCGGGGAAATGGGTGTGAGTTTATGTTATGTTATGTTATTTCAAATTGTAATCTATCTCTATACCATTTTCAGACAGATTAGGTCAGTCCTTAGAGCATGAAATAACAAACGTCAATCCAAACATCTTCCCAAACTTCAGTAGGAAGTAGATATTAATTGATAAGTCATATGCATAAAATACCTATTTGTTTTTCAAGGTACTGCACCTTCAACGATGACATCCAGGGCACCGCCGCCGTCGCTGTCGCCGGTCTGTTCGCCAGTCTGAGGATTACTAACAAGAAGCTATCAGACAACACCATTGTGTTCCAGGGAGCTGGCGAGGTGATGATCAATTATTTCCTAACCTACTACTGTTACTTAAAGATTACTTTGTGTTGCCTTATGATATTACATGAATAATTAGTAATGCAAATTGGATTAGCATTAGAATATATTTTTTTCACATAAGTACCTAATATTTTAAGAGCAGGTACTGTAAACTGTCGGTTTCCATGAAAGGTTTATGGCAGGAAGTATGTAAGGATAGAATAGAATGAAGGAAACAGATGACGAAATACTACCTTCCTGCTTTCGTCTCTACCTTTCTTAGAGGGAATTAGGCGTTAGCATTATGTATGTATTATTGGTACCTACTCTACAAAATCGTACTTGGGATCAAATAGATATCCTGATGAAGTCTAACACGCCCGTGACGGATTGCATACCAATTGCTTGGCCACTTTGTAGGTACCTACAGTAACTTCAAAAGTTCATGGAAACCGTAGAAAGCAGGCCTTACTGTAATGATAATATCAGCTCTTAATAACCATAGGTATTTATATTACAGGCGGCTCTAGGTATTGCGGAACTGTGCGTGATGGCCATGAAGGCTGAAGGCACGTCGGACGCAAACGCACGCGCCCGCATCTGGATGGTGGACTCTAAGGGCCTCATCGTGAAGAACAGGCCCGAGGGAGGCCTCAATGAACACAAGGAGAAGTTCGCCCAAACACATGCTCCTGTGAAGACCTTGGCCGAGGTAGTTCACATTGCGAAACCTTCGGTACTTATTGGTAAGTTAATAAAATAAAGTTATACGATTAAAATCAGTAACCAAATGTGGTTACAGATAAAAAATATGATCAAACTCGGTCCGCCTCAAATCCGTGGATATGTAGCCTCTTAATTATGGTCGTAATAAAGCGGTCTGGTCCTCTCTAGTAGGTACCATCTTGCTTTCACAATTGCTACTTATAATTAATTAATTTTAATATGGCCCTAAAATAGAGTACTAGGTAAGTAGGTAGGCATAGGCACCCAAGATTGTGTAGTCCATTTGGTTAGGTTTTAAAAATAACGTAAACAATCTTAGCGTGTCTTTTGTTTAAAAACTCAATATATTAAAACTTTTCTGCTTAGTAAAGTATTTTGAAGACTAAAAACCTGTGTCGAACCACTAGTTAGTCAGTTTGTTAGTCTAGTTTATTTGTCTAACATGTGTTTTTATAAAAAGTTGTCACAAGATTGTTTACTTTTTTTAAGTCCCTAATTAAAGAAGTATAGGTGGGCACGCATTTTTCTCTTAACCTGTTACTCCAAATTTTTAAAACATAGGTTACCCTCAATCTAGAAAAATTAAATAGTAAGTTCAGATGGTAATACCTATACTTTCCGCCAAATTATTTTGAACCAAAAATGTGATCTATATGCGCAGTAGGTGGTTTTGTGTGTACTTTGAGAATAGCACAGGATACCTACTGCGGATGGAAAAGCTGAAATCTACCAATCGTAGATTCATCATTACCATACCTAATTGCAGCCATAGGCCTCCCCCATTGACCTCCACTCCGACCGGTTGGAAGCGGTGGAATATTTATATCAAAACAATTCGCGCACCCCAGGGGTCATTTCTCTGGGGACTAGGGTCCATGTGACAGGGGGTGTAACACCCGTTCTGCGCAGGTGCGGCGGCCATCGGCGGCGCGTTCACGCCGGCCATCCTCACCGAGATGGGTCGGCTCAACGAGCGCCCCGTCATCTTCGCGCTCTCAAACCCCACCAGCAAGGCGGAGTGCACCGCCATCGAAGCCTACTCCAACACAGAGGTCAGTTCACGCATCTAACTAGAACTATCAATTGATATTTTAGGATGGAGAAATTTTGATTGAGTAAAATAAAACGGATATTAAAATCAAATAAGTACCTACAACAGTTGAAAATAACTGAATTTAGAGATTTATGGCCGTATTTATGTCAGTAGTTGGTGCTAACCATACTTGTCTGAGTTGCTAGGGGGTGGGGTGGGCCTCCATACGTAGCTACGTATAGGACAAGTTTCTGGACACCTTAAGATCTATAATCCTTTAACAACCTATGTCTAATTAAACCAAAAGTAACATAGGTAGCATTAATTAAATAATTAGATCGATATCTTATTTCTTTATTAGAAAACAAGTGAAGTCATTCAAGTAGTATCTTAAAATTAATTACATAAGTGAGTAAATCTATTATCCAGTAGCTTTTAATAAGAAAACACGTCGAACTGACACGCGCTTCTGATACGGTCTCAGTAAATGTTACGTTGGTTCGTTATAAGACAAGAAGTAGTTGTGTAGTCGCTGCATACAATTTTAGTTTAAAATTGTCCAGGAACTTTTGGAGCCCATTGTTCATACTCATATTTCCTATACCTGATGCCGACTTCTAACAGATCAGACATATCTAAGTTCTCCCTGAAGTAAAGTGTAAATTTTTGCGAACAAAATACTAAATAATTGTTCTGTTCATCGTGCGAGTACTTAAAGAACTCTTGTTTAAACTTTATCAACTGTACCACACAGGAGCGAGCTATTTTCGCATCCGGCTCACCGTTCCCAGACTACGTGACGAAGACCGGCGCAGTGCTCAGGCCCGGACAGGGCAACAACTCGTACATCTTCCCTGGACTGGCTCTGGGCATCATTTGCGCCGGCCTCATCGACATTTCCGAGGACTTTATGTTGTTAGCTGCTCAGGTATCTATGCTATTTTCATTTCACACGTTACGCCGTTTTCTACAATCCTATTTAATACATTTAATATATCAGTGACAATGTCATTTTTTTTATCAAGCTCAAAGTCACCATGGATACCACATCCGCCAAAATCGATGGAGGTGATTATGAGTCCTTGATAGCCGCAGGTATAGGTATAGGATATATCTCTTGCACCCTGGCAGACGCAGGGACATCTCTTTCGAGATAACTCCCTTCCCCTAATGTGGGAACCATAGTGTCCCTATCTAGCGCCCGGGTATAGAGAGACGCACTTGGCGCTGCCGCCTCGACTCACAATGACTTGGGACTTTTAGCAAAGGTAGAAAATTATAGCGTTTCGTTTTTCTTCGTTTCAAAGTTGATAATGGCTTATATGTTCCACGGTTCGTATACTTTCTCGGTTCCTCATGCCTTTATTTTACAGACTTAGTAGTTTATGAAAGTCATTATCTGCCAAAATATCAACCTATATCAACTTTCATATAACTTTTTATTTATAGACATTGGCCGAAGTCGTGAGTGACGAGGACCTGGCGCAGGGCTCGCTGTACCCGCCGCTCACAGAGATAAAGAACTGCTCCGTTGCGATCGCCAAGAAGATTGTCAACCACGCCTACGAATGCGGTAAGTATACCTACTTATATTTTGAATATCAGTCCTCTGCCCGCCGCAATCTTAAACGCAGGAGCTGCTACTAATTAGGTAATTCCATTTATTTGGGGTCGGGCTTCCCTGTACAACTGTGTCTGAGTATTCTGTTCTGGGTTGTCAGGGTGTTAAGGCAGTCCTGGTCCATCTCCTATTTGATATTATTCCACAAAGTGACGAGAGGTCTATAGATTATTAAGAAAATGAAATCATCATCGTAGTATTAGTTCCGGTCGCATCTGGAGCTTTACCAAAGTCCGGAATTCGCATTATCTAGTCTAATTATACGTATATATAGTATGATAGAACTTCAATATTTTACGTGAATGTTAATAACATGTATGACCTCAAAATTCAATATCGTAAATTCACCATGACTAGCAAATATGGCTGTGTCTAACATAGAGTGATTTATCACTTTGTTGTTGCGGACATATTGTGACTGTTTAACGTACCTAATGACAGTAACAGTAAAATGGATTTTATTGTTTTCACTTTAGAGATTTGGATCGTCACCGTTCTCGATTACTTTTATGAGCTGTACCTAATGCTTTATGAAACGTCATCATTACAATTAGCATTATTAACAGTTTTAAGTCCAAAAGTATTACTTAGGTTGGTACTTAATTAGGTAATAAAATAATAGTTGAATAGTTAATATTTTTTATTCAGACATTTCGATAAATCACAAGTATAAGCCTATTGTAATTCTGACTAATAAAAATACCTATATTTTATCTATGCATATTTTTATAAGAACTTTCAGCAATTTTGCAGACCAAATGGCCACAAATATGGTTGGCGCTGGAATACGAGGTCATACATCCATTAGTTAAAAAAATAAATAATAATAGGTAGGTATTTATCTTTATTGTACATCAAGGAATTACATCTTAATATTGAAATACTGTTTATGAGGGCGACCTTATCACACTGGGGCAATCTCTTCCAGGCAACCATGGCAACCAAAAATATAGCGAAATAACTGTTTGGCGTACTTCGGTTATCTTTCTAATGACCATACTTTCGTTACAGATAAAGCGTCAGTACAACCGCAGCCCAAAGACACAGAGGCTTTCATCCGAGCACAGATGTATGACGTGCGATACCAAAAGGCGATCCCCGAAGTTTTCCCCTGGCCCGAGAACTCACACCGCATCGACATGATCTAGCCTGCCTAGCACGTCACTGTAGCTTTATGTATAAGAACGTTCGCTCGCTTGACACTGTATGTTAAAGATGATTGTTACTAATGAGGATAATGATGATTGAGTATTTGCGGGAATGACTACCTATGCTACGCGTTAATCAAATAGTTTTTTTATTCTTAATTCCAAAAGACATGTTCGTCCGTTACACATGTTATTAAGGTTTTATTCTGATTGACATAATCTGTGCTATGGTATTGGAGTAAGATTTTCGAACGCAGCTCCAATACTGTTTGACTCGCCGGCAATGAAAGAAACATTTTTAATTGTTAAATAAATATGATGTACCTACCTTTGGCGGATTACTGTTTTAAAACATTTCAACTTAATAAATTTGCGTTGGCAATACCATTTATTACGGTGGTTTTGTCCAACTTTTCGGGAATTTGCTTCATAATTACATGATTGCTTATTAATTAAGTATTCCCACATAATAAATGATTAAATTATTTTAATAGTTAAATCGTCGAGGTTTCTGTACAACTGGGTTATAATTTATTCTCTGGGAATGATAAAATAGATAACTGATTTTGAATCTGCTTACAATAGTAAACATTCCAAATTACCAATATAAAGAAACGTTATAAAATATGACTAATCTCTGGAGTACCTACTTACAAAGAACAGATTAACGAAATATTAAATATTAAGTACACACTACGAGAGCACAATTATAGTTGCAACAGGCTATAATCATTGCCGTTTTGACACTACTGGTATTGCTAAAAATGTCCAACTACTAATGAAGTCCAAAAATAAAAAAAACTGCAATACGAATGTACAAAAATATAATTATTTGGAAATTTTTATTTTATTGACATTATTATACCTACCCTATTATTGGTTACATTTCGGCATTCCATGGTGTGAGAAAAATCAACAGTATTAAAATTTTATTCTGAATACTAACGTGTATCTACCAGGACCAAATTGGCGTAAAAAAAGTGAAAATGTAACTGTAATTTGTGGGATTTTTGTGTCTGACTCTTTGTGTGTATGAAAATGAAATAATGTATGTATTTATTGAACTTTTGAATAATGAATTTGCTTGTTGGCCTGTATATATGCTAATTGTGGTCTATTTTTGTAACCCAGCAAAATAAGCTTTTAGCAAAAATCAAAAGAACCTAACAAAACGTAACCATTTTTTGTAAACCATCACAAATTTTGAAATTATTTGATTTTGTACTTAACTTTTATTTATTATTTATCAAGCAAGTTTTTTTATTTTTTTATGTAATATAATTAATATATTATGAATTTATGACGTATACCTAACGATGATTTGTGGTAAAATTTAAATGCCAATGTGTACATTAGTAGCATTAATATTGCATGACGTTCCTTATAAATTATAGTATAAGTTATAAACTTGAACCATGAATGTACGGTATTTATATGTAAATTTTGAAATAAATTAAATATTATTTACTTATGGTTTTTTAATCTACTTACAATAGTTGTAAGCAACCGGTCAGCAAATACAGAGGAGACCTAAATTGGGATTCCCAATAATGTCAGGGCATAGTCTTCACTAACGTCATCGCAGCGCTTAGAGCACGCTAGGCACGCACACCGATATGGCCTGATTATGTTCTACTTTCAATATTCACCAGCCAAGGGCACCAGAATCATTCTGAGCATAATTAAAAACAAAGAATATCTTTTCTGGGATTTCGAACGACACAAAATATGATACAAAAGGACAATATGTCCACTAAAAGGAACATGAAATATAAATTTTATTAAAATTCCAAATTTGCCTTAAGTTTCATCAAAATCTTGACTCCTTTGTGCATTTTTCACTATTTCTTTTAGTTTTAGATTTGGCCATTCAAGACCTTCACAAAAATTTGTCTGTACCTATACTAGAATTATTAATAGGAAAGATTGATAATTTGTATGGAATAAACTCTGAGACTCTGAGGATCAAGGTCAAATATTCTTATGAGCTTCTAATCTGAGGGCCCATATTTTCAATCTGCATCGAACGAAATAAGAATTTTAAATACAGTTAAATTCAAAGCAACCCAACATGTTTCTTAATTAATGTAATAGGTATAAAATTGCCTGATAACACTATAATTATCGAGATATTTGTGCGTTGTACATGTGGAGCCAGAAGTAATTCCAGGTAACCCTATCATTATTAAGCAGTACCTACCTAGTACCGGTATAACGGGGTGAATAGGGATGCAAGGGTGAATAGGGACAAAATGGTCAATGAAATATTTTACATAATTTCTTTTACTGGATCTCAAATAAGCCTCTTATCAGATATTTGATGATTCTCTTATTACAACAAACTAGTCCAAAATTACGGTTGAAAGAAAATAACTACAGAATTTAGCTGACCATTTAATCCCTATTCACCCCGTTTTACGGTATTTGAAAATTCAGTTTTCCTTATTCAAGTGGAGCTAATATTAAGGAGAAGCAATATTGCATCGACATTCATGATCAACTCAATGAAAAGCAAAACTCAGACTGACAGTCTTTATTTCGAATAATAGTTACTTTATAAATACAAATTGAGAAGTACCGATTCACAACAAAATATTTCCTAGATTACAATGTTCCGACAAAATAATTATCACTTATCACTTCATTACAACTGTACAATTATACACGCGCGTCGGCGGGCCTCGACGCGTCGGCGCTTATTGACTATCCTCGTCCGGCGCGGTCACGGCGCGGCTCCGGCGCGGCCCCGGCGCGCTCGCGGCGCGGTCCCGGCGCGGCCTCGGCGCGGCGTCGGCCCGTCACGCGCCTATCAGTCGGCACGGCGCGGCCTGCTCAGCGCGCGGCGGCGCTCACCTGCTGAGCGAGTGAGATCGCTCGCGGGACCCTGAACTCTCACCGTTGCACCGCGGCCGGTCACTGCCTGCAATACACACACACGTCACTTTATCGTCCAGGAAGGCAGGCTGGGCCGCTACTCGTAGACCGACCGCGCCCTAGGTACACCCGGGGTGGCGGCCGACGACGTACAGAAAGAGAATAAAGAACATGAGTCGAGAGAAGTTGAGCGAGATTCCATCGTGAGCGTTGTGCGCACATACCCAAGGCGCGGTGTAGCGGTCCCGGTCAAACTATAGTACGGATTAGGATGCTAGCGGAATCTCATTCATTAGTAGTTTATATCCATCGAGCAAGCGAGTGCGTCGTTAGAGATTCGACTGGCATCGACAACACAAACAGCGAATGTTACATACGATGACATACAATAATAGTAAGCGAAAGAAATTAACGGCACACTAACAACACAATAAAACCATTTATATCGTAACGTCATGTTGCAACATGTGTTCGGATGATAATAAAGAAAAATTAAGCGTCTAACGATCAAAAGGCCTGACCTAAGGAATGATGGCCTTGTAAACTGGTGTCCTATAACAAAAGAAACTTGTCATGTATTAAATGTAATAAGACGTCATTATCATTGCATGTTGGAGACGTCTATGTTTTATTGTACAATCATTGTCTCAAAAGTTTCTTTTTTTTTTCGAAGTATAATGTTTGTCATAATTTATTAGCATGGGTTTTAAAGATGAGGTAGCCAGTAATATACATTTCTAGTCAACTTCGCTCCCCAATGCCACACCTGCTATTAGAATTGCCAAGCTAAGTCAAAGTCTTAACATTATTTCTGGTTGCATCCGAGGCTTTCACCTAGAAGCCCGATGACTGACCGACCAACTCCTCGTCCGTCAATCAGCAGATGAGTTCCCTTAGGCAATTCGTTTGTAGAATAAATAGAATAGAACGATCAATGTATGGGATTGATAAACGTCAAAATGCTTTTGCAAACTTATTATAACACTTGTCTAGAATGGCTGTTGGTTGGCCTCGTGTAGTGATGTGTGTGCGTGCGTGTGTGTATGTGTGCGTGTGTGCGCACTGACCGAGCCTCTGGTGCGGCGGCAGCTTGTTGAAGAAGGGGTGCTTGAGCGCGTCGCGCAGCGTGAGGCGCTGCGAGGGCTCGTACTCGAGCATGCGCGCGATCAGCTCGAACAGCTGCCGCGCCTCCTCGCTGTTGCTCTGCAGGTACCTCTGCAAGGGACGACGGGGCTCGGTGATCAACTCATAACACAGACTGGTATAGATATTGGGCAGCTTGACGTCTTTGTAATACTATCGTATTGCAAAGTCAAATTGTGCCATAACCGACACATACCATAACATATCCATATACATATATATACACAGCCATAACATAACATATCTGAGGAATTATTTTATGCAAGTGTAACCTAACTAATTTCAGCATAGAACTTCTGAACGTTAAATTCCTCAATCGTAATAATATATCAATTATTTTTTAACAGTCTCTCTGTAAAGCGACTGCTGTATTTGGTCAGGATGTTGACGCCATCCATTCTACATTTACGGCACCATTAACCAGATTCAAACAATACATACATTCGCGCAAGTGCAAACTATAACTTGACAAAGTTCTATAGCAATCCTTTGAACGGTACGACCGGCAACGAATTTTCTAGTCTCGGATTCTTTTAGTGTCGTACGCTGAAGGCCACCATTGTAAAATTATTGGTCTGTGAAATGGTGACCCCCTTTGCTGAGATTGTGCCTTCCACTTACCAAAAGAGGTTTGCAGTTTTCTCTGACGTATCTGCCAGCTGATGATTTCTCGTCCCAATCTAATTTACCGTGGTAAAAATATTTTGTCCTAGTTTTTCGCGCCATTCTGTAACAATAAAATTATTAACTATTATAGCGTTTGTACGAACTGAGCTGTTTAAGTTTTTATTTACTTGGACTATGATACGTAATGCGACCTTAGTATTTATCAAACAATGATTAGCTAGTTGCGACAGAACATGACCGCACGGGTCGTTTAAAAACGTTTAGATTACGTACATTCTTGGGAATTTCCATTATGGAAATAAATAGTTTATCATGCATTATATAGAAATTAGATTATTTTATTAACAATAAACAATATATGACCTTTACTTGAGACAAGTCATCATCGTAGGTAAAATTTACAAAACTGCATCCTGCATACATAGTCGTGAAGAAGTATATTTTGTATTGATCATTACATGCTGCATTTGAAAACAACATTAAGATGATACAAAATACAAAGATAGTTATTTTAACAACAAGAGTCTACAACTAACAACTAATGTCCATTTTCTGGATGAGAAAATAGTGCGATGAGAACTTCTACAATTTCGAACTAACTGTACCTAACTGAACTAAAAGTAACGCTGGCATTATTTATGTGGCAACATTGATAAATTGATTGTCTTCAATTTCATCAATATACAGACACCACTAACTTACAATTGAGCAGATAGTTATTGTGTGTTATTTATTATCAGTGGATAATACCGCACGCGTTATTGCGATACTTATGTTTCTAGTACATTGTGTTACATCTACACACTTATGACAATGACGTACTGTGTGAATTAGGCTTTATACTCTCAGTTAACAAGTATGTATGATGGTAAATGGATTCCAAGATCTGTGAATGTTTGTTGAACATCATTGTCATCTACAGAGAGGAAGTAACACAATGGAAAAAAAGGAAAAGGAAATCTCCAGTACAGCACAATCAATCTCTAATGCACTAAGTAAGTATTCAAAGTATATATTAATATATTAAGCAGACAGTACAATTCCATGATTGTTATTTTTTTTATTTGTATCTGCCCTCAAAGGTTTACTATGACAGTAAGGTATATATATTACGTATATTCATTATGTGATCAATCAATGGTATAAAAAGCCTATATTAAAATTCTCAGTCGTGCTCAGAGCGCGTAAATATAAACATTTTAGACTATTTCATTTTTCTATTATATAATGTTTCGAAATTACCTGTAAGGTATGGGTCCTAAAATCCTCTCCATCATGGCGAGGTGTTCTCTGTTGTCATGTGTTTGGAAGAGTGTGATGCCGAGATACAGCTCGAACATGATGCAGCCGATTGACCAAACGTCACAGGGTTGTGACCAACCTAATTCTGTAATATAAAATAAAATAGTGGTTTGATAAAAGGTCTGAATGTTGTACCATTTTATTTAAGTAGGTAGTTCAGGCTCCGCTTCATAATTATTATGGTGTTAATAGCAAGTTTGTACTTAGGAGCCCGAAGTATTCATTAATGGTTTTTGTTGCTATGTTGGTTATTCCTGGAGTGACTGCCGTCTGACCTCGCAATCCCCAAAAGGATTGCCTGCGCCAAAGCCCCGACAACAGCAGGTGAATCAGATTCCAGTTAAGGTTGGTTTCGCCTGAGTCTCGAGGTTGTTTTCGGAGCCCTGTGCAGCGTGAACCTCGGCCACGCTAGTTAAGAAGCTTCTTTTTGTCTACAGAAAGTGGCCACATGATGCTAGCAATTCAATATACATATATTCACTTTTTAAATCCCTGAAGCATAGTTTGGTGTTAACATTTTTTTGTTGACGTTAACATTGATTTGTTTACGTATCTCAGTTGGTAAGTGCTTTCTCCCAGTTAGAGCGTGAGATTTCAAGTACACTAGGGCATTCACTTATTCCAATCTGAACCAATACTAATATTAGAAATGTGAAAGTTTGTAAATATGCTTGTTTACCAATGACCCTCTAACGACTGACCGAATCTGGCAGAAATTTGGGACAGGAATAGATTAGACTCTAGGATAACGTATAGCGTATTAAGGCGGGAAAAAGTCGTCGGGAAACGGGATCATAATAAGGGTTCATAGAGGGATGCGTACCTAGGATGACCTCGGGCGCGCGGTAGTGGCGCGTGGACACGATGGTGGAGTGGTGCTCGTGGTCGAACGTGGCGCTGCCGAAGTCGATGAGCCGCACGTCGCTCCGCTTCACGCGCCGCAGGTCGTGCTTCTGCACACGCCGCACGGTCAGTACACACTTACACGCAAGTCAGACATGGTACACCTATCGGCACGGTTCTTGGACCCAAGTCGCGAGAGAAACGAGGTGCTGACGCGCGCGAATGATTGGAAGATTTGAGCTCTTCCATCACCGTGGCACCCCGTGCTATCTTTAAAAGACAGCCCAAAAACGCATTTTGAGCACATTTTGGGTCCATGACTCGTGCCCATACGTATACGAGACAGAATATACACTCAAAGGGGAAGTGCCCTTACATTTCGGTAGTACGGGAATGAATGATCTCGGTTATATTAGAGGACTTCGTGTCGTCCAATGTATATTATAACCAATCGGATCACATCAGAATATTGACATGATTGAATCAATCCTGTCAATATTCTGTTCCTCCAGATTTTATATTCCGTGGTAAGAAATGACTGGTGACATGAAACTGAATTGATTACATTATAATCAGTTATACTCTACTATGATATTGGTTTACTGAAAATTTTATTTGAATATTGTATAACTAAAAAAACGACTTCTTAGAATTTCACTGTGATCACATGAGGGTGAAAGTATATGTATACCAGGACAATATGTAATCATCTATCAGGAGATATCAAGATTCTGTCCAAAGATTTTAAGATAAATACTTCCTGGTCAGCATGAGTACCGATATCAGAATAATATTGTTCTTGAATATGATGACAAAAATAGAACAGCCTCATCTGCTTGAATAGATTCTTTATGTTATATGAAGGTTTGTTTGTCTTAGCACATTTTCGCTTCAAAATTCAAAAAACGTTTGATGTCTTATGAATGATCGAAACCATGCTAAAATAAAAAAAAGTTGCGAGTACTTACATCTGAACTTACTTTTTTGGATCCATTATATACACTGACAACTTCGTAGTCACTATCCACAAAAAGTATATTTTCTGGTTTGAGATCAGTATGTGTGAGCTTGTTATCGTGTAGGAACAATACGCTGTATATAAGCTGGTAGGATATATGTCGAACCTGCTCTAAGGGATAAGGCTGATAATTGTTGTCTTTCTGTAAATAAAGAAATAAAAACGGGTTATAACACTATTACTAGCAATTCCTTGTCAGAAATGTTATGGAAAAACCTAAACAGGAAATGTAAGTTTATTGCTCCAACAACAGGAAAAATATATTTTTATACAATCATGCTATGTACAATATAATATTTCAGTAGCTCTTTATATTGTTTTTATGTATACAGTGCGCCTATCGCGGTCAACATGGCTATCAGGGTTCTGGCTCGAACAGACACACATATGCCGTTGGACCATAAAAGATAAAGCATAATAGTACTTCCCTCTGAATACTAGTAAGGAAATACAGAAATCTGCGGTTAAGTACCACAATTAACCACTGCAGTTAAATACTATAAGTAACAATAATTATTCTGCAGCGTGTGCAGGCTTGCCAGATCGCGTGAGTCATACTTGTATTTATTACCATCTGCGAGGCTAAGTATCACAGGAAGAAACTTACACCTTTCCCTCACCATGAAACAATTTTATTGACATTCAGATACTTGGATGTCTTTCGGAATCTTAGAACACACAGAATGACGTTGGTAAATGTGTTAATATGTGCGAGAGTTTCAGATAAAGCTAATCTCCGGTCAAGCGGGATGTAATGACGAACTTGTTATATAAATGTATTTACTTTTATATTATCGCTATCATTAGGTAATACAATATAGAATACCCGAGCACATTAATAATACTGATTGACGTGTCAATCTGTATAATAAATCAACTTGGGTGTGCATGTGCCAAGCATCAATATTCTAGTAGATCTTATCTTTGCATGTGTGAATGAGTCAGTCAATTCAGGAAATAAGACAATTAAAAGGCTGGGAAGTGAGTGATAATTAATTGTTCGTAATGTATCGTGGGTATTCTGTACTACGGGTATTTACTGTAATACGATTGCAAACCTTGAATTTTGACTACAGTTAATATGATTACAAATAAGTTCATGGTCTAATGATAGTTGCTGCTTTTTATTGTAGTAGCGTCAGTGAAGCATAACCAAACCACTTTTAAATTGGGGGTACATATTTGTGTTTTTACTAGGATTGCCCTGTGGTCAAACTGGGCCGCTATCTATACGTAAATTTAACGAACCTCGCCTGGGTTCTCCTGCATGTAATGAAACATACATTAGACAGAGCTGTACTATAATTGCAATGTTGGACATTTATATAACTGTATCATTTCGATACGAAGCACGTGAAAATATATATAACAGACGACGACTCATTGCATATTAATATTTAAATAGATGTTGTTATTGAAACCAGAAGTCGGACGACTTGGAGAAATAACGTACATAACGAGAGGCCTATGTCCAGCCGTAGATATGACACCAATTTAAATAATTCACTTTTCATAGCTATCGTTGGACCCTAATATAATTGTAACAGATTTTAGATATCGTTTTGCTTCAATGTCAAATGTAAATAAATAAATTTGTCGTAACCACTAATATGTCAATGTTAACCGCTAACTGATAACTACCTAGCAAGGTTAATATATTTGATAGAATATGAAAACCTGCATGTCTGGTTATAATATAACTGTAAATCTTACAAATATATCTGTGCAGTGCACATAAACATGCAATAATTACAATGTCACTTACCAGGAAGTCAAATACACTTTGTCCGAGCATTTCAAACGCAATGCACATGTGGCCGTGGTATTCGAACCAGTCTAACATCTTTACACATAAGCTGAAACAGAGAAATAAACATGGTTTAACTATCGTTCTATATTTGTTGGTCGTTTGCATTAAATAATAGAGAATTGTTACTTATATAAAAGTTATATTGAACACGGAATCGAATATGTGAAGTTTAGCACGCGGTGAGCAGACGGTATTTTTGTGTGTTTGGAGTTGACATCGGGTTCTTCGTTGGCGGAGCGCCAGGCAGAAGCAATAACGTCGCATTTAAACATGCAAGGTCAAATATTGCTACATTTGCCGGCTTTGTCCAGCCTCGACTACAAACATAACCCGCCACACTAAATAAAACATAGTAATACTATCAAATAAATACTTACTTTTTACAGTCAGGGTCGACGTCAGCTAACTTTTCTAATACATTAATCTCAAGTTTTGCAGCCTCTCTGTACTTCTCAACATTCTTGATTATCTTCAGAGCCATTCTGTGCTCCCTGGAATTTATAATTAGATAATGTTATGAGTTATTTCCGTACATTAAATCTAGGAATTTGGCAATAAGTATCGTAATAGTCGGGGTGTTACTATAAACAAATGAAAATAGAAGTGAATAATTAACGAGAGGCGTGTCATGCCAAACAATATGTCTCCATCCGGCGCCGCCCGGATGTGGACCGTTCGTATCGACGCAATCAACCAGCTATGCGTCTCTTTCAAGCATTCAGTACACTAATATTATATAAACTTACGTATAAGTACATTCACGTCTGTATATTCCCGAAAAAAGAAAGTAAGATGAGGTGTCTTACTTCACATGGAACACAGCTTACAGAGAGAATTTAAAAATCGAATCTGTGACATTGCAAACATTATTGACCTGCCTAATAAATTAATATGGATAATAACAGAAGACAATAATTATGTAAATTATTATTGATACCTGTGTTCCTATATTGATGCTGTCGCCGCAAAAAAAAACCGTAAATATTAAAAAGGTGTGTTAACAAAAATGGTACTTACATTTCTAAATCCTTCACCTCGACCACCTTGCCGAAGGTGCCTTCACCGAGCGTGTCGATGATTTTGTCTGTAATAAGACCAAGGCGACCACATTAATCAAATGTCCACTGCACAAAGTCATGAAGGATTCGCCAGTGGCGTTCCGTTCATTAGGAGTGCATTGATACTGCTAGTAGACTCTGAATTATATTAAATTCCTGAGCATTTCGACTTCAGTATCACGACTCGATTTATCAACAAACGGAAGGCCAACGCACGAAGCTCCAGCATGACTTTCGTTTATAGTTTTGTTACTGTTTTATGAAAAAAGTATAAAATACAATTCAAAAGCAGAATTTTAAGTCTGAAATCTTCAAAACACGAATCACTGACTCAAAGGACTTTGCTTGGTTTTTGTATTGAATTTTCTGCCATCTGTTACGTGTGATGTTTATGTGACTCATGTGTGAGGTGTCGGTTCTCGTTATTGCCAAAGTGAATGTACTTCTCTGTACTATGAATAAATAATGTGTGTGTGTGTTAAGGTGTAACAGTGTTGGTATGCGTATGCGCGTGTGTATCTGTGTGTGTGTGTGTAGTGTAAATACATTTGGTTAAGTTATGGGTGTGGACACGAACATCTCGCTCCCATGACATATCCGGGCCAGTAGACCAGATGTCCGTCCTTGTCGTCCTTGACGGAGGAGCGTGCCCGGGAGCTCTGCATGCGCCAGCGCCGCACCGCACCGCCGCCGTCACAGCCCGCACCGCGTCCGCGCGCCGCACGCGTAGACATCGCGCCACAGCCACGCACCACGCCACATGCCACGAAGAGCGCGCCACGATCGCCACGACCCGAGTAGTGTTGTACCCAACAATCAGACAATGGAACGGTTGCCCGTCAGACAAGCGACATTTGGTATGGTGTGTCGGAGGTACATGCTGTTAGAGAGCGGACGGATGGGCGCTACAGTGCCGGCCCGATCGAACATCGCCGGCACCGCGCCGGGACCGGAACCGGGATGGGAAGAAACCGAGGACAGGATACGACACTGGACTTGCACTCCGATCACTTTCACGCCTGTTCTCACGCACAGGAAAATTAGGATAAGTGTCCACCCGAACGTATTTTCAATATGAAAGTAAGTAGATAACATTACTAACTTTAGGGGAGACAGATCTTTCGAAACTTTCTTTTTGTTTTGAACTTGAGAACATTTTAATACAAAGAAGAGACATATTAGCTTTTATATCACGCACAAAAACGCTCAATACATGCACTATCATTATAAAAGTCTAAGTGATTAAGTTTTATTTGTAAACTGTCAACATACAATTAGTTACACGATAGTTATGCACTGTGAATACACAGGTACCCCCAAACGAAGTTGTTTACTTTTTCCTACCTTCTTTATATTGATATATCGTTTTGAAATACATGCATTGGTTCATTTATTTATTATTGGCTTTGGCTGTCATAAATATATTAAATAGGCAGGATAAATGGATGGTAGTACACCTTATCACGCGTCGATTTTATGCACATCGATGTCATAATACTTATAGCATGTAAGTAAAACAACATCAACAATGCAGACGTTCATGTAAAGAGTGTAATTATAAAAATCACGGACCAGGTGTATGTTAGCGGCACACAGTGCGCAGGCGGTTGGTTAGCGTGTGCTTACAGGCGGCGTGGCCGCGCGCCGCATCAGGTGCCGAGGTCGCTGCGGCCGCTGGCGACTACGCAGCTCGGGCGGTAGCATCACCACGTCACCTACAGCTAAAGGTTCCTTCTTCGGTGCGATTACTTCGCTCGGTATGTCACTGATTTCCTTGTCGCCAATACGTCCATACACTTCGTCCAGATGTGCGTATTTCATTATTAGTCCTTGAATCTCCTTCCGCCTAGTTTCTCGGTCGCTTAGAAAGCGATCGCCAACTGGTGTTTTATCGTCGTCTTCGTCGCTAGATGGAAAATATATTTGCTTTTGACGACCGACATCTGTAGACGGAGAAGACGCTGTAGTTTTTGAAATCTTAAACTTGTTAGTATCACTGATTGCCTGTGGCGGCGATATTAAATCTCGCACAACTGGGTGTAGACTGATATCAATGGGGTGTAATGACAACTTGCCGTTGTTCCTATCACTATTTTCGCTTTTCTCAGCTCGAAGAGATCTCCTTTGATGTCGTCGATACACGCTGTCTCTGTCTTTACCATAGTAAGGTCGATCTTTTAAAGGAATGTCAAATCCATTTTTGTACTCATCCTTCTGTTTGTGACTAGAAGACAAGCGTCGGTCAGCTGTATTTCTGAATGGTGTTTTATCCCTTGTTTTTTCGCGGGAATAGTTATTTCTTTTGAAAGAGTTTTCACCAAAAACTGCGGTGGTTAAACTTCTCATCAGTCCTCGAGAGAGTGATGGTTCCGGCTCCAATGTTTTATCGCGATCTTCCTTTTCCTTTTTAGCTCTTTCTTTTTTTTGTACCGCTATTCTGTCTAATACTGAAGAATATTTGTCTTCTAAACGACTACGTGTACTACCTAAGAAAATGCTATCAATATTATTATTCGTTTCCTTAAGAGGATATCGTTTAGTGAATGGCGATGAATTATTATCTTTCAAATGAGCTCTTCTGAATGAGTCATTGCGACCGAGTGCGCTAATCCCGGTGGTAGAACGCAAAGGTGATGTTTCGATGCGCGGTTTTGAAGCGCCCAGGTAACTTGAGTGCGTACGGTCATCGTTTAACTTCTTCACAGGCACAACAGACGTCAAAGTCCTGTACGGTGAGATGTGACCATTATTTTCGAAGCGGCGCACATTAGCCATTGCAGAATTTTTATTTGACATGAGTTTGTCGTCAAAACGTGTCCGAGGAGAGGTGAGCTTTGTATCTGCTATAATTTCATTCTTTTCCGATGGTCCCCGCCTTGTCAGTCGATTGATAAAACTCGAGTATCCATCAGATAGCAGTTGGGTGACACTTGTAGTGGATGATCGGTTATAACGCTGACGTCGGGGGCTTGTGGTAGCGGTAGCACTGGCACTCAGACTAGCCATATTGTTTGTTTTGGCACTTCCGATATTTATTACAAGCACTTTATCCGGGACGTGTCACATAATATTCCAGAAACGTCATATTTACACATTCGCACCAGTTTTACAATAATTTAGATAACCTCGAACTTTTCCTGTTTCACACAGCACTTGCTCTGCCACCGGACATGAGACTGGTTCTATCTCGAGATCGAGAGCGTACCTAAGCGCGAACGAATTTCAGAAAGATCACTAGCGCAACCGAGTGCGGCCGCCGGTGCCAAGTAATCGTCGTGCACTAAAAATATCGGCAACCCGTGGGAGCGCCCTCCCGCGCACTTCGAGGTGCCCGCCGCGAACACATTTCTTCACATTACACTTCACTATGTTTTTGTATTATTCAAAAACATGCAGATTGTATTGCCTATTCCACGAATCTCTATTTGTGAGTTACATGGTCCATACTATTTAGCAGGGGTCAATGTACCAATTTTTGAAAAATTAAAAATAACATTTAATTTGTATTAGGTACTTTGCGTCATCATTTTGGCAGACATACATTTGCCGTCTAACTAGAACTAAAATTTGGTATGTATCAACATTTGGAGATTTTAGGTTGCAGTATTAGATGTAAACAATGCATAGGTTACTGATTTAAAAATATTAGTAAGCTAAATTAGAATGGGAAGTAAATAATATTTCGTAATCAATATTATTATCTCTAGTGAAGTCGTCATCATGGGCGTCATGTGCTTAATATGTGACAGTGTAAACAGATCAAAAGTTAATATATTTCATGCGCATCGGTAATCCAGATTCGTAATGGCATCGCTGGAATGAACACCTTTCTCTGGCGTGTAAGGAGCCAAGATAATTCTGTCAGTAAGCTGTAGGTAAATGGGTCAGTAGAGCACGTCCGAACACTGAACAATGCCGACGGTGCCCACGACCAACACGGACTTCACTCGCCGCGTGCGCACGTTGCCAGCACGCAACAAGACCATCTCATAAATTACATATCAACGCAATAATTATCTCATAGGTCGACTGTTATCTCCAGACAACATCAAATCACTATAGAAACATGCCTTATCTGAGCTTTGAGTGTTAAAAACAAACGGATGCGGGCGCTGCCGCTATGAAGATGAGATGATAGTCGCACGCCGGTGCTACATGCTGTCTGTCTCACGGTTATCATTGCTTAACCCATGAATTGAATCAATAAATGTTTATTTACAAGGTACTTTCATTGAAAATAAAGAATCAAGCAGTTTTTTTTTGAATATCTATTGTATCGTAAATCGTAAATTACAATTAATTTTTAGATTAGCGATGAACAACTAGGAATATTATTAGTAAAGAAAAATGTTATATGTAATCATAACTAGGCGTAATATTTGACTTTGCTGCTAGTAGTTTTGCGTGCAACGGAAGCAACACAAAAATATCATGCATTCTTAACGCAAAATCGCTTCATTTCGTCGCTGCCAAGGCATATTGATGTGCCGGTTGCTAATTTTCTACTTTCACTTGGCAGACATATTTCAACACTACGACCATTTTGTTTGCAAACTACTGTAATGTTTCTAATTACCGATCAATATCTTAAAAGTACATTTAACATTCTTCAGCACTAAATTCTAACGAGTTTATGTAGAATGCGAACCAATAACAAATACCATGGCATGTATTTCTTAACGACTTGTGTACATACATTATATTTTGATATATTAATGGCGTACCTTTGGACATTCTGATTCGTCTAATATTTCTGGGTAATTAAAGTCTATAATTCTTCCGAAGACATACAACAAATTGAATGTTTTCATTTTGTAGACTGGATGTCAGATATTCTTCACTTGTAATAGTGTTGTAGCACTGTATAATATAGTCACCATTATCTATAGGTACTAACATTATGAATGCGAAAGAACCTCAGTTTGGTCATAACTAAACCACTGAATCTATTTTGATGGAATTTGGTATAGCGATAGATTATACCTTGGGAAAGGACATAGGATATACTTGATTCCGATAACTAACAGTCATCCACGCGAGCGGAGACGAGAACAGCTAGTTATTAAACTATATTACACTTCACTAGTATATTAACAACACAACAAAAACATAAACTCAATAGTATGTTACAGCACAACTCAAGACACAGCTTTAGCAGGTAATATAACATTGTCAGTTGCTGATTTAAAAGCACACTGACGCCCAGCTGTTTCATGCCGCATGTCATGGGGTGCAGGTAAAAAGAGCCCCGTTGTGATTGGTCTGTGCCACTACAATGGAAGCTGGGTTTGCGTGCAAGACGTTACTACGTACAAATGAATTAACCATGAAATGAACACATCACTCTTATCTGTTCATTCATTTGAATAAAATGAAATCTATTTCATTTCAATATCCAAATCTGATATGATACAAGAGATCTAGCTTGAATAACATAACAGTCAATTAAAATATTGCTTTATTTAACCTTCTTATTGTAGAGCAATATGTTGCCTGATTTGACTATATTGAAATGTGGATTGTTTTCCTTTTTATAAAATTTTAACCTACAGTAAATATATCCCTATTATTGATTAAAATATTATTATTGTAAAAATAAATATTTTTATATTCTTAGAAATAAATAAATTCATTTATTCATATTATGTTGACAGTACAAATAATATCAGCTGGAATAGGGATTCCAAAATATGCGGACTGACCTTGCCCACAAGTCGGCTACAAGCACCATCCACATCAAATAGGATCTCCGCAACCACGGAGAGTAATTTGGAAACATCATGCCACTTGCACCCATGCTCCTTGAGGAATCTTTTATAGAGCTCATAAAAGGAGGCAAACCGCAAGGGTAACCGAACGCGATCATGTTTTACTGACAATTCAGCCATTATACACCACACTGCACAGAACAGAATGCACTGTATAAATGCGAGCAAGCCGCTCTGGCGACGTGGGGCGGGTGGCCAGCCCGCCGCCTCTTACACAACTGTACACACGACGCACGATACAACCACTACGGCTTTACACTTCACTGAACAGATACTAAGATGACACAATATTATCGATAACTTAATGTCAACGTTACAGTTAAAAAATCTTAGAAAAAATAATATATGCAATGTATTGTTCGCTCAACGCTCGAGACTAAACTGCGTGGGTCCGCCGCTCCATGGCATTTAATTAAAGTCATGCACAAATGGAGCAAACAATTTGAAGTTTTCAGTATCGGTTGAAACAGGATTAATCTGATTGTCACTTGATAAAATCGCTGTTATTGTTCGAACAGAACAGGAAAGTAACACAAGCACATATTCACGTGGACGTTACACTGGAACAGTGAAACGAAACTGACACAACATAAGCTACGTCTGACATTATAGTTTATCAACATATTATAAATATTTGTCGGGTGAATAACCTTGTATTTTAGGTAAATATTATTAAAATGTAATGATAATGCATCAAGATAATCAATGTCATCTTTAATAAATATTACAATGATTTCAAAGATATAGGTTCATAGAATGTATGAATATGAGTCTTATTCATGTGTTTATACTCTATGCAATTAGAATTTACAATCACTTCATATTGGTTACATCTAATATATATGTTGAGAATTTTACAATAGCCCAAGGTCAATTTGCTCTTTAAAATTCCAAGGACTTAAATACTTCAGAATTTTCATATTACGGTTCGAATCTATTTTATAAAAACTCTGTTATGATAGAACAACAGTCAGTTGCATGAGGTTTCAATTCATTAGTAATATTGAAGCAAGATTTGAGGGGATGATTTGGTATTGAGTATGATATATTATTATAGAAAGTTTGAAGGCGTATGTGATAAAATAATCTGTGAAGTGAAACGTACTTCACGCAGACTGCAGTTTGCGCAATATGAGCGATATAGGCAAGGTCGACCGGAAGGAATTAGGCATACCGAACAGATAGGTAAGTAAAACAACAGTCGAACCGCATTTATCAAACCATAATCTAGACCTCTGTTGGCCGGGCACGCCAACGACCATTGTATTAATGACTAGCTGATGCCCACGGCTTCGCCCGCGTGGAATTTTGTTCCCGTTCCCGCAACCCTTGGGAACCTTTTCCCGGGATAAAAAGTAGCCTATGTGTTATTCCAGGTTCTAATCTACCCCTGTACCAAATTTCAACCAAATCAGTCCAGCCGTTTATGCGTGAAAGAGGAACAAACATCCATCCATACATCCATCCAAACAAACTTTCGCCTTTATAATATTAGTAGGATATGCGATACCAATTATTCTACCTATGAACTTGACCCCAACTTGTATTAGGTAACCTAGTCGTACTTTAATAAAGTAACTGATGTAAGTACTGATCAAAATTACTTAATAGTTATTAGATTATTTGAACTAATTATTATTTTATTTTTAAACTATCGCGGTGTAAACTCATCTTGTAATAACGGTTCAGGACGTATTCTGATCGATAAGACGAATGAACCAAAACGTCGGCAAAATTAAGTTACGTTTCATTATCTTTATAAAATATCTCCAAATTAACAATAACGTGCTTTATTTAATGAACGAATAGTTTTGTCTGCGACTACTGGGATCACAGATAAACTGCGATTAACAACGCTTACATATTTTTCAGGCATTTTACGTCATCATCCAGCTTGGAAATTGTTTAAAGTTTCAAGTCTTTCAGCGCATTGACATTAAATTCTTGCAAATCTTCCAACTGAACAGATAAACAAGAATACCAGTCGATAAATTAACACGTGGTAAAATGGATTACTGCGTGTGTAACCTCAATCACTACGACATCTTTTTCATCTCGGATCTCGGAGCCGGGGGCCGTTAGCCAGTCTGTTTATTTGGCAAATTTTGTCTATTAGCAGAATTGACTGCTGCCTGACGAGACGACCCAACACCGAGGGTAAAGTAAACCTCAGAGCCTCGTGCGTTGTGCGACAGGTGTATCAGATAAGAATGGCTTGGGCCTCGAAAATGTTAATAAGGACCGCATGCACCCTTATAAATTAACTATTAATTGTCGCAAAATCACATGCTTATTACTTATTGTGTGTGGAGTTAAGGTATATTTATGTGCAACTTTCTACTGAGTGTCAAAGGTGGTGCATAGATGAGGTGCCGACACTGCTACCTGCTGTTGTTTTTATAGGGTTATCCTGTTAAGAATTTGTCAAAAAAAGGTTTGGGAGTGTTAATAAAATACCCGGTGAAGGTTGGTAATGGGCTAACTCTTCATTTTATTGAAAATGAGAGCAGTTGGCGAAATTAGACTATATCTTATGCATATCCCTTTAGGGACACACAGAGAAACTATTATTTCCCTATTTGACCTCTTTTAGGACGTGTCAACACAAACAGGCGTCGTAAAACCGTGGTTTTTAGAACTTGCTTAAGAGAAAATCAATGTAAAAATAATCCGATAGTCTGATGGAGGACGATAGAGAACCCTATTATCCGATTGTGACAGAAAACAATGTTCAGATACGTTTCTTTTGCGTGGATGTTTCTACAATAATAGGTGCATTTGTCACGAACTCACGATTCTTTCGATATTGAAGCGAGACTTCCTCTTACAAGAATAATCGTCTGCCTCGAGCCGGCTTCAACGAGATACAATTTATAGTTTCATTCCACAATTCAAAACAATTAAGACGCATGCGTTTAGATGAGACGTTCTCTATTCAAACACATCAAAGTATGATTCGTGTAAGTACGACAGTTACTGGCTGAAATTTCTTCTTCTCTGATTTAATATGAATTAACAATTTAATAGAAATGATGTTTATTATACATAAAAAGGTTGGAACGGTCGGTTAAATAACAGCGTGTTAATTCAAGCATATTAGAAATAAAATCTCCCTTAATATCAAATCAAATCAGGTCGGTGTATAACGTGGGCGGTGGGCGACGCTTGTTCACATCCACGGGCTGTTATCATAACACAGTATATATGCATGACGGCAGTTTCTCCTAGGTGAAGGTGATCGTCGCGATACTATTTCTGTGCGCATGCGTCGTTCATGTTTTCAGCGCGAGTACAACGCCACGCGGCGCCATCTATCGATCGTCATCGGAATCTTATAGCTCATGCCAGCTGCTGATACTATTTTCAGTTCGCCATAAACACATAACATTATTTATTGCTGAGAACGAATAATTGTATTGTTGTTAAATTTAGTAAAACCCACGAAGGTCGCCTATTCTAAATAAATCTAATGTTGATATCAAATAAGAACGTCCAAGTGATCGATGATACATATAAAATATGAACCTTAGCTATTATGCAAAGCAAAATGTAGAATTTGTAATACATTATAAGTTACAGATATCAATAAATACAAACAATGATGGGGGATCCTTTGGAATGCCATTAAGAACCTATTAAATCATTACTAGGGTAGATAAATTAAATCCTTGACCTAATAATATATGCTAAAATAGATGCACATTGCTCTCAATACACGCGCTGGCAACGCGTGGCGCAGTACTTTTGGTACAATATGTATTTCATCTACTAGCGAATATAGCACAGTGTTTTGAATGTTTGTTAATATACAATAATGATATGCAGGCTGACCTCTACTTCTTTCGTCTGTTTCTCTGGTTTGAGTTGTAACGTCTGCGCAGGGTGCATTGGTGCATAGGAGCATGAAGGCTGAGGCTCCGTTGTAGGCTGTTGTGTCTTCGCAAGCGGCTGTGAGACTACCTTGGGACTCTTCGGTATATCTGTCACAACACCTTCGGCATTCTGGACGCGTATCTGCGGTGGATGCACGACATTTGTTTGATTGCCACTAGCAGGTAGTCTTGGAGCCAGCCAAGACGGGGGTACCGCTGGAGGAACAGGCGGCTGTTGTGATATCTTCGACGCATTATCATTAACTTTAACATTATTATCACGGGTACACGGTTCGGATATTAGCGGATTTGTCCTACACTGTTGGGTACTACTAGTTTTAATTACCTGCTCTTTAACTAGATTTACTATTTTCTGGTCCGGCTCTGTACATTGCGATACCTGTTGTATGTTTACGTTCGTTTTAACTGTTTCATTTGGAGGTAAACTATTTTGTACAGGAGGTAGCTGTGCTGTTGGTCGACCATGTATTGGAATGGATGGTAATTGATTCAGAGGTAGATTTGATACAGTCGTTGTGTTCAAAACTGCGAGTTCACTGTTTTGATTTTCTTTACTAATGGTATTGCTAGATTTTGATAATTCTGGAATAGGCGGTGATACGTCATCTCTGCTCTGAGAAAAATCTGTACTATCGCAACAAGAGAGTTCATCGAGACTCTGAATCAGGTCAAGTGCAGACGCTTCATGGTAATCAGTTGAACACGGTGAAGTATCATCAGTAGTATCATCTGTATCATCCGGCCTTTGTGAACTTTTACTACTAGGAACAAAGGCTAAGCTAGATGTGACATCGTTGGAAATATCGGCGTTAAACGATTCTTCACTCTGGGTTGACGGTTCTCGAATTATGGAAGACTCAGTGGCATTCACTTTATCATCTTCTACTGTCACTACATTGCTCATATTAGCGTCAATTGCTGGCACTTCAGTTTTATGTAAATTCGTCTCATTATTTACATTTTTATTAATTGGTTCGTTAACACTAGCTATGTTTGAGTCTTCTATATTACCGTTGTTATTATTGACAAAATTTTCCATATCAGTTTGTTCTATCACCGGTAAGTTCATATACTGTGGTATGGCGTAATCTAAATCAGTTAGTGGCGTATAATGAACACTCTCTCCTCCTAGAGTTTCATAATGTGGAGAATAATATTCAAATGTAGCGTTATCGTTACAGTAAACAGACCATGGATCATTTGAAGGAATTAAAGGTAAACCGTCGTAGTACATTTCTGTATTTAATTCTCTATCTATCATAAATTCTGGCTTATAATCCCAGGCCGTAGGTACAAAGGAATCCTCAAAAGCTAGGTAATTGTCAGGTAAAACCACCATGGCTTGATTGATTTGTTGGGGATCCAGCGCGTATGAGCCGTCATAGAAAGGATTGTTCAGTACGAGAGGGGGATGTTGCAGGTGTTGCGGTGCACACTCCACAGTCACTTCTGCGAATAGTCCATACTTTGATAAATCGGGTTCTGAACGTCTAGGTCGGAAAACGCTCGGGTCGATTTCATTAACGACTTGTGCTGCGTAAATATCCGAAACATCAAAACTATGAGTTCTTCGCAAATAGTTTTCCGGTGGAAGCTGATATTCCATGTTTTGATTATCGTCAAATACTTCTAGTTGATTGTGGAACATTCCGCCATATGTGGTGGGCACACCCACGTTGTTTATTTCATGTAAAGCATCTGCATCGTTAGTTTGATTGTCACCACTAGGTGTAACTTGGAGATCTGTTGTGGAGCGTGCAGCTTCATTAGGTAGTAGCAGCACATGCGGCAGCGCGGGCGGAGGCCCGCAGAACAGTAAGTTGTTAGGGGGTGGACGCGGCGGTGGTTGGGCAGCCATGGCTCCGGCGCTGGCCGCCCGTGGCCCGACGCGGCGGACTAGTATTTCGGTGCGGCAGAGACGCGCCGGACGGCCGGCTGAGCTTTGCGACTGACTGAAGGCGTTCCGAGTGACGAAGGCGAACACAAATAGAACGGGCGCAAGCGCGAGGAGGTCGCCGTCTCTCGCGCACATCTTCACGGGCGAAGGCGCACGCGCACGCGCACTTGTAAGCCAAACCCGTCCCGCGTGTTATCCCAAACAGGCACGCTGACGTTTACGCTTTATTCTGGTTCCGCACCTTGCTTACGGTATGTAAATGTGGAATCATCATTGTGATGAAAAGACCGGTTTCCGGGTGGACACTTTTCTGTGGTAATGGCGAGTGTTGCATTTACGAATCACACTATACTTTCACACGTCCTCAAAAAAATTAAAAAGAAACTGTGAAACTGACCTGTTCAGGGGGTGACCGCGGTGATGACTCCTCGCGGTGATGCCTCCTCCGCCTGTGTGATGTAGGCGAACGACGATGATGAGACCGTTTGGAACGTTCATTTCTCCGCCTCCACGAGTGCTCCGAGCTGTGAAATCATCGATCGGTGGGCTGTAGGGTTAGTGAGTAGGATAAGATAGTGCAGTAAAAGGCAACGAACGTTTAGGTGAGGTCCGGTTGTGTGTTAAGTGTTAAGAGCAACTGCCCGAAGTGTTACTAACGTTGGTGAGCGTTTCTCATGAGCTGAATGTGGATCTATCAGCTGAGTGAGGTGGTCAGACGGCGGCAAACAGCAGGCGCTAAGCAGCGCCCGCACCGCCGCCCACCAGCCCTGCCCCGTGCCTAGGCCTTTGATAATGTCCTATTTCTACGATCTCTGTTAAATTTACACAAGAATCATGATTACTATCTAAACGTCTGATGGTAACACGTAATAACACATCCGTGTTTTATTCAACACTGAGCAATGTACATACTTAATGAATATTGTAACCGTACCCTGCGATTACACTAAAAACACAATCTTAAACATGATTCAAGCCTTCACAGTCAAGGTCACAAGCGTTTTATAACCACTCATGTAAGAGCGTTGAGAGCAGCGATAACATATGTATGGAGTCGGTAAGAAATTTGCAACGAAACAATATTTGGTATCGTGTTAGCTAGTCGGTGTTACTATCCGGTAGTGTGCGATCGGTCACTCAGCGAGATTCGAGAATCCGGCGCGAACTGCGGTCGCGGGAACACTGACAGCTGTGAGTGCTGTGACAAGCCGGTCGCACATGATACTGGCTGAAGTATAGCAGCGTACAATCGACCGCTCGTTTCTAAACCGCCGTCACAACTGAACAATCAAAATGTACACGTCACTGGTGCAATGTCATCGTTTGAGAAATCACTGCACAACCGTTATACTCCAACACAAGTCTTAATAATGGACGTGTTTAGTGTTATTTTTTGTTTTGCCTTTTTCTGTTAGCATCTCGTTGCGTTAGTTCCTAAGCAAACTTACCAGCTAACACGCAATTTCTGATAGTTTGGTATTACGCTATTATTAATTATGGTTACACTTGTGCTCTTTTTTCCCATACCGAAATTCACCATTGTCTACCTTAGTTCAAGAAAGATATGCGCGAAATTGTGTAGTAAACATATCACAAGTATAAAATAACAAGACTGTGTGCGAGGGATGCGCCAACCTGCTACTAATAGAATTAAATACGTAATTGGTTTACTTACTCGCAAAGGAGATAAATAGGCACTGTAAATATTTAAAACGCAAATGATGTATAGAATATATGATTCTAGATTTTCGTTTCAGACTTCCGGAGTTCCATAATAGGCTATAGAAAATAATAACCAAACAGCATCGTAGTGTTTAGTGTTCTACATACTGTCGCTATGACCCTTGGGATGAAGAATAAGGTCGGAAAAGTGTAATACCCACGCTTGCCAATAGGCACTCAGGCATATATCATTAACATGCCATGTACCTACCTACTGTTATATTCATGAATAATAATATTTAAGGCAATGTAACTAGTGACATCTAGCGGCCAGTAGTGAAACAATGATGTAGAAGCGAAAGTAATAGTTGGACGAAATTTTGCATCGCGATTGCACACAACATACCATATTGCGGCCAATTAGAATTCTTTACAGTATATTATCACATTTTCACACATATTTTAGCTGAATAATAGAAAGTGTAGAAAGATAAAGCGTCACGAGATGAATCTATTTGTTGATGCTGATGTAGAACAAGTGGCTATCGTATAATATAAAATAAAGGATTTGTGAAGGACATTGGGCGTGTAGAAAGAATAAGTCGGATGGCTCCCGCGCTGGCTCGAATCTGGTGCAGAGCGGTTAGCGTCATGGGCACTAAGCACAAGTTTGGGTGCACATTATTTTTTGTATAATTTTGACATCCAGGAGTGCACTTTTATGTAAGTATAATATTTAAAATATAATATCAATTAAATCAATCAGCCATAGTCTATCGCAGTTCACTGCTAGACATATACCTCTTCTAATGTTGGGAGGCTTTGGCCGATTGTTTTCACGCAGGTCAGATAGGTTGGTACAAGGTTTTATCTCAAAGTTTCCTTCTCTCCCAGTGAAATCGTCTGCGTTTACCGTTAGACGCTTCTTACTACACCATTCGGATGAGATGATACAAAAATTATCTTAAAAGGTTAATTTATATCATAAAATACAACTATATTTTGTACTAAGTAGACTTGTGTTTAAAAGATATACTTAATTTGGGTTTTTATGGTTGAAGCATACCTAAGCTACGATAAGACAGTTTTATTGGCTATACTTACAGCTAAGAATTCTATATTCGCTAAAACAATATATCTTGTCAATATGGTTTAAAAATGCTCAAGTGATACATAAAAATGAAGAGCTATATGTGTGCCTATTATTGTCAAAACTGGAGGAAAATTTAGAGGAATCCGCGACAAAAGTTAGACCTAATGTGCAAAATTGTATAATGTAGAATATGTCATATGTTTATCTCTACACGGAGAATGTGTCCTCAATGAACTAGGTCATTATTATTCCGTCTTAAACAATTGCCAACTTAAATTATCTAAATTCTAGATAACACAGTCTAGTCACAACATTGTACCAATAAGGGTAAATTAAGGTATCTAAAATAAATAATGAAATAGTTTTATTACAAATAGAGCGCTGGCACTGGCACGGTGTCGTGCGCGGGCGTCACTAATAATGTCGAGCTTAATGTCACATTGTTTAGCGCCACACGAGAGGTTGAACTTGAACACTTGATTGTTTCTAGCTTGTGGGCCTTCGCAAGCTCGTGCTAACGCCATATGTTGTGTCACACCGACACTAGGCATCTAAAAATATATACTGCACTTGTTATATTAGGACTACTCACAATATCGATAAATATTATATACTTAAGGTCATGTGTTGCTAAACTATAAAAACTAAAGTTCAAGACTCATTACCATATTTACTTAATAAATTCCTATTAGCATATTTTCGTAAGTTCTTATGTTATTTGACAGCTATTAGAAACTATTGTTCCTTTATTAGTAGCTTCTAATATAATGTGGGTTGTGCAATTTTTAAATCTGAATAGAGAGAGCAATTATACCATGAAGTAATACCCTAGATATTGGGCTATACTACAATATGCAATTAGATTACTAAATATATCAGTATAGGTATTTGTACGGACAATGTTGTCTATAATGAAACCAACAAGCATGCTGCAGACATGAATGAAACTTATATCGTTATAATAATTACTGTCATCTTGCTGTCTATGTCTGTCCTAGTTGATATGGGTCATATTTGACAATTTGATTTGACATTACCATTTCTTGGACGCCCCTCATCATTTTTAAATAGTGTAGACGTTATATATGAAATACGTTATAATAGAAGTAACTATACCTCTAATATTTTCTATTGAGGAGCAGTAGCCTCTAGTTAATATTTTTGATACTTAAGTGAATTAATAAAGATAACATTAAGTAAGTAGACCACTTTTCGAGTTTCACTGGGTACCAAATGTACGTATCTGGTGTTCTTTTATAGTGGTTTACTGTAATTCTCTAGCAGGTTGATTCCAGGCAAGAATGGTTATGCTTTTACTAGTAGAAAATATCGTATAATTTTAGAATCACTTCTTTACAAACCTTTTTTATCTGCACAAATAGCCGATTGTTTCTAAAAAGTTATGAATCAGTTGCGAGATTACGTATAATCAAATCATTCTAAGTGAAATTTGCATACTGATATCTGAAAGAGGGTGATACCACACGGTTTTAATTTGTCCAGTTTCCCAAATCGGCACTTGCCCTTTTATCTAATAATAGGAAAGTTGTCTATTTATTGAGGGCTTCATAAACAAACGTAAACATCGAAACAATCTAAGCACAAGTCTTAGTTGCAAAGTTTTAAAAATTTTCAGTAACAAGTCAATGTGAAAGTGTCAAGAACTCATAATTTATTAATAATGATCGTTTCTCACATATTTAGGGCCCAATTATCCAGGTTGCACGTAATTTAATGCAAAACTGTGATATTTTTCAATTATGTGATGAGATTACCCAAAGAAACTTGAGAAACTCACGAACTATGCAAGTACCAGTTTAAGAAATTCAGACAATTTCTAAATTCATATTTTAAATGCATATGTGGTCAGACTTATTTTTTTGAAACGAAATTATACTTTCACTTACTTGGGAACTAAATTCAGTTTTACTTTATTCACATTTGCAACGGAGTGAATTGGATTTATAAAATTCATGATACAATATTCATGAGAACATTTTCTCTAGGTATTCGAATTTTGTTCGATTGAAACTAACGATTGTTTTTGGTCAAAATTATAATATATATCAAAATTGTCAGTTGTGCAATTATTTCCTTGTTACAAGCTTTCACTGCGCAACTATGAAAATGTTATTAACAAAACTACTGCTTACAATTTCGTAAAATCATTTTCGTGTGATCTTTGCTACGATATCCTTTCCTATTCTTACAAAGTGATGTAATACCTACCAGATTACCGTAATTTTAAGTCACTTTGTAAATAATTACATAGAAAACAAATGGAATTAATTACCACCGTCTGTTAAATGTAAGTGGTACAACAACTGTAAATACATATGTATTACGTTTACATCGACCTACTTTATATTAGATAATTTAATTTTAACAGATGGATAATTTGCATATTAAATACAAAATTTACATGAATCAATGTTTCCTCTGTAACATTTAAGAAACAATATTTTTAAAACATTTAAATAAAGAAATTAACGAATTTGAAAATAGATATTGGTGTGTATTTGATTAGACCCTAATTAGTTCGGTTAAACGAGAGCGTAATTAAGCCCGGTAAAGCGATCTCGACTCAGTTTAAGACCAAACCTACAATTAATCGTACGCGTTATAACATATAAAAGAGGAAACGGAGAATGGTGCCAGTCACCTTAGATTAAGAATTAAATTATTTATAACGGCATTACTCAGAAAAAAAAGTGTTTATTTCGTTTGCCCACCTACCTACAAACAGGTTCTTAGTTTGTATTTCTTTTTTCATAAACTAGTTAGCCAAAAGAAAAATCAAATCGAATAATAAAGAACGTTTTAGCGCAAGATTCCTTGTACAACTAATTGTAATTATAAGTGTAATAGACTGAAAATACTGAAACGAAACAATGTAATAGATAAAAAATATTATCAAAATATTATACTTAGGTATATATAATTGAGCGAAATCGCCACTATGTATAATAATAGTTTGGATGTATATTGTTTCTAATTTTTTTAACTTTCATCAAACTTTTTTTACTGTTCGTTTAATTTAAGATAATCATATTCCTGATAGTAATTTTAGTTATTTCATTTTGGGACAGTCAAAGGAAACCCGAGATAATCCAAGATACAAGGAAACTGTGTTAAGAATCTTCGGGTTTTTTTGTAAAATCAATTATGATGTACTATATTATTTATTGGTCAAGCACTAGTTCTCCATAGAAATGAGTCATTTGATAAAATGACGATTGACTACGTGTCATTAAAAATAAATCGAAGTAGGTAGTAGAACTTCAAAAGTAAATTCCTTAAAATGTTTTCTCATACAACAGACTGGTGAAAACCCGGTCGGTTTCCTTTCTACTGTGGTGCCTTTGGCACGGATTTTTTATGTACAACAATATATTGATCAAAACATTTTAATAAAGTCACCTCTTCTTTAACTGCTCTCTTCTTGCGATATAATGAAATTATTCATACATTAAACTCAGTAGATCAGTATTATATATAAATACGATACGATTCACTAGAAAACAAGCGGTTATCGCGTCCTATAAAACCTTGCAACATTAGAGGTGTAAGTAATGTAATATTATGCCCGTGTTTACCAGCACATAGTGTGAAGTGAATTCGAATAGAGAAGCGACGGGGGAGGGATTCCTTCTACGAGGGATATGTGACATAACAAACATCACAGTCGACATACGTATTGATTGTAGTGTGTTAATAGCTAAGCAACTTCTAAAGAATATTTCGCAACACGTTATAAGAAAAAGATATCAACCAGTTCAGTGTCATAAAGGTAATCTCTTCCGGAGGAACATCATGAGACGTTCTTTTCAATATATTTATAAGTAATATAAATTCCTGGATAAATTTTAGTGTTTGGTACAGGAATAGATTAATCTGGAATAATATAAAAGTTAGATACTTTTTATCCTTACTAAAGCCGAACAGATAGTGATGAATAAATAATATAATTATATGACATCGCAACACCTGTTCTAATTCTCACTATCATCGACTGCTCGTGTTGAATGCTCCAATAACAGGTTAAATCAAAACTATAGTGGTTTGTTAGCATCGTGAACATAAAGTGATTGCACAACATGTGTCACTTTTATTCAAAGAAGGCAGTCGATGGTGGTGTCAATGTTCAACAAAGCCACGCACGTCACTCGATACGGAGCCTGTCGCGAATAACAAACACCGGAACGTTCACTTTCGTCGAACCTGGACATAACATCATACATATATTCGAAGCTTCTATATATTCGAACACATGTGTGCAAGCCTACTTAGAAACCAGTTGTTTTAAAAAATCTGAAACTAGTGGAACCAGTATAGTACTGACCGCATGTGCGCCAACTTACTTCAAAAGTACTGTAACGGTATGACAGCAGTTAACATCTACTCTACCTTTAATTTTAATTAGTGAAATGCCTTTTTAGTCTTCCCTTTCCTCTCAGTGGCGACCGGTAGTCGAGGACTCTTTAATTACAACTTAAGGTGGCTGTTGAAGGTGAAAGCGAGTTTGTACGTAACTCGCGACGAGTGTTTATGTAGTCACCGTGCATTTTCGGCCTACCACGCTCATCTAGCATATGATAATGAATCTTGTCAATATTGGTAGAAAATACTTTAGAAAGCTGTTATATCTTAACACGTAATAATACAAATTCAAACTTTTCTGATCGCATTCATAAAATCAATGAACAAAATGCACTGTAGGTACTGGTAAAATTGGGCCGGCCTGTAAATATGTACGTTAAGGAAATTATATATCACCTAATATATATTATGAATACATACTTTAAAGGGAAACATTATTTCGCAATGCGGTCAACGTTCAAGTGACAATGGTGTATGTGTAAAATAAAGAACCGTTGTGCATAAACGCACAACGGTTCTTTATTTTACACATTATACTACACGTGTATCGGAATGAATTATCTCTGTTTGTTCATCTTTATAGTTCTATGATAATAAAGACCTACGATTTGGTAATATTACCTAATCGTAGGTTCCGTTGTATGCACTTTCAATTTTTTTGTGAAGTATGAGGAAACCGACGAATAGAATACTACTAAGTATATAAAAATCTTTACTGCTTAGTGTACCACGTAAATAAGGCAGAAACCATAAAGCAATGGGTACAATGGTGGCACTATCGAACTGCACAAATTGACAAGCGTTCAAACATCAGCAGTAACAGAAAACGTGAAATGCAGTGAAAGACGCCTCAGACAACCGGTCTACCAAAACACACTGAGGACGCCTCAGACAACCGGTCTCCCAAAACACACTGAGGACCTAGATACGAAATCGAAGTCCACGATCAGCGATGTGACATGAACAGTGCCTAGTCGAGGATCCACTGCACTACCAAATCTATGCTGTTCATTTTAATATCTACGTGCCACTGCTATCCATGCCTTGCAAGACCTGTATGATATATCTCACGCAAGTAAAAACAACAAACATTGGTCATCAATATAGAATTGATGACCAATGTTTATAAAGACTAATTACATATAGAAAGCGGTATTTTTATGACAATGTTACAATGAAATCGTGCGGGGCGCTCGACGCTGACAAGGCCGCGCCGGATGAGCGATTACTGTGAACCGTGTCATCGCTGCAGCCGCGTCTAATCACCCGCCCGTACCGCATTTCGTCGGGTCAATGACAAGCAACACTATTGTACACTAGTCTCCAGAGCCGAACGAAACCATTAAACTATTTTAAGGTATGGTTGGATACCATATTTTAAGGTACAATTCATTTTGTAAAATTCTTTTAATTCGATAGGTTTGAGGTTGAGGAAGAGTTGAAAGAACCAATATCCTATAGGGCTAATGGCCTACACGTTTCTAGGTCATAATTAATTCATGCATAAGTATTTATGGAAGACAGGCAAACACGTCGGCCTGATCATGTAACCGAAAACCATTAACCTAAATTAGAACATCGAACAGACGCCGGTAAAGGAAAGTTACAGCGTTATCCGTCATTTGGAATAAATACATTTAAAAACATCGTCTAGTATTCACAGAAAATTAATTAATTAAATAATTAGTGAGTTAGTTCATTTTTGTGGTCTGCTAATTAGAATAATAAAGGACATTAACAACTTTTGGAGAGTTCAATAGATATCGTGGCGACTTATGAGTGGGATTCTACCTGATACTGTATTTCTTTAATGGATATCTTTATGATTCACATAATGGGCATTTAAAAGTTCAGACGTTTTCGTAGATGTCTATCCGATGGAAACTAGGTAAAAATAAATATACTTAGGTATTTTTAGAATAATAACTTGTAGGTGGTTCGATGAACTATTTTCTTAAAAGCATTAGCCATGGCAAGTTAGACCACTGAAAGAAGTCCGCAGTGAAAGTTGAACTGTACCTAGGCTTGTTTTGACATTTGTTGGTGAACGTGAGCGGGACGTTAATGCTCCATTAGTATTATCAGCACGCCTAATAGTTACGACATAACCACATTTTCTTGTAATGTTTATGTCGTCAGGAAATATACAGTTTCACCTAAACAAAAAGTTATCGGCGTCAGTAATTTCATAGAAAACGTAATTTTGTCACGTCTGATGTGTTTTTGATAGATGTTTTCGCGAACGAGCAGAAGTAGTACTCAGTGTAACAGGGTGCTTTCTAGATTTTATAAATATATGTAGATAGTAAGTAGCGCTTTGGTGATAAGTTAATATTGTGAATAAAAGCTACAACATCCAGGTCATCCTGCAAAACGTTTATTGAAATGTAACAACGCCATTGTTTACGTTCCAAGAATAGTCACGAATAGTGTGAATAAGTCACCGATTATTTCGGGAATAAGGTAAGATATATTTTGATTATACCTATTGGCAGTTTTGCATTCTATTAATTTAACATTATGTGACAAAAACAAAACTATCAGGTACACTAGGAGATTTGTTTAGACTTGCTATTGCATTGTTTGTATTGTATTGACTTGCATTGATCATTCCGCGGTCGTAGGGAGGAAGGAACTAAAACAATAAGTTCCACTTACGTCATAACGCCTACTAAGTTGACAAATCCTTTGCGAGCGCATAAACCAGGACAGGACCTTGAAACATTCACTGTGAACGCTATCGAGACGAATCTTTTAAGCTATGGCTATGCAGACCGCCCACGAATCTGTTCAATCTACTTATTATGTTTATTATATTGTGATACACGTATTTGTTTTTAAAGCAAAACAATCAAATATATCTGAGAAAATAATAGTGTAAGTGAAAGATCAGTTATTTGACCTGAAAAAAGCAATTACGCTCCTATGTAAACGTGTACGAATGGAGGTCACCATCAAATTATAAGAGTTGCTTTTGTTGAAAAAAAGTGGATAGGGTCGTCTACAGCGACCTAGTTGTGCTTTCTTTATAGGTAAAAGTTAATGAGTAACGATATTAAGCAATACCTAGCAGGATTGAATAAAGCGCAACGGTGCTGGTGAGTCACGGTAACTTGTGCAATAATTTTACACAACCAGTTCGAGGGCCCTCAAAGCTACTGTCGTATTCTCGTTCAAGCAACGATGTAAATATAAAAAAATAAAGAAGGGTTTATAGGGTCAGGGTCAAGAAGAACTTGTAAGCTAATTGCAACTTTTTGAACAGTCAGTAGTTTCAAACCGTAACAATAACGGTATGTCTACGAAATCAGAACGAATGTTTCGGACGCACCACTTAAGGTCATGACTTATGATACAGATACGCAAATATATTTTTAGCGCGGCTAAAAATATACACAACAGTAGATTTATTGCCATAGATTTTAGTTACGAACTCAAGTCACAATATTATTTATAAGTCGATTACCTGGTGAATAGTCCTAACCAAACTATTGACATATACCTAAAAGCCTGCACCCGATCAGGACTACTGGCAAAGTTACCCCGACAATGTGTTGGCAGTTTCCTATTTTTGTAAGCGCATGAAATAAAACTCAGGTTACAACGTATTTAGTAGACTTCGGTGCAGTGAATAATGCTCATCCAATACACATCAACCTATTGGAATTAAATCGATGCTAAAAGTTTTCGTTTGGAAGGAGTGGAGTTGTTAGTAGGAGGTTTTATCGTCTTACGACTTGAGTTTGTACATACGAAACGCTCCACTCGTGGTCGCGCATGTTCTTCTGGAAGGCAGCAGATTTAGGTGTCCACGAATCCACACCTCTGTAGAGTGCTGGCAACTCGGCTACCTTCACCTCGAGGCGCTCGGCAAGTCTCTGTTCGACGACCGCCTTGGGACCGCTCGTCAAAGGCCGCTGTTGCTCTTTCGCACTGCGTCGCTCCAAGACACCGTATCCGTTTAATTTCTCTCCGTTGCAAGACGTCACGCTTTTGGGGCTATCTGTGCTGAGCAATTTACTTTTAACGGTGTCCGCCTTACCGTAGCTTTTATATTGCACTGATTCTGTTCCGTTCGCAGTACGCGAATACTTCAAAGAATCGTACGTGTCGCTATTGAGACTGCTGAATTCAACGTTGTTTAGGTTGATGTCTCTCTCCACTCTCTTAGTCGTGACTTCGTACCCGTTTCGTTTGCTATAACGCTCCTCATGGCTTTGTTTGAGGAAATTATTTTCGAAACTAGTTTTACATTTAGGAACATTGTTTAGATAGTCGCTATAACTTAAATCCTTATTGTGTAAACCTTTATCACAGCCCTTTTTGAGTGTTTCTTGTATGTCGATGCCGTTCCCGTTAACACGGCCGTACGTAAAGCTCACAGATATGCCACTATCTGCTCTGTGGTCTACTACTTCGGCCCGTTCAGCATCTTTGCTCTCGAATTCGTGTTTGACAAGTGCAACTCGTGAAACATCCGCATTCTTGCATTGTGACTTTCTTGTGAAATCGGCTGCTATTATGCCAGCTCTGCTCTGTTCGTTGGGAACGGCCCATGTATCATGCTTCTTTTTCTCGCTACTTTTGGACGACCACGCCTTTGCTAAAGCAGCCTTAAGCGCTTCCCGCCGCTCATGCACGCTGACCCTTGGGTACTCGTGTATAGGAACAATGGCGGGAGCGTACAGAGTCGATCGTGGTGTGGCTCGAGTTATGCGGAAACTTCTGAACTCCCTGTTGAACTCCGAACTCAGAGAATAAGCCGGTATTCTCGAAGTCACCATTTTGAGATCAAAATTTCCAAAGTCATATAAAACTTATTACTTTTACTTCACAATAAAAATTATTTTAGCACAGAGCACACTGAACACATATCGATTCTACCTGTAAACACATACGGAATTTAAAATGTGTTGAACTGAATGATTTTTGTGATGGAATATGCTACATCGGCGTGTGTTGTATATAATTGTGCTTGCACGTAAAGGAGTGTTATGAACGTGTCGGTGGGCTGTGGGCCGCGACCTTCGCGGTGGGCGGCGATGCGGCGGGACAACGCACTGGTCAACGAACCGCCCCGTATGCCACCGGTCGCCCGGCTTAGCAGCTTGCATAACGCACTCGCAAACCGCTGCCCCACCTTATCTCCGGTGCAGTTACATATCGATCACATCAACCGTACGTACGTAATTAAAGATATCAAAATGCTTGTGGGTACAGATAATATTAGATGAGTGATAGAACTGATAGAGAACTCTATAATAATATAAAGCTGTTAGAGACGACACTGGCGTGTTTGCTAGATTTGTGGAGCGTTTATGCCGTATAAGTGCAACAAGTGTCGCCTTGGATACATCCCTAATATGGTTCTTGGCGTAGCTGCCATATGGCCTGCGTTCGAAACATCCTAGACAGGCTCGACTCCAGCTGCATCGATACGCACTATACACATAATGATATAGCTGTACAAACAAGTTTTCTGGGGGGATGTTGTTGCTAGTGTATTGTAAAGTACACAAGTTTGTGTTTCATTTATCTATACACTATTAACATTTTCGTTTCTAGTAGGCAGGTAAGTACTTGATTAATGATCAATCTTTTATATAATTTTTGACATTGATCATTCAAGGTTTAAAAATTCCTATTAAGCGGTAAGCCTATTTGCGGTGCATTTGCATGACCGTACCGATCGTCTATTATTAAATACATCACCAGCACAAGATAACAACACAAGCCATGTTTATAAATGTATTTAAATGGTTTATTGTTATGATATACGAGGAAAGCAATGAGGGAACTGTTTAATATTAATTAATTTAGTTCAACACATTTTTCTATTTAGCACTGATTCGAACACTTGGCTGACACAAAACATGTGTAGCGATCCACACACGCTCGCGATGGCTGCACCTTATAAATGGTTTATATATCTATCTATGTGTATATATTATAATAATAATATATATTTTGTTATTTAAAGAACAAAGTCCATCTAGTCACAATATCACGTACGCGAAGTAGACGGTAGTAGCTGTTGGAAAGAGAGCAGCCACCGGAAGCGAGTGAGTGCGTGTTTCGATATTGCGGCGGCGCATACCTTCTCGTTGCGAGCGCGAGAACTGCGTGCGGTGTGCGTGCACCGCTGCGACTAAACTGACTGAAGGGAGGCAACGGCAACGCGCCGGCCGATGCTAGGACCCCACCGCTACCGCTTCGAGCGCCTCTCTCCTGCGGTCCACCACTAGTGACTTTAATGCGAGAGCATTACGGGCTGAATCGCAGGAGCACTGACCTTCGCTACAACGACGCCGAGATGCCAACACACTAGCAACTGGTGGGCCACAGCTCACGCCTGCATCCGACCGAATGCACTATTCCAGCACCAATTCTTAACAGTTGCTAACCAAACTAATTGCAATTTCTGTGATAACTACAAACAACAAAAACAAATCTTTTTGTTTCAAGATATGTACCCATTGCCTAACAATATATTCGTTGGCTATTCGTGTTATATTTTTTTTTTACCTTTATTAATAAATATATTTGTTTTAGAAATTTACATTCTACCATATCAGGAAGTGACATAACTATTAATTCTTAATAATAATAATTATGGAAGTAATTAAATATTTTAATTGTTAAGATGGCGTAACATTTAAATAAATTATAGTACTACTGACAAAAATAAAGTAATTGTAATAAACATGTTTTCTGCTAATAAAGAAGCGCGTAGCTTCTTGCTAAATTTAATTGCGCATACGAATGGTAATATCACTATGATTTCTAATCTCTTTTTTAATTCTTGAAAAAGTAAGGTAAAAATAGAAAAGTAAAAAGTTTAAAGGCTAAACTAAATAGTAGGTACGGTTACTATTTACTTAGTTACAAATACGTGTGTCTACAATTTAAGTATCTATGTAATATAATTATTGCATAGTTGGGTGCGTGACCTGAAGCGTGCCTAGTAGATTAGTGGAACCTCACCTTAAACGTTTTGTTCGTTGCAACTAAACGATAATAATTGATAATTACCTGAAACAAAAATGATTTTGTTAATAACACTGCGGTATTGAGCCTTGACAATAAAAATAATGATATAAACACACATTTAATAAAAAAAAAATCATGAACACATGAAACCGACCGGGGTACAGAAGGTCAGGTTGGTTTCGAAACAACTTTATATTACAGAGAATTATTATGTATTTGGGCCACTGTGAAAAAATACTTATTAAAAATTGTTAGCTTATAAAGGAATCATCGATATGAACCCAAATATCTACGGTTCTACATTAACAGACAAATGACTTTAATGAGTCATAAACGACTATTAACTCTTGGCTATTTGGTTATGTACTCTTGACACTGACAGTTACAAAACGACCTGGTTTTTATCACGTCTTGTTCAAATTATTGTTTGACTAATACGTCTAACGAAGATGGAGGCACCAGCGATTTCAGATACAGTGCTGTTTTGATTCACTTGCCTTAGTTTGTAATATCAAACATTTTTGTAAAAAATAAATCGTTAATAATCGTGCATATAATAAAGGAAGTTTGCAATGCCTTCAACAACATTATCACAAAGAAATTTATGCACTAGTGACGAGAGTGCACTTAAAATGATCTCTGTCGATATTTTAACTTCTGGTAATCGAATATGGGTGAAAGTTGAAGAGAGTCGGTATTAAAAACAAATTGAATTAATAGCCTGTTGAGACTACGGCATAAATTATTGCTGCCTACGTTATGTTACTAAGAAATATAAATTCAGAGAACATGTTCGCGAGAGTGTAAATAAAATTGATTCGACTTTTTTCGAAGTGTCCAAGTGACAACGGAATATAATCACAGTACATACTAAATCAAACAAGGACAGTGTTGACGAGGTAGCTGTGATTGGATTATATTGTCATAATTTACTTACCCCAAAAAGCACCGATACATAGTCGTTGTATATTATACGTTGTTGTATGTATATAATGTATATGTGGGTAGGTAATATTGTGATATAGTCCGTTTGATATTTATTTATGTGTGAAACAAACATGGCCTAGAACATTATTGCTTATTCAGTGGTGATGTGTGTCACTGCCAACGATTATACGGTCGTATGATTTCATTACCCTAAGGGGTTTAAATCTTTATAACATTTGCTTGATATATATTATGTATGGAGTTTATAATTAGTGCAGAGGTAAGTAGCTAACTTAAAGTCGGTGTCGGTACGGTAACTTACGACGTCGTTTACAAATTGATAAGAGAATACCATTATCACATACATATTAAAAATATAGTTAATTTATGTATACAAATTGCTATATGACATTTTAATAAGGTCAAGACAGTCCACAAAGGTTAATCTTAAGTTAATTTTAATCTACTATAACCGAAATTTTGTTGACAAAGACAGTTTTTGGAACATACCTACTGGAATTTGGAATTACTCATTACTATATTATCACAAGTGAATCATCTGTTACACAAGTAATTCTCTAAATAACATTATAATATGACATAGAGTGAAAATAACGTTTATTCCTTTACGTACTGATCTTTTACAGGGAATTAAAAATTCATAAATCTTAAAGCGGTGTCGTCCTTACTTTTATATTACCTACCTATGTGTGAAATAATCTATAATGGTGGAGATCATAGGAATCAAATACAATACATGATCCCTGTACCATCAAGAACAATCTCATATATGAAATAGGCTGTATTGCAATTTTTAAGACTGGTAATCCTATATTCCGCATTAGGATTCCCTGTATTGTGGGTTTTTCTTGAGCCGCCTCGGAGTATCTACTCTTCAACTTCAAACCTGTTATAGTCTGCGTCAGATACCAGTTCACATTATTAATGACGTAGACAAGTTTTTGGATTTTATGTCTGATTGATTAGTCAGTGCTAAATAAAGCGCAATTAATTGAATATCGATTCAAATTGGAAAAATTGTAAATTTGAGATTAATTTTGAACACTGAAATTCTCTGAAGTGGCGTTAGGTTATCGTAACATCTTACGGAGAAGATTATTTGTTGAGTCCTCATTCAAACACGACTTGAGTAAAGAAATGCATTTAAACTGAAGTAAGCCTGCTTTAGAAGGGTTTTAACTTTTTTGAAAATATTTCTAGGTGTTGCTAGATAGGTACCTAATTAAAAACCTTTTATAGAAGTTAACCATATAAAATAAACTGTGAACCAAAAACAAATAAACCTAGTAAGAAAAATTAACAATAATCATGATTTGGAATAATGGAGAGAAAAAGAAACAAAGCCGTAGATAAAATATACAATTATGTTCACGAGCATAACTGTGATCAATTAAAACTGTGCTATTTATCATGTTACATTACATGAACTTCATTGAAAATAAAACGTGAGAACCTAGTTTATTTGACCGTTAAATCTAGTCTCAACTAAGCTTTTAGTTGTTAAATTTTAGGTGCCTGGGTACTCGCCAATCAATAACTATAAAACCAAAGTCTCTTTATCTTTCGGTGTTCTCAGTCATATTTTTACCTAGAACATCACTGGAACAATGTCTCAAGACGTTTGCAAGTATCGGTAAAAGCAGTCCTCGACCTGTGACGGTAGGTGACCGCGTCATTCAAACAATTGGCGGCGCGTAAATGGCGGCAAAAAATAATGACACCGGAGGCGGCAGCGAGTAGCCGACAAACGGCGAGGTCCAATGACCCAAATGGTTCATTACTAGGCCAGCTCGGCTAGAGTAACTAACGAAAGAAAAATCGGTCATCGCACGACATCGTCTTTTCTAAGTACTTCTTATAGTAGGTTCCTACATGATTGCCAATTAGTGTCAATTGCTCTACCTTGATTTCTAGACGTTGAACCCTAGACGTCTAAAAACATTTAAATCAAATTTGATTAAGCGTGATAATTATGTTATGTAAAATCGACAATTTAGTTTAGATTTAGACGAACAAAGAAGAATGGCCGGTAGTTATGACTATGCAAAATGCTTCTTTGTTTGATTAACTCGTACGAAATACGTATCTTAGTACGTAAGTAAGTGAACTACTTACTTACGTACTAAGATACGTACGTACGTAAGTAGTTCTTTACAGTGTTAAGTCAGATTCGATGGCTCAGATCGATGAGCTTGTCCTATATCCCTATGACCGTGATACTTATTACCTATAAGTGTTTTGTGTGAATAGTATACTGCTCAGTGCTCACACAATACTGCTAATACTGTATAGGGGAACGTTGAAAATATTTTGTTGCCAGCAATGACCAAGACAAATTAATCCGACACCATAAATGGCGTTACAGCGGAAACCTGATCTAGCAACAAGCACGAGTTTGACTATGGTACAAGCACCTACTAAAATCAAAATAGTGACCATAAAAAGACTTCCTAGAGTCAAAGGATTTTGATTATGAGCCACAGCTTAATATGTGATTCGTGTCTAAGCGAGCATGAACGCTCTTTGTAATCGATAATTACTTTTGATTGAATAGATTTATGCCAAATATGAAGGAGTCGAGATCTTTGGAAAAAAAAAGTATGCTGCTCGCACTGATGATTGATGTTCATTTTCATTTCGTCTATTTTATTGTTAATGATACCTACGGTACTTTAATTAATAAAATGGAAGATGTTTAGTATTTCAAAAAATAACGCAATAATAACTGAGTCAAACATAACGGGTCCTCATTAATAATTGAGGTCAAAATCGGTCAAAGAACTAACCACGTACGATCGAACATTACTCGAAATTGATTCGTCATCTTTCAATTATTATCGTTGGTGTATTTGGGCCATTTCATTCATTTCCTATACCGGTCATATACATGACCGGGTGTCGTTTGTTGGCCAGTGTACGTTAGATAACGAGTAAAACGGATATAAAAAGTTATTTAAAATAATTTACATCATAATAACGGTATTATATTTGAAAAGGTCCTATATTTTATGGTTTGCTCTAATCATTATTTATTTACGTAGCGGTTGTAACCACTTTACTTATTGTATAAAGTAAGCATTAGTTAAGCCATTGAATAAACATTGCAACAAACCGACCTCTCAAATTTTATATCCTTACGTAATAAAAATCACGATCATTAAAAATTATATTCAAATAAAATAAAACACATTGTAGCGAAAACAGGAAACACGTCCAGCTCTCCAAATTGCACAATCATGAAAAATGTATCTAACGCGACAAGTATCAACTCGAATGAGACATTTAATTACTTTTTTAGCTTCATATTGTCCGTTAAGCAGGACAGGAGAAATCAGTCCGTCGACCTGCATTAAAACACCTTTCCCACAAAGACTTACCCGTTGAGCTTCTCGGAAGCACAACAAAGATCCTGCTACATGTTTGTGACTCATTGTATAACCTTCCGTCCAGACAACGCAAAGAAAACAAAACAACGAACACTCGTCTAAAAAGACCAATAGATTTCAAGTTTATCGTGTGATGCCCTTTGACGTCATAAAAATAACAATGACGTCAGACCTCTAAACAATTAGGGTCGATTTAACTATGAATAAATCTAGATGTTTGATGTTTTTGAAATACTTTAAACCTGTAGAATCTTCAAAATTGTGGTACCTACAGGCCAAAATTATTCTGGTATGATTGAAATACGCGCAATTGGGCCAGAAAGTTGACTTACTATCGTACAGATGGATTCTTCGAAGAGGCATGTGGGTGTTGCCAGCCACATTACCGCCGCTCGTCATCCTTCATACAAGAAATAGCTTGTTCCCATAATTTGCATTCGGGGCCAACGTCACACTTATGATGTGCGATTAGAAAGGAGACGCCAATTGTATCGCGTCGTAGAAATGATCCACATGTGGGTGGCTCTGTACCCGACTCTGGTTCAGGAAAACTTTCCAATGCGTGATCCATCAATCATCATAATAATATATAAATCTACAATGACGCGTTCAGATTTTATCTTCCACTAACAAAAAGTTTGGTGACTGAAAATAAAATAGGAGCGGGCTTGAGCAAGGACGCTGACACAGACTTTGATAATCCGTAATCCTGAAGAATAACGGACACGCATAGGTTTCAGAATGCAAACAGAACCGTACCAATGTCACAGGGATAGGCACTTTTTTATTGACGGTACTAGTAATGGACCGTACTAAGAAGAAGCTACTCAAATCATAGTAGATGTAGAGATCAATTTCAAGAACAATCTTAACTTACAACTCTTCAGTATAGCAGTAACCTCATCGGTTTGTTCATTTTTCACGTCAACAATTCCGTAATCAAATCCACTAAATATAGTTAGTCTATTTCAAACAGCAATAATGACGTTAGGAATTGCCATACTAGTGTTCTGACGGAACTCTTACAATAATTATATTATAGATAGCGATCAAAATAACTACTCGTATTTGAAGGCGTTTATGAAAAATAACACATAGTAAGTTATTACAAAATGTTAAATTAAGAATGGCGTACATAAAGTTTGAAATTGAAAACTTACACAATGCATGTTTATTTTTGTTCTAAATGGCCAGTAGCTCAAAACGATAATTTCACACTAAAACCCCTAGTGAATTTATTATTACAAATAGAAATGAATTGTTATGTAAGTATTTGTACGCTGCAGTTATGTTAACTTACAATAGGTATAATTAAGGTTCATAGCTTTTATACTGCGTCATTCTCCTGATTTCATTATATTTTCTGATTTATTGTAGTGGGCGGTAGGTAATGTTCGATTAATTTCACTCTCATAGCGTTTAGAAAACAAAAATGGGTATAGATAATAAACTGGATTTAATAGAACATTAAATCTGTATAAAATATGCAATAAATAATATTATGCATTATCTTCTAATCTCACTAATGATTCTAAAGAATTAGAATACAAATAAGCGAACCGAGTCGGTTGCGTACCGAGGTTGACACTAAGAAATTAGTAGTAGGTATTAGTTCATTAAAAGTAAGTAAGTATACCTGAATGTCCTCGATCATTATAAGTTGTCATTATAATTTTATTCTGTTAATATTATGCAGAGTAGAGTATAATCTACTATATAAAATAAGTCGGGTTTTCCTTCCTGACGCTATAACTCCGGAACGCACGATCCGATTTCCACGGTTTTGCATTCGTTGGAAAGGTCTCGGGCTCCGTGAGGTTTATAGCAAAGAAAATTCAGGAAAAATTTCAACAGAAAAGCGAGAAAATCATTTTTCACATGGCGAAACGGAGTTCGCCGGATTTGCTAGTTATGCAAAAAAGTTAAAGATGAAATTTGGTATAATGATAGATTATAGCGTGAAACAGTACATGAGCTACGTTGTCACTTACTTACCTTTTATTTATATCTTAAGTAATCATGAGGACCGAGTAACTTTTCAGACCAGATTTATTACCTACTTGTTATTTCTACAGAGTATTTTTGATGACCCCAAAATTGTCTACCTTCTATATTCTTTATATAATAATACGGTTATAGTATGATTATATTTCTAATTTAAATTAGCTATAATATTCATTTTTGAAATGTATTATTTACGAGAGGTACGCCGTAAAAATTACATTTTATATTTTTTTAACGAGAATCGGTCAAGGATAATAGAAATAAATACACACGAATCGGCCATTTTTGTTTGTCTGTTACCACATCACGTAACAACACCTTCATTTATATTAATTGTATTACAATGTTGTTTTAATAAAAGCAAGTGAAATTTATTCAAAAAAATACATAACATTGACGAGACGCAGTCATGCGGTTTCATACAGACCTGAAGGTAAAAATGATGGTATAATTTGTTATAAGACTGTATGAATAGTAGCGGTATAAGTAGCTATCGAGAATAAAAAAGGTAATCAACATCCTTATTCAATTTCCATGGAACAACGCGTAAATTGTAGAACTTTCCCAACTTTCCAACAGGACGTTTGGTAAATGATCTGCACGTTAGGTTTTTCTTTGAGGTAGGGTAAGTAGATAAAAATTGAAGAGCATCAAGTTTCTCTCGTTTAACTTGATTTTGATGTTTATCAATATTTCTTATTGCGTCACTGTGTGGATATGAAAGTGGATAGGATACTGGTTTCGAGACGAGATAAAAACTATGTAATAAAGTCACATCAAATCAAGCAAATTTCATCATTCACTTCCTAAACCCTTTGTATAAACACAACTGGTTCGAAAGTTTTTGATCGTGTAACTTTTAAACTACTTAAATAATTGATTAAGGCCACGATTATTTGTTTTGTCCAGATGATATTCTATTGCTATCCTTTGTATGGACTAACAGAGAGAACCTATTTTCTACTCTGTTGTCACCTATGTAGAATCGATGAGCAGGGCCCTGTTTAATAAAGCTGACAATTCGACAAGTCCGACATATGTCAGAAATTGACAATTCGACAATTTTTCTGTTTAATAAAACTTACTGGTGACAAAATTGTCACAGTGGAAAATTTACAAATATGTCGGATTGTCGCGACAATTTGACATATTTCTGTTTAATAAAACTTTTTGAGCGACAGGTGACAAGTGACAATTTGTCGCGGAAAACTTGTCAAATCTGCTTTATTAAACAGAAAATTGTCACGACATATTAACATATTTGTAGAATTGTCCGACAATTCTGACAGGAGCATTACCCTCTGTCGCGAAATCATATTTTAAATTTCGAAGGTGTAAGAAAGGGTTTATACGTAAAAGCACAGAGATAATAATATACTTAAAAGGTTTATTACAAAAAATGGTACTAACATCGAGCAGTGAGAGTAGTGATGATGAATACTTGGAACAAATACAAACGAGGAGAAAACGACGATCGTTTAAAAGCAGAATCAATTTTTCCTTCTCAATTACAGCTTTCTGCTTCAAAGAAAAATTTCGGGTATGTAAAACTACCGTAGAATATTTAATTGCTAAAATTGGTCATAGACTTGAACACGATACAAGCAGAAACCTAGCACTGACACCCGACAAACAAATTTTATGCGCTTTGCATTGGATGGGTTGTGGTTCGCAGTACCACGTTATTGGTGATGCACATGGTCTTAGTAAAGCAACCGTACATCATTGCATAAGAAGGGTATGTGGAGCCGTGACTTCTGAATTACTCGGAGAAGAAGTTCGCTGGCCTGATAATTGTAACCGAATACCAGCACTTTTCATGAGTCATAATGGAATACCTAGAATATCTGGATTGTGGACGGTTCCTTAATTCCTCTAGATGCACCTTATCAAAATGAATCTGCGTTTGTAGACAGAAACGGAAACCACTCAATAGATATTATGGTGGTATGCGGACCAAACTTGGAAAATTAAATTTTCTACGCATCTGCAAGATGGCCTGGCACTGTTCACGATGCCTGAGTGATGAGATGCTCTTCTTTAGCACAGACATGGGAAAGTGGGTGGAGGCCATTCCCAAACGCATTACTCTTAGGAGACAGTGGATATGACGCCTAATATACCAATACAAATATCAAGGACAGCGTCACTAGAAAGATTCTTGTGTGCTTTTAAATCAACAAGAAGAATGGGGGAAAATTGTCAAAAGGCGACAAAATTGTCGCGACAATTCGACAATTGTCGTGACGTAATAATTTGATTGTGGTTTTGTGACATATGTCGAGATTTATTAAACGGGTTTTTAAATGACTAATATGTCAAGATTTCACAGTCGATTTTTGACATATTTGTCACCTTTATTAAACAGCCTTAGCGCGACAATTCCACAATTTTGTCTTGTCAATAATGACAAAATTGTGGAATTGTCGCGCTAAGGCTGTTTAATAAAGGTGTATTTGTCACCTTCGTCGTCAAAAATCGACTGTGAAATCTTGACATATTAGTCATTTAAAAACCCGTTTAATAAATCTCGACATATGTCACAAAACCACAGTCAAATTATTACGTCACGACAATTGTCGAATATGACGATTGTCAATAATGTTTTATGAAGCTAAGTGAGGGTAAAATATAAAAATATGAACAAAATAAAGAAATAATCAATCACTAGTGCAACTTCGATTAATTTTCTTTGAAGCAGAAATCTGTAATTGAGAAGGAAAAATTGATTCTGCTTTTAAATGATCGTCGTTGTCTCCTCGTTTGTATTTGTTCCAAGTACTCATCATCACTACTCTCACTGCTCGATGTTAGTACCATTTTTTGTAATAAACCTTTTAAGTAAATTATTATCTCTGTGCTTTTACGTATAAACCCTTTCTTACACCTTCGAAATTTAAAATATGATTTCGCGACAGAGGGTAATGCTCCTGTCAGAATTGTCGGACAATTCTACAAATATGTTAATATGTCGTGACAATTTTCTGTTTAATAAAGCAGATTTGACAAGTTTTCCGCGACAAATTGTCACTTGTCACCTGTCGCTCAAAAAGTTTTATTAAACAGAAATATGTCAAATTGTCGCGACAATCCGACATATTTGTAAATTTTCCACCGTGACAAATTTGTCACCAGTAAGTTTTATTAAACAGAAAACTTGTCGAATTGTCAATTTCTGACATATGTCGGACTTGTCGAATTGTCAGCTTTATTAAACAGGGCCCAGAAGGTATGTGGTATGATTTTCAATTGTTGCAACAAGTAATGTAAAAAAAACCTAAAAATTGGTTTTCTGTATTTCATTATGAAATTACAGTACAAGCATCATTCTAAATTGGGCTTAACAAAGTAATCTCATACGAGTGCATACAATGAAGCTTGATAGTCATAATTAACACCTGAAGCAGAATGATTAACTTAAGAGTAAAAGACATTAATTACTTATGGTATTCGAAATGCGGAAGCATGCAGTTTATCGAGAAGAAGGCTAAGCGACTGCCGATACTTACGCGTCAAATTACTTCGATACTAGTTATAAAAATATATCTTCATAGCCACTTCTGGCTCAGAGAGAAGCTTTCACTAATTTAATATTATTTTAATAAAAGGGAAATCATGTCACGTCATATGACAAATAGCTGCATACAATGTACGGCACGGATGGATAACAATCAAGGCCGCTAAGAATGTGGTACAGTAAAGCTCGGAAGATGTTTGAAAACAAAAGTGATCACAGTTTACGCGATATGCGGATAACTGATTGCGTAAACAACATTAAGCTCTAAGCGATTCTTGCTACACTAGTAACTTATAATTTGTAATACATCAGCCCACGTTCGTATTCTGATATATTAGACATGACCATAACTAGACAAGATAATAGAGAAATGGGATAATTAATAGGGTTTGTCGACTCAGAACATCAGTTCATCGCCTTTGTGTTGCACGCTAATTGTTGAAAGTGAAATGTTTTCGTCATTCTATTCAATGACAAGCAAAGAAAATAGGCCAAGACTTTCTCTGAAAAACATTTGTCAGCATTTGCTTTGACATCTATTTGCCTACTACATTTGACTTACAGTTAATTAATCCATACACGCAATGTATTATGCAACAACTTGGAATGAAAGAATACAATGAGGTTTTGTTAATTTGCCAACCCACTACAATTTTGCAATATAATAACTAAATACTTATTCAATTATTCATATTATTATCTGGATTACGGAAATTAGCAATTATGTGGTCAACTCTTTGATTCTAACGATAGATGCGCCTTTTGCCTTTTGCTGGTAACTGGTATTCTCCTGGGTACGTCAAGCTTTTGATTTTTTCCTAACAGAAAATTTCAACACCACTCTACTTGACTCGGAACTCTGCGTGAGCAGAGTCGCCGTCGTAACCGCGGTGACCGAGGCTGTTTTTTAGAATGATAGAAGTAATTTTAGAGGCTAGTGTTCAAAATTGTGTCCTAGTTATAAACTGTATACGTAAGTTTAGCAATGAGCTCTTTTATGGATACAAAAATATTTTCTAGTGCACGTTTTTATGTAAAGTATATTTAGATGTAAAATTGTAACAAATGGATCGGTCCATGTATCGGGACTTATTGTACATATTCCACATATTATGTCTTAAAAGTAAATCGATTTATATCGAATGACTGGCTGGTAAATACTTCCGCGTACAAGCGAATTGCCGAATGATCATTTGCAATGGTTTTAGTACGACGGCGACGCCTCCATCGATATCTGAACAATACGTGGGCGGCCGATGCATTGCCAATCCTTAAACGGAAATCTTGTTTACCTACTTGTCTTCCCTTTAGGATAGCCAATATCGATGTAAAACAAGGCCCCTGTCATTATGTTCACTGTTGTAAAGTGAGGAATCTTATCTCGCATTTAATAAATACGTACACACACAGCGGCACTCAGACCGTCCTTGACGAAAATGATTCAAATATGTATTGAACTTCCGCAATCGTGACCCGCCACCGAGCATAATCCGTGTAAACACCGACCGCGATGAGTGCATCGATGGCATTGCTTACGTTTTGTTTTTATTTCCTACGAAAAAGGAAATGAATGATTGAATTTACATGGCCGATGAGGAATTGTCACAGTATTTCTTTATAATAGTATATCAAAGAAATAAACTTACTGAGTATCCACATTGTATTGAATAAATTATCAATTAAATTGCAATAAGATGCAAAATATCTACATGCTCAACGATCCATGTATTCAAAGACAAACGCTAACATTTTTTTCTACGCGCGACTAGTTTCTTAGTATGCACACGATGGTCAATGTCAAGGCGTGTAAACATTTTAATATCTTCCAATCAACATCGGTTTATCAACAGTGATGTTTCGTGTATCGACGGACACGTGCTTGCGAGTCATCCAATCGATAAGTCACGTAATATTATAACAAAGCTAAAACCACTACAAGTGCAAGTCAAACTCGCGCGCTGAGGGTACCGTACCAAAATGAATTCAGGGACGACCTTATGTTACATAACCCACAATATATTTTGTAGCGTTGACTTAGAAGAATGATTTTACTTACACAGTTTCAAGACGTTAAAGACCTGAGTATATAGTATGAATTTCAACTTGATAGCTCAACGCGTTCCTGAGAAAAAGGTCTTGACAGACAGACAGACAGCCGGACGGATGACAAAGTGATACATAAGGGTTCCGTATTTTTCCTTTTGATGTACGAATAATAAAATAACTGGAGAAAGATCAAGTATTAGTAAGACAAATTTCAATCAGGGTGAATTAAATTTATTGGAAGTAATAAGTTTTCTTAAGTTAGGTTAACTTGATCAGTCGCTGAAGCTGAGTCAGAAACAAAACCAACAGCTATCTGTCTAGGTTGGCACTTGCTCCAATACCCCACATCTTTTCGAATCGAGTTACATTCAAATGCGCCTCGTGGACTCATTACGCCAGTCTACTCTATACTATTGTATATGTTTTAGGTCACGTCTGTTTGCACTAAATTGGGGTCTCGGCAAATTAAAAAAAGAATGTAATTAATTGATTTATCTATAATAATGATTGTCTATTTGACCTATATGTCTGAAAATAGACGATGCCCACACGCTAAAGTTAAACAATAAAACATTAGTTACAAGTTCCATGAAGAACACCTATACATAACGGACTTTAGCATTATTTAACAAACACGCGCATATGTTATTTAGTACGTGCGATTGGAGCTCATATGAATACAATAGAGATGTTTTATCGGACTTTATCGTTGTAACAGATTTAGAAAATAAATTAGACGGACCGTTAATATGCTCAAGCTTCGACTTATTAACTGATTAGGCACCTAAAACATGTATTGCCTCCACAATTGTACCCATATAGAAATACAATCTTTCCGCTCGCGAAACCCGCCCGTGTCAACTATCGCCACCAAAATTACTACAGACATCAGCCGCCGTAATTTGCGACCTGAAGAGGGGAAGGATAGTGCATCAGGTTAATAGAAAAAAAGACGCTGATCCTTGTACAAAGTGAACAAAACGGTGGGTGGTACGATGCAATGAATGCCTGATAGTGTTAGATATAAGTAAATACCTGGGTGCACGGGGCGTTACCTACTGGCACAAGCTTTTTTCTGTGTTGGGAGGTCAGACAGTCGTAACTTTTTGCTATACAGGATTAAAATTACTATTTTTATTGAATTAGTTTTTATAACAATTAGTAGTTTTAGTTATAAAGTAAAACGTAATTGTTTCATATCACTTTTATTCATTAAAATAAATGAACACGACGCAATCGTTATTTCATTTCCTGTAATTAATATTACTTTATTATCACTATTAATGTAGAATGAATACCACCAAGGTAGCGTTAGATTTGAATGCTTGAGTCTACCACCTAGGAATGTTTTGATATAAATACTCGACTGCACTTTCTAGACAGTATTTATATTGAAACCTTACTCAACCATCCAGGAGGTGTTAGATATAAATGCTTTACTCTATTACCGAGGAGGCGTTTGATATGAATGGTTGATCTTATTACCTAGGAAGTGAAAAGTATAAATGCGGGGCTCTACCACCTACGAACAGGATAATCTAATCAGTACGACACGGGTTAAGTTGTAATAATAAACAGCTTCTAATGTCATTTTGCTTTCACAGCTTTATAGGACAGATTCAATAAATAATGACAGACTAGAGATATGTGACCTTTGCATAATAACACCTCACCATATTGAAGGACACGCCCAGTACATATGATTTATTATAGATTGCGGCAGCATTTTATATATTAATTTATTACTATTCTACGAAAAGGAGAGTTTACTAACTGATATTCTTAATTAAACAAGTTCACATTGCTTTCACTGAACGCCTACTGGTAAATGGCTGCGGTCAGGGTCCGAATCACCATAACATGCAGGTTCTACATATAATAAAAGTTAAGAGCGAAGTACCGTCACGCCACCTACGATATTGTTTCAAAATTAAACTAATTAGTGTATGCTAATTGCAATTTTAGTTTCAGAATTAGATTGGCACAGTTATGGCGAAAGTGAAAAGATGTCACGGTTAGTAATTTTAAGAGAGAAAGCTTCTTTTGGATACCTATGTTAATAAGTAATTATGGTAGTGCGTACGTAACACTTCCTCCTCTATTTAGATTATTGTCTAAACGAAACACGGAATACGTTTAAGTTTATTTTAACTCCACGGACGTATTTTATATAATTAAGTTAACAGACTGTTGAATTTAATTCTTCGTACAATAATTAATTAATGCTTCTATTTAATCTTGATGACATTAAGATAATAATTCTAATTCATTTCTTCTTTATACAGCTACCTAACAACTGATACTTCACATTTCAGTACTCAACCAAGTATTTGACAGACGGACGGTTAGGCAAAAAAGGCCAGAAATAGTGGGAAACATCCCAAAAATGACAGAACATGGGGTAATCTATGTAAAAGGGAGGGTAGGTGGAGATATTGCGCTCCAATAAATTTTTGGTAAGCGTGTTATGACAATCCAAATAAAGTTACGTTCGACAGCTTGCAAAGATACTTACTATAAAGTTTATTGGCCCATACCGGACAAATAGCTGAATGCTCTATGAAAAGATAAAACCCTTCGGGGTACCAGGTGGGCACAGGAACCTAGTCCAGTTATAGAGTGAAACAGTACGTCAATGATGATGAAAGTGCGGTACACACAACGCGACTGTTAAATAACAGTATTGTTGAAGGATATTACAAAAATTGCGACCTCTTCGGGGCCGGCAGAACTAGATCAAAAACAATGGATGTCTAATTTCAAGTGGTTCTAATAATTAGAAACAGTAGAGTAACAATACAGTTGCAATTACCGTTTTTGTACTCGTCGGATACTTTCTACGAGACTCGTCTGCCACAATGAACAATCACATTATTATGCTTTTTGTGTATATTAGTAAAAGTAAACACTTGCCTCTCTTTCACAGGCAGATTCAGAGGAAATGAACGAGGAATTACAAATCAGGACTAAATAACAATTTTAAGGTGTGAGCGAGATATAATCAAGGGGAACTGGACTAGAAAATCTTTTGTAGACGCTGAGCAATCAAAATAATATTTTTTAACTTTTTTTAGAATAACTAGTTGTGCTTAAACTTTTGCAGAATGAAGGAATATCACTACATAGTATAAGATAAAATCGCGTTCTCTGTTCCTATTTTTCTTGTCCCTTTGTATGCTAAAATCTTCAAAACTATGCAATGGATTTTGATGCGGTGTGTTTTAATAGATATAATGGTTAAAGAGGAAGGTTTATATGTATATAACATTATGCTACAACAAACAGGTGCGGAGCAGGAATGAAAAATGTTGCAAAAACGGGGTGACGCAGACGAAGTTGCGCGGGTCAGCTAGTAATAGCATATACGTTTTGGTTTGTTTCGCTTCTCGGCGTGAATATTTAATAAAAGTGTACACAGAAGAAGAAGCGCGCGAAATAGGTCTGACGAATAGTAATTATGGAAATAACTTATCGAAATATGTTTGTAATATCCATACAAAAGTTTTAATACTTAATACTTTTATTGGAAAATAATTCTTAGTTTGGGTAGCGATATAATCGCTTCTTTGTGCCCTCCAAGAAAGGTACCCAAAGGATTTCACTTGTAAAAAGGTAGCATCGTTAAATTATGCGAATGTGTCTACTATGTAAAATGTTAATGATACATAGGTGTGATGAATAATATTAAAATGTGTTGACAGTTATTGCATAACTAAAGTAGGCAGTTGTGATCGCCCACAGATATCTGATGCAGATATTAGGTCTCAACGTGTTAAAAAAGGTGAGCCTGCCTATCGACATTAAATTATCACAATATCATTTCTGCTGTTTAAGATCATTTGTTTTATTTATACTTTATATACTATTTTAATACCTATGTACTTAATAACTTTTCGTTTCATTGTACAGTGACTAGGTACTGTTTTTACACGTATAATCGTACATCTAAAACAATGTTATGTTCGAATGCACCACATTTATGCATTATGCATGACTAAAGTCAGAGGGTTCATACGGTTAAATAAGCGTTCATCGAGCGTGAATCGATTTATGAAAAACCACTCATGTGTAGTGAATGGTGACCGTGATGAGAATATACTAAGAACATCCTTTTATCTTAAAAATAAAACTAATTAGTCAGTTCGTAGAACACGAGTAAAGCCTACACTCGCTTTCGTCTTCCAAAATGGCGATAGCAATAACGATGAGTAATGAATAGAGAGCTGCTTTAATTCGCGCCGCTGCCTGTGCCCACGCACTCGGTACAACGCGCATCCACTCGGAACAATGCTTACTGGTTTACTTTCTCGATTGACTCATACAATTCATTGCATATGTCTAGCAATATGAATTAGATAAATGAAGCTGCTCGCAAACAATTTGCTAAAGCACCAGTTCATTGTGACAAATAATTGAACTTTCGTTGATTATACTTAGTTACCAGTCAAAATATCAGAGGACGCATGAGAGTTGAGAACGAAAGGGAAAATATAACTTGATATGCGCACAAGTAAATATCAACCGAATACTATTGAATGACGTAAGGTGTGTTTATTTTGTGACATGGACTTGAATAAATAAAATAACGATATTGACGGAAATACGTAAACCACACAAAGAACTTCGTGTTGACCCTGAAAAGCGCAATGTCCTCGCAGCAGTTTAATTCAATAATAGGTGTGCCTGCACACTCAACAAAGAAATGACGAGTTTATGAGGACAAGCCTATTATGTGTATGTGTAATTTATAAACAATAAAGGATCTTAGGTATAAATATTGTATGTCTAAAGAGACAGATGTTATTAACAGAATTTAGGTCAGGGCCGGAACCGAAAACATGCCATTTCCATCTATTAAAGCAGTTAAATAACCTTTACACTTCTTTGTTCATGTTATGGTCCTATGAGCAGAATACTGGACATATTTAGGAATGCACTGAGGTATGCAAGTGTTCATAGCATGTAACATGTAATATGCAGTATGGAGGGCTCTATCTATAGGCACGTGCACACCAATGCACTAATGAACGCGTGTCGCGCCGCTGACCCCCGACCCACGCGGGTTCGATGCACGGAGACGCTCCCCCGCTCACCGCACTATGACTCCCTTGGCCCTTCCTCGTCCAGGACGATGGCTGACAGCTTTATCAAGTTTAATCAGCATGTGCCTACTTAACAAATGTTTCTTGTTTACAAGTACCTACTTGCTCAATACTCACCAATGAAAACATACATAATAGTTACCAATAATATTATAATTCTTACATCCTGTGTAGTTTTGTTTCTCAATATCGTATTATTATAATACCTAACGTTATGTATTAGGTACATTGACTTTAGATAAATAAATAAAATGCCACCCATATACAATCAATTATTATTTACTTCCTTGCTAACCGTATGGGATTATGAAGGCAAGGTCGCATATCATTAGAAGGTTCTTAAGAAGGTTCAAATGATAACGACATCCCTAAACCAGCAGAAGTATTCGTTTCCATATGGTCTTAAGGATGCAGGTTTCTCCATTAGCAAGAAAACATAAGTGCCTGTTATTACTTCAAATACAGGAACGGATGTGTGAGAAAAAATGTTATGAGTTTTCCGAGAGGAGTTGCGTCGGCGCACCTACTTGTAATTGCACAAAAATGGACATATGCACATAAAAACAAGACACTAGAAAAACCTGTCATCCATGGAGTGAAACTAAATGTGGTTTACGGCACCAACAACATAATTTACCTACAACTGTACACTTTCATACCTCTCATACTTTGTCTTCGACAATTTATAATCATCAACTCTACATACGGTATGTAAATTTCGACAAACAAAACCAGCCAGGGGGTAATCCTATATTTATAGTTAAATATGGATACATCAGAGCAGTTGTGGAAAAATCGGTCTCACAAGTGTCTCCTATATCATTTAATGGCGGCTTACAACAGCCAGTATGTTTCGGGGTACAGGAGGGGGAATGGAGCAATGGCGAGAGCTGTATAATTCGCGTTCGCAGTGGCCCTTGGGGAGTCAATGTACTGCGGGGACCGGTTCGCTAATCGATCCCGCACCGACTGGCCACGCTCCTGTCCGCACCTAAACGCGACTAACGGCTCCTTCACAATCAGCCACAACCAGATATAGTGGCACGATGCACTTTGAGCATTTCACCAACTCTTGCACTTTACTTGTGTATGCGCTAACTTTACTGGCTGTGGTATTAGAACATTCATTTCAGTTACTCGTTTATATTGTAAATGTTTTCAATTCAAATAAGTAGGTTAGAACTTAATTACATATTGTTTTCCCAAGGTCCGTTCGTATATTTATTCAAAAGAGAACCTACTACTACTATTATTAATTTACAGTAGGTAACATAATGTACGTTGGCAGCAGTAATAAAACACTAGATAATCTCAAAAGGTTGTGTAAAGCCCCACCACGAGCTTCATGGCCCACGTCAACCTCGCCTGCAATATGCATCAGATGGATAACCGAGGCTCTGGTGCGAGCTTTCCTCTCAAGAGTTTAGTGAAACAAATGTAAATCGTTCCCATAAAAGATAAGATAAACCAAATATGGAAATGAGGAGAAATGGTAGAAGAGCGTATCCCAAGTGACCACTTCTGAAAATAAGCGCGGTCTGCCATTAAGCAGATAGTAATAAGCTAAGAGATGGCCATTATTCTGCCCTCACTGTTATTTGTTTTTCTACTGTATATCTATTATGTTTTTTTATTTTGTGTTGCGTAGAATAAAGAAAGATTCACTCTCTGTTTATTGGTGACAGTTAAACCGTCAACTTATTAATTTCTAGGTTACTATCTAGATTGATCAGTGGTGGCAAATGAGTGATTCTCTCTTAACCAAATAAAAAAGCGTTACATTACACATAATCTTATATTACATTGCTTAACCCTCCAAGAAGCCCGTTTCCGGATATCTGACAATACTGCTATTGTTCGCAAACGTAAAGATAACGTAAACCATCATCACAAAGTTTGTACACAAACAACTCGCGTTCAAATGCTTATTGTATTAATAAAGGGTTTGTTTATGTAACGAGGACTTACTTCGATGATCTATATGTAGACCCATCATATCCCGTTATTACTGCGAACATGGCTTTCCATAAATATAAAGTCACCGCTGTCGATACAATGATTTACCAACTCGCCAAGTAAGGTTTGAAGTGATTTATATGATTATAATATTTTTATTCTAATACACTACACAGATCAAATAAAATACTGTTTTATTACGATATCTACTTTTACAGTATTTTAATCACCAGTGTTCTATTTTAGTATTGCTTTGGTGTACAACTGAAAAGTATTTTGTATTCAGTACTTACTTTTCGTATACTTTTCATTTAGATACCTAATGAAAAGTATACGAAAAACTAACTAACATTACAATTATCTAACAATAATGTCCAGGGATTTTTTATAGCAGGTTTTGTACCGCGAAGATTTCCATTATTATTTTTTAGAGCGTCGATGCTTTAAAGTCGCTAATTTTTTTTTCTTAATGTATATAGTTGTTAATGCATTTTAGTGAAACAATAAATATTCGCGCTCTCTCTAAACGGTTGGTGATTCTGATACATAAGTACACTTCTTTAATACAATAGTAACGGTATTGCCAGCCGCAAAAACGATCTTCAAAAAACTATTCCAACCCACTACTTTTATAGAATTTAAACTATGTTTGTTTTTATTCTCTCATTCAGTCGTTCCTGTTCGGTAGTAAACATTGCGTCAATCAATTTTAATTGAAATATAAATTCTACAAATAGAAAACTCAACATTGAATCAGGCTCGCCTATGTTTACAACCTATCCATTTATGTACTTATGAATTAACACTTAGATTTCGTAAGTAAATTTTGCAGTGATTTCAACACAGCTAACTCTAGCTGTGTGATTTGCTGCTATTTCTGGAGTGTTGTTGCTTTAGCGGTTATACATATCTATCAGCACGGATCTTGGGCTTTAGTCGCGAGAGATCCGAATCCCTGGCGCGCGCGTATGATATAATAATTATGTATACAGGTGAATTTTTTAAAGGAGGTTGAGGTTTTAAGTTTCATCAAAATCGGGTTTAAGCATGATTCCTTTGAGCATTTTTACCTATTCTTTTAGTTTCGGATTTGGCCATCCAAGTCCTTTTCAAAAATCCATCCTGTATATGATTGGTAGGTGAGGACGTCCACCGTTGCACCCTGAGCATAGTGCAAGGTGGGTATTTTCAAAAGACAAGATTAAAAACGCGTATACAAGCACGTGTATAGAACGCATTTTGAGCACATTGTTGGGCCTATATTTAACTGTACCTATATTTAACGTCTTCTATTTAACAGAGGGATTTATACAATAACTGTGTCAAATATAGACAAGCATGCTATTGTTTTAAAAGGAATGTATATCCATCAAACGTTTTTGAAAACGACCATTCAATAATTTTCAGACAATGATTATTGAAAAAAAAATGCGTTAGATTGTCGCACTTGCAACCGCTATACCACTAAATTAACTGTCTGAAACAATCTCGACATATTGCAACAAAAAAAAATACGATCAACTACAACGACGGCGTGTCAAAGAAGACCCTGATGAAGCCCTCGCAAAGTTAAGACGACGCAAGGCCGGTGCGCGGTTTTGTGCGCTATTGTTGAATTAGCAGGATATGATGATGCGACCTCGCCTTCATAATCCAATACGTTAGCAAGGAAATAATTTTCTTTGATGTACATTGCCTTGTACCTACTTATGTCAAAACATAATATGGTGTGACAGAATGCAGACACGTTAAGGAAGTAACCATATTAATATTCTCCCACCGAATTAAGAGGATGATCATTAGTACTTCGTGACGTTTTGTCTTGGAGCATGTAAAAATATTGTACGAACGAAGTTACGAACACTATGAGCTACTTTGTTGCAGGACCGTACTCACTAACGAACAGGCAACAGACAAGTGGCATAAATCCCCGATCGGATTATATCAGACGGTCGTGATACAAGGCATAAATCGAGGGGCGGTGTTCCGCCTCGCGACATGGAAAGCGTTTCTTGGCCGAGATCTGCGCAGATCACGCCAGATAAATCTCGCGCGCCGCGTGCCGTACCAAACTGGGAACGCATTGAATTCAAAAATACATTTATAAATATTGCATTATTGCTGCATAAGTATTACTATCGTAGTGATGCAACGTTTCAATTCTAATTGTACAAAGCACCAATTTGTTCGATAAATTGAGTGCTCTACTTAGATTACATACGGCACATGAATTATAACTTTAGTTAAACAAGTATCAGTAGGTAGCAAATAAAGTAGTGGGTTAATTAATTTTACAATCAGTATCAACTACCTATCTTTATTCCTATTTATATATAGAAACTTAGTAGATATTTGTATTGGATTGAACGTGTTCCACAGACAAAGTATCCAAATGCAGGAATGCTTAACATTAAAAGCTTAAGAGACCGGTTGTGGATAGTATTAGCAGCTTGCAAAAAGCTCCGCGTGGGCTGCAGCTGCACCTACCTACTGCACTTCTAGTTTTACTGTGTCAAGAACAACGCCTCTCGCCCCCACCCCGCCCGCCACTAGTACCAACATTTGTCACCTGAATAATATAACATCAGGTCTTGCGACAATTGGTGTTCGCCGTGGATGTACGCAATCACCGGCCATTGCTCACGAGATGTTGCACTTTTCACTACAAACAATGCGGTTTGAAAGCTTCCTTATTTAGCGATTACCTTACTGTTTCAATAACAATAGCGACTTGAAACTGTTTTGCGTTACAATAAGAAAATAATGTACACGCGCCTAGTTTGGAAGTGAGGAATTTCCAAACGAATTCAAAGAGATGACGTGTCATTTAAGTGAAAACCAAAATCATACTTTGTTTGCTCACAGATAAAATAAAGATTACCGTTTTAGTAAGTGACCTTTCCGAGGTCCTTGGCATACAATAGTTGCGAAACATAAGAAAATGAAAACACATCGACATGTACATGTGTACATTACATTTACAATATGTGAATAAAAAATCGTTCAAGGCTTGTGTAACTTATTATGATTACCACTAAATGTGTACGTGTGGTTTTCCATTGTTTTAAACTACTTATTTACATTAGCCATCGTATCTTTTGAGTCATTAGGTGATCAATAACACATTTTCACAGCACGTATACGTGTAATTTGGAACAGCCAACAATTACCAACGCCAGCCCTTTGTGCAAAATATCAATTTAATAGCCTCGTGACGATTTCTTTGTATATCACATGCACCAACAATCTTAAATGTGGGACACTTGGGCAGGGTTCAATGACCTCATGGACAAATGCGTTTGTTCCTGTTGCGTATCTTATTCATATGCCTAACCGCAGCAACTATATCAATATGAATTGTACAATGAACTGTGTGTTTATAAACTACAAACGTTACACAGGTAAAACATTAAACAGTTAGTTCAATTGCTATGATTTTGAATATTATACCTGTGTCTAATAAGATAACACGTGTCTGCTTCAGACTTGCAAAATGTAGAGCAAATAAAATAGAAAACGTTATTATTAAGTTAACCTAGCAAATATTGAAACCAACCGTTAAATTTTGCAGTGTGGGAATATAGAAGACCACAATTATCAAGTCACAATGGTGCAAAAACCAGCTAAATCCGGCACACTACTTGTTACACGATCATGGCACCGATCCTAAATTTTATGTAGGTATTCAAACTAAAAAAAGGTTTAGGAGTTCATTTGTGTATCTTCAATTCCTAACTAGTGTGAAGTTTATTTGATTGAGAGGACATCAATTGCTATCAGTTAAATAGCCTAATATATCAGGCAGACAAATGGAGCAAGATATCTATACGATCGAGATTGTTCTCATTGGACGTCGACACTGGTCAAATGGTCTTGGTACACTTTATAACTGCCGAATGATTAATTGGACAACCGAAAAAGAACCAAAAATATAACCTAAATGCATGAGGGTGATAATACCTGAATAAGAGTAAGATTTATTAAAATAAAAATTGATTGTTGTTAACAGACAAATCGCACAGATTACCTCCAATGACAAGAATTACAGGAATTATAAATTAAGTGACATTAAATTATGAATGAATGAAAGTGTAGAAATTTTATTTTATTATACTGAATAATTATGTAATTGAAGTACTCAAATATAATGAAATATCGAACATGCTAAGTGTTATAATAAAATTAATTATTACTTTGAGGATTGCCTATGATAATGGATGTATGTACGATACATAAAAATAAATAAAAAGTCGTCAGAATGGGGAATATAATATGCACTATTATGTACCATACTGCGTTTCAGGTACAAACCATTATTTCTATATTGCTCCAAATAAACAGAAATCCTCCTAAAAAGTAGGCACATTTCTCATAAAGTAAAACTTGGTTAATAGGCTAAACGAATGTCACTGTTAGCGTGGACAGTCAGAAAAAGTCAAGTGCATTCCCACGAAGCGCGAGGAAGGCCGCTACGTTAATCAGACTTGCGCGACATAGGCCGTGTTGCCAATTTATTCAACAACCACCTACTTAATCATACAGTAATTGACTGGCACTTCTTGACGAGCACCAGCAAAAAGAACCCGCCAGGTATTAAACGCACGATATACACATCCATTTTTTATTGCGGCTCTGTAAAATTACTTATTTATCGTTGTACTGAGCCACGTCTACATAAATTTCTGTTTGGGAACATTTTCTTGCGTCAGACACATCGGATGAACTTCATATGCATTAAGAAATAAGATTGTAAAGGCAAGATAATTTCTTATTTATGGAGACAAAAAGAACAAAGAGACTTTGCAAATAATTCTTTATATTATTATTATTTATTCATTTCCTTTTCATATTTTTTTTACATTTTTAAATATAAATATCATATAACAATAAAAAACAATATACACATTTAACCGGTATCGGATACAGGGACCAAGCTACCGGTGGTATATTATTATTATTATGGATTTAATCTTCGCGCCATGTAGTAAATCGACATAATTAAATTTTCTATTCTTTATATTAATTTTTGGTGACTTTAAGAACACACTTCATCTAACACTTGGCATACATTGTATATAATTTATGACTAAGCTAAGACTGACTAAAGAAATGTATGATGCGAATGAAAGGATGTGTGGGCGCCTTAGAATAATGTTTAAGAAATTAACAGGTCAAATTCTCGGAAAAGCCGGGGTGTGCAGTGAAAGGAATAAAAAGACAATACACAAAAAGATTGGCCGGGGGAAGTACGTAGGATTTATCTCCGCCTATCCCTATATGGGCGTACCTTTGTAACACAATGTGTATCCGGAAATGTATAGGTACTATGGAAAATGTATATCGTTCAACCAAGGACAGCGCTGTTATGCTGCAAAGAAAACCCCTGGTCACGTGGAAGTGCACACTACTCGAATACGAGAGCTCTTCACCTAGACAGATTCGCCAGATATACCACAACACACAACAAAACAGTAACCGAACCGCAGCCGAATAACATCATACATATGCCCATTATTATATTGGAATTATAAATATAGAAAAATATTTACGACAAAGAAAAACGAATAATAAAAAAGCATATAACCTGCTTTCTCACTACAAACAAATGAATCAAGTCGGATATAATAAACCTAGTGAAGACTCGGGCAAAAACAAGTGATTGAATAAATTCTCACCCATCGCGTGACTTAACAACGGTTTATAATTCCTAACTATCCAGTCAAACTTAAATCAGATACTAACATTTGTCGAGCGCTTAAGAAACGTGATTGATGTTTAGTTGTTCAAATTAAATTCTTTAACTCTGTACGTTAATGACGACACGCTTTTTGGTCATAAGATAGGCAGTGGTAAGTGAAATTTCGACAGTATTTTGAGCAAGTAGGCATTGCCGTCATCATAATAATGCTCGAAGCTGGAGGCACTGCGACGGATAACCAGAGGTTGAGGCAGGTTTCCCCAGCAGATTGACCAGAGGTTTCAGTGCTCATTGTAAAAAAATGAGATGAACCTTGTCTTCAATAATTCAATGCCTCGAAAGTACCAAACCGACAATAGAAGCAAATATATTTATAAGTACATTATTCGAGTCGCTTGTTGACAATGGCCGATATTTACTCTATAAATCATTTTCTAAACCGTTACAACAGGTAACAATTGTCTTGAAGAGAACCACATAGCCTACCCCAAATAACAAGGAATAAGATTAAGTTGATGATGATACAATAAGATATATTAGGTTTTCGTAAGCTACCGCTGAGGAAAACCTACTATATACGTTATACTATATACAAGTTACGATGAGCATTTTAGTTTGTAATGTAATATGCAAGTAGGTACAAGTCTTGGTACACTATCAAAGAACGTACCGGTTATTACTGTCAGCTTTATTGAAATTGATTTAGATCAGTCACTTTCACTTTTCTTAAAACCGACTGAATTTAAAATGAAGGCTCACAAGTGTTGAGGATGTAACGTGATATGCATTATACTTAATAAGAAAAAAACTCGTAAAGTGAAATATTTTTAAAATGATCGTTTGGAATATCAATTTAACCCGCAACCTGTTACGAAACCCTGCCATATCTTATCATCATCAACCTGCCCTCAATCCAATTATTTGGGTTGTCGTTCTTCCATACAATTGTTAGCTGGTCGAGAACTTTTTTGCATGAATAAGACATCTTTCACAGTTCTGTTCCACAAAAGAAGAACAACTGTACACACAAACAACATACATGTACATACAAAAGTAATGAAAATATTTTCACATAGGTAACCTTTCAGTGTTTCAATCTGGACGAAACAATTCACATTAGTTCAATATCCCGTAAGGAGCATAGCGGGAGCGGTTGCTTCATTCACCTTACACGACTCTCCGCAATATGACTTATGCCCTCAGCTTGGGGCCTAATCCGCAGATACCGTACAGTAACTCGTACTAAGATACCGTTATACTGCTTATTACTATTACACCAATGTGTGTGTAGGGTAGTCTACCCATGGTATCCATCCATATATCTACAGATACGTTCTGTTATTGCAGAATTCTGAACGCATGCTTCATATACATTTTACTACTAATTAGATCCTGACAAACAGGTTATATTTAATGGATTTGATCCGGTGTAAGTATGTTGCTGTATCCTCTGCGTCTCCGATCAATAAACTAACAGTATAATTATCTTGAGATAGTTTGCTTCTTTTTTATTGTGAAACATGACATATATTGGCGTGCCTTGGGGGTAAGAATGACTTGTATGGCCATGATGACAGGCCATGACGCACTTTTCAACGCGTTTTTATTTTAAAATGATGTACCTTAATATCTGTGGTCTACGATATAGAGATATTTTATTTCAAAAAGAAGCATGCACACTACAATAGGGAGCGAATTATTGATATCTATAGGTAATGTATCAAACTTCCGCGCAACTACAGAAAATTGTCTGACTTTTATGTGAACGGAACAGTATTAAACTTGCACCGAGGCAGAAAGGCCACGCAAATGGTAATTTACTCTTAAGTTCATCACAAATAAATACTACTATTATGTGATAATTGTGTGAAATTCAACTAATTACTAGTTAGTCGTGATTTCCCCCGATTTTTTGAGATATAACGCTATTTTATAACAGAACCATCTCCGGGGGTACCGAGAACGGTGGGAAGACTCCAAATACCTACTATCTATAATGCGATATCTAAGTTATTGACTAATGTAGTGATTAATAAGTAGCTAGTTCCACTACTTCAGTTCTTAGAGAAATGAAGCAACCATTTCTGGACGTACACAATAACGTACAAGGAAACTGGCCTTACAAGGCAATAATGGCCAATGTAAAAAATAGGTATTTTTACAATGGCCAATATAAAAAATACCTACTGTATTTTTTACATTGGCATGTACAATTTGTTAGAAAATATTTACAAGTTTCTTTGGCATTGTTCTAATATACGGAACCAACAAAATAATTCTTATTTTTTTTTATTATCATTTATCATGTTTATTTTGTTTATATCACATTTTATTATTATTTCCTCAACGCCAATGTCTAACCAAATACTGATATTTTGTAACTAAAAGAAACTTAAATTATATTATTTTGTGGTATATAAATTAAGTGCTGAACATTGCAATATGTGCATTCATTACATTTTAGTACAAGGAAATAATAAACTACTGAAATGTTTCCTACATTTTTATCATAATTATGACAATTAGACATGACGTCCTTCACAAACGAGACTGCCATCTTTATAATCGATTATATTATATTATTTATTCGATAATGAATAGAATAGACAGAGTACTTGCAATTATTTTTCTTAAAGGTGAAGTTAATAACTGTCTTGCTATGCACTTATCTGCAGTAGATTTAATTTAAACTCTGTACCTCCAGACTAAGTTACTGGAAATGTAATAAGTAATTATGGTAATAAACAGGAAAATAACTCAGGGATTTACCTACACACAAAACCACAGGGGACACATTTCATGTTATAAATCAGTTAATTAGTATGTCATGTTTGTATTTTCCTGGATAGTTAAGTTCCAGGGTAATGAAATTAATGTTGTCCAGTAATATCGACAGTGGATGAAACATATCAAAAACTGCAGAGAAATCAGCCTCATATGTGGTTTTTGCAATCGACTACATTTTAGGTTATTTAAGAATGGCATTACAAGGTTCCTAGTGTCTACAGGGTCGCCAACACGAGTGTGACGCTCCTAATATTGCACTCGACAATAGGCCACTGTAACCACTTACCATCATGGGTCATGTGCTTGTCTGCTACCGTAGTGGTATAAAAAAATACAGTGTTTCTCACTTACTAAATTAGAATGATCCTAACAGGATATTATAGAAAGTTAAGTTTTGAGTTTGCTCAGGTTTCATCAGTAAATAGTGTATGTAGTGACATCTAGCGTAGAGTAGCTGAAAACGTTACTAATAACTCAGCATAACTTGTTTGTCGCTGTTTAACCCGTTCGGTAGATGTCGCTAGTGTAGCATTCCGCTTCAGAGTGCAGTTAATAACTTTAGTTTAACTTATTATTATGCACAATATTGTAGTACGCATTATTAGCATTTATTAGACTCATAACGTATATAGACGTCAAAATTCTATTACAAGTAGTAAGTACCTAGTCTAGTTACCAGGTAGCTTTTACTGAAAGTATAAAAAATCGACTCTGTCCACTTGGACCTCCTTGAAGATTTATTAGACGCAATCAGGTTTTTATTACTTTTACTTGTATCATGACAAATTGGAAAGGCTTATATAACTTATAAGACATTTTTAACAAGCAAGACATTATTATTAGGGATTCTGTTTATTTTTTCACGCCTAGATAGCTACTAAATCGATTATGTTAAAATTATATAAAGAATATACGACAAATAGTAACTAATTGCCGAAAACTCGCACCTTACGTAAAATGTTCACCATTGAGCCAGTCCGCCTGTGACCACGGCCGGTGCAACCTGGGTCATACTAATTTTCAACTATTGTAAAACCACTCAGATTACAAAAATGTCTTTGAATTTTAGACTTACTGCAATGCTGTTAGTCTGAAAATAAATTATATCGTGTAGACTGACTGAAACGATGCAATGAACTCTTCTTCATTAAATTTGGACCATTAAATCTGTCGATAAAGCTGAAAATTTAATCGCAAATTTGGTAATCTCAATCGTTTGCCTATGGTTGACAGTAGATTTGGATCCTGGTCGAAACTTCAGGCAAATTCAAAGGTACAATATGTATCTATCTATATTGTATAATAATAAAATGAAAAAGTTGAAAAGTTAGTATAGGCATACATTCTAATTTGCACATTAAAACAAAAAATGTAGCTACCAAATAACATTTAGTTGCATTTATGGATCTTCATGAGGTGAAAACCCAGAGGTGTCAGAGGGGCAAATGCGTAGAAGGTTTTATTAGGATTTTAAACAATTATCACAATTATATTATAAGAAACTTGCAGTTTGCAGTTTTATAAATTCAGTCATATTCAATCATGTACTTTCGTACAGTTACATGATAACGTGTTAGTTATCGGAATATGTTCTGATTACGCGAATACAGACTACCAACAAACAAATTAGAAAGCGTGAGGGATTGCGGTTTAACGCGACAGCTATAATTTGCTACGTGCTCACGACTTTGAGTTTTCCCCTGCGGCAAATCTTTTTTGTCCTTGTGAGATGCATTTTGTATGCTCACTCATGACACCAGAGATAACATAGGTATACATAGGCAACATACCGTTGCTGAACGTAATCCCTCGCCTCGCAACCTCTAATGGATAGGAATAGCAAAAATGCAGCAGCAATATAAGTTGCGTATTTGCCTCCAGTCAGTCATGCACACCTGGCGAAGCTGGGGTCGTTGCACTTCTCAGTTATCTGAAGTACAATCAATAACTGATGTAAGGCTGGCTTGGGTCTTAGTAGTCCTTCCAATGGCCAATATTTTTGGCGGGCGTCTTAATATTGCAGGGTTTCAAGGTCGAAGAACATCAACGACTGTAGCAAACCTAGACGGTTTCTAGCTGTTAATCTCTAACAGCCTCAAAATCACTGTTAGTCCAGTATATGCCAGTGATGTACCAACTGTTAAGGATAGATCCTTAACAGACAGTAGACCGTCTACTCCACTAGTGAAACAGAAATCAAATTGTGAAGAACACCACTAACCTTGATAGGAACCAATGTCAACTAAGTTATATTCGAGTTAAGTTGAAAAAAATATGTCCATAAACAATTAATTTGTAACTGTTTTTCAGTGGATAAAATGGCTAGCTAATAAACTTGATTGTTTCATCATTGGTGAAATCAGTTCAAGTTCTAATGTTAACGATAAGTATATTACCTAACCTAGATCAAAACTAATAAACCTGTGTAAACCATACTCAATGGAGTATATTATGGGCATTACTAAACCTTGCAATGCAACACGGAGCCGAATTATCTCTAGGATGCTTAAAGTTAGCAGCTAATGAAGAGATAAAATGATAACTGTTTGATAAGAGTAGTGCTTAATAAATACGAATTTATTGTATTAATAATTAATTACTTACAAATACAAGTAATTAGGATGTGATTTGTTTTATACATTCTGGCCATACATATGTATATTATTTAAATAATTTTATACACACCAATACAGTTTTTAACTTAATTGAAGGTCACACTGATGAAAATACCTTTGTGTAACAGATATAAATATATTTAAATTAATTAATGGGTTACTCTATTGCAGATATTGTAAACTGTATTATAAGTAGTTTCATTTTCAGTTTCAGTTTCCATTTAAAATACATGAACCTCAGTCTAACACAGATAGAACATGCTAGTATTTTAGTCTGAGATAATAACATGTTTTTATACAAACAGAGATAGGCGAGGCCACCATAAGTTACTGGTTTTTTAATATAGCCATTATTTCAGTCCATTTATTTTCTGTGCACTCCTAATTATTATTATTACTGTAGTTGTAAATATTAGTTTTAGTTTAAACTCCATTATGTGGTTAAAAGTCTCAGATAATTAGAATCACAGCTCAGGTACGTTGGGAGGGGACGTAGTATGCCTTCCCGTAGAGCGAAACCTATGTTCGGGCCCTCTCCGTGAGTAGCGGCGCTGCCGTTAAACTAATTACTACACCACGATGACAACTCAAAAATGCCTTCGATACGACAGAAGAAGACAGCTCAGGTCCACAGGGCTCTCCGTCAGCTAGCCAACAGAATACAGAACACTAAGTAGGGACTAACCTGTCTCTCTCCCTGCTTCTGCTTCGTTTCCTATATGTTCCTTCAGCCGAGCCGTCGTCTAGACGTCGGCGCTTTGCCTCGTACGATCTCGATCGTGACCTCGAGTGAGAAGTGTAGTGCTTCCTTCTTGTACGCGGCATCTGTAAAAGAAAACAAAATCATTTTTATACTTCACTTTTATACTTTAAGAAAAAACATCACCAGCAAGACAGAGGTTGTTTAATGTATGTTAGTTATGGTCTACACAAACACTAGTTATTGAAACATTGGACTGAGGTGAAAGAAATTCAATAAAATTTGAATCTTTATTTAAATTTGGAAAAACAATTCCAATAGCTGCTTCACAAATTGAGGCAAGCAAGGAGTAAACATTTCTTTCCTAATTAAAAATCGAATATGATATGTAAGTATTTTTTTATTCATGGCTAAAACATATTACACCACCTTGATCAACTAATGTTCAATGTTTATGTTAAATGAATGCTAACCTGTTATTGATTAGGTATGAAAATGTATGTGGAGGTTGATACTAAAAAAAAATGATATTTAAACAAACTCTCTCATTTTGCTGTTTGGTATTCCAAAAAGCAGAAATGATATAATTTCTAGCTAGCTCATTTTCAGATTTATACAGAAGGAAAAGTAAGGCAGAAAAGCTGTGCACTGCTAAGCTAAAAATATTAACCATTTGGCCAGTTGGAATATAACTCTTTGTGCTTGTACCATAAGCATGGCTATTACTGTATGCTGTGTAAGCAGATTTTGTTACTAACCAATTGTTGATTAGCAATTTTTTTTCATTACAATATCAACTGAACATATTTAAAAAACAATGTTGTGTTTTTAATAGTTTTTACTAAATTAAATTGATTCTTCTAAATAACTGTCTAATATGTAATTGGTTATTAAGTGAAGGTCATTAATATTTAGTTTTGCTCCTAAATATGGAAAATTAAAATGTTATAAAACCTAATTTGAATGGGGAGAAAAATTTAAAGCTTGACATAGATATCGCTAGCATCAAGTTCGGTGTCAAATTGTATAGATTCATCAGCCTCTTTCTATGGTTTGTGGTTTAATGCATGAATTTTATCATACACAGACTGAGATCACTGCTGGACATTTTGATTTCTATTAAAAAATCTATTTTTTTTCTAGTGAGCTGGTTTCCTTCTAGGTACAAATTTAAAAAGAAATAGATAATAATATTAGATAGAGTTTAAATTATGTTATTTCACGAGGTATTTTGATCAGGCTAATACCAGAAAGTACCTACAAAATGCGCGTTCTACTGTGCACAACAAACCATAGTTGACTTTGCTACATCTTAAAAGCGATTTCTCTCCCCATTCATTGTCATTTTAACCTATTAAAACTTGATATGTAACATGTAACTATGGCCCAATCAAGAGGCTAAGTGCGGAAAACTCCAGTACAAACAACAACAACAACATGTTATTTAAATGAATTAACAAATTTATCCTAAAAAGTGATTATTCAACATGTAGAGGTAACTTACGGCAATATTGTCAATACCTTAATCAATTTAAACAATATACCATGAAAATAAGACATCCATGGTGGAATGAGTGTTTCACCACACAATGAAACATAAGATTAACCATGTACAATGTGTAAAATAAAAAATAATTGACCGTCAGATGCCATCGCAATAGAATTCACATATCCCACACAAATCACACTTGATTTTTAGGGTTTCATACCTCAGGAGAAAAAAACGGGACCCTTATATGTATATAGATTTAGTTAGTAACATTAATGATATTAATTATATTTTCATGGTAGATAAATGATTTAATAATAAAGTAGCATGAAGCCATTCCATAAACAAAACGTACATGCTAATGCGACTATCAAAAATAAGTATATTTATTTCAGATACTTTTTGATTATACAGCTTATTTTTGATATTCCCATCTTAGGAAAGTACATCAGGTACTTCCACTTACCATGAGAAAGATACCAAAACTCGTATCCAAGAGGTTTAAGCTGAAAAACATAAATTTTGTAAGCTGTTGACAATAAGTCGAAGGTGCCAAGTGGAAACTTACTTCACACCGACATGCACTCTGATTAAGCATAAGTCAATTGACAAACAATAGCATAATGATCTAGAATTTAGGGTCTAATTCTTGAATATCAGCTTAATGAACTCTTAAAATCTTCTGTTTCATGTTAGGCCATGATGTAAAGGCATATAGAACATTTCCAAATAAGCATTATGAAGTCTGACCATTTCATGACATAATGTTATCATGAATAATTGATTTTTATACAACATGAAGACTAAGATATTCGTATTTTCTGTCAATAATACCTCATACAATGAGACTCACTATAATGATTTTAATCATTACCATAAATCTATTGACTCGAAAAGAAATATTATTGGTTGGTCAAAACATTTTGTTATCAGCTATTTTTATTATACTGCATTACGAAACGATACGTATCAATCGTCAACGGTTGATAACATAAAACATAAGTATTTGATAGAGTCATCCAGAAAATTAACTAAACAACAATCTTACTGGACATAACAATATCAATGCGACAATTTTATCACAGCTGCGAATATTAACTAACACGTACAGACTTATCTGCAATAACAGTGCACGAAGTCAAAATTGTGCCAGAACAATCTCATAAATTTAACTAGATCTACAATGTATTCTGTGTTTAAGATGTAAGAACTGGACTATCTAATTCAATCATGTGGGACCGACGTAAATGTCAAGTTATTTACATTATACATGCTGACGCCATGTTGGTTTCTATAGACTCCGCTGGAGCCCTAAGTACACGCTACAATGCTAATCCATAATCTAATAAAACTTACCCTCAATTCACGTAAATATTTCAATTTGCACCAAAGTAGTTGAGTGAAATTAATAAGACAGTTCCAAGTTCGTGATGCGGAACCTTGAAGAATGCTTCTTCGCAATAAAGGCCCGAACATCGATCCGAATCCTAGACAGATGCTTGTTGGTCGGTTCAACGCAGTGGGATGGCGTAAAACGTATAACTCAGTTTCTCTTCCGTAAAAAGAAAACTACTTATAAAATATATTAACTATCTCTAAAAAGAATAAACCAAAAACTACAAATTAAAGACATTTTCTCTGTAACGAGGAACTTACATTACTTCTATTTACGATAAATAATAGTAAAACGTACTAAAATGATTAAATTGAACAGGAAGTTATCATGATACTGCCATCTAGCGGCAGCTGTCCACACTTTAGCGGCAATGATACCAACCTTTAGAACATTATAGGTACGTTCACATTTATTAAATCTTTGTTTCGTTCACAAGTGATTAGATTTTATTAAATAAATAATTACTTATGTTAATTATTACTTATTAGTATGTTATTGAAAAAATAAAATTATGGAAAAATATCCAGATACATTCACTAATCAAAAAGATCTTAATATGCTTTTCACCATTTCTACAGAATGCTTGCGCACAGACCGGTAACAACGCTAATATATTAAGTATATGTATACTGTAATTTTATAATTAAAATACCTGAATACTATATGGTTTGTATCCAGGTATTTTATTATTATTACTATTAATTATTAATTGTTTATTACTAGGTTAGGCACCTATATCAAAAGTTTTCTAGTACCCTAAATAAGTATAGTAAGCAGTTGAAAAATATCAGACTAAATTTTACATAACTATCTAAGAGTTGAATTTATTTTGGAAAGAAAAACAAAATTACCATGCATTCCGTGAGTTAAATAATTAGAATGCATGAAGCAGACTAGATGGCAGCAGTAGTGAAAATACTTTGGTGGCGGTTTAATTCGTGACTGCGACTGCTACTTTTATACGTACCTACATAACGCTGGGGGCGCGGGTTTGACTTTCGCTCAGTGTATTTATCTTCGGCAATCAAAGATACAAAGACGCCGAGTACTTGAGTCGATTCAACTCCGACATAACAACCTCCACCGCCTCGGACCTGTGAGGATTTCGTGCACGGTAATAAAACTAAGATCTATATATTTGACGGCAAATTAACCAATATTTGGCGCTCTTGTGGTCGTCTAATCATATACAGGGTATAAGGGGAACACTCCCGAAGCCGAAGGCCCCTGTTAGTACCTACTCCTGAGTCCTGCTACACAAACATATTGGCATAAAAAATACGAATTGGCCATTGTTTTTGTTATTTTACCTGTATAATAAAAACAAAAAAAGATCTCATCATATTTGACGGCAAATTAACCAATTACCATATTGGCACTCTCGTGCTTTAGGTATGAAGTCATGGAGATTACGATTTGCCATTTTTTTGTAAATGTTGGTTTGTAAATTTTTTTTCTGTTAAAAAAGTTCTAATCGTTATTTTTTACTTTCATTTACGTTGCTTACGTTAAATTTAAGTTGAAATTATTAAGACACCCTCAAACAATTTCAAGAGACTGTACGGCCCTGCGCGTGGTCGCCTAAGTCGTCGCTCCCACTCAGCTACCATGTCCCTGTGGAGCTGGGACTTCACGGCCCGGGTCTCACCAGGCTCTGGTTCATATCCCCGCTCCCGCGCCTCCTTTAGGTACCGATATAGCACCGAAAGGGCTCTTGCATCCTCGCATCATGGCCATCGTGCCTGGCCTTCAGGGTCGCCGCCCATATTGGGCACCTATGTAGGGCCATGGACCGCACGATTCCCACGTAGAGTCTCCTGCAGGAGTCATCCGGCCCCCTCATGTTGGGCAGCAGCCAGGACAGAGCGTTAGCTGTACCCTTCAAATTGGGGGCCAGACTTGGAATATACTCTCCGAAGTCCCACCGGCTGTCGAACACGAGCGCCAGATACTTCATCTGAGGCTTGATGCCGATGGGAATGTCTCCCACTGTGAGGCTGGATCCCTCTGGTGGCGCGTGCCGAGGACCATGAAAGTACATGACCTCGATTTTATGCAGAGCCACCTCGCGACTTAGCTGCCGGATCCGCTCCAACCGGTAGCTTGGTCTGGTACTTTGTAATTTTTTTTAAAGTTGTACACATGCATATGCTCACCCCCGTAATCCCCGAACGGGGTGTACCTATTAAATTAAACACCCACATTTCGTCAACTATGATTTTCGGTCCTACGTAATAGAGGGCGAGCCTATTGCCGCCAATCGGGCACTTTGTAACAAAATGGATATGCCGAAAAGAAATAAATTTGGAAAAAAAATTAGACCCGATTCTTTGCCATGCGGTGTAAATCACAAGAAACTTATTTACGTGCTCAGCCGCACAAGCACTACCAATTAACGTCTTGGAGAGTATCAGACGAGGAAAAAAATTTAATTTGTGGATTGTACCTATATTGTAAAAATATACAGAGAATTTAATAATAATATGATATACTCACTGGCACTAAAAAATCAATCAGGTAATAATAAACAGGAAATGTATCTCGGCGTACGCCTAGAAACACCTTAGATGAATATAAACGCACATAAATAAATATAACGCACATCCACTAAGCTAGCAATACATTATTCAGGATCTTATATGATAAACGAAATAGCTCCAGCACCGAACGTAACCCTTGGAAATTCGCAAATCGCAAGAAGTTACGTAAATTCGACGTCACGTCATGTCACAGATTAGATAGGTATCTATACCGGTTGATTTTATAGTCGTACCGGATTTTTTTTTTTTTTCAAATTTAAAACTTCCAGACGATTTTGCTATCGAAACTGTGTGTGAAACAAAATATTCTTTTCACTACAGCAGCTCAAACAAGTAGGTTTTGCTGCGTAAAAACAGTGTGCAAAATGCGATTTTGCTCACTGAGTGAGACAAAGTAACTTTTTAATTTTTTTATTTTTTCAATAAACAGTGCCAGCCATACCTACATTTAAAAAGAATTGTTCCGCGAATAACTTTCGAACTACATACACTGTACTCTGTCTCTTGGCCGTCCATAAAAAAGTTCGAGTGACAAACACAAGTATTTTGAAGGTTTTTTTTTTAATTTATGGCACGTCAAAGGTCCTATTTCGAAATTCTAAATTTGAAAGATATTTGTAAAAGAATAACCATGTATTTTATTTACATTATTTAATAATTATGTAATGTTATTGAATACCAAAATAAGTAATGCATAAGTACCTATTTATAATGATTACTATTATCAACATTTGAAAAATAAAATGTCACGTACGCTGTTTCTGAACACACCTTAAAAATAACGGGTATAAAATTTAACTTTTAACTTTCAACTTTAAATTTGCAGAACAGCAATAAGTAATTAGATTAATTATTAACTTTTAAAATTTTCAGCATTATTTTAATTAATAATAGGTGTTCTGTTCTGTTAATAAGTGTTGCATTATCTTCTAAGTAATATTTCTTATGTGTTCTCGCTGCTGAAGTGAAAAGTAATGTGTGCCACACGAGAGCAAAATTATTTGCATCTCGTGCATTTGAATCCCTCACTACGCTCAGGATTCTACAGTAGAATCACTCGCTACGCTCGTGATTCAATCCTAGAAACCCTCGCTTGCTCAGGATTCAAAATCAGCACTCGCAGCAAAAAACAGTTTTGCTCTCTTGTTGCACAAATAACTATTTTCCGAAAAAACTATAAAATCACCGTGCATATATAAAAATGAATCGCGAAATTGGTAAGCGCATAACTCAAAAACGGTTAGACCAATTCGAGTAATTCTTTTTTATATTTGTTCCTTGAACTTTACGGAAAGTTTTTATGGAGCAGCGGGAACGGGATCAGAAGTTCAAGCAGTGGGAACGGGATTAGAAGTCCACTGGGGCGAAGCCGCTGGCAACAGCTAGTAGGTAATATAAATAGTTACTACGTAAATGGTCAAGCATGGATGACAGTGACATAGTTGCGTGCAGTTATTGAAGTTATAGATAGGGAATCATATCTCATTTTCTCTAAGACAATATCTTCGTAGATTTCAAGTCAAATGAGCGCTATTATGAACACTATCTCTGCTATGTTGCTTTTTCGAGCTATAAAAATGGTGCGTAGCTACAAAAAAGCTTTTGAAAAGAAAGGTAGGCAAGTAAATGCACTTTTGCCGTAACCTTATAGTGGGGGACCATAAGGTTATTAATACTTGCATAAATAGAGCAACAATCTCCTCATTAGGTACCGCATTTAAAATGTGATATGAATTTAAATATGCATTTTTTGTGTTTATAAAAAATGTTTCACGGTTCATATACCTACTCTGTCACTCGCACACTTTGTCCCTCGAAGTATTACTAATAACTTTATGATGAAGCCGGCATATCAACGGACATATCTCGGTTTCGTGAAGAGAGTTCTCCAAGAGAGAGAAACCAGCAAATGATTAGGAACCCCTTACGAGAGAGGATCCTGTATGTCAAAAGTATATCTAGTAGTATAGTATAAGTATATTTGTATCCTCTATACTAAATGCTTGATTAAAATAATGTCCGTACTACCGTCTACAGGAAAACTCATGTAGTTTGATGGTGTTATTTGCCCAACACGAACAACACAACTAAGTTTATTCCTTTAGTTTATCGAGTGATATCCTGTTAGCATGTCCTTTGAGCAGCTTTTATTGACAAATTACCGCGCAAGAATTCAAAATATAAGTAAAAAAAGTTCTGATTCGTTGTGAAAAAAATACTGCAATCGATGGTGAACATTCAGGACTGTCGTACTGGGAAAATCGGAGCATCCAAACTTTCATTAACGATGTTTGGAGAATCTGGTGCAGCTTTGAGTGAAAGTGCGTCGAGGAAAGGGAGCGGGCCGACCTTCTGGCGGGAATCAGCTGATCAGGTTTGCGCAGTGCGCAAATGTGCGGTGTGGTAAGAAGGGGTGCGCGGGGGTGGCGGCGCGCGGCGTGCCACCGGGGTGTGCGGCGGCGCCCGGTCAGTCGCGCGCGCCCGCGCCCGCCCAGCCCGGCTGTGCCACGAGCCACGACCCGCCGCGACAACGGACGCGGCCGCGTGCTCGTACACCGCCACTCAAAAACTAACAGAAAACCGCCACGATTATCGGCCACAACACCGCCACGCTCCAAATTAATGCTGTAACTGTGATATTTGTACAAAATTCGACGACTTCCATCGACGTTGGCCATGCGGGTGCATAACGTAGCGCAGAATAGAGCTGTATCGCAGCCTCCCGTTGCACGCGGAAAGCGTTACGCTAGCACGCGATTATGAGGGATATTCAGAGCGATCGTGATACATGTACAAAAATGTTCGATATGTCAATTCAAGAAGTGAACGGGAAAGGTCCTAAGAAGAGGAAAAAGTCGTTAGAGCGTATCTGTGATAATGAGGAGCGTGAAGGGTTGAAAGAGGCTGAGGTGTTGAGTGGTGACGGTGCGGAGAAGAAGGACGCAGCCAACGGTGGTGATGTGTCGGCTCCGGGCGGTGTGGAGCTGCTGCACTGGCGGGATATGCCGCAGCACCTGCAGTTCAACCCGTACGTGCTCACGGGCTACCGTCCGCTGCAGAGCTGGTTCGGCTGCGTCGGCAGTCTCTTCTACTTCCACAACGAGACAATCAACATACTCACACATGGTAACGTATCTCATTGATTTATCTGCGCGTTGTTACGTAGCATTGTTACCTCTTTCACGAGTTAACTATCATTCTTGCTCGTTATGTAAATAATTCACGATGCAACTTACATCAGTGCTTACTTTTCTTGCGTTATAATTACAGATTTCAAGATAATTAAAAAAAATAACAATCGTTACTATCATTCATATTTGAAGATTTTAGACAAATCTTTGTTCTGCATAACAAAAGACAAATTTTCTTTATTACGTTGGCTTAAAAAGCAATAAATTCATAAATGTACGAGCCTTAACAGGGTTAGGCAATAAATTACAGACATTCCTCCCTTCGTGTACGTAGTATGTAGTTCAAGATACGTTCGTAGCAATTCGTAGCAGTCTACGAAGAATGTATTTGTGCCATTAAGAAATACCAGATGGCTACGCGAAGAATTCTTGTTCGAATAAGTATTTTAAGGACCATTGTATAAGAGAAAATGTAGTGTTCAATATTATAGGAATTCTTTGGGTACTGAAATATTTCTGATGTAGGTTCACAAAATAACTTAGAGTTTTTAGTAAAAAAAAGTACTTTTTATTACATGCTATTTCTGTAATACTATTTGTATCCGACACAATGGCGACACAAACGGCCATCATCTTATTTTTTTTTAAATAAAGATTTTCAGCTTTAAGCCCGCTTATTCCTTCTTTCTTCTTCTTCTTTATCCTAGCGTTAATCCCGGTCGCATTCGAAACCTTCATGTCGGAGTCTGGGATATGCTTTTTCCAGTCTACCTGCGGGTTTGGCTGAACTTCGATAGTTTTTGTGAAACGACTACGATCTGACTTGCACAACTTATTAGTGAAATCGAAGCATTGCAGTTAGACCAAGTAGTAGTAGGGCTCTTCAAGACTCCAGCCACCCATAACGTTTGCCATTGATGTTCGTATCATCAACGTAACTGACGGCTTAACGTGCTCTGTGGGGCACAACCATACGTACGACCGGGGATCGAACTCGCAGCACTTGCGTAGCAGTAGCGTTCAGTATCACCACACCACAGAGCTCTTTTGTTTTAGCTTATTGAGGAAAACTCTGCCTGAGCGTGGTCCATCAATCAGAAGATGTAATGGCTTATAGGTAATGTTGGCTATATGGCCACAAAGTCCTATGGGGCCGTTCATAGGTTTTTTCGTCATACACGTGTACAAGTGTGGTAATACGAGGGTAGGATTTATAAAGTTAGAGGAGAGAAGAGGAGGAAGGAGTGTGGCTACGGCTGAATAAAAAATATCTTGAGTCACGCTAGTATGGCTACGGATGAAGGAAAGTTATCCATAATCACACTAGTATGGTTATGGATAAATGAAAATTATCCACAATAACAATAGCGCGGCTACGGATAAATGAAAATTATCCATAACCACACTCGTTTGGCTATGGTTAAATGAAAATTATTCATAATCACACTAGTGCAATAAAATAAACCAGTCGCATCAGTGTTGCAATTTGATTTGACTACGGATTAGTTGAGAACATATCAAGATCTCGCTACTATGGATGCCCAAGCTAACGCCGAGGTAAGAACGAGACTTTACCTCATAACATATTTTGATAGAATGGTTTTAACATAAGTAATATGTATTATATCAATGAGGATATTATATTTATTTAGCAGGACAATTTAATAGAACTTATTCACATAGTACGTATATTTTCCTGTTAGCATTATGATTAACCACACACTGACTGTTATCGACTGTTATCAGCGGGTCCACTCGCGTGAGGTACTAATACCATGCCATTACATAGCAAAGAGTACAAAAGCTTATTGGTTAAGGAGTCGGCCTTACCATCTAGAGGTCTCAGGTTAAAAACCCATTTGTAACACAAGAGGTTTAGCTTAAATAAAGTAATACTAGTGATTTCAGTTACTGCTGGGGCCTTACCACCACCTCTTAAAAGTAATATTATTTCAATTCTACCTCACTTTCGTACTGAGATTCGGACTGTCAGCGTCCGTCAGCATATCCAGGATACTGTTATTTGGTTGAAATGAGTCAAACAGTATCTCTCACTGTAACGAATACATTTATGTAGCCTAGTGGTATGGGTAATGGTCGAGACGAGGTTTCGGGTTCGACCCCAGGTTTTACCATGGCACTCACCAATGACTTTTCGATGCTTTTCGAAGTTATGTGTGTATTTATCGCAGGTTGTAAGTGCCCGGTTAATGCAATAGGCTCGCCACCTATTACATCGGGACCTAAACATAAGCACCTCTGCCTACCCTTTCGGGGATATAGGCGTGAGTTTATGTTATGTTATGTTGTCTAATTTGTTTGAATTTGCACGTGTCTTACAAAATACAGTACTCAAATATCGACGAATGACAACGACCTAAGTCCGAATCACGCTATGGAAGTAAAGTAATATTAAATTTATATTATACTAGCTGTTGCCAGCGGCTCCACCCGCGTGGAATTCTGATCCCGTTCCCGCTGTGAAGTTCATGGAACAAATAAAAAAAAGAATTACTCAAATTGGCCCAGCCGTCTTCGAGTTATGCGCTTACCAACATATTTCGCGATTCATTTTTATATAATAGATTTAAGAGACGGTGGTAAGGCCCCATAACCTTGCCTTATATAAAAAAATCTAAATAAATATGGATATCTTGACAAACTTGCAAATTTTTACATTTAAATACAGAATTTTCATTGTCATAAGTCAATATACCCTGACAATAACGTAAAGCCTACCATGAGAATAAATCAGACTAAATATAAATTGAATTCATAAGTATTTCCAGCACAGCGTTTTATTATAAGCCATGAGATTGTCACGTGAATAGGCAGCTTTATTATATAAAAGCCCCATAAAGTAAGATGGTGTCGCTCCATTAAGGGTACCATATCTGTGGGTTTCATCTATCAGCGTCTCGGAACCCCGTGGAATTGCTTACGCATTGTTGTGGATGCCTTTTGATATGACTGAAATCGGTCATTTGTTCTTCAGGGTTGTTTATAAAACAATTATTCACCATCCTTGCGGTAATCCTCGTCGCATCAGAAACTGTTACTTCCAAATCGGAACTCCGCTTCTTTCCAGTCTAACTGCGGTGCGGGTGAACTTCGATATTTTCTGGAAGCAACTGCCATCTGATATGCACAACCTATAGGTATCGGCAATATCGAAGTACTGCAGTTAGACCAGTTGTTGGACTTTGTAGAACTCCAATTACCCGTAACGACTGCCATAGATGTTCGTATGACAATCGAGACCAGATAGACCAATGCAAATTGCCATATGCATACAAACATTTGCACTGAACTGGGATCGAACCCGCGCCTCCTGCGTACCACTGTTGTCACTTTACTACCGAGAGGCTGTCTTCTTGCCATTTTTAACTGCGTGCAACCTCCTACATCCTTCACTTAAGCCGAGGGAGGGAACCTTAATTATGTTCCTCAACTGTTTCATTATTCAAACATCACGTTTGCGAGTCGGATGCTCCAGCTTAACTTGATGCTAGTTTTATGAACAAATTTTAATTACTTTAGCGTCCCGTCTACATTTTTAAATTCTTGCTAACTTGTAACTAATTTTTGCAACAAACTGTTCTTGTATTGTGTATTGGTTAATAAGAATGGTTTGATTTGATTTTAACTACTTAAATTGTTAACAATGACTTGAACAAAACATTTTACAACAATCTAACTATAATCCTGATAATGTAGGTACCGGATTGTTCCCAATGATTCTACTGCACAGTTCTACGGTAGAACTAATGGGATTTCTTTTCTCACTAGTTCTACTATATTTGATGTAAAATAAGAGTAGAACTAGTGGGAGTCTTTTTTCCCGCTTGTTCTACTTGTTCCATCGGGTAGAGCATTTATTAGGTAACCCATCGTTTTCACTACAGTTTGAAACATGTATTTGACAATTTGAAATACGTCACAGACTTCGATATTATCGCAAATGTGATTTAAACTTGTATATAACTTGTTGGCTATACATTTGAACGAAAAAGTACTTCAGACAGTCTCAATACATGTATAAAACAAGTAATTGTGTTCTAACAATTTTTCTACAAGTTTTGTATCACACTTGTTTCTTGATGAAATCGAGAGATTAGTAATACAGGGTAACTAAAATCAACACAGAAGTTCTACACATATACCTACAATTATTAGTTTAATTATAATTCTTAATAAATAAAGTACCTTTACCCAAACTATTGTACCGCCTACCTAACATATAATTAATAAGGAATTGTATGCGTGTGGACGATGACTGAAGCTTTGGAAACATCATTAATAATGCGCATTGTTCACACTAGGTTTAATAATATTTTCGTTACATTTTTCGTTTTTATTTATCTACCGTAATCTGGTTTTATCAGTATCTTTAACAACAAAATCATAATATCCATATATTTTATTTTGAGTATCACAGTTAAGCAATTGACCGAGCGAGCGAAGCGATCGATAATCTTCATTTCTACAATGTGGCCGACTTTGCTTTCGTCTATTATGGCAGTGTGTTAGTTCCGGTCCAGGCGGCGCATTCCTGAACTGAATTTCACCAAATTTGGCACAGTTCTTCAGGTTCTTTGATTTAAAAAGCAAATATTGTATACGGCAAAGTTTGGTGTTGCGTTATTCTTGATCAGATTTGTGACTGTAATTTCAAGGTCACGATTCAGACATATAAATAGTAAATGTGCCCTTTACTTTCCGTACCTACTCCAAGACAAAGGCAAAATTGTCCTCTTTCTCGAAACAGAGATGCTCCTGAAAGTCTGACATAGGTTCACGAGCACCCTTGTCTACCGTATGGGTCTACTGTCCACCGAACGATTAATTATATTATGGTCTCATAATTAGTCATAATTATTAGCTGTGCATGTCCCTCTCGCTTCATCGTTAGAGTTGATACCGGCTATATCTTTGATCACTTTGGAATCAGTGGTATTATGGGAGCGGTAGTCGCATGATGTGTTATTCGAGAAGCCTGCGTCAGAGTCTCGTCGGTTGTTAAGCAGGTGAGGTCGGCTTAAACTACGGAGATCTTGGTAGGGTAGACCCTTCTTATCATCTTTTGGGGTGCGTGCTCTGCAGCTGTCGTTCCCAACAAATACACCCATTATTTTTTGGATCTTGTCCTTAATGAGATTGATTACTTTTTTTACTTAGGGTAGACCCCTAACTAGGTCCCTGAAGGGTACATTCTTTGTTATGGTACATTTCATCTTTTTTATGTTGCATATTTTGTTAAAATTAGCATTTACGACATTTGCAAATCAAATCGAAGTTTAACAAACATTGCGTTATAGTATAACTACTTACAAACAGTGGAATAAATATAAAACTTGCGCTGTTATTTCGGTAGTCGTAGCCGCCCCTATCGACAGGTGGAACCTCATTAATACTAAATTGATGGCTCAAGAGCGACTGCCTCTCCATTACTCATTCAACATAAATACTTATTAGTGATTATCAAAACAAGGGCGCTCCTATTATTCCTTCTGTAGACAATTACCCAAACACATACATTTTTACATCACGAAGGTGGTAAGTACTTAAAGTAAGTAGTTATCGTGAAGGTTAATATTTAATTGAATCGTTTGACGAACAATGTTTAAACATCAAGGTAATCTTGCTTCTTTATAAAGTAGACTAAAACAAGTTTACTTTACGGATAACTTTTGCGTTTCCCAATCTCCATGGATACATTGGACTCGAACCGATTTAAGCCACGCGCCGTTTTGGGTCTTTGGATGCCGCGGGGTAACTTTATAGACACCTTATAAAAGAAAATATAAAGAGCGGTCCACATGTTTGCTTTGTGTTTCTTTGGTTTTGCCCACGGCTACGCTCTCGTGAATTTACAGGAACCTATTCTCGGAATAATAAGAGTAACTGTTAGTTATAGGGAATACCAACTACCATACCTGCTCTACGTACATTATTATACACAGAAAAGAAACTGAGTATATATAACTATTGCTGTGTTGAGGCTTCCGAATATATAACTGATGAATAAATGAATAACATTACGTTTGGTTAAGATGCATCAACTTGTTTGAATATTAGCTTTTCTGGAAACGTACAAGCCACGGCGGAGTGCTTAGTTAAGATTCACTTAGCTTTATTCAATTAAAGTAAACACATAAATAGATTTTTGATGCAGAGTCGACAAAGGTGATACAGTTGCTATTTTACATACAACTTTATATAAAAAGTTTACCCAATAAATATGTATGTACTTATAATTACGATAGATACACAAACCCTTTACATACAATTTTAAATGAAAAAGTGTACCTATACCTAATACGAGTAAGTAAAGACTTTTTCACATAACGTTGTATGTTTAGGTGAAACCATATCTCGTTTGTTGACAGGACATATAAAAGATGCTTATGCTTGACAACTAACTATAGAAAGTACAGTTACATAACTCATAACATGGATTATACATTATAATTATGTAGATCAATGGTTATCATGACCAAAATACATTCTAGGAAATATTGATAGCGTTATGTTTCAGCCCGCGGCAGTCCATTGATGAACATCGGCCTATCTCATGACACGCCACTTATCTTAGGCTGTCCTCCTCCACTCCCAACCAGCCACTCTTCGTATATCATCGCAACATCTAGTCGCAGGGCGCTCTCTCAACTCTGGTTTACCTTCATAACGCATTAATCTTTCGCCTTTTGATTTATAAATGTACCTATTTCAATTTAAGTCATCGTCCAATACAGAAAACTAAAAAGAAATGCCCGTTTATCATAAATAAAAATCATCTGTGCTTTTGTGTACTGATTTGAAATATAATTGGCTGCCCACATCTAACGAATTAACTGATTAATATTAATACACGCATGGAAAACTTCCGTTATCGTTCCGTGGATATAAAAAGGAATCCCTTAATGTATTTCAGTGACCTCGACCGTACATTTACAATCGGAAGAGGCGTACCTTCCACATAATAGAAATAATCCTATGAGTGGTTATTTTTATGTTAAGGCTTTCATAATATACAAACATAAATCATCTTTATTTATTCAAACATGGCTGCCCTAAATCACACGCTGTTCCTAATCTAAGTGTACATTTTTATTCGCATTGTTGCGCGCAGCTTCTTCTGTCATGGTTTCAGAATTTGAATTTCTAATTTGAGTGCCCTTTATGTCTAAAAATCGTAATATTAAAAAAGAAAGAAAAACAATTATAAAGGGAATATTTTAGTGTTCTGTATTTAAGTAATTATGTAGTACGTTACGGCACAAGTCTAATCGCAGAGCGTTCTACTGCTACGCAGGGAGCGCGAGATCGATTCCACGCATAATTATCTATGAATTTAAAAAAAAAAGTGTGTAGTGTACGTTCAGTCGCATTCATTCTATAATATAAGCTAATTAGTCTATGCATACTTTGGATCTAGATAGTGCCGTGTAGAATATTGTAGAATATTTATTCATCATCGATTCGATCGCATCCGAAGCTTTCTCTTTGGAGTCCGGGGTGTTCGGGGGGGGGAGGGGGGGCGAAATCGAAGTATTGCAGTTTGACCAGCTGTTAAACTTTTTGGAACCCCAACTACCAGTAACCCCAGTACTAGACTGGACATATACTATAGTCATAATTATAGTCCATTTGTCCAATTTTTCCTACAAAAAAAAAGTAAACAATCTTAGCGTGTCTTTTTATTCACTGTTTTGTTTAAAAACTCAGTTTAAAAATACTTCGAACCACTAGTTAGTCAGTTAGTCTACTTTATTTGTTTAAAGTGTTTTTATGAAAAGTTGCCGCAAGATGGTTTACCTTTATTTAAGTAAGTACCTTAACAAAATATATACTTTACAAAAAAGAAAATAGGTATAACTATTATTTGTTTTTTTTTTATTTTGTTTCAATATTTTCATACAAAGTAGTCACCTTAAAAGCTAATTTGTATTAGTTATTATTATTATATTATTGTAACGGGAAGCGGGTTTCGGGATTGGAAGTAAACTAACTCGAGCGATTTTACACTTTATTCAAACCTCCAACAGTCTTAAGCGTACACACAGTCTATTGTCCGAGGCACTCGTACGCACTTAGAGGACTGTACTGCACTGCACTGTCTTTATACACAGTCTCTAGAACGGCTACGTTCACTGAGCGTGTATGGTTCACAACACATGCAGTTATTGCACATGCACCACTAGCACTTTCACTGACACTTTTTATTAGCACTATTACTTGCACTTTTCACTTTACTTCTTCTTCTTCTTCTTATTTTCACTTCAACCACTGAGACTTAACTGCCCTTTTGGCGCTTCCGGTGCTGTTTATATACCATGCAGAATCTTCTGGAAATCCTAATTTCGCTAGTCTTTTCGATCGTCATTACGATCGTAATTTCGATTCTCTTTATTTACAATTAATCTAGTTCATTCCATTTGAGGAGTTCAATTTCAGAACCTGGGCTCATCTTCGAGAATATTCTATCACTTGCTAGTACTTTATAAATTTTACGATTTAAATCAAGAATTCTCCACCTTACTTACCAAATAAATTTCTAGAATTATTAAAAATCACATAAACCCATTATGTACAGTCAGAGCTCAGAAGTGCAGTAGCACATCAAGGCTCAAAATGGTTTACCGTGCGACCGTCGCGCGTAGTTTTTACTTGTGTGCGAAATGTATATTATAGCGAAGAAGAGTACAACAATATATATAAAATGCCTACTAGACGAAGATAAAAGATAGACTAATCATAATAATACCTAATATGTCCGTTTTCATAACTGTGTTATTCTTTAAACCTGCTGTGAGTCATTAGATACTAATACAGTAATTTAACAGGCATAGTGAGTCAACGGATAGCTAAGTGGCTAATGCATGACACTATCGGAACGGAATGATTAGAGATGTTAGTGGTTCGATTCCAACTGATAATAATTTTTTATATTTATGTCAAATATTGAATTTTGAATAATTATAAATTATTTTTGCATGAAGTTGGCATTAATTGTTATTTATGTGATTAAAATTATCGGGTTATGAAAATAAATGATACAAAATGTTTGATAAGTAACTAAATATATTTCATCTTTACTATCTACCTGCCTACTCAATGTAAATTTTATTGAGGTTTATAGCTTAAGTATTCGTTTTCGCAAGGAAAAGAGGATTGAAACTTAACCTCAATCTTACAATCTTAAACTGATTTGTCCTATAGCCAGCACGTCCCCTTTTCACCAAATTCACAAAAACTACTTCTTCTTACTTAACTGGGTTATTGAATTTATTTTTTGTAATACATAGAAAGATCATTAAGTAGGTATAGTTTACTTACTTGTAAGTTATGTAGGGGAGACCTAGGTGGGTTGACACAAAAATTGCATTTTTGATAATAACTCAGCTTCAGTGATGTCTATTAGCTAGTAAGTTCTCTCATTAGAATGGGAATTTCAACACGTATCTAATTACCAGAAACAATCAGTTAATAATAACTTCAAGTTTGAGAAAAATTGAATTTAAGTGAACAATTCCGACTGTTTCAACTCTCCTATGGACGAGGTAAATTGAAACAGGGTTAAAGGTGAGTTGACACATATTCAAATGGTCGGTTTTAACTGAATAAAATAAAAAATAAATCAGCAATCATCTTTATTGCGTATGTTTGGAATCAGTGATGTTTTTTCTTTTAGTGATCTTTAATTTACTATTGGCTTTTTTTCTTCAAGTGCCTCTTGTTCAGGCGTGTCTGTTAAAAAGGTTGATTTAACTTTCCTTCTATTCTGGGTACCTTCTCTAGGTAAAGTTTTTGGTAAAGGCCTGATAAAATATGCGGATTGGTGTGATGGACCTGCAACAGACGACGACGTGGAGGCGATTGTAATAAATCCGAAATTAAATCTAGACTCAATTTGGTTCATTAATGAAGAGGTCACCTTAGCGACTTCTTCATTTTTATTAATTCAGTCGGTGCAATAATTTCAGGAGTATTTTCTCTCACTCTCTGAACATCATTATATTTTACATCATTATTTATAAGTACATATTTTACCTCTTAAACTCACGTCCTCTGCCACAACGCAAGAGGAGAGAGATCTCCTCTCTTCGTTTTTCTTTTATACTTATTTGGTATGGTGAAAATAAGCTAAGTTACCTAAGCTAAGCTAAGTTGAAACAACCGAGGTGAGTTAAAACAAGTTGTTTCAACTTACCTCACCATTATAAAAACCGACTATGGCTACCGTATTAACCATTACCCGTGTTCAACTTAAATATTTCTACAAAATAACGTTACATAATATACTACATAAAACACACTACGCTATAGTTAAACAATCAAAAACCTATATCTTAATACCAAATAAATAAAATTTCTTGAAAAATACCAAAAATCCTTACTTTTCGTACAATTTTGCGCATAGACATGATAACTCCACAACCGCTCGCCGCAACGCCGCGACTTGTACTAATACCTCGTCGTGTGCATCGAAACGAATCAAATGGCGCCGTTGTACTTCTTCTAGTGCCTATACTACCCGAAATATTGAACTTGTGTCAACCTACATCTGTTTCAATTCACCTCGGTCTCCCCTAACCAAAGTATTATTTTTTACAGTTTTGATATTTAGAACAACAAGACTAGTAGTACTTTTTTACAAACATCCAATTAAGTATAATTAGTATTGTAGAATTTCGATATCGCCAATTTGGTTGTGGAGGTCCGATGGCAGTCGCTTCACAGAAAATATTGAAGCTCAGCCGCATCTTAGTTAGACTAGAATGCCGACCCCAACTGAGTTGGGAATAGGCTTAGAGAGAATGATAGTAGGCGGGCAAAATATGAATAATTACTTAATAATAGTTTTTGTGCTAATAATTATTAATATTTTGTATGACCTCCATTGTTCTCAATACCGCAGAGTAGACGTCGGCGCATGGACCCCACAACATTCTGATAAATATCTGTCCTACGTAAATTGTCACATATTTGCATGCAATGTTGCTTTAATAATTTAGGACTTTTATAAATCTTTTTACCATTACCGCATATATTTTCTAACGGGTTTGAATCATGGGATCGTGCTGGCCAAGAAATAACGTTGACCTCTGCATGTTCTCTAAGCCATTCGCGATCTATGACGAAAAGCACTACGCACTGTAACATTATATTATCTTAAAAGTCCACATAACTTCTGCTGTTCCGTGTTCCGTTAAAAACTGTTTTATTGCTGGCGTCCGGTGATGCAGGCCTTCGGCATGGAGTACGCGGCGAGCAGTCCTCAATGATGTTTCAAACTCATTGGCAAATCGTCGTGTTGGTATGAAACCATTGGTTTCATACTCTGCTACCATATAGCACCGCTGGTCGTGGTTAATCAGCGGTGGCCTTCTACTTCTTCAAACCTTCCGGCCTTCTCGTCCTCAAACCTCTTATCCCAGCGGCTCACAGTACTTCTCTAAAAAGAAAGTTTTTACATTAATGTAAGCAAATAGATAGAATAGATTTTAATGAAACTTTACAGTAATATAGCTTATATACCACAGAATAACACATAGGCTATGTTTGGTCGCGATAATCGATATCCACGCGAGCGTTGTCGCGGACGACAGCTAGTATAATTTAAAAATAAAATGGTATATTATTATACTTACGGATATGCCAGTTTCATTTGCTATTTCACTTATATTTAATCCATTCATATATAAAGCCACAATATTAGCATTGACTTCCATTCTTATATAACTTGTAGGCATGTTAAAATTAATATTGAATCGATTCACGACAATAACAAGCAGAAAACAAGCAACTAAAAACCAACAACGTCATTTTATTTTCTCTAAGTCAGTAATTATTCCATTTTATTTCAAATCTACCTTCATACTTTTTACATTTTATGTTGATCTTTGCTAAAGTTTAACTAATAATAAATTCTACTTTAGAATCATATTTTATTCATCAACCTGTTGTTAATTTATAAATAAAACACAAAAAGTGTTTTGATTGATCGTAGGATTTGAACCAACAACCTTACATTTTAGTAATCCTTATGCCAGAACCATTCGGCCACGGCCTACTTAGATGTTTGTAGCGAAATAATGTATAATATTCCTACAGAAGAACAATTTACATGTGTGCGTGAATTGTCTTAAAAGAAAAAGGTAACAAGTAGCGTTAGAATGTTGACGCTATAGTTGCGTAGGATTGCTACTGCACTTTTGAGTTCTACTGTACATGTGAGGCTCGAACCGTCAACTTTTTGAACGGCAGACCATCGCTCTACGCAACGGGCCAGCGCGGTTGTTAAGATTCTAGTCGAAATTATCAAATGCTTCAATCATTGACGGCTTACGTCATGAGTGGTGACATTCGTAACATTATTATCTATCTGTAATCCTTGTCCTACTAACATTCAGTTTTATCATAATTCAATCAACCAGTGAACACATGGAAGGCTACCATATGTGATAAGAACCCTTTCCTATTTATTTAACACTGGTTTTGTGACATCGTAAATCCGGTGGTATAATATTAAATGCGAAGCTGATCGTCTATGCTGTCTCGTAACCTAGCTGGTAACGGTATCGTAAAATAATGACAACACAGCGATGTTCTTTTTATTAAAAAGGACTATTTTATTAAAAACTAGCTGTTGCCCGCGGCTCCGCCCGCGTGAATTTCGATTACCGCGTTGTACGACTTTACTCGATTCTCTACTTGCCTCTCTATACTACTTTTCCTTACTGTCGATATTAGCGCCAGTGTTTAGAAATTTACCGGATCTATTGAGATTTATGATTATTACTCCGCTCCCTTGGATGGTAGCGTGATGATATATAGCCTATATTACTCCTAGATATTGTAGCTTTTTAGAGGTGAAAGAATTATTGAAATCGATCCAGTAGTTTCGGAGCCTATTCGTTACAAACAAACAAACAAATTAGTATAGAAAAGGTAGATGCGTTACTAGAACTAATATCAGAATGTTCAGATTTTCTCTATCACCTGATCGATTGCTTCATTTTTCTTATAAAGCTATAGTGACACGGCTTAAGCGGATTGAAATAGAATTGAACATTATTCTTATTTACTTACAATATAACGTCGGATGACAACAAACGCCGAAAATAAACCGATCCAGCTGTGCGAACCGTTGCTTTTTATTAGTAAGATCAATCGGTATTAATGATTCGTTAATCTAATTTGAATATGAAAACAGCTATAGTAAATGTGAAAATTGAAATTGAACTTAATTATTATGTTAGTGGGGCGGCTATTTCGGAATCGAACCGTCTAAAACCGCATGGCGTCTGGAATCACGAATACCGGGACGTACGGTGACCGAACATGTCAAGAACCAAGCGGTTCGGTGAGTCTTTTCTCTGCCGCACTATTAAGTCCCGGAATTCCTTACCGGCGCACGTGTTTTCTTCTTCCTACAGTCCGGGTCCTTTATTTTATTTTATTTTTATTTTATTATTTTATTTTCCGTGAAGCGACTGCCATATGACCTCAACAAGCAATGGTCCAATGACCAATGGCGATATCGAAGTCCCAAGTTAGACTGGTTGGACTTTTGAGAGATCCAACTACCCGTAACAACTGCCATAGATGTCTGTATGGCAACCGGGACCGACAGCTTAGCGACCAGACCAGTGCAAACTACTGTCACACCACAAAGACTTTCCACAATTCACCTTTGCCTAATCTGGAGGGAAATAAGCGTACTATGTAAGTATGTATGTGTTAAAGAACGTCATGGATGTTGCCAAGGTACACGGTATATAAGTTAATGTATTAATACTCCAGTGTCCATTCAATGCCAGCTACCTCTAATAATAATAATAATAATAAAGCTTTTTATTTTCAGTGCAAAGTATGTTCACATTTCAGAGTGTTAGTAGATTACTTAAACTAGGTTAGTTTATGATTATGTTTGTTATATAGTTTATTTCTAGCTGTTCCTTTACACGAACCCCTTTCGGGTAAAAGCCTCCTCTAATTCCTTCCATTTGTCCCTATTTTGGGAGACTGTCAACCAGTCTTTGCCTGCTAATTCTTTAATATCGTCAGCCCAACGTTTAAATGGTCTGCCTTTGCTTCTTTTTCCAGCAGGCCCTGCCCATTTGGTAGTTTGTAGAGACCATCTCTTATCTGTGTATCTTGACAAGTGACCAGCCCATTTCCACTTAAGTCGCAAAGCTTGTTCAAGTGCATCTGTAAGCCTGGTTTTCCTCCTTATGTCTTCACTGCGAGTTTTTTGTATTTTTCTTATTTTGAGCATGCTTCGTTCCATTGATCGCTGGCATGTTTTGATTTTACTTTTTATTTCATTTGTAAATGTCCATGTTTGGCTGCCATAAGTTAGGCTTGGAACTATACATGTTTCCATGACAATTTTCTTTAATTTTAGATGATAGTCTCCCTTCAAAATATCCTTATGTAGCCAATACTTCTTCCATGTGCTGTTGATCCTTCTGTTCACTTCCTCTTTATTACTGTTTTTGTTGAATGAAACTTGTTTTCCGAGGTACACATATTCTTGTGCATAATCAATCTGTTGCCCGAAGACCTTTATAGGTCTTTGTATGCTGTTTGTCATCACCTTAGTCTTGTTTGCGTTCATTTGTAGACCACATTCTTTACTTTCATCTGCAAGAGATTGCATCATTTGTTCTAATTCTTTGGCAGATTTGGCAAACAAAATGATATCGTCTCTATGAAATTTAATTTGCACCGTGTTTCATCCGCATCTGCGTATAATGGCCGGCACAGAAACTAATTAGACGGGCCAGTGCGGCGGCGGGCGGTCTGTTACCGTGCAGTATCGCTACTCTACGCTTGATATTCAATGAATCCTATCGAATTAAGCGAATTGTAATAAGCATTGTGAAAAAACTACTTTTAAACAAACAATTATCAAATCCCTAAAAGTGCATTCGGGTGTTTTCTGAGCCTCTTTCCTAACTCTGTTCAACGACCATTTAAGGCAAACCATTAGAATCAATGTTACTGTTACTGTTAAATTTGACGGAAACCTTAACTTTAACAGGTAGTTGGAGCAACTAAGCCTAATAATATTATAACAAATTATCAACGTGATTGAATAATGAACGTGCCCTAAACGTTCACGTTAATGTGTAGGATAGTATCAGTCCTATATGATTCCCGGAACTATAAGCCACACAGATTCGTTAGTTTTCCAATTTGAAAAGCGAATAGTTGGCAATGCGTATACCCCCTCCTTCTATTTGAATCCACAATCTCGATCACCTACATTACAATACTGCACCAACTCTAGAGTTTTTTTTTTTTTACAGTTATGTTTCCATTCAGCTTCAAATTAACAGAGTGGACGACTGCTGGCATTGTACCAGGTATTACGCAACCTGCACTACTTTCAACTGAAGGCTGCACTACAAAAAAAGTGAAGGAATTCTCTTCTCACAGTTATTTTTCTTTGTTTTACTGAATTATCTCGGTAGAACAAACAATACTTTAGTAGTGTGCAGAAAGTCTCTTGTTTAATGTTCGTGTTTTACGTTATTTTTTTAGTCGAATTAAAATCATGCGTTTTGAAAACGTGAGTTAATTGTAATAATTTTGTAATTTCTGCACCGCCAATAGAGGCAGCATCAGATATTGATATTGACTGACATAGTATTCAAAACGATCTGAATACCAAAGTTCCAATGTTATATTATCGCTTCATTGTGTGGTTCACTTTACTGGTACCTATATACAGGAGTCTATCTTAAGAGTGGTTAAATTGTACAATATTCTACGGATATAACCGTTTACAATAAAGACAGCCCGGAGTAAAGCTACAATGTTGCCCAGATATTAACTTATTAATAGAGGGACTCGCCTCGTGTATCTAACACGACCCTCATAATTTAGAGGCGGTCACGAGCTTCCATCAAGCACTCTGTACACACGATCAACGATTTAAAACTTCATGCCACAAACTGAATATTTAACTTAGTTATTTGTACCTTCCTAATTCCTACTGTTTAAACTCTAATGGTTGAACGGATCTGGCTAAAATTTGGTACGGGAATAGATTATTTATAATCTGGAGTAATACATAGGCTACTTTGCGTGGACTTCTGATGCCGTTCCCGCTGCATGGACTTCTGATCCATAAAAACCTTCCGTAGAGTTCAAAGAACAAAAAAAAATACTCGAATTGGTCTAGCCATCTTCGAATTATGCGCTTACCAACAAATTTTTCGCGATTCATTTTCATTTAAATAGATAGATAGATAGATAAAACGTACCTATTGCTCATAAACAGTTGAACCGATTTAGATTTTTCTATATAGGTATTATTGTACCTACCTATATACAAAAATTTGTAGATATAGTATCTACAAATGGACAAGGTAGGTTGCACTGCAATTTTTTTACTAATTTAATTTAATTTGACGAGTTATTAGTTAAAAAATATGTAAGTACTGTTCTTCTCATCTAACATATTATCCTCTTATATTTTATGATCGATTTTCGACCAATATGTGAACGCTAAAGTTTCAATTGCACTACCGAGATAAATACACCCCGAAGATAATCACATTATTAGCGTGGTTAGATAGAGGGGTACTAATAATTTCAGTTACCAGTAGTATTTATCAAAAGAAAAGAAAGAAGAAACAATCAATCAGAAACATATCACAAAAAGCAAAGAAAACTTCATTTTCTTTCATTTCTATTAAAGCTATAAATAAAAAGCTGAGTACAATGGACTCCTATAATAAAAACCGAGTAACTGACACCAAACACACAAAGAGATCCGTCACCTTGAGTACTCGCAATACATAACCAACTCAAATATTATGTTTTGGAAGCGTTTCAGATTCCTTTTACATTATCATGATGTGTTTTATGTAGTGGCTATAAGTGATTCATTGGCGAATCAGGGGCCCTACCACCACCTTAAAAGTAATATTACTTATTTGAATCTTCTTTACTTTCATAATACGATTCGTACCGACCGTCAGGATACTCGGGATATTTCCACAGTGCATACAAGGAAAGACTATTTAGGGCACATTTTTTTGTTTGAGTTACGTTACTTAAGTTTTAGTAAAGTTTCTCACAATCAAAAATCTATGTTCTTGTAGGTTATACAATAATAGGATTGACCATTATTGGAATCATAAAATAATTGGAACTGGGCAGTTGATGGTTCTGTACACAAGTCATTGAGGTCATTTGGTTGTAAGACTTTATTTTGTAGTGAGCATTTGTTATTTATTATTAAAGTTATCAAGATTTTATGACCTTGTTTCTATTGTTTCAACGTTTCTGACCCGATCTACTGATAAATAAACATACCTACATGAAACTCTTATCATCATCTGCCTTGCGTTAATTTCGGTCGCCTCTGAACCACCTTAGATCGGGAGTCCGTTTTTTTTCATTCTAACGGCGATGCGACCGAATTACGATAGTAAAGTGACTGCCTTCTGACTTCCAAAACCTGTTGGTGTAATGGAAGTTTTGCATCTAAACTAGTTGTTGAACAAATAAATAATGTTGATAACATAACATAAACATGACATAAACTCACGCCTTTATCCCCGAAGGGGTAGGCAGAGGTGCTAGCACCCACATTTCGCCAGTTTATGTTTAGGTCCCAATGTAATAGGTGGCGAGCCTATTGCCATCAACCGGGCACTTATAAACCTGCGATAAATACACACATAACTTCGAAAAGCATCGAAAGTCATTGGTATGTGCCATGGTAAACCTGGGATCGAACTCGTCTCAGTAGTTCATTACCCATACCACTAGGCTACCGCGGTTATAATGTTAAATATTGAATGTTGAACAAATAATAATATAAATTTCGTTAGTCCAGTTTCAAATGGATAAACTTGTGATTTTTTTATTTTGTTAATTAAGTATATTTACTACATATGCATATTCAAAATAATGTAGATATTGTTAAAAGTTGGAACTTTTAATACTGACTAAAGAAAATAATCAAGAAAACAGCCAATCAAAAACATAAAGGACGCCTTGGCAGAGTTTTCAATGGGTACTCTCAAAGGAAAGTCTTTTAAAAAGAAAACCCTTTCATTATTGCCCCTTTGCTTGCTTTGCGAACGGATCGCTTGTTGAAGTGCACTTCGCAAAGTTTGTAATACGATGCAAGTGGCAAAGGCAATGTTTTACGTACATTGTTATGGGAAGACTAACTACCATGAAATGAAATGTTAAGTATATGATTAGAACTTAATGTTGTGTGACCTTAATGTTCGACCATACATAGTAAAAGAATATGTTTGGGTTATTCGTCAATACCACAGATGTAATCTTGTCTATGCTACCAAAATGTATAAAATGAGCTTAATACTCAGTCATTTGTACTATTTGTAAACCCTCACTGGTCTGTCTACAGGCCAGTCAGAATATTAGAAATCCGTATAGTTCTCTTCAATATTTTCTGTTCGATAGAAAGTATTTAGGTATGCACAATTTTAGTAGGTATACATGTCATAGAGCGAGATGACAACCTTTTCTATTTTCAAAGTGAATGGTTATTAACATAAAACGATTTTTTTTTTCGTATAGCCGTGTGAATGACGAAAGGCCCCATGTTGTTTAAATATTTTTTTCGAGAAGTCTAAAAAGTTTGTGTAAATTAATATTAATTGTGCACTGCAAGGTAGAAAATCATTCTACGGTTTCAGAAGATTCTTAGTCATGAGGTGTAAGCAGCGGTAGAAAAGTCGAAATTTCGAAAAGGCACATTCATTATGCACAAGTAATGTGGCAAAAGTAGACTGTTGGAAATAAGTAGGTCGAAATGGGGCTTCATCGAGCGGTCACGAGAGTTCTGCAATTGTGGGGCCCAATCCTAGACCATGTCACACTTACTCTCTTACTCACTGTGCTCCTCCACATGTACCACCACCAGTTGTAGCACCTCCACCTCCTCTGTAGAGCAACGTCAAACGCTATTGCTGTAACTAAATATTAGGCTGACAAATTTAAAAAATAAAGCATTCTAGTCAGTATATTACGCCAGATTTACTCAAACTATTGTTTCGAAGAAATAATGTGTTCAACTATTATGAAGCTGACTGTACTTCCTCAATAATTAATTTGTACCAATAGCTTGTTGACATGCAACTAACCCTTTCGTCTAATTAATATATTAACGAAATGTTATATATTCAATGTATTAACCTTAAGAAAAGAAGGCCATATTGTGTTGCACATACATTGTACTACGTTTACCTATGTATATTTATTTTGATTAAGAATATTAGCAACAAAAATTACTAATATTCTGTCGAGCCCTTCCAGCTAAGCACAATAGCTTAGGGTTAGTAGTGGGTTTCCGTCGGTAGTGTAATTCGAAGCCAGGATTCGAACCCAGGATCGAGGCCTGATAGTTTTAATTAGATTAAACATTTGAAACTGAAATATTTTGTGGATGTTTCGTCACCTAGCAATTCGAGAAGGGCAAAAAAAGAAGTGCAAGAAGTAATAGTAGTCCACTCAATTTTACGGTTAAGTATTAAAAGCTTGCAGAAACTAAAACTTACTTACATACCTTTTTCTAGAATCGATTTCGATAGTCACCTATAATTGGACGTAATCAGAAAAATCATAACGACTACCGGATGAACTGCCCGGCACCGGAATCGCATCGTAACGCCGGAAATGAGAGAACGGACTACTACGGAACATCTAGCCAGACAGATAGGCTTAATACGAGTGCCTACATAAACAGGATTGTTGCCTATCAGGAAATTGCATGACACTTGCAATATTCAGAGAAATTAAAACATCATTAAGATAAAATACAACTGTAAAATGAGCTTTCACCGCTATTCTTTGCACAGTCGCCCTCAAAACTTGTAATCTCCGGATGACATGTTAAGCATATTTTTGTTTACTTATTAATTATGTTAATATAATATAACAAAAATCTAGAAGCTAAAGGCCAGGATGTGAAGCTAGTGATCTAGAAAAACGAATGTCGTAGGCAAAAAGGCAAATAGACACTACATAGTATAAAACAAAGTCACGTTCTCTGTCCCTATATAACTACCTATATGTCCCTATGTCCCTTTGTATGCTTAAACCTTTAAAACTACTCAACGGATTTTGATGCAGTTTTTTAATAGATAGAGTGATTGAAGAGTTAGGTTTATATGTATATAACATCATGCTACAACCAATTGGTGTGAAGCAAAGGTGAAAAATGTTACAAAAACGGGGTGACGAAGACGAAGTTACGGGTTAGCTAGTAATATAATATATTAAATGCTATTTTTAGATCAGGAATCACAAAATGTTACGCGACCCAATTTCTTCGAGTTCTTATTAGAGAACATAATGAACTTTTGAGCTTAACTGTTCCTTTGTTTTCTAATATCGTTGGAATTAGTAACACTGACGACAGTAAAACGCATGTAATTAAACACTAGGTGAGTCAACCGAGGGTAAATTGTGAAAATGCATCCCCTTCCCGTCACCCTTTCGTTACGCAGACAATCAATACTTTGTATAGTGTACCTCGCCTGCGTACCTAACATCAATAATTCACAAGTAAACTCCACAACGTGATTCGCTAAGTTTGGGCTGAAAACCACATTCACTATGTACCTAATGTGTATTTTGTTGAGTGGAATGGTCTACTTAGTTAGAGAGTAAATAGGGTTACGTATGTGATTGTTTTGGCGGTGTAGATATATTATAATACTATAATGTGGTTGTCAAAGGTCTACATGATATATTTATTTAGGCGGTTCGTTGACTGCTCCGTGTCGAGCGGTGGGGTGCGAAAAAGTATGGTCTTACGTCACTCATACAGTAGCACTAGCATGAACTCCTATCGAATTCGTAATGTATAGGTTTCGAAAGAACGGAGCATTGTGATTGGCATTCTGACTCTTGTGAACATGTATGCGTGTGTAGCCTGCCAATTGCAATGCTCCGTTCTGTCGATACCTTTACATTACGAATTCGATAGTATTTCGTGCTAAGGCTACAGAGCTTTTTTGTATAGAACATACAGTTAAACATTTCTGTGAAGGTGTTATCCGTATGATAGCGGAAAAGAATATTATCACTCCATCTTTTCCGAAGTTTGTCGCAAGCAAGAGGCGACTAACGAAAAACGCAAACGATATCACTGCAGTAGAAGGAAAAGTCGAAATCAAAACGCTAGGTCAGTGTGGAAACAGTAGGCCATAGTCCCCCAATATTGGGATAGGTCATGTGATGGGTTGATTTGATTGAAGTAAAAAAAAAAATCTGTTGTTATTTTCCTTCATATCGTTTTAAACAAAAGCTTGTGGTGTGGTATATTTAAAATAATCTTAAATCTAATCTTTTCAACATTTGTTTCAAGTTGCTACGATAGCGATTATAACCTATTTTTAAACTGTAAAATTATTTATTTGTTTGAACAGCATATAAAGGGCGCTGGCATCATATTAATGTGAATGTACTTTACTTTTCGTGTTGTAAAAGTTTACGATAAGTGTTCTTTATTGAAATAACATTTTTTTATTATTATTCTATATAGGGTTTAGAAATAGTTACTGTAGTGAATAATAAACAAGCTGATATCATGGTCATCATCATTCTCTGAGCCCTTACCTTACTCGGTTGGGGTCAGCTTTTTAGTGTAACTAAGATGCAGCGGAATTTCGACATTTTCAGTGAAGTGACTGCCATCTGATATCTACAACAGATCGGACTTCGGGCTCCAACTACCCATAACAACTGTCATAGATGTTCGTATGTCAATCTGCACCGACGACGGCTTAACGTGCTCTCTGAGGGACGACTAGTTCAATGCAAATAGTCATATTCATATTTGCAAGCAGTTGCGTTCACTACCGCTACGCCACAGAAATCAGTCATATTATATAACATAATGCTATAATGAAAAGATATAAAAGTAGTTGAAAAGATTTAAAATATGATTATTGAAGGCTTTAGGAGACTCAAGAAAACATGGATGGATTGTGTAAAATATAATTGAAAATATGACTTCAAACAGAAATTTAATGTACAAAGAAGAATGATATAGACATGCAAATTGAATTATTAAAAAAAATCATTATGATGTTTAATTTTATTTTTACTCAAAAAATATATACATATCTAATGTCAAAAAATAAAATGGCCACATGGTTATAACCATTTGTGCTTATAACAAATTATCAGAACAAGTGCAGGGAGATGAGGATTATCAAAAATTTATATCATTGCAATAGTAACAGACCATACAACAAACTTTGTAATATCAAAACTTTAACTGGAGCCGAGACGGATAAATGTTGATTTCACCAACAGTATTTCGGTTGCTAATGCAACTAAACTCTTAAACCTATTTACCCCGAATTTGAGCAAGAGTTAATATGCAAATCAGGTTTATCAGAGCTGTTTTGTTAACGTAGCTAAGTAGATTGGAGCTTAGAATTACCACGTTGATATTAGCATGAAGCCAATCCTGCTACGTTTAGTACGTATAGTAGATTTCGAAATAAAAGAAATGATAAAGGAGGTATTTAATATCAAACCTCATTAACAATGTTATCATACTCTAAAAAAAGTAAAAAAAGAAATGTTTAGCGATTGGCAATTATCCGATTGAAAAGAAAAAACGAGATCGATGGATTATTTGTATTAATACAATAAGATTTAATAAGAGTAAATAAGATAAAATAAATATTATAATTTGTAGCTTGAAGAGAAAATTATACATACACTATGATTTGGTGGAGAACAACTGTTTCAATTACTACGATGCCTAACTGGGATTAAAGATTCATCGCACTAGAATACTCTGTGACATCCACTTTACCAAATGTTATCAACCATTACATATTCTAGGTATAAGCCCATTGCAACACGGCTGCTGAAAAGTAACCGAGACATTCAATAAATAATAGTAAATATATCGCGATGGAATCCGTAAAATATGGTTTCATTTCGAGAATAATGTTTTAGTGACTTATAATTTTTATTAAAATGACTAGTTTATTATTAACTATTACTTGAGTAGGTATATAGGTACCTTTACTTGTTTCTTCCCAATCCCACATGTAGTCTACAACGCAGAATCATACTAGTGATTTTTCGCAGGTACTTTTCTGACCATTCAGAGTTTGCCTGGAAGAGATCGCCGTTGGCAATAAGGTTGCCCATTAGGTATACAATACAACTTCCTAATCTATTACTGTACTGTTAACTTTCTCTTATAGTAACAATAAATACTTAGCTATATATCTATCTATTTTGTTTTTTCTAACGGGCGCGTTGGAGCTGTTTCCCGGTGAAAAAACTAAACAGTTGACATACGGCGGTGACTACATGGGTTACGAGTGACGAAATGTATACAATTTTTAGATTTTCAAGCTTCTCATTCATTCTTATACCTACATATTGCTATATTACTAAACGCACAGTAGTAAAGCTACTAAACGACTACAATATGGGGTTCTTTCAAGAAGGGCATTAGAAGGTTTCTACAGGGTAGGCAGCACGTGTGTGATGCCTCTGGTGTTGCAAACGTCCATAGGCCACGGTGACCGCTTCCCATCAGGTGGACCATGTGCTTGTCTGCCACCTCAGTGGTATAAAAAAAAGTATTGAATAGTGATTATAACGGTTACTTGTAGCGTTAACCATTCAGTAACCAATTAATCTATCGCCGCTTAAAGGCTTCTAGTCATATTATGTTAATAACACTAATATCTATATGAGTCTTATAACGTACTTATCATATTTATTTAACGATTATTAATAGATTATTGGTAATGATATAAGTATAGAACTTATCCAATTTGTGTAGGTAGGTACTCGTCTTTTATTAGAAAGTTTAGCGACGTCAGATTTGGGTTTTAGGATAATGAGATTAAGTATATTAGATTCCATTAGGTGTGTCGTTTGATTTTGACCTTTATCACTATTGGTTTTAGGTACATGGATTAGACTAATATCGAAGTTTATCAATGGATTTTAGATGTAAAATATATTAGCGTATATACAGTTACAAGATCTCTTATTTATGCTTATAATGGACGCAAATAATCATCACGTATTGAATACGTTTCTCGAAAAAATGTGGAGGACGCTATCTCTCTACAAATCGATGTCCGTCGCGTTGTGAAATATGTAGGTAGCCCAAATTACCCAAATACTATTATTTATTCTGTGCCCAAACGGAACCATTCTTCCCCTTTTTATTCATTCATCACTTGTCATTCCATTCGATCGTATTCAATCTTATCCAGAGTGAAAATCAAGAAGAATTTCTTCCCCTGATGTATTTAGATCGGTATATACTTGAAACGAACCAGCGTATAGTACAAAGTTACCTTTACACTTAGATATTTTGATGTTAAATGCAATTACATTGAAACCGTTGATTTAAATGAGTTCGACTCGTCAAACAAATTAGTCAGAAAACGGGTCGAAACTGATTTGATAAAATTTATAGCTGAATTTTCAGCTAAAATTAATCTGATCTGTATATTCATATTGATATAATTATTTAATAACGAAATCTCTCAATTAAGTGAAGAAAAACGTACCTAACATATACATTTATTTTTCTGAACCAGTCATTTGCTAGCCATGCCGCCTCCGCTGGGTGCCGGTAGGAAAGGAGGGATAGACCCAAGAAGTGCTGGTTTGGCGTCGTGGAAGATGACATCCGTGCTAATGGGTTTACTATCATAATTATATAGAACCGTGCGAAGTGGAAAAGAAAAAGCCGGAAAGCGGACCCCGGACTCCGAGGTGGAATCTTCGGATGGGACCGAAACTAACGAAAGGATGATGATGACACATTTATTTTTATGAACTAATATTACTAATGAGAAAATAATATACCATTATTATAAAGTAGTTGACCCGGCCTGTCTTCGCCCGCGGCATACCTCGAAACGAAACCCCGTATAACCTCTTTAAACCTTAAAATAATGCCTATTAATTTTCAAATAACATAATATTATGGGATTTGTGACTATTCAACATAGGAATTTTTATATTCGAAATAATAGTTTCTCAGCTTGCCACGTTTAACCAAACTAACAAACAAACTCTTCAGGTTTATGATATAGATATGCAGTGCTAAAATCCAAATTCATGATATTATACCATATTTCATTCAATCCCTTTACATACGCAATCGTGTCAATCATCGAAGTGTCGTATAAAGGGGTTTTCCCAAATACTTCCACAATTATGAACACTACGTTGCGACCCCTCATCGATAGGCTTCCTACTGCGGTCGCCACCTAGCAAACATAAACCGAACTACAAAGTGTTTCCATCATAGTCATTAATATTAGTAGCGTAAATAGACCTACAGACTCCTTCATTACCGTTTTACCGAATTTAAAGTGTCAGTGGCAGTGACTTTTAGAGTAGAAGCATTGACGTCACTACAATATTCTATTTCTGTCAAAGTTCATAATAATTTAAAAAAAAATTCACGATTAGTAGGTTATATGCTGTCTCTTTCTAAGCAATGCTTTTGTGAAAAGATACGTTTATCGTCGCACACTCTGTTCTTATAAGTATACCTAATTTTATTGTTTTCATGCTATTTAACAATGGTTATAAATAAAGTTCCCTTCAGTTCAACTAATGAAAGGACTAATTGAATACATCAATTTGATTTCATCTGTACTCTTATACATGTTTACGATTAGATTACCTTTCATTTTGAACAGTTAAGTTATCACTTCTTCGGTTATGGTTTGCAAGTACCGTATTTTAATAACTAATCTACCTCAACAATGTAAAAACTCATCAGATATTCGAATGACAAAAAGATAAACCGTTTATTAACCATATTTGTTTCATAAATTGATTGGATACACCATACTTGTTCATTGTGTACATACTTGATTAAATATTGAAATCACTCGTACGAACACAAGCGTGGATAGAAAAATTGTAGGTGCATTTTATCATAATATATTATTTAAAAGTGACCTAGTATTTAATATTTTATTCGGACATACACAATGACACAAATTGCATACCTATTATTTACTTACTGTATTTTATTGAAGCCGCGGTAGCCTAGTGGTATGGGTAATGGACTGCTGAGACGATGTCTCGGGTTCGATCCCAGGTTTTACCATGACACACGCCAATGATTTTCGATGCTTTTCTAAGTTATATGTGTATTTATCGCAGGTTTATAAGTGCCCGGTTAATGGCAATAGGTTCGCCACTTATTATTACATTGGGACCTAAACATAAACTGGCGAAATGTAGGTGCTAGCTGGCACTCCTGCCTACCTCTCCGGGGATATAAGCGTGAGTTTATATTATGTTTTGTATTTTATATTTAAAAGAAGCGTAATGTAAAACTTGACGTTGGCGTCATATCATTATTCAATTTATTGACACTGGTGTTTAGTATACGGGCTTTTGTCTGTGCCTGTCTAGGCGATGTCCGTATAGCTCTTGGTTTCATAACTTATTCACTTTAAGTAGAGGCCCGTGCAGGTAATTGAGGTGCATTAACTTTCTTTCACGAAACAACAGCAATTTAACAGTTGATTGATTGAAAACTAGGTAAACATCGTCAGCAATGAAATATTATATGAATTATTACTATAACTAACTACTAAACCTAGTTCATCGTTATATTTTCAAGAAAGGATCAAGAGTAACTGCTACCTTCGAGCCGATATGGATATGAAAACAGTTTTATTATAAAACTGCGAAAGTGGAAACATGAACTAATGAGGCTTGATGTCGTGAAGGGTGATATGCATGCCCATGGTATCAATACCTATGGAAGCCCAAGATCGTACGAAGTTGAGAAGGAAAAGCTGAAAGCTGGACTCTGAGTTCACCTTGACTTCGGATCATCATTATTCTCTGAACCTTTTCCCAACTCAGTTGGCTTTCCAGTCTAACTGTGATGCGGCTGAACTTCGGTATTTTCCGTGAAGCGACTGCCATCTGACCACTACAACCAATCGTCTAATGCCAATGGCGATATCGAAGTTTCAAGTGCTTGGACTTTTGAGGGCTCAAAATACCCGTAACGACTGCCATAGATGTTGGTATGCCAACGGGGACTGACGGCTTAACGTAACGTGCTCTCCGAGGCACGACCAGACCAGTGTAAACAAACACATATTGACTTCGGATTTAATCAGAAAAACACTGCTACATGATGATAACGATGTATATGAATAATTATGTACCTATCTATAGGTACATTCAGAGCAATCTAAGCTAACGGATTAAACTAAGTACCCTGTCAGAACAGAATACAGCCATCATTTATAGAGAATTCAGTCATCTAAGCAGCAGCGTGAGGTTTTATTAATCGAATGTTACATTCGCACAGAAAAAATCCTAGCCAAGCTCTGAGTATTGATTCCACAAGTTTCTTGTTTCCTCTTTCATGTACCTATCGCAAATCGAACCGATGACTTGTGATTTATTCAATAGACCGGATATCGTTGGACAGACCGGGACAGTATGATTTATGATTTATGAAGACTCTGGAAATGGATCGGTAATGGTCAGTTGATGTTTTGTCATTCCATATAATCCATATTTATTCCCATATATAACTCAGTTTTGTTTTATTCATTGCGATTGGCGGCTAGGCGCAAGTGCTTTGGATAGGCTCTTACTTTATTTTAACTTCGAACAGTAATACTTACAGTCGGAAGTTTGGGCGAATATTATAATTTTGTACCATTTTCAGAATTTTATCGCATATTATTCTGTATCATTTTCAGCTTTATAATGAAATAATATCAAATACAGTTTTATTTCAATTCAGTATTTTTGAATTAACCAATAAATAAATATATTGAATATTGATAAATATAATTAATAATAACTAACTACAGAACTTTTCGTTAGTTTTAGTTGCTTCACGGAAAATATCAAGGTTCAGCCGTATCTTAGACTGAAAGCCAACCCTGAGTTGGGAATAGACTCAGAGAATGATGATCATTAAGATGGCTAATTATTTTTAGGCAGACCACGCAATGAATCTCTGAAGTTCCTCCATCGATTCTAGTTTCATCATTACATAAATCTACATCAAAGTACAAACATTCATCTAACTCTATTTAAAGAAATTCTTCCAAAAATATTTTATAAATTTTCGAGTGCGAAAGTGAAAAAATTACAAATTAATATAACCCTCAAATGGAAATAACTTAAAGCCCGTTTATAAAGAGGGTTTGAGTAAAAGGGATGAATAAATGAAATATTTATGTTTAGACCATAAACAAGATTAATGTCTCGTAAAACGCTTGTTGACTTTGACTAATGTTGGAACGCTGCGTTTTCAAACGTGACGTAAGGATGTTCTGTCACATTGTACATATATTAAAAGTTCTGTGGAAGTTCTTTCTATTCTGCTTTAAATTTCTTGTTTATATTGTCTTGCGGATACCAAGATCCCTTGTACGAGTAAAAGATCTAGCTTGGTATACAAGGTATATTGATATAAATTACTAGAATGAGAGAGAATTCTCTCTCTCTTTAAAACTTAAGAGCTATGCTCTTGTCGATGGAGTAATCGATACGAAACAACCTTCCTCTTGGCCTACCTCTTCCTCTTTTTTCTTCTACTTTCCCTTCTATGATCTTTGTTAGAAACAAGTCGTCTCATCAGGTGACCCATCATCTTTCCTCTTCTGTTCTCGATAATTTCCAATAACTATAGACCTTCTCTCCTGTACCTTGTTTAGTACCTCTACGTTTGTCATCCTTTCCGTCTACCTTTAAAACCCAACTGTATTGTCCTATATCGACATTAAATTATTAAATTTGCAGAGAAATAAATTTTGATGACATGCTTCATTAGGCTTCATTTGTAGAAAATGTGAGTTTATAACAAAAGGTATACGATTTCTTGGGTCATTACGGGGTTTTATATTGTACAATCATTATTTTAGGCCGTTATGAATACATATTTTTGTTGTGTTATTACGTACCTACCATAATATTTCAGGTCCAAAAAGGATCTTTCATCATTTCGTGTAGCATTACCTAACCTTTGTTTTCACTGTCATCAAACCATTATGAATCATAACTCATAACTATTTTTGCGTTAAGATTATGAGTTGTGATAGTTTGACTATCAGAATTCTGATAATTTTATAAACAAATATTCTAGGACAATCTACACAACGTCACCTAGACCCATGGTAAGCATAGTTTAACTAGCTTGTGTTACGGATTCTAGAATGCGGATAAACATACATAGATACATTTTTTTTGTAAATACATACATATTATACATAGAAACACCCAGACCAATGCAGATATAATAATTAGATGGTTGCCTGTAAGAGATTGTCACAGAGCGATAAGGCCGCCAATTGTATCTACCTCATATTACAGTATTTTCATATCATGATGTAATTCCTTGGTGAACAACAAAGAAATTATTTTCTACCACCGGTAAGTAAGTCCTGACCAACAATCACACCAATCGCGTTCCGGCTCTTATAGACGATTGCATTGCTCCCTCGAGAAGCGCGTGTGAGCGCCCCCCCCTCATATAAGGCTACTCTAGTGATGTTTACAATGACTTCCTTGCTCTTTGAAATAAGTTCACTACTTGTAAATCTTCAATTACATAACAGCACAATCGATATAATTGCCTCTAATGAAGTATAAGAACCATTATCATAGCGTCGATCTAATTAATAGCATAATATGAATGAGAAATTGCCAACCGTACCTATATAAATGCATTTATAATGAGGAGACAATGTAGTACTGTATTAATTCTACAAGAAAACTATCTTCAAATGTACCTATATTCTACAAGAAGCGATGGTTTTACTATCACCGGGTGCAGTAAATTACTGAGACCATAAAGTGTAGCAAGGTTTACCGGTAGAGCCTCTCTAAGAGCTTCCACTGTGAAATTATAGGCCATGAACATGGTATAACTGGAACTTGAAATTCATAAATTTTCTGGTAAAGTTTGTGTGAAGAAACATGCAATTAAATAAGTTAAAATGACAATTTATTTAATTGCATGCTACCCTATGATGCTTTTCTATCTACAATATTATTGTTATTACAAAAAGAAATTTTAAAATATTTTTATCCAGTTTTTGAGAGTCAATATTATTTAGCTATGCTTAATGTGGGTCTAAAAGTTATAAAAAAGGTAGGATACAAGAATTATAAATGCGAAAATGGCTTTTGCCCGGACCTTTCCACAGCTAAGCCCCAGAATACACAACAGTAAAACGTACTAAGCTCTTAAATAAAATAAAGTTTCAGGTAGAAAGCATTTCTATTTTAGAAATTTTACTATATAGTACCTAATAGTCATTGTCGACGCCACAGTACTTATAATTTTCATAATTAGTTAGTTTGCAGTTCTTTTACTTGTCCACAACATACACGCGTGAATTTTATAGAATAAATAAATAAATTTATTACATATACATTATACACATAGAGTAAACTAATTATCAAAGTTATATATAACTTATATTTTTGATAACTAGTTTGCACCTCTATTTACTTCTCTCCAAGTGTACACGCGTGAATTTTAACGAGAAAATAAATTGAATGCAAAGTTACGTACTTACTATTGTAATAAAACCGTTAGGTACTGTAATAAAAAAAAATAGTAAAAGTTTTAAGCTCCATATTTGCATGTTTCAACGCAATATATCCAAGTTTGTCAATGTGCCAATTCCACCGTGTATCGGGTTTCGTGAAACCTTTCACATGTCATAATCACAGACAGCGCGAATGGTAAGTGCTGAGTATTTGTAGACCTGGGACCGTACCATCACTTAAAAGTAATATCAGTCATTTCAATCCTATTTTACTTCGATATTGATTGATTGATCGATCGGAACTCTTTTGTCCGCACCTAGCGAATTGGCCATTATTGGCCTGTTCTGCGCCATTGTGCGTGCCGACTGCAGATTTACCGGCTAAAGCAGCCAGCCTAGCTCCACCCAGAAACGCAGAAGCTTGGGAACTGGGGACTGCACAGGATTCGCGGAGCGACCTACTGCTTCGTATTTCAGTATTACATGGGCGGCCATTTCCTCGACAACGAAGCAACCCCTGCAGAGGGGGCTGTCTGTTACACCGATGGCCTACAGGTGTTTGTTGAGGGGGAAGTGGCCCGATATTGTCCCGATAATAGTTCTTAGACTTAATCTGTCTAAGTTTAGGAGATATCTTGTGAGCCGTTTGTTTACTGACGTCTGGCTTTAGTTTGATAATATGACTCGGACCGTCAACATCTGACAGCATATTAGTGTTATATAGATAAAATGGGACAAACAGTATCTCTTACTGTAGTTGATACATTAATTAGTTTTATTTGTTAGGATTTTCACGTGTTTTATATGATACAGCGCTCAGAATCATCATCATCCTTGCGTTAGTCCCGGTCGCATCCAAAGCTTGGTCGGGGGTCCGCTTGTCGGGCTTTTTCTCTTCCACTACACACAGACTTGGTCATCAATGATGGTAAGGCCATTCAGCGCACAAAATATCGATGGAAAATAACGACAACGGTCCGAGTCCTATTCACACTATGAAAGTAAAGTAAGATTCAAATAATAATCCTTTTAATTGGTGGTGGTAAGGCTCCTGTAGTCTATATTGCTTGTGTTGGTACTAAGACTTATTAACATAGCAATACGGTACTTTTTGTAATTTTTTGTGACATATTATTTGCGAAAAGATATTTTAATTTGTTATTCAACCTACTTTTATTTTTAGAAATCCTGCTTCTATAAAACCATTATTTTATTTTTTATCTCCGTCACCGGGTTCATTATTCATTAATTCTTATTCCATATTTGACTATTACGAGAGCGACTGCCGGTGACCCCAAATTTCTTCCGCTTCTTTATTATTCGAGAGTCAATGTCGGTTCTTTGCAATGAGCATCAATATCCTGATGTAGCAGTAGAACGCTCTGCTGGCACACCACATAGGTCGTTATTTTATATTTAAGGTGTCCTGAAAATTAATTTCATTTTGACTTAATAATAAGACAATTTCTATTTTCAATTTAAATTCATTTATTGCGATATTCCTTTAGGTACAAAGATGTTATGACAAGTATTTCATTTACAAAAACGTTAGGTATAAATATTACCTCGTGATTAAATTGGCTGAAGTGTTTAATGTCAATGGGAATATTATTCTTTTTGTCTTCACGAAACAATAGAAAGCTGCTCCATTGTATAAAATACAAAATGCTAACAATCTCTAGTAGTCTATTTACAAAGAAAATTCTTGATTAAATGATTATACCGTCAATTTAATTCGATTACGTTTTACTATCTCGAATTTTCATCAGTTTTGAAAAGATATTATCTTCATCGACTTTATATTTTATAGCGTTAGATAGTAAAAGGCCAGAAGATGAATATTTATGAACTACAATGTTCGTTCGACGACAATTTTTATCTATATATAGGCACCTAGAAAGGATTTTATATTTATTTATGTAGGTACTTCAATCAATCAATTAGTTTATCGCAGCCAATCGCCACTCTCAATGTTGGGGGACTTTGGCCTACTGCTTCCACATTGGCCAGACGGATTGCTACAGCTTTTTATTTCGAGTTTTCAGAGAGTCGTCTGCATTTTCAGTTAGTCGCCTCTTACGGCTTTCTTCCGATGAGATGGACTGGTGAATATTCTTTCTTCGCCACCACACGGATAATGTATTATATAAGTACATAAGTTATAAGTTATATTTTGGAGTTGCAGGAACACTGTCACGCACAGTTTCTGTTCAATCTAACTGGTTAAAATACCATTCGGATCTAAAAAATTTCGACGGGACCTTACGAAGGGAATGAAAAATAATCTACATACACATTTTCTAATTAACGAATCGGTGGAAATTGTTCAGCCATAAGGGTTTTTAATTAAAATTCAGAAGCCAAAAAAGGTCCATAACAAAGCATATTACGCAAAATACGTGAGATGTTTATCCCCAATTTGATAGACGTCCATAAAAACAGCTTCGGTTAAAAAAGTTCGAAAGTTGCCAACAAAAAGTTACCCTATCTGCGATAAAAGGGTTCTTATGGTTCTTATATAAGAAGTTTTTAGGTTTTTCAAATGATAATGCTATGATGTTGACAGCCTCTGTGGCGGGGATAGTGACCGCGACGTCGTCAGCTGCTGTATGCGGTTGCTTACTTAATACTTATTAATAAGTATCTAGTTTAACTCGTTTGGCTGTTACTGGATAAGAGGTCACCTAAGTGATGACAATTTTCTGACATAAGAAGTAAAATCAAAATTGTGTAGAAAAATATTGAGAGCGACTTAGCCTGGGTTGCACGATCGTACATTACAATTGACAATGCAGTTAAAGTACCGGTCAGGTATGAAACAGGTTGCACCATTTGACAATTGTTAAAATCACGTCATAACTTTACGCTAACTGTAACCGGGCACGCTCAAACCTCAAATTCTATCAAAAAGATAACTCTAACAGAGCTACTAAATACACTGGTGCAATACGTTTAGCTGAACCATTAGAATCAATGTTACTGTAACTGTTTTTGAAGGAAACCTTAACTTTAACAGGTAGTTGGAGCAACTAAGCCATAGTATAGGGCTCCATCAAGAACTCTGGAACCAAATTAACCTGCAGTGAATTTGAATAGACACCGATCCTATCAGTGTTGAGTAAGGCTTAAGGACGAGGACTACTTTACATAGACATGTTATTAACTTAACAAAAGAATGAGAATGAAATTGTATTCTAACCACATCATTGGAAGTAAGGGCACCAGGTGCGACGCACAACGCAAATAAGATTGGCCTCAATTTCCCTTGAATACGGTGAATATGATTAGGTCTACTGCCAGGCACTTTTACATAAATATAGAATAAATGATAAATATCCAGGAAATTAAGGAATTTACTATAGGTATCCAGGGTGGAATTTTGTAATGCCACCTGAAAGGGAAGTATTCTTAATACTGTAGATAGAAAATTTTACTCAAAGGAAACTCTTCAGCAGAACAACTTCGATTTTGATCTAAATGTTTTTATTGAATCGAATTAATTACTTAGTTTACTATTTTTTTGTAAATAATTTAGGATTTCATTGCTTTCCTTTTATTTAATTTATGAAGTTTGTTAGAGAGATTTCATCCTTATAATTGCCCCTAACGATCTATGCAATAAAAGTATAGGGTGCAACTTTTACAGATTTTAGTCGGTTCGATTACCGGGTGCGGCAAGCGAATTTTTAAAAATCATTGAATGCAGTTTTGTTTCTTTTCAAAAATAAAGGAATGTTTCCTTTGATTAAAATTTTCTATCTGCAGTATTAGGAGCACTTTCCCTTCAGGTGGCATTACAAAATTCCACCCTGTATAGATACTTGATTTTTCCTCCATGACAATTTAGTCTTAGTACTAGTTGTCTGATACTCTCTAAGACGTTAATTGGTAGTGCTTGTTGGCTAGGCACGTAATTAATTTTCTTGCGATTTACACCGCATAGCAAGAAATCGGGTCAATAATTTTCTAAATTTATTTAGACATTTTCGGTTAGGAATTTATTTTAGGCATACCCATTTTTTGTACAAAGTGCCCGATTGGCGGCAATAGCCTCTTATTAAGTGGGAATATGGGTCTCAGACTACTATATTTTTGAGTCCTGGTATATTTTGTCCTTTATCGAGCCTATGTCCCAGTTCAGAAGAGATTTTTCCTCATCCGAAAACCGAATGTACTATTTAATTACTATTTAATCCTACCCAGCAAGAACTAGATTCGCTCAGTTGTATAAACTCGCAAAACTCTCTTCAGAATACAATTCGTTTCTATGAACATATTTTTGTAACCTAAATAAAATCTATATCCAAATTCACAATGTACCTACTAGTTTTCGTTCACAGCATTCGAAAGAATCCAGAACTGGATTCATCGATTTTATCTGTGAATGTGATAACAAAAGCTAAGCCAGTACTCTCATACTAGAATCTGGCATGCGCTAGTCAGATCACGAACCAATATTCACGAATATGACTTTTCATATGAATATCATTGGTAGGGAAATATTATATTTGCATTTATTTTAGTCCGCGCTATGCATTATAAAAACTCAATCACATTGTTCTTTGCTTTCGTAGAACTAAAAGTAAGGTTGATATTATAATTAAGTACCTAGTAATGGTTTTTTGCTGTTATACCTTACAGATATAGTTTATATACAACTTGCTGACCCGCGTGATTTTTCACCAGTTGGTTGTAGCATGATGTCATAATGCGTATAAACCTTCCTCTTCAATCACTCTATCTATTAAAAAAACTGCATCAAAATCCGTTGCGTAGTTTTAAAGATTTAAACATACATAGGGACATAGAAGGCGACTTTGTTTTATACTATGTAGTGAAGAAGAGTATCTACTATAGAGATACTATTACATGCGTAGGTAAGTGGATTTACAAATAAGCAAATAGTCAGCCTAGTTAACGGTTACCAAATTTAACAGACATTGTCAAACTATATGTTATAAAAAGAACTGTATCGTTCCTTTTTCTTAACATATAGTTTCACAATGGCAAATTGCAAAACAATACCTTTGATTGACGGCTAAACTTCCAGACCGTCTACCGTGTTATTAGCACAATGATAATACAATAATAAATATATTATCTTTGTATATTTTTGCATACACGAACACGGAGTAATCAATTATCAACAGGTGGAACAGTTCTTCTTCTTCTTCTTTTCTTAAAATGGCTTCTGCAGCAGGATAGCTGCAATTTTGCCAGTCTCTAGTAAATGTAAACGTTTTATAAAATTAATGGCGAGACGCCAATGTCAAGTTTCAAGTTTTAAAAAGTCTTCCAGAGCCACGTTAGCCACGCCAGTAAATTCGTTTCCGTGTGTCAACCCCCCACGAGATCAGGTAGACGATCAGGACGTGTGGTTAGGTGGAACAGTTGTTATCTTTGACAGAAACACATCGGGTATTCACACTGGTATTGACATATCCTGACATTGACATATTTTCATATAAAGAACGACTAACTCTGACACTGACTGACATCAACACGAGTCGTATTTGTCACGGGTCACAAATGCCTCAAGGAAATCCTTAAATCCGTTGGGGTTTTGGAATCGTTTAGTGATCGACAAATGGTTGGTACTACGGTTTTTGTGATTCGTTGTGCGAATCCTCTCAAATTAGATCCAACATGTCTCCGTATAAATGTAGTGGGTTTACTACTTAGCGTTGTCTATTAAGATACTCTACCAATGCTAGTACATACAAAATTTATCATCAAGCTCAATTAATAGCTCGATAAAAAATTTGTATGGACTAACCTTAGTCCAAAACAGAGGAGTTCCTTAGATTAAAACATTACCACCATTCGCTTTATTTGTACCTATGTGACATAAAATTAAGTTACTCATCATTTAAATTTCTTGTTACAGGTGTATCGTTAGTCTACATTTTGGCTGTACTCCCAGGGCTTCTCCCCTGGGGCAGCGGTACCGGCGCCTGGTTCCTGTCCCTCTGTCATCTTCTGGGAGCCCTCGCCCCCTGGTGTGGTTCTTTCCTCTACCACCTGTTCATGAACCACACGAGTGGGTCGAAGCTCTACCACCGACTGCTGCAGCTCGATATGCTGGGCATCTGGGTCAGCCAAAGTATAGGTAAGTGAGGTTTTTATACAAATAACATTAGGTGAATATTAAGTAAGATCTTTGTAAAGTTCGCTGATTGGTTCTAAGTGCAATTTGTTGAAGATGACTTTAACTTAGTATTTGCTTACTATTCCAACAACTAAATAGCAGATGGGTGTGCAGTGGTGTAACAAAATTCAAACGCCCATTAGCCAAATGAAAGAATAACACAACGGAATAAGTCCAAGTTTTGGAACAACGCCACACTTGCATAACGGCAAAGCTATGTGCACTATGGCGCTGTTCCAAAGAAATTACTAGTGAAGTTTAGTGAATTTGGAAGAACTGAAGCCGTGATATAACCACAATCCACGACTGTTTTCACATTGACAACGATATACTCTGACACTGACAGTCCTGACTTGAGCTGAAGTTTAGTAGTACCAACTACTGCCACTATCCTCCAATAGTGTTAATCGTACTAAATTAATCATTGATTTGTATTCATTTCTATGCATTTGACAGTAACAACCGTAGTTCCTATTTTCACAATTTCACGGGGATGTGGTTTTCACTGTAGAGAAAATAATAAAATGACGACTGTCTTCAAATCCAGCAACATTTTATTTATATCGATCACGCTTCAATAAGAAACGTGAATAATATTTCAATGAAGAAAAATAGTATATTCAACGTGAATCGGCAAAGTAATTTAGAGAACAGATTTAGCAATTCAAATATTTCTACACTCCTTGTTCTTGTTCCTTTAATGGAGCATTCGGAACAAATACGATGTGTGTGATTTATTTCTTTATTATTACATTATTTTATACGTATATTTGAGTTAAATTTATCTTGTAAACCAATTTCAACACTAACGATACCAAGCTCGATATTGTTTCAATGGTAGTAACTACAGTAATCACTGTCACTATTGGTTCTAGGTAGTTCAAAAAATTCTGGCTGTTTTGCCAGATTGGCAATGTTAAGAGAATTGCCAGTGGTGCCCGGTTTTTTACTTGACACGTCGCGTTGGCAAAAAGATTAAGAGTCCGAAAAACATCGACTTGTTTCGATATGGGAGAGTGTCGTATTCAGTGTACCATAAAGTTATTGGTAATACTTAGAGGGACAAAGTATGCTGTTGTACATATCTTTATAGAACACAGAATCAAAGAGACAGGCTAAATCAGCCGTGAAAAGAAATGAAATTATTTATAAACCTATCAATATAAATTCATTTGACATGGCAAAATAAGGAGACTGTTACTCTATTTACGCTATTAATAGTAATTTTATGCATTGGACTGGAATACCTTCACAGAGTTGATAAAACTATTTTTGTTTATCAAACAAAAAATAAAACTAGCTAACTGTTATTTAAATTACTTATACTACTCTTAAAATATATTTACGTTTTTCATGCATTCCATTGATTAATATTATATCAGTTTCCTCGTATAGGAATATGTGAGTGACATGTAAGGCTCCAAGGCTTAAAACGCTATGGATGTGGACTCCCATTTTCCATTTAAATTGATATCTATAATACCTATTACAAGATATAGGTATTCATAGATGGGGACATCTTGGTCCCTACACCCGAAGGGGGTCATCTCGACGGAGAGGGCCCCGGGTGTTCCGGGGTGCGAGGAATATGTGGGCTACTATCTGACTTCCTGCAACTAAAGATCCAAAGACGGCGTGCGCCACCCCAACCGGCTTCAGCGGGGTAGGTATCGGTGGAGATTTTACGCACGATAAAAAAGAGAATACAGGTATTCACTCATATAAATATTTTCACACACACAAACAAATATTTTAAGTATAACATTTTGTTTATATGTAAACTTATTCCATCTACTGACGGGACTAAGGAGTTAAAGAAGTTAGGAACTGCGTAACATATTACGGCTTACATTTGGCAGGGGGATACCCGCAAGGGATTTGTGGGGCCAACCTTTGTGTAGTTTCCTTTGTGCCTTCACGTTTGTAAATGTATTGCGATTTGTCTTTCGGTGCCCGTAAAGTTACTGTTTAAAATATTAGGATTTTCAAAATTATATGAAGTATTTGAGTAATGGAGTAGGTAAAGAAAGAAAAAGAATCGACGGAGGTAGGACATGACGGTATCTTCTGTCCTAATTGAACAGAAGACTGGGGAAGTATCTCCGCCCTACAGAATAACGCGGCTAATAATAACCTTGTGTTGTGTTTCCGGTGGTGAGAAGGGTAGCCAGAGCTCACTGGAGAGGTTTTGTGTTGTCAGTGGGAAGACCAAGAAATCCTTATTTGTCTTCTGCACTGACAGCACAGAGACTCTTAACCTTCTCCCCACCCTCTTCTCTATATGGTACGCAGCACGACTGTGTCACCTCTGGTGTTGCAAACGTCCACAGGCCATGGTAACCACTTTCCATTTGGTGAGCCACGTGCTTGTCTGCCATCTAAGTGGCATAAAAAAAGAAAGAGAGAACTTCTTCTTTCTTTCATTTCTTCAAGCTTCGTAGTATAGCATAGAATAGAATGAATGTGAAAGCGTATAAACACAAAGGTTCATCAATAATTTAAAATGTTAACTTCAAGTTTTTCGAATTAAACTAGTTTAACTATCAATCTGATCAACAGATAACCTTGAAACTCAAACAAAAAACAAAGTTGTCAAATAGAAGCAAAATATTGCCACTCGAAAAGGGAAAAGTAAGGAATGTTAGTTAAATAGCTGGAGGGCTGCAATTCACAGCGGTCAACTGGACACAAATCGGTCACCAACCCGGAACCCTTTCTCTCGACAATTTATTGTGCAGTAAACACTCCCACAATCTCTTCAATATTCGCGAGGTTGTTTTGCTGTTATTTATTTCGTCACTTATCAAACGTGTGTTTAGATTTTCAAGAATCTACTTGGGTACTTAATACTTCATAGATTCGTAAAATATAGTTGCAACAGTTCTTTAAATTGTACGCCTTTTCAGGCTTCCGCCTAATTCTCTACGAGCATAGATCAACCCACGATTGAATTATATGTATGTTTGAATGAAATTATATTTAATCGAACCGATAAATTCAACAATCCTCAGTCAGATTGTATTTTATTTTTATTTTTTTTTTCAGTACAGCAATACCTTAAGTTAATCACTACATAGTATAAAACAAAGTCGCGTTCTCTGTCTCTATGTCCTTGTGTCCCTTTGTATGCTTAAATCTTTAAAACTACGCAACGGATTTTGATGCGTTTTTTTAATAGATTGAAGAGGAAGGTGTAAATGTATATAACATCATGCTAGAACCAATTAGTGCGTAGCAGAAGTGAAAATGTTGCAAAAACGGGGTGGCGCAGAAGAGGTTGCGCGGGTCAGCTAGTACTGAAATATATTAACTTTCTTTCTTATTTAATGAACATTGAACAGAACAGCTACAGAGTGTAGCGGCGAAACGCGTGCGAAGGTTTCTTCTTCGCACTTGCGGAATATTGCACATACGAAATCATATCTCCTCGGGTGAGAAGGCTTTAAACTGAGCCCTAACTAACCCGAAGGCTACAAGTAGCATCAAGTCGGTGCAGTTAGTTCGGCGGTTAGTTCACTTCAATTTACACAAGGATTTACACACGATGGACTTTCCAACTGATTGCGCGGTCGTCAGCGTCCGATGGTCTGCTCGATCCTCAAGGGTCGTTAATTGGATTCGGGTTTGGTGCAAATATTTGTATGAATATTTACATTTGTTGAGAGTTATCGTCATTATTCCGACCGTTGTCTGAATTGAAAACTGATACTATGCAGAAGTTGGAGGAGGTATTTCTATTTCTCAATGCGGAAACAGACTATAATGGTAGCCCTACCATAATGGTAATTATTGAAATTTCCACGAGTATTTTCCGACACACGTTACAATATATTTGTGCAAGCCTAAATTTGCACACGTACGTATGTAGCTACTACATATAAATAACTATGTTGAAGTATATATTTCAGGTTAGGTAGTACTTCGTAATATGATACAGAATACGATTAAGTATTGCTAGTTACAGAATACGGATAAACACACGTTTAGATACATTTTAACCCCCGGCGAAGTGTGTGAATGTATCTGTGGCATCGTAACTACCCAACGGAGAGATTCGAAGGGAACTTTGGTCGGGAGCTATCTATGTTTAGTGAAAATCGATCTAGATCACTAATTGGTGGATTACATATCTTTTCACATGGCCCTCAACGTCCACCTTATGGTATTCTTTTATAACCTTAAGTTAATAATATCGAGTTTAACTAGCAGCATAGATGGTTACTAAGGTGCCCTGAGGCTTTGCCTGGTCTTTCCGTCTTTGTCATTCTATTAAGATGACCATCTCTCTTCTATTAACCTCGCTGACATAGTCAAGTAAAATAAGAACGTACGGATGGACACCTGTTGAAATGTCGCTTAGTGAACTATTTTTATTATTTCGGGCACGTAAATTGGATTTCAGACACATACAGTATTACAATAGTAGTACTCAGCTTGACGGAATCATCAGATGCTTTTTCTCGCTTCGCTTAACTTAGTAGTGTATAAATCTACTAGCAGTGTGGGTTACAATCTAATCATTATATATTCTCCGTGAGGTTACATATTACTAGTATTGTAGCCGGTGTTGTAGTGTTGTAAATATACTTCCTACGCAAGTCTTACGCTATCAACAATTTACTGAGAAATTCACATACAACTACGCCGTTAAATCTCTCAGGCCAAACTGTCAAAGGGTTCCTTACAGGATATTAATGGTTTGAGCAACATCTGTAAGTTACGAATACACTGAAACTATCCCCATTTAGTTTGGTGCGTGGATGTGTTGATTACTTTGAAACTCTGTTATGTACAGACGAACAAATCTCTACTATGCCAAATATGACGAAGGACAGGCCTCGAAATTCTGTCTACACTACACTAATCTTTCCACACTAATGTTATAAAAAGGAAAATGTAATGAAATTTTGTGGCATTAATAATGCTTTTCCAATCGTTTCAAAATTGGAAAGAGTGAAAGTCAACTCGCAGTCGCGGGGTCAAGTCCTGTCAAAACATTATCTTTTTTTAATTTTAAAATGTAAAGAAAAATTGTTTGTTTTTAAAGGATAAACTCGAAAGCTAGATAAAGACCTCAAAATTTCTTCCAGCAATAAAAAGCTATTTTATTCAGAAGTGAAATACGTTACTTTTTATTCCGATATTCCAACAGGATCAGGAGTTATGCGGATAAAACCGCACAGCTGTTGTTGCTAGGCCATATTCTTCAAACAGTAAATTGCTGAAAAAGTTTTGATTTTTCGCTGCCTTTTTACCAAAATGGAAATTCTTTTGTTTGAATAAAAGTCATACATAAACATCTCGCTACGTTTGGTCTCCAAGGAGATGTTAAGAAATAAGATTGTGTTTTTATTTTGTTTGCAATGTTGTAAAAAGTTGAATGGATCGTTATCAAACCCTAAAGTTGGAATTGTTTTTGTGTTATCTTACTTGCGATATTTTTTTCTATATCATTAATCAACCAAATACATTCTAGTGGTATGTACTATGGTCACATACACAATATATCCCTAGCTTATTGTTCAAGAAGTTAATTATTATGATTGTAACATTATTCTCAGTAGCTTCCATAACCTCATAACCTGGAGTCTATATTCCACCTTAGTTCTTCTGCTCCATTCACATGGTCTACGGTACCACTGACAGTGAGACTATTGCCACCTAATGGAGCAAGCTAGCTCTACCTACCCTCACTAGAAGCGGCTGTTCAAGGAGTTCTAACGAACCTATTCAGTAGAAGCACTAAGTGCTAATCAGCTACCGTTCTCAGTAAAATACTTCCCGAGTGTAGGTGATCCGAAGATTGCCTACATCACTCATATTAATTTAACATGAGAGTGGTTGGATAAGAGCCAATTATTTATAAACAAATACTATCCAACAAATGCCGGAGGCTGAGACAACGACCCGCCATTTGCTACTGTCTTTACATACCTCACGAGCTTACTCTACCGTCATTAATCCTTTCACAAAGACCCGCCTATTTCGTGTGCTTCTGATGTCCGATCTACCTTAGAAAGGTACACATTTGTATTTAGCACCACCTGTAGATAACTTTGCATGTAACAGATTTTGGAAATCGAATTTAACCAAACTTCTAACTGTGGTGTGTCGTATCGAGTTGAAACTTTGTTAGAACATAAAGTTGATAATACCAATTTGAGAGTATGGAATTGATCTGATAATGGGATATGGATAATAGAACTCTTCGATTACTAGTACCTACCATAAGTACGGAAACTGTAATATGTGTGACCGAGTCCTATTTATTACAGTTTAAAACATCGCCAGCTCATCTGGCTAGGGCTAGGCTCATCTTCTACGTAAACCTTTATCTAGACTTATTCGAATTGTAATATCTTAGTCTTGTTTGTGGTCAACCTTCGGCAGATATGGTTAGCCCAACGTCACTTTGTTTTCAATGTCGAACAATTGGGGTAATTAAGTTAATATTTAAAAAAAGTTTGGTAAAACTAATATCGGATGATACCGGCGCACCTTTACTACCAAGTCAGCTCGATATTTCAACGTTAATGTATTTATTAAGGTGGATGTCAGTGAACAACAGTTGTGTATGAAAAGAACCGCCGATATTTCAGTCAATCGGTACCTTGAAACGCATTTTTCCTCCATATGACCTCGAAAACGATACGTAACCATTCGTTCGACCTAAACCCTACTAAAAGAAGTCTGAAATAACTTCATGATAAGTAAATGTTAACAAGATGCTACGGCTTTTTTCAGTATTTCGAAGTTTCGGAATACATTTCATAGTAACTCCTTCCTTGGAAATGATAATGGTGTCGCTGTATGAAGAGGGTATAAATGTTTGTTTTTAAACTGCACGTATCTAAATTTGGATACAAAAAGAAAAATCGATGCTAGAATGCCGCAGTTGCGCAGTGGTAGCCAAATGCTACCGTGTACGAGATTCAGTGAGACTTGCACGTTATTCAAGGGTCTGAAAGCATAATTGATGCAATATTTGTGTGTCAGTACCTACTTATATCTCTGCCGGTCTCTTGAGGGATATTATAGACGAGAGTATATTTCTTCATGCATTAATAATAATAATAAATCATGTTATTGATGACAACTAGGGCCAATTTTAGTAACAATCTTTCGTTATCTTTTTTCTTTCTTTGCACTGTTTCTTTTTATTCCAAGTGGTACTATTCCACCAATGGGAATGGATGGATTTAAATCGGAAATAGTTAACGTTCAGTTCAAAATTCGAATCTAAAATTATTCCCTTAGTAGGGGACCTTCCAAGGGTACTCGGACCTTTGAGTTACCTACCCCTCTAGATAAGTAAATGACAATACTTATATAGTGATGTAAGTATGTGGTCGATATACACTGACAGGCGTATGTCGACCACATACTTTCGAACGTAAAAATACATGTTAACCCCAAACCATTTAACATTATATTCTACAGCACGTAACGTTCTTGCCGAAGCACAACCAGACCAGAAGCGTAGCCATATTCATGCATACAAATATTTGCACTGAGCGCCACCTGCAACGCGCAGTTGCGATCACTACAGCCACACCATAGAGGCTGTTTTGATCGATGTTTTGCAAATCACTGTAGTAATTTATAAAGTAACTAGATGACCCGCGCAACTTCGTTTGCGTCACCCCGTTTTTGCAACATTTTTCATTCCTGCTCCGCACCTGTTGGTCGTAGTATGATGTTATACACATATAAACCTTTCTCTTTAACCATTCTATCTATTAAAATAAACCGCATCAAAATCCGTTGCATAGTTTTGAAGATTTAAGCATACAAAGGGACAAGAAAAATAGGGACAGAGAACGCGACTTTATTTTATACTATGTAGTGATAGTGATAGTGAAGTAAAATTACTACAGCTAGTAAAAAATATATACAAAACAAGGTAAATACAGATATAAACCATCTCACAGTTATTACATCCTACAATAATAGGTAATACTTTATGCTTTGTTCTAAAAGTTCCTATCATTTACGGGTTGTTGACTTATTAATACAAGAATAATCTTGGCGCAAGACAATACCTCACAGAAGCTCAAAATTTACCCAAAAATAAGTGACCTTTGAAACTTCATTTAGCCAAGAGAAAATAGGGCAAATAGTTATTTCGGAAGGGCCTCCCTGAAACAGATAGGTAGACAGTCAGAATCAATAAGTTACACAAAAGGTGTTAAAGGTCACGAAGTCACAATATTTTCTCGTATCAACATTGTTTAATATTCAGTTCATTCTAGCATTCGTGAATACTCGTGTTGTTATAGGTGAAGCATAATATATAGTAGGTACAAGCAAAAAAACTGAGGATAAAATTTATTTTATTATGATGTGGCGAAAGAATTGAGATTTATTATTTTGCTTTTGCACCTCTGATTATGCTGTTAATATTTTAGGTTTATAGCGGTTTATAGACATGGCATATCTATTAAACGTATACTCCGCCCGCGTGAACTTCTCATCCCGTTCCCGCAACTCTATTAAAACCTTCCTCAGAGTTCGAAGAACAAATTTAAATCAACAAATTCTCAAATTGGTCCAGCCACTTTTTGGTTCATTTTTATTATATAGATCGAATATTTATGCAGGCCATTATGTGATCAGTGAATTATTCTAATGTATTATTTATTTACCTACAATGATTTATCAGAAAACTATCCTCCCATATTATCTATACATAAACAAGTATTGTGTTATTGAAATATGAGCGCCCTTGTTTATTTTCAACTAATCAATGAACCCGCAATCCACTGCTTTACATAGGCCTCTCCCAATGATGAGAAGCTTTGGCCTGCTGACTTGGTTGGTGCAGAGGTTTATTTAGAGTTTTCCTTCTCTTGCCATGTTTACTTTAACACCGTAATATACGAAAAGTGAAATAGAAAATCATCGCAAAGGTTATATGTATTTGCGTCTTCAGTATTATACAATTATCAACTATAAATAATTGTTGTCTAAAACATCAGATGCATTAGTATGTCTATTCGATAAATTGAACAATAATGAAACAAAAAAAATGGATACGATTGAGAATGTTGATTGACATCGCTAAAGTCTATTTTTTTCAATTGCTGCTTACAGCCTAGTTTTCTTTCTGTAGATTATTATAATGATAATAAAAGTATTTATTTTAGCTAATCGAAGCCCATAGAAACTATCATCACTACAAAATCGTACACGACAATAAAAATAAATAATAATAATGTACTCTTATTTTCTTTAGTTATTTACGACGAAGACAGCATGACCATGTGATAGACAGTTTTCTACCGGGAAGGCTTATGAATTTATGTAACCATGATCCAGAAGTTTTCCCGCTTGTTTTCCAGCGGCTTATGAAGTTTTCCCATTTCTGGATCATGTTTACATAGATTCATAAGTCTTCCCGGGAGAAATCTGTCTATCGCTGGGTCCTGGTGTCCCCGTCGGTCGTTGTAAAGGATATTTGCAGTGATTTAAAAGTACTGCTAAGCCCCGTGGCGATAAGATACCAAATTCAAACAGAATGTAAAGGAAATTAATGTTTTCAAACCAGACTATGTCCGTTTGAAGTGATTAAACAAAGAATGCTTCTCTCGTTCTCAGTCAGTGAAGAAATTGAATAAAGCTTAAATTCAAGCTTGACGTATTTTGTTAGGAAATTCGATTTTCAAAAATGTTCACTTCGTTTTATTAAGCATGTATTGAAATTGAAGGATGGCAATTAAGTTTGAGTTTGCATCGTTAGTACAATAATGGAATTTTCATGAACATTTTTACGTGTAAACTCGTTTTCTCTTTGGGGAAATTCAATATGCTTAAGGTACTTAACATCGATATTGACTATACCACCTTGATTTTGTTAGATACAATTTCTCGGGGGAATCGTTAAAAAAACTTTATATGTGGGGTGAACCTTAGAGGATGATTAACATTTTTGCTAGGCATCACAAAAATTAAAACGGCTGTTACGTTTACGTTCTAATCTGTCATTAAACAATTAACTACGATCTATTTTATAATTACAAATTGGAGCTTTTGTATATGCAATACTAACTGAAACCCACGGCTCCGACCGCGCCCGCGTGATTGTCGGTTATCGCCTAATGCAAAGCCTATGTTACTGAATGTAGCTTTTCAATGGTGAAAGAATTTTTGTAATCAGCACAGTAGTTTCTGAGTTCATTCAGTAAAAACACATACAAAAATTTAAAAAAGTCCTCTTTATGATACCTATTAGTGTAGATAGATGCCATTATAAAGAATACAGTGATTAGTAGGGACTACACGAATATGTACAGCACGCCATAATCGACCTGTAAAATTTATGCCAGTCCTTATCAAAATATTGAGTAGTTTATACCTATAAATTATGTTTACACTAGCGGTTGGCAGCAATGATTCTGTTCCACTTCCAGACCTATCACCAGGATAGAAAATACCCTAGTGTCATTCCATACCGTTAAAAGTCATCAACAACCGTTCATCCGGGTTTGCGTGAAAACGATACCTTTTGTTTTCTTTTCCCCGTGAGGAAATTCCCACGGAAACCCCCACCAAAGTCAGCGAGGATGGTTATGCGATCAAAACCACACGGGCGTCTTGGGTCATCAGTTGCCAAGGATGAGGTAACCTCTGACATGTTCCTCACCTCACGTCCCGGCTGACCCAGGGCCAGCGAAGGCTGTGGGACAAACATTCATACTCGCAACTAAACTAAACTTTCTTATTCTTACCACACAGGTTTACCATTATGCCAAGTGACCAAATTCTAACAGAATCATCGTTTTCAATTTAATTTACTTACTGTAGCACTTGTTGTTACAAAGGGTTCGGTTGTTAGGGTTCCAATGTAAATGGATCGATCTACCAATTGTATTGTACATACTTGTGTGTGTTCAAAGTTTGGAGCCTACCCGTGCCAGGACGGGCACGTAGAACAGTTTAATGATTGTTATCGAGGTATTGGAATTGACAACTAAACAGCAGCGATTTACACAATACTGGGCGAAGTAGCCTGCAGGAACAATAATACTTAATTGATATTCGTGTTATGTATAAATAACCCGGGTTGCTTAAAGTTTGGTACCACTTCGCAAAGATTTATTTTCTTTGAGGCGCAGTTTCGGCTTCACAATGAGTATTGCTGTCACCTTTTCACCGAGGTGCCTGTGCCTTGACCCCTTCGACTCGGTACAAAGACGGGTGCTGAGGGTCGTCGACAATTCCATACTCTCCGACGGTGTGGAACCTCTCAACCTTAGGATTTGCCTCACTGTATAATTCAATACCGCATATACAAAGTTTTTGGTTGAGAAGAATTGTACGAAATTATGGACAAGTCTGCTTTCTATCATCACACCGCTCCCCACAAGCAGGGAAACGAAGCGCACTGTGCGATGTGAAAGGAACTTCATCCAGCGCACGCTCAAACTGTGGAATGAACTCCCTGCTATGGTTTTTCCAAGTGATTACGATTCTTCAAGCCCGACATTAGAAGGTTTCTATAGGGTCGGCAGCACGAGTGTGACACCTCTGGTGTTACAAACATCCATATGTCATGGTAACCGCTTTCCACCTGGTGAGCAGTGTTCTTTGAAAAAGTTATAATACTATAGTAAAACTAGAATAGTCTGTTTGTTGCTCCGAATGTCGTACAACAAAACCAACGCAAACATCTCAAGTCAACGACACCGTAAAATGCAAATCTTATTTAAATCTTGTTGAATGACTAAACAAGCTATTTGTTTTAGATCTATTATTTCCCCTTTTGTAGGCACTCACGGCATTAACAGTTGAGTTTTGTAAACTTTAAGATCGCTGATCAACAACTGAGAATTTGTTCTAATAAATTAAGTTCTTAATTTTACTCTATGATATTCATTGTAAAATATAGTGGGTAGTAACTTATTAGATCCCGTCCGGCATCCCATTCTATAAATGTGAAATTTTGTGTAGATGTATGGATGTCTGTTACTCAATCACAGTGAAACAGCTGAACAAATCTGGCTAAAATGTATTAGGTACCAGGATGAATTTATAGTTCGTAATAACACATAGGCTACTTTATATACCTAGTTTAGATTTCAATGGGTTGCGATGACAGGATTACAATTACCTATACACGGATGGGAGATACAACAGTTAATGTTAAAATATAGTTTCTTAAATGTAATTGTTATCAATTTTTGTCCTACCTGTTGTGTTATTCTTATTACCTACTTACTTTTCTTCATCAAATCGTAGTGATATATAAAAAATTTCATAAACTTTTTCTGATTCGAACCATTAGCGTGTGAAAACCTGTTGTTATATGAATGGGATGATTACCAAAAAAGTATAACTGCGCAAGCCCAGACTTGTGCTAATTCACAATAATGACACAAGTATCTTCCAACACATTTTACAATATATTTGTACAAGCGTAAATTTGCGCTAGTATTATACTTTTAAGACAATTAGCTAATTAGGCTATTCGGAGCGTGTCCTTTCTAGTTTTAAAGTTATTATAAAATCAGCTTCTTGTGTAAATTATACACGTGGTACGGCTACCTCACTGAAAGAGGGACTTGCTAATAGCTACTTTAAGAAGCACGTACAAGCGACCGCGCTTAGAGGTATACAAGATTACCTTGGGAAAACGTGTCTGAAAAATCTTTATTACGCAACTCGGGATATACCTACTGTAATATATGAGGTTCTGTTTAAAAAACACTATAAATGTATTAGGTACAGATTACTGCGGAGGATAATTGAAATACCAAAGCTTGGTTTACCGATGTAATGGATCTATCAATACAATAGCAATGCAATAATCTTACATACTAAATAACTAGGTACTAGATAACTAGTCTTATATACTACTAGTTGAGGAGTGGGAGCTGCTCTGTTCAGCACGTCCCCTGGATCGAGCTGACTTGCATTATTATTACTATGGCAGAGGACATGATTTGCTAATTTATAACGGTATTAATTCTACTTTATACTACCTTGTCGAAATCACGTACCTGCCTGCCAAATAGATCAAAAAATATGGTTCAATAACCAGTTGTAAATAATCAACAACACAAGTCTGTTAAAATCGTGCAAACTACCGAATTTCAGCCAAATCTGTTGAACCGTTTTAGTATAATAAAATTTATTTTCGAACCCACGATCTGTCTCTTGTAGTGGGAACGCTCTGACTGCTGAGCCACGAACCCACGTCTGAAGCATTCGAAAATTTCCTATACAATTAGTTAGCAACAGTTAGTTATTATTCCTTACGTTTAGTAGATATAATTGAGTAACCACATTCAAATAACATTACTAACTCACATATTAGTAGGGTATCAGTGGAATTTTAAACTTCTGGATAACCAATGATTTTACTCAAAGTTCTTGGCAATATACAAAACTTTTGAAATATTCACGAAATTGTGTAGCAACGTTAGATGCTGTCGTCACGTTCGCTGTCTTTAGAATTCTCTCTTAGAGATTAACACTCGCTAACTATAATGAAGGAATGAAAACGACTTAGCTTTAGTAATTAATCCCAAGCGATGTAATATGTCAGTCAATGTAGTATCAGCATTCTCTGAACCTATTCCCAACTCAGTTTGGGTTTGGGTCGACTTTCTAGTCTAACTAAGATGCGGCTAAACTTCGATATTTTCCGTGTAGCGACTGCCATCGGAGCTCCACAACCAAATTGGCGATATCGAAGTTCAGTTGTAAGGCTAGTCTGAGTTTTGAGGGCTCCAACTACCCGTAACGACTGCCATAGATGTTAGTATGGCTACCGGGACCGACGGCTTTACGTGACCTCCGAGGTCTAACGTGGTCTCTCAATGTAGAATTTTTACTTTTGGCTTGTCAATAAGCAATAATAGATTTGAGTACTTTGTAGTCATATAGATACAGTTTGATGTGTATGGGGCAGATCTCCGGTCTTCCAACTTCACCTGCAAGCTGACACAACTGCTAATTGAAGAACGAGATTCTAGTGCGGGCTTTTCTCAATTCTGGAGCAGGCTTATATAAGGTTAGCAGGTCTAACGACAGTCGTAAAAAGGGTCATACTCACAGATCAGACAGCCTCTGTGGCGTGGCGGTAGTGAACGTGACTGGTACGCAAAAGGCGCAGGTTCGATCCTCGCTCAGTGCAAAATATGAATGCTGTTCGCAGCAGTCTATGGCTTACGGGTAAGAAATATCGAAGTTCAGCCACAGCGCAGTTAAACTAGAAAAAAAGCAGATCTTGATTCCCAGGTGACAGATTCGAATGCCACCGGTATTAATGAAAGGGTGACGACGACTCACAAATCATAGCTGGTTCACAACATACTTATAGTCTAAGTATTGTCATGTATTATTTTAAAAACAACGTCTTTGTACAGTTTGTACAGAAATTTAGTTTAAAATAAACAAAAAAAATATTCGAGCAACACATTTGCATTTCACTTAACCTAAACCGGCGCCAATTCTTTAGATACTCTATGAAAAATAAGGTTATTTCTTTTACTGTAGTCCATTTGTTTAAGTACTTAAATAAACGTTAACAATCTTAGCATGTCTTTTAATAGGTTTCGTTTCAAAACTTAGTATAAAATACTTTTCTGTATACTAACGTATTTTGAAGATTAAAAACCTGTTTCGAACCACTAGTTAGTTTATTTGTTTAACATGTGTATTTTATAAAAAGTTGCCACAAAATTGTTTACCTTTATTTAAATACCTTAACAAATGAAGTATAAGAGCTTGACAATAATTTATTCACAAAGGATGAATGGTAAAGTAGTAGATAAATGTAATTGTAGGGGAAAGCCATCACTCGCCTCTATAGGCGTCAGTAGGCGTTGAACAAAAGTGTCGCGAGTCCACTGAATGTGGTACTGTGACCAGCCGGCCGTTTGAACAAGGAATTTTAGATAACTAGCGATTTACATATAAATGTCGATAGTACTTGTAGATTTTGTGTCTTGTTTTGAGATTAAGATGTAAGCACCTAATATATAGGTTGAGGACTAAGGCCACAATAAAAAAACATAACATAAACTCACGCCTGTATCCCCGAAGAGTTAGGCAGAGGTGCTAGCACCCACATTTCGCCAGTTTATGTTTAGGTCCCAATGTAATAGGTGGCGAGCCTATTGCCATTAACCAGGCACTATTCCACAATAATGCTCAGTATATGTGAATCGACTATCAAAATGACATCAGAACTGTCATTTCTGTCCTCATTTAGTTAAAAATCAAGATTCAGGACTATATCCTTCGGAATTACGGGGCCTAAGCATATTCTTATTTATATTATACAGCCCGATTCAGTACAGAAGTTACGAAAACTTATAAATACAGATTTCAAACTATAAGTGAATTTTAATAATCTCAAAAAAACATTTTTTTCAAATTAATTTATATTTAATTCGTGTAGAATACGAAGTCGCAAAGGTATCATGGAGTGTAATTTTTCGTAAGTATTCTGAAGCTATATACTCTTTTGCTAAACAGCTTCCAAGAATACTGAAGTTCAAGATATGATAAGATTGCCAATCTTATGTCACACACAGTCATCCCACAGTATGAGAACTCGTGGTCACATAACACACAGTCGAAATGTCAGTAGGCCGTTAGCTAACTGGGTCACCTTATTATGGAAGTGCAGCTTTATACCTCTGCTGCTCTCTACCGCTAATTAAACGCTTTGAAGATATGCTGTATTCAAATTACGTTGCGAAAAATTGTCTTTGAATTTAGTTGTGTAGGAGGCTTTTATTTTATTATTCTGGTTTTTATTCATACGATGTCACATTGACAGCCAAGGAGTAAATTTCTAGATGGTTTGTGAAGCCTACCAATTCTTTTAAGGATATGTAGGTGTGTGACAGTGTTAAATAAAGATGATCTGAGAAGATATAACGTGGTAAAGCTCTGGTTCAGCCGTTTACCAGTTACGACTGAACATACAGTTGGACAATTACATTAACACAACGTACACAGGGATCAAAATACACAGTAAAAGCATACCTACGTCTATTTTACGTGCAAAGCTTAATGCAAATTATTTAATGTGGTTCAAGCTATTTAATTGTTCAACAAACCTAATGACACAGTTAATGTGGAACATTAATGTGATATGTGGAATAATAAATCAGAATGTGGAATGTGTAGTCTGTACTTACAGACTCGCAAGCTAAACTAACAAAGATAAAATATAACATAAACTCACGCCTATATACGCCGAAGGGGTTGGCTGAGGTGCTAGCACCCACATTTCGCCAGTTTATGTTTAGGTCCCAACGTTTATGTTTAGGTAGGTGGCGAGCCTATTGCCATTAAACGGGCACTTATAAACCAGCGATAAATACATACATAACTTCAAAAAGCATCGAAAAGTCATGGTGTGTGCCATGGTAAAACCTGGGATCGAACCCGAGACCTCGTCTCAGCAGAGCATTTACATCTATAATACAAAATTTTACGTGCATTATTAGCTACACGATGCTCATTTATAAACAATAATTTATTTATTCAAATACTAACTCTTCCCATATTCTTATAGGCAGCCATTTTGAATGTAACTGCGTTGCAGGAAATTTATGCGTGGTAATTAATCTTTATTGCAAATTGCGGTGATATCGAACCATTCCGGCACTGTTATAGGTTACTATAATTGTGATTGCAGCCTGGCCAATATTAACAATTAAGGCTTATCGGTTTGTTTGTATTATATGAGATAAAGTGTAGGCATTTACACAATTTAATTACAACGTGAATAGTTTCATCTCTGGACATTTTACATTCACCTTTTATGGTATAAAGTATCGTTTAAGACTTTTCGTTATTGGTTTATTTCGACTTTAACAACAGTAAAAGGCATCTTACCGGATTGTAGAGTGTGGTTTAAAAATAGTCGTTACTACAGGATTAATTTTTCGAAGTGTTTTGATTTTGTTCTTCATCATTTATAAAACTTGAACAAGTAACTTCAATTTCTCTTAAAATTCTCTCAATTAATTAGGTGATTAAAATTATGAAGTTAGTCAGGTACAGCCAGCATCAAAAGTGGTTAACCATTTTCAGATTTTAATAAATGTCTTTAGAGCCAGGTATCATAGGAACGTTGTTCAACTTATTAGTAACTTTAATAATTAAATTTTGATGAGCTATCGTATTTTAAAATTTGATTTACTTAATCAATCTTCGTAGCACTTCTAAACCTAGCTCATTACAAATTATTCTGTTTTATATTTTTATTCAGCGTCATATTATAAATAATAACTATAATTATATTCTTTCACCTTTGCTACTAAATATCAAACATTTATAGTACCTACCTACAGTACCTACCTACAAAAAGCAGTGAACAAACAGAAATACGAACATAGAAGGTATTAATTCATTCCATTATCTCCAAAGGCATGCAGTACAAGTTATAGTGATATGTTTGCCAGCTATGTACGATGTATAACCACGGGGAAATGGAGCGCTGCAACTGTGCTACGAAATTGCGAAAATCTCGATGTGGCGACGTAATGGCTGCCTGCAGATAGTTGGACTAAAGCCATTTGTAATGCTCGATTCGGTGGAAGTCGTTGGCGCTTTTATTTTTTAACTATTTCGATCTTCGTCTTTGTGTAGTCATTTGTTTCACGGCAACGCCGCTACTCACGGAGAGGGCTTACTACGTCTTCCCAATATTCTATATACAATTTCAATTAAACTTGTATTGAGTTTTATTGAATACGACAGATTTTAAAAAGGAAGAGATTTTCCTAGAAAGGAAATGAGTATACCTAAATCATTAAATAAATATTCTTATAGAACGAATTATTCATACACAATATATAACAAAACTTGAATAAATATAAGTAATAGAAATGTTTGAGAGTCCAATTAAAAATGTATTGCAGTATTGCTTTTGACTTCACTAGTGAATCCATTGTTGAATGTGATATATTATTAACATTATACGATTGATCTATTACTGAAACGTCATTGTGAACACTTTTGAATGTGGCCGTAATCCTATTGAGAAGGTATGGCATTGGATCCGGGATTACCAGCTAATCCATCGCTCAGGCTGATTAGTACGCCTCTGAACATGTAGTAATATATCTTTACTGGTAATTCAGAGCAAGTAAAGAATCAGTTTTAATCATTTATTTTATAGTAATAGTAACAAGATTTCTGTAGAAGATATATCATTAAAATTCTAAATTGGATTCTCGGTAACGACTCAAGAAATTAATATTGCCTACATCATATCTGATCAAACTGAATCTCGTAATTTGTGTTCAGACATTAAACTTATTTCGTGAAATTCGCAGAATGTTTCGTTAACAAAATAAGGAACTTTCGTTATTTTCGTTTTAAAAAGTTTTCTCTTCGGAAACACATTTTTTTGACTTGATAAGAGATTTTCTGTTACTGAACAAGGTTATCCCTAAGGATTGATTTAACTTGTTCTTATTTCAATACAACTAAGTTACCTGCTAATAAAACTTTGATATAAGTAGGTATAGGCGCGGGTTGTGGACCTAAAATGCGCTCCAAATGTTTTGGGCTGTCTTTTGAGAATAGCACGCGGTACAACACTAATGGACGAGCTGAAATCTACCAATCATAAAAAATATTATAACAAAACAATCCACGCGCACCAAAGCCTGTTTACTCTCGGGACTTAGATCCAAGTTTTCTAACAATAGGTCACAGATTAATTAATAGTTACTACGTAAACCTCGCGCCGTATAACTTGAACCCAAAATTTTCTTTATGCCCACAGTGCGCGTTTCAGGATGTCTTTTGAGGATAGCATGGGGTGTTATGGTGGTAGACGCGCTCAACTCCACCAATCATATATCAAAACGATACTCGCAATCGCTCTTGCGCAATTTGCGTCCAAGATATGTAACACACAGTCCGTCGGTGTGATGAGTTTACGTCATAGGCGATTAAATCACTACATAGTATAAAATAAAGTCGCGTTCTTTGTCCCTATGTCCCTTTGTATGCTTAAATCTTTTATACTACGCTACGGATTTTGATGCGGTTTTTTAATAGATAGAACGGTTAAAGAGGAAGGTTTATAATTATGTATATAACATCATGCTAAATTGCACAACAGGTGCGGAGCAGGAATGAAAAATGTTGCTAAAACGGGGTGCCGCAAACGAAGTTGTGCGGGTCAGCTAGTTTATAAATAATCCTGAAACTCAATTCTAACACATCGATAAGGTTGTGACTTGTGACTAATATGGAACTTCTTTCTAAATTTATCCTTCTAGTATCTATAAACTGGAGTTTTGCTAAAAGTACGTACCTAATCATATATCAGTGTCACATTTAATTAACACGCTACAATAAAGCCTGTTCAAATATGTCGCCACGATAATTCATTGTTGTCATGTCAGCACGCGATTAGCATGACTAGCGACAAATAACAATACTTCACCTTAATATTTAGGTACCTACTACAAATCCAGCTTTGTCTAAGTGAAAACAAGGCTAGCCTTTACAGACTCGACTTTTTGCTGTTTAAGTTATTAAAAGCAAAGAGGCACAAATAAAAATAAATGTTGCAGTTCTCAAAACTAACCTAATTAATATTTAAAGTATTCATTTTGTGATGTTGAGGGAAAAAGAGTTAGTACTTTTATATTACGTAGTATATATATATATACCAACTAACGTTTTAGTAGCATTGCCGTTTACATGGTTCTATTATTTATTCTGTGGCTTTACTTTGTTTAGGAATTTTACGCCGGGGTCTGGTTGTGAAAGTGTTCCGTAAACATAAGTTAATTTAATGTTGTTTATTTTTCTTGGATGTTTTTTAAGTGGGGCAGTGCATACAGAATGAACGATAATTTACTTAAGTTAATACCCAACAAAGAAAATTAACGTAGTTACAGATTTTAATTTATATTTACCAAAATTTTCGACTAAGAAGTTAAAGAAAGAGTAGGTTTTAAACCCCAAATTAAAACAAAATGTACCCAATCGCATTGTTTCTCTTAAGTCGCTGTCAGTGTTTTTTTATTAACTCTGCGTGTACTTAGTTTAGCTTATTCACGGTGAAGTAGTGAAGTGTTACTGCGTACAATACTGCAGTACTTCTCACATTGAACTTTTCCATCAGCTAACGGAAGTTGTACACCTACCTACATCTACATATATTCATAATAGTAATAAAACCTCTCCTACAACTTTTGACATAGAAAACATGGCTGGTGAGATATAGGTAGATCCCTATATATGGGAAATACAGGCCATAATCACCCTTTCCCCGATTCAGTGCTATAAATGCTACGATTCTAGAAAAAGTGTCCGGTAACCGGCAATGGGCAATGATGAACTGTGGTTATTTAATCAATTGTCAACTGTGGTTAAATAATCAATCAAAGTGGGTGCTCAGACGTGACTCAAACTCACGATCTTTCCTTTATAGGGGGAACGCTCTAACCGCTGGCAGAGTCACCGAGCCACGTCCTTTGTTTTTATCGTGCGAGAATTCTCCACGGATACCTCCCCTGCCGGAGCCGGTTGGTGAGGTTATGTCGGACTCGAACCGACTAAAACGCACGCCGTCTTTGGGTCTTTAGTTGCCGGACGTGAGATAGTAGACAACATATCCCTCGCACCCCGACATACCTAGGGCTTCGGAGTCACATCTGGAGCATTCGAAATTCTCCTATCCTACCATCTTGGGGCGATGGTTATATTATTGATTATTTATATCAATATTTTTAACAATAATAATCAACAATGCATTTAATATTTGTACTAAGTGAGAAACGAGGCAGTGCCTGCTAACGTAGCAGTCATCCAGTACCGCTACATCACAAAGAAATGTTAACACGCTCATAAATCTAACATCTGCGACAAGTGCAAGAAACCAATAACATTACTTAGCTCTTTTAAAAGTACCCATTGTACTAAAACCAATTATCACAGATTAGTCAAATAAGGAGCCAAGTGCCTTGGGCCGTAGAGAGATCTTATTGAAGGCCCATCGAGCCCCTCGACGGGAATTCGTTTCGTCCCCCCACACTTGAGAGGAGTACCCTCCTCGGAAGTAAACGGACTTTGAATACAGAACTTGATGCTCATCCGTCGCTGAGACAAACGTTCGAGAAGGTTTTGTTTGAACGAGCCGAGTATGTTTGACACAGATTTTCTGTACGTGTAGAATGTTCATGTGCCTATATGAAGATGTTTATTTGTATGTTTTCTAGAAAGAAACATACACTGACGCCTCCTCCCCATTGGAGTAGTGAACATCATAACACCGGAATACGCGTTTTCTAGTTTAACTGTGTCTATGTTTCTTAAAGTATTATTTTCCGTTTATTTAGTTATTATTGCAATCGATATACTTATGAATTTTATTTTCACAAAATGTCAAATATGCATATCATGTAAATATATATATACAATTAATTATATTGATGAAATAACCCGCCCCTGACCACACTTCCCGCGTTTACGAGCTGCATTGCAATGCCCAGTCTCTATACCAGGCACGATCCAGAACGAGAGTCACCAATTGTCTCTACAAGTCTTTTCCCTATTTCCCTTACGAATATATAGATATATAGAATATAGATATATATTTCAAACTCATTGTCAGTTCATAACTTTATCCCGAAGAAGTTGAGACATAAAATACATTACGTACAAAATAACACAATTATTTGAAACCTCTCGTAATACCGAACGGTATTACGAGAGGTTTCTTAGGGAATAAGTAGTGCTTCACTACATAGTATAAAACAAAATCGCGTTCTCTGTCCCTATTTTTCATGTCCTTATGTCCCTTTGTATGCTTAAATCTTTTAAACTAGCTAGTTTAATTATAATTTCAATTTTTATTTTATTATACTTTCTTAATATAAAATATTTAGTTTCTAGGTTCTAGAAATTACTATACCTAATTTATTTACAGTTGCTAACCTTACTTGAAGAAGCCCAAAGTGGTCGTTTTATAACAGTTATCAAATAACTTTAGTACTTTTTGGGAATATTCATTATAATATTATGTTTGACTAATGTTTGACCTGAATCTCACCTGATTGTAAGTGCTGACCTGGTCTTCGGTGAAGCACGTTTGCCTAGGAAGAACCGATTCAAAGTCTTCAGTCAGTCTGCTGGAACAGTCTCGTGATTTGAAAGCTTCCGTGGCTATTCCCCTCCCTCTTTAACTAACAGGTTTCATTATTTTATTCCAATACATTAATATATTTTATTCGAATGAAAAAGGACATTATGAATATAAGACTGTCTCTATTCCTGTTTCCTATTATGTATACGGACATTGTACACATATTAAGGAGAGTTATGCGCGTATCTAAATCGATTTAAATTCTAGATGTACCCACATAAAACCTTGTTTCTTCGTAATAGAGCACTTTTCCATGGAAGTAGAGAATTTTCTTCAGTATCAGATCAAATGCACTACCTGAACTTGAGCTAAGCACGCACTATTGTGATTAACATTGAACGTAGCCTAGATTTCACAGAGTACCTACCTACTGTTGTACTGGGTGGGTGTATCGGGGCCTTACCGAGACCTAACACCCTCTCTTACTTGTGGGTGCACCTACATACTGGCTGACGAGTCTTTGGTGCAGGCTACTTTTGCCGGTAATTCATTATTATATCAAAAATATATACATTTATTGTGACTATTATTATGACAGAACGAGACTTGTTCGTCTCGGGAGGGCTGAAGAGTTATTTCTAATTGTAACTAGCCGCCCTTGGTCTTATTTTTTGGTCACTCACTAGGGTGACCATCATTTGACCGACACAAAACACTTACAATATATTATGTAGATTCTGAACACACATTTTACTCATAGTTCAGGAATAAGTACCTTTCTCCATAATATCCCATAGTCCTATTTTCCCTAAGATCATGTAAATTTATGCAAAATAATTACATATTATGATGATTAGGTAGATAATATAATAAAGGTGTGTTTTATACCAGGAACAGGTTCCTAGGCGGGAACGGGATAGCAATAATTAAAGCAAAACCATCTTTGAAGCTTGAAGTGCCATCAGAAGACGAACAGAGAAAACAATAAAACCACAACGCGTTAGCAATCCATAGGAATAACCGTTGAAGAAGTCCAAAGTTTAATAGTATTTAGTTATCTTCACTCATGCCTGATATGAGTACCTATGTCACTCTTGACATAGGTACTCATATCAGGCATGAACAAAAAGCCTAAACTTTCTGAAGTAGCGAACGTGGTTATTCTAAAACATGCAAAAGAAAGGAAAACGTTGAACATCTCAACAGGTTGGACGCGCTTGGCCTTTATCCCTCAATCAAAATCAAAAGTCAAGTGATGTTCAAGTCTATCGGGATCAAAGACAGATTGTTATCAGGGAAAACAAACACTTAGCATTTTACTCGAAATAATATTGGGGTTTCTACAATAATAATCTATATCCACTTGTTCAAAAGTTCAAAACAAAAATCAATGGATCTCAATTTTTTCACGGTATTTATACTATACAAGTAGGGGAAACTGGGGACACTTGATCCCTATGGGAGATAAGGTACACCAATATTTTTGGAATTACTAAGCGTATTAGACTATTTTTAATGTGGTAACACTGAGGGTAATAATGTTTATTTAGTGCTGCCACACTAAAAAATACTCTAATACACTTAGTAATTTAAAAAATATTGGTGTACCTTGTCTCCCATAGGGATCAAGTGTCCCCAGTTTCCCCTACATGTTGCAAATGTACCTACGTATGCACTCAGTGGAATTTGATATACAGGAAGTAACTGTCAAAAAACCATTGTTTAATAGTGATGTGAACAAGTGACTTACTTAACTTAATACACGTAGAACTTAATACATCATATAAGTACATAAAACGCAGGTACATTTTTTTATCAATTGGAAATAATAATTTCATGGTAATCTCATACAGAGTAAGTATTCATATATAATTAATTAAAACATCTAAGGAAAATTTAAACTTATTAGACTCGAATTCTATCCATTTCATTTACGCTTTTTTTAATTTTTTTTTATCGTGCGTAAAATCCCTACGGATACCCCCCAACCGGAGACAGTTGCGTAGGCTATGTCGGACTATGTAGTTACCTATACATAGAATTATAGTTCCTTTGTTTATTCTAACTTTTATAATTGTGTTGCTTATAAAGTAACTTGGATCGAATGTTCTCGAGTTTGACCCGAAGTGTCAGGTGTCAGCTATTTCCCGCGCACGAGCTGTCACCCTGACAGTTCGTTCAGGAACACACAATACTCTCATAACATAGGAGATTTCAATTCTTATGCCTATATAAAAGCACTATTAAAACTCGATTAAAACACATCCTTTAGCAATTTGAAGTAAAAATTTTGCGATCCAATTGTTTTTGTTCTTTGATGGTAAGCGCATAGTTGGCAAATCCGTTTATTAAACCACATTACAAATAGATGCGGTGAGGTAACTATGAAGTTATGACTTTACCAGAAAGTTTGTTGTTTACGATGGTACCCACCCTTTAATACAATAAGAACCGAACGTTTTGAATTTAATCCATTGTTAAGTTTTGTTGACATGACTATCTGTTAAGTTGGTTAACTTTAGTTTAGTTATGTTTAGTATTATCTGCTATACTTAAGTATTATTTATGTCAGTCAGGTCAGGTCTATTAAAAAATAAAAATACTGTGGAAAAGTACAAGTGAGTTCTCAATATGTGTATTATTTATGTATAAGGTAAAGGACGACTTGAAAAAGGCGGTTGCGACCGAATGGATTTGGAGGGCGAAGCAATGGTGCACAGTAGAGAGAATTTAAATGTAGCACCAGTGAATTAAGAAAATCAGAATTGAACGACTGTCGTGTTATGGAGTATGAATGTAGAGATAGGACTTTAAAATCAGAGGTTCGCCCTAAAAAAGATGGATGAATTGTGTGAAAGAAGATATCTCAAAGACGTGAATGACTGAGGAATTAACATCAGACAGGAATGGCATTTCCTCACCATACTCTAGGTAGACCTAGAGACGGGGACACCATGGTCCCAAGACCCGAAGGGGCTCATCTCGAATGAGGTGGCCCCGAGTCTGCCGAAGTTTGAGCGATATGTTGACTACAATCTCACCTCCGGCAACTAAAGACCCAACGAGACGGCGTGCGTTTTAGTCGGTTCGAGTCAAGTCTGACATAATCTCCCCAACCGTGAATCTGTGGGGATTTCTCGTACGATTAAAAAAAGGAGCTATAGCATTTACTTACAGAACCTTTGTCGTTCTGTACATTTTAAAGTGAAATCTCTATCTCCATATCTAATCTGATCCGGCCTTAAACATAATCAAAAAATAACAAAGAAATCTGGGAAGGAGTCATATTCGTTAATGCTTAGAGTTATAATAATACGAGTACTTCTGTACTGCCTCCGGGGATCTGGCTTTGTTGTACGTAAGTGATTTATTTTGTACCGCGTTTATTTTAATCATATTCACGTACAAATTTGTCTTATATTTCTTTGATCTTTTATAATTCGACGACAATCGTCGCGGCACAATAATGGTTTTTATTAAATAGTGATAGTGAAGTATTCTATGTCTCAAGGAAAGAATAGACTGCTTTTGTGATTACTGAACCTATTTAAATAGATAAGAGTATCCATACAAACAAACATATACCTATAGTAACTTAAAATGTTTATAAAAACAAATACTTAATTATATATGATTCCTAATTCGTGATTTTTGTGTAGGCATTATTTTCTCACAAAAACTATTCAGAAAAAGGTAGGTATAACATACTAATTTTTTCAAATCGGTTGGAAATTCAATGTTTAAATTTAAATGGTCGCGGTTTCAAGTACCATTAGGCATTCTCTTGTTCCAATTTCAAATCGACGAAAAATAAAAACAAACAATTCAGGTCATATAACTTTATCCGCACATTGAACTAGTTGGGATTCTTAATACTGTTTCTAAGAGTATTATGAACTATCTTGCGGCGAGTATCAATCTGACTCAATGTTAATACAGTATAATATTATCTATTATTGAAAATGTCAAGTAAGGCTGGTTATTATGATAGGACTGCGGACAAAACGCAGTGAATTAGTTTCTCATATTTGTCGGTTTGCCTGAGGCATGGGGTACCTCCCGGCCCCGGTACAAGATACAATAGGCTTGCCTTAATTGGATACCATATCCATATTGATAATGAAAACATGGCTGTATCTACTTAGGATAAAGGAATGAGTAGGTATTTAAACTACTTTAAGCTACTGAAATCACTATTCTGTTAGGGTTGAATATCTTTTCTCATATGTGCTGAAATAAATGTCTATTGCATTACCCTGTACGGAATGGTGGTAAAGTACAAAAATATCATACAGTATATTTTTATATATTCTTTTATTTTTATCAAAATTCTTACGAACGCCATCTCTGCCAAAGCCGGTGAAGGTGGTAATGTCGGACTCCAACCGACTAAAACGCACGCCGTTTTTGAATTTTGATTGCCGGAGGTAAGATAATACAAGACAATTTTATCCAATGCTTTAGACGTGGTCTGGTGTATTGAGCATTGGTTAGAGAACTCCCCCTGAAAAGGACTGGTACATTCACTTTATCCAATCTAAATCGATCTATGTGTTTTTGGGTTTTGGGACTCCATGTCGTAGACTGCGATTGTCTAATTGATCAATGGAAGTTCTAATATATTTAGGTTTCTAACTCTAACTCAAAAGGCTAAAATAGTCAATAAAAAGATAAAATTGGAAATTTCGTTTTACGTCGTAGAGATCGCAGGTTCAAATCCCGTCTGGGCATTCACTTTTTCGAATGTAAATCAATTTGTATAGATAGCATATTAAACGCTTAAAAATTTCATCAAAATAATAAAAAATGTCAAATAATATTAGGTCGGTATGTGCGGTGATTTGCAATCCTTAAAGCTGTAAATTGTGCTGAATGCACAAAGAATAATCTTCTAATAGCAGTACCATTTGAAAACTACGCCATTGTACACAAGTACGCCTAATAACAGCTATTACTGGCTATTACCACAGATGAGGCATAGTTTATACGTATCCTGTGCTATTACCGCCATAATAATGCATTTTAAATGGAAAAGTAGGGCATTATTCGAGTCCAATACAGTTAATCTCTATTTCTTTGAAATATGTCTATTGTTACATTAAACTGAACTTCTTCTTCTTATATCGGATCGACGGCATTTTTGAGTTGTGGCAGTTTTGTTGTGGAGAAGAAGAACTGAACTGAACGTAAATAGAAAAACTAGAAATGCAATGTTAAAGTGATTTTTTTGTAACATATCCACATAGTCAACACATTACATAATACCATCTGGACTCAAACTAAGTTAATAATATAGATTCTAGAATGCAGATTAACGAACATAGCTATATTATTTTTCTTAATACGTAGAAACTCACAGGCACTGCAAATAGACATGCCTGCCTATTCATCCTATAGCCTATCGCAGTGCACTGCCAGACTAAGGCCTCTCCCTATGTGCGCCATTTCTCCCGATCTTCCGCCTGTCGCATCCAATATCCCACCCTTTTCAAGCTGTCAGTCCATCTGACTGAACTGTCCTGCCTCACGTTTGCCTTGTTTGTTCTAACGCCCATCGGTCCTTTGACAGAAGTGGCCAGCCCACTGCCACTACAAAATTATAAAATATTTACACTAAATTCTGACGACCTCTATGGCGAGGCGGTAGTGAATTTTCCGCAGTTCAATTTCTCCTCAGTGCAAATATTTGTGAGTATAAATTCGCATGTGTTTTTCTATGTATCGTTATCATAGCTTCAATCCCGGTCATCTCCGAGGCTCTCACCTCAGAGTCAGGGGTCCGGGTCAGGTTAATCCGCATTCTAGAAACCTTAACACAAGCTAGTTAACCAGTGCTTGGTGGTGTTATTGAGATTTTACCAAACTATTTATTTATTTTATTTAAACTTGCTGGCCTCTGTCGTGACAGTCAAACGCCCTGTCACTACGCTATTTGCAATAAAGGTTTTCATGACCAAATTTTATGTAGGTATTTTTAATTTAGACAGTTGTATGTCCATAATAGTATAATAAGCTGAGGACCAGTGGGGACCTAGGGACACACCGAAATATATCAGCAGTACATAATCTGTAATTGGATTTTATCCTCGAGAGCCTGCATTGTTTGAATAAAGCCATTCATGTTCATGTTACTACAGATGGCAGTACAGGGCTTAAAATATTTTAGACAGATGTTGAATATTTGACCTCACCTTGAGTTTATTTTTGAATTCTAACATCTAGCAAGTCCATTAAAACTGTATTGCGGATTCGTGATATGTCGGAGAGACCTCAAGGCTTTATATACCACCTCTGAACTATATTATGTGACCACACCCCGTCTAAATATAGCAGGCTTTCAGGCCGAGGTGTGTCTCTAAGCAAATGGTTGCACTTGATCAGATATAGATTAAATAAATCGATAAGTTTTTATTGACCGATCTAGAGAGCGTACAACATACTCTGCCGTGACTTGTTTATACATGTATGAGTTCACTAATTACGGATCAATGACTTATGTATATGAAGCTTTAAAGTCGAGTCAGAGGTCGCGGGTAGGACTTTACTTCACCGCCATCTTCAAGTTTCAAAGCTTGCACATTGACATCCCATTGGTAAAGAAAGCGTGGAACGTTGAAGCGTTATCAAATAAGAGTAATGATTACATAAACGCTCCACACTTTCTTTCATAATAAATCGTAGCAAATATTCAATTATGATGATTACCTACTTATAACCATTTCGCATAGGTAATTATTTATCGTTTATCACGAACTGAAATTGCTTATGTTTACCTGCGATCTAATGAAGATTTAGCAAAGGGAAAACTCTTGAATCATCAAACTAAATGTCTGAATTATTTTGTAATTTTTAGTGCGTGCTACAGAACAAACACCAAGCAAACAAATTCCGAAACAATTGGCAAAGCGGCACTTGAAACTGCAAAAAGTCCCTCACAGGAATGCTTGGACCAACTGAGCTACTTAACCACGTCTTAGATATTCGGAATTCACCTCAGGGCATTCCCACTGTAAGGGACTCGCGGGTTTAAGTACCATTTTGGTTATTAACTTTTCCGATCTGTATCTATAGGAAAAGTTAGCATACTCAATGGCTTTAAAAACATTACACGTTTAGTGAAAACTTTGTAATCCTCTATACAAAAATTGCGTGCACGTAGGTATGTGGCATTCGATGTAGTAAATAATATAAATATTACTTACTACGAAAATATATATATTACTTTTTATCGCGGGAAAAAGTTCCCATTCCACGCGTATGAAGTAAACTAACCAAAAGGGCCTCCAAATTCTTGTAGGGCCTCTGATATAGGCAAAGACGGCTCTGTCAGCTAGTAAATCATAAAACACTGGTAACGTAGCGACGCTCATAAATTACAAACAAACTTATTCACGATGTTCGAAGCGCCACTGGATTATGCAAATAAATAGGGTCTGTACATGAATATTAATCGACTCAAAGAATACACACGCATTCGTTGTCAAAGAAAGGTAAAATAAAATTGTAGCAGTAAATTTTATTCGTGTATTGGACAGTTTTTTGAATTAAATTTCAAACGGAAAAGGTTATATTCAGAATGGATTTCAATTTATAGCACTTATGCTAATTTATTCTATAAAAATCCATGTCAAACAATTTTTAATATTAGTTTATTTTAATTCCGTGGTTTTGGGTTGTATCTAGCTAGTAAATACCTACCATAACCACAATTGGGCTTGTTAATTTCATTTTTGACATACTTAACCTAGACTTTGTAAAATTATAAGTCCCCTACCTGGCTTTGATGTATTTTTTTATTTATGACACGTCAATTTGACTTCACCCCGCCTGATGGTAAGCTCAAGGCGAAGTCTCAAGAACCCTTGTTTCCCTTGTGTCACCATTACAAACACGTAAAGTGATACAATGGTGGCACCCAGCTTGACGGCCTCATCAGATGCTTTTTGACGCCCCGCTTAAAGGACCCGGGACTGTAGGAAGTAGGAAACACGTGAGGTACTCACCGTAATGTAATGTAAACTTCTTGATGTACAAATTATCTATCTCGATAGACCGTATCAGATAGTTATTATTATTTATATATATCGATATAATGATCGATATAGGTATCTACAGTAATGATTGCTGTATATCAAAATAACTATCTGGTAAGGTAGTATTCCTGTCCCTGTACTTAATAAAACATTTCTAAATGCCAGCACTACTGTGTATCACAAATATGTAAAATGACAACCTCATTATGCAGAGTTTGTTCAATTTACATAATACGTGAAGTAACAATGTAGACTTTTAACGTTGAGATTTATTTATTTTAGAAGCTTTTGTTCACAAATTGAATACTTAAAGTTTATAAAGTGCTTCAATCCCGGTTTTTGATTCATTTATAATATTAAAAACCGTGAATATGGTCAGTCGTTTGTTCAACGTTGAAATGTTGCCTACCCATTTGAAAAGTGGATGATATTTACTGAAATAAAATCACTTTTCAACGAATTATATCGCGATTTATATACATTCATACATATATAAAATCACGCCTGTTTCCCATAGGGGTAGGCAGAGATCACGGATCTCCATTTGCTACGATCCCGACATACTACTCTCGCGTCATTCACTATCATTACCTTCTTCATGCAAGCTCGTCGGATTAGGGTACTCCTGACCTGCCCCTTTTCTAACACTTCCCCGATTTGGTCCAGGTATGTGCGCCTAGGTTTTCCCATTCCGACGCGATGATGCCATCCACGCTCGCCTCATACACCTGTTTCGTTAGTCTTCTTTCATCCATTCGATTTATATGGTGTTCACGACGTGAACAAGGGGGGAAAATGAAAGCAGAGAGTTGGTATGAGGTCTACTTATTTCCAGTTTTTGTTACAATAGTTTTATAATTTTTTACATTGAACAAGTGCCGAGGAAGATGTCTAGTGGCTAAGATTTTTACCTACACTAATGAGGCGAGAGCTCGCAAGACGCGCTGGAAGGGGCAACCTAACAGCTTTATACAAACATAAAATGGACCTTAGGCGCATAGAACGCAAGCCTGATTTTACGCCCAAACATATGGCGAGTATGCGGCCTTCCTCACTTGAAACGCATTCAAGGAACGCTACTGGATTGGAAGCTAACAAATATCACGCCATATCGGATGATCTTTATACAAATCTATAATCTAGCTATAGAAATGAATACGCTGCTTGTACTCAAGTGAACTAAACAATAGCGAATCTTATGAGCTATGATAAACTAACAGTTCAAAAGGAGCGGGCGCGCGGATTTATACAAATCAATAAAGCAAGGTTTGCAAGGCGCCGCTTAATCTTGTTTATACAAGAAATAATATATACCTTTATAATTATATAGGAAAAAGGCGCCGCTTGAAGTATGTAAAATAAACTACAACATTACTAAATACTAAATTTACAATAATAGTTATAAAATAAACGTCTTATAAGGCGTAGGCGCCAACATCCTCCCGCCGGTTGAAAGCTGCGAAATAGCTTTCAAGCTTCCTTGAAGTCCGCAGGAGGCAGAAGACAAATGCGGTTGAGAGCGCGCCGTACTATCCCGCGCGTCGTGGAAACGTCGGCCACACGCGGTACACCGTCGGAGCCAGGGAACAGCTTGCTGATTCTGCCAAGACGCCAGCAGAGTGGAGGTGCGCTGTCGTCCTTCAGCAACACCATGTCGTCAAGCTTCAAATCCTCTTGCCTTTTGCGCCATTTGGTGCGCTGTTGGAGCTCTCCGACGTACTCTTTAGACCAGCGCCGCCAAAAGTGCTGGCGCACCTGCTCGAGCCCCTGGTAGCGGTCTCGCTGGTTGGTACTGTTTTCCTCGAGAACGGGCGCCGGCAATGCAGTAAGTGGCCTGCCAATCAAAAAGTGTCCCGGGGTGAGCGGCTGTAGGTCATCGGGAGAAGGACTGAGAGGACATAAGGGACGGCTGTTGAGGATAGCCTCGATTTGCGAAAACAGAGAACATAGCTCCTCGAATGTTAAATGTGCCTGCCCCATGACTCTACGCAAATGAAATTTTGCAGATTTAATGCCTGCCTCATGATACCCACCAAAGTGAGGAGCGTACGCGGGGGTAAATATAAACTCTATGCCTTGCTGAGCTGCGAAGTCCAACATGGCGCTGCGATTATCCTTATAATCAAAAAACTCTTTTATTTCGCGAGCTGCGGCTATAAAATTTGTGCCATTATCACAAAATATCTTTTTTGGCAATCCCCTGCGTGCGATAAAGCGCTTGAGCGTTAACAAAAAAGCTTCCTTTGAAAGCTCACTGACTGCTTCCAAATGAATGCATTTATAGTTGAAACATATAAAAATGCACAAATAACACTTACTTATTTTACATCCCCTGCCCCTTCGATCGGTTATAAGGAATGGTCCGGCGAAATCAGTGCCAACGTTAACAAAGGGAAAACTAGCTATGACTCTCTCCGGTGGCAAATTGCCCATAAGATTGTTCATGGGCTTGCCTCTAAAACGACAACATACGAGGCACCCTCGAGCAATGCGTCTGGCTAGACTTCTCCCGCCTATAGGCCAAAATCGATCTCGTATAGACGCGAGAAGCAGCTGTGGACCGGCGTGCATTAGACGATCATGTTCCCGCTGAAAGAGCAGGGAAGCCAAACGACTGTTTGCATGTAGAAGTATAGGGTGTCGTTTGTCAAAATCGTAAGTAGATGTGCCAATGCGTCCACCCACACGAAGTAGTCCCTCTGAATCAATGAAAGGATTCAAAGATGCAATGTTTGATTTGGATTTAAGTGGCTTGTTCTGAGACAACATGTTTAATTCTGTCTGAAATGAATGGAGTTGTGAAAGTTTAATCAAAACGTTCATAGACCTTTCCAATTCTGAAGCCTGTAAACAGCCAACTAATTTGTTGTTTTGGTTTGCCTTTTTGGCATTGTGAAATAATCTGAGAATGCGAGCGTAAGCACGTTGAGCTATTGACAGCCTAGAAATCCGAGAGAGATCGAACGGATTGATGACCGCTTCCCCCGTCAAAGCGGGATGAGCTTTGACCTCCGGTATCTCAACCTCACTACAGTGCTCAAAGTATGGCCAACATGACTCGTCCTGTTGCAAAAATGAGGGACCTGACCACCAAAGGGGTAAATCGGCAAGTTGATCCGGCTGCACACCACGCGAGACCAAATCCGCTGGATTTTGGGACGTCGGTACGTAACGCCAAGAGGAACTGCAAGTTAGTTCAGTAATCGCGCCAACTCTATTAGCTACAAAGGTTTTCAAGTTTTTGGAAGTCTGTAGCCAACACAGTACTACCTTAGAGTCAGTCCAATAAACTTGGCGGTTTATTTCAAGCCGCAACGCCTGAATGACAGCAGAAGTCAGCTGCGCTCCCAACAAGGCCGCGCATAACTCCAAGCGAGGAATCGTAGTGGGTGCAATGGGCGCTACGCGCGATTTTGCGCATAATAGGCACACCCTTGTTTCTCCCTTCGCGTTTATCGATTTCAAATAATTACAAGCTCCATACGCTCGCTGAGAAGCATCACCAAAACAATGCAGTTCGATATGAATAGGGTTATCTATTAAAACATGTCTTTTTATTTTTAAATGTGAAATGCTCTCCATGCCATTAGCAAATTGAAGCCATTCTGCCTTAAGTTTATCTGGAGCGGGATCGTCCCAACCAAGGTTAGGCTGTGCCCACAGTTGCTGAATAAGCATTTTAGGCCTTATAGTGCAAGGAGACAGAACACCTAATGGATCAAACACTCTAAAGGTAGAGGACAAAATAGTTCTTTTAGTAACAGATTTAGTTGACGTTGGCTCGATAGGGAAATAAAGCTGGTCTTCAAAGGGCAACCAACCAATACCTAACGTGCTAGTAGAGTTGCTGAGCACGAGTGAATCATTAGAACTCTCTCCTAAGCAAGATTGAAGAGCTGTAGGCAAATTAGAGCGATATTTTCTGAGGCGAAAACCACCTTTAGCAAGCGCTTCTGCTATAGACTGCCTTAAGACAGGTAACTCGGTCTCAGATTGAGTCCCAGTGACCAAATCATCTACATAGAAGTCCTTCTTAATTATTTCCTTTACAAGAGGATCCTCACACTCATCACCTAATTGCCAAAGGCATCGAGTAAAAAGAAAGCTAGCGCTTGAAAATCCGTAAGTAACGGTATTAAGTTTAAAAGTGCGTAGAGGTAGCGATTCGTCCTCACGCCACAGAATCAATTGAAGACTGCGATCCCTATCGTCTACCTCAATCTGGCGGTACATTTTTTCAACATCACCGGTCAGAATGTATTTATGCAAACGAAATCTAACCAAGATGTTGAATAGAGAGTCTTGAATCGTCGGTCCCGTCATCTGTAGATGATTCATAGAGAAACCGGAAGTAGTACGAGCGGACGCATCGAACACAACTCGCAACTTGGTAGATTCGCTAGTATGCCTAAATACAGGGTGATGAGGTAAATAATATTTCACTTCATGTGGGAGATCGTCACAAAATTCAGAGAGATGCCCAAGTTCAGCATATTCTTTAATAAAATCAAAATAAAGCTCCTTGAGTTCAGGCTGTCGTTTAAAGCGTCCCTCAAGATTCAAAAACCTTTTACGAGCTAAACGAAAAGAATCTCCTAAACAATCTCTATCTGCTCGAAGCGGGAGCCTTACGCAAAAACGGCCGTCACTTCCACGAACTGTATTACTGAGAAAGTGCTGTTCGCAAAGACCTTCTTCCTCAGTCAACACCGTTTTATTTGGGACGTTCTCTAACTCCCAAAACCTTGTCAACTCATCCCCAAGATTACACATGTCATCATTTTGCGACAAATGACAGTGCACCTCCGTTTTGGAGGGCTGTGTCATGGGAAACATGGAACCCGCTACTAGCCATCCTAACTTAGAGTTTCTTAATACCGGACCATTTTCTCCTGGTGAATGTTGTTCGGAACCTACCAGATCCCAAAACAGATCAGCACCGATGAGCATGTCAACGACAGAAGACTTATTAAAGTTAGGATCCGCCAACTTAAAGCCTTGTAAGTTCAAGTGCCTTATGCTAAAAGAGGCCTTAGGCATCTTACCGGAAATAGTCGGCAGAATTAGGCAGGAAAGAGTAGCGTTGAATGAGCTAACCTTTGATTGAAGACGAACGGCACACCGTCCGGGAATAATTTTCAGTGGAGCTTCACCGATCCCTACGATACTAGTACTGGAAGGCTGAGGAGTCAGCTGCAGAGTTTGCCTCACGTGCTGTGTGACGAAAGACGACTGACTCCCGCTGTCCAGCAGTGCTCTCACTGTCATGTTTACATTGTTAGTGGGATTTATTAAATTTATTTCAGCCGTACACAACAGTACCTCTGAAGACGACGAAACAGACAAAATGACGGCCTCACCCTGAGAGACTTCACTATCAGTGCCCGCCCTAAACAAAGCTTCATGAAGCAAATAATTGTGACGCTGTTTACACTCCTTACACACACGAGGGAGCCTACAGCGGCGAGTAGGATGGCCGGTCCTGAGGCAATTGTGGCACAACTTGAGAGTGTTTACAAGAACCATTCGATCACTAGATGATTTAGCCATGAACACAGAACAATCATAAATGCGGTGAGCACCTTTACAGCATAGACAAGACGGAGAAGGCGGAGCAGATGGTTCCTTAGCGGAACTAGAAGAGGCTGTCATAACCTTCGTTTGTGCCTTATGACGTGTATTGGACTGCTCTGCTTGTGGGAAGTGCTTAGACGTAACCTTATTACGACTCATAGTCTCGATCACGTTAGCGCGACTTTTCAAAAAATCGAAAAACTCCTCAAGTGTTAGAATCTCACCTAACGAATTCTTATGCTCTTCCCATTTAAACTGCGTTTTTGAATCTAATTTTTCTACTACTAAATAAATAATAATCATATCCCAACCATCAGTGGGCAAGCCTAATGACCGAAGAGCCCGTAAGTTCTTGGTCACGTGGTCTATAATAAACCGCAAAGACTTTTCAGTCTCCCGCACTGATTCGAGACTAAGCAAAGATCTTAAATGATTGTTCATTAACTGACGTTTATTGTCATAGCGCTCGCGCAAAAGTTGCCAAGCTTCGCGATAATTGTTCTCTGTAACCTCTAAATTACAAATAACTCGCGCTGCTTCGCCTTCAAAATAAGAATTCAAATAATAAAATTTGTGAATGTCCTTAATTTTAGGATTTTTGTGAATCAAGGAAGAGAACGTGTCCCTAAACTCAAGCCACTTAAAATACGTTCCGTCAAAATTAGGGATCCTTATAGTGGGTAGCTTGAACCCGAGAGGACCACAGTCGTCATGGTGATTGCAACGAGAACTAGAAGAACACGACCCACCGCCGTTGTCACGATTAGAGGCATTCCTCTCAATAAGTTGCTGAGCCAAGGCTATACAGTGGTAAAATTCCTGTTCTAAGCAATCCCTAACACAGAGTTCGACTTCCAAGGTGGACGCATTAATCACTTCTATTTCATCTTGTACCTGACTGAATTCGGTGAATAAGTCTTCAAATTTGTTCAATTTGGTTCTAAGTTTAATAATATCCAAAGAAGAAATAACTTCCAGTGGTTGGAAAGTTCCTAATTCATTTTTAAACCTCGTAAGGCGACCTTTAATTGAGCTACGTTTAACAGTTAAATCTTTAACAGTCGCATCGGTCTTCGAAGCTTCAGCGTCAGGCATTTTAAACAATTAAATGTAATGAAATTAGCAAAATAAACGTAAGAATGTAAAACGCATACGCTCCTTGCTTTGTAGGCAGCACTCGGCGCCGGCGCTCGATGCGAATACTCGCACCGGTGTAGGTGGTAGGCAGGCACAAAACAGCTGACGCGCGGTGCACGTGCAATCTCGAGATGCAGCGCTGCGCGCAGTCTGCGTATAGCGATAGCGCACCGTCAGCGCAGCGCTCGAACGCTGGAATAGATTGTTGCGAGTGCGTAGGTATAACGGTTCAATGGAAGAGGCAAGCGTTATAGCTAGTTATGGGCAACTGATATAGGTTGTTTACGCTATGCGGGGAACAAGTAGGCACTTTAATGAATTGCGATATAGATATCAAAAACTGAGTTTAGATGCATTTAAATGAAATAAACTATGCAAAATTAACTGGTTAAGGAAAATTGAAAGAAAATTTTAGGCAGACAAGCGTGCTATGGGGTGCAAATAGGTATGTGCAAATTATGTTCGCAGCTTATTAAAGCGGAAACAATAGGCTAACCTAATAATATGACTGTAGCACGTGTAGGCACTAAATATTTGAAGTGAAAAATGTAGGTATTGTTCAGGCAAATAATTCTGCTATGGGGTACAAAATGTGCAAATTATGCTCGCAGCTTATTGAAGCGGGAGCAATAGGCTAACAATGACAGTATAGCATGAGTAGGCACTGAACACTAAGGAACCAGTCCCCTGAAATCACAAATCAAGAGGAATACAAAGGAATAGAAAAGGAACGGGCTCACTTTATGATTAGGCAGACGATGTGGAGGTAGGTCCACCTCCTCACGGAGCTCACGATCCGCTTGATGACGATCTCGAGGGAGCCGGACGCCTCCCGTTGAATAAGCCAAATTCTTCCTCGGCGAGAACGGGTCCAGACTGCACGCACTTCACACACGAGGCTGGATAGCCCCGACACACAGGAACTGAGAAGCACCGTGGCACGCGTGGCGGTTAACCTTCGTTCACCTTGCTCGAGAACATTCGACCTGCAACGTGACTTCGAATTCTCGTACTCGTATAGTTATGCAGGTCCTGTCACGGTCGCCAATTTGTTCACGACGTGAACAAGGGGGGAAAATGAAAGCAGAGAGTTGGTATGAGGTCTACTTATTTCCAGTTTTTGTTACAATAGTTTTATAATTTTTTACATTGAACAAGTGCCGAGGAAGATGTCTAGTGGCTAAGATTTTTACCTACACTAATGAGGCGAGAGCTCGCAAGACGCGCTGGAAGGGGCAACCTAACAGCTTTATACAAACATAAAATGGACCTTAGGCGCATAGAACGCAAGCCTGATTTTACGCCCAAACATATGGCGAGTATGCGGCCTTCCTCACTTGAAACGCATTCAAGGAACGCTACTGGATTGGAAGCTAACAAATATCACGCCATATCGGATGATCTTTATACAAATCTATAATCTAGCTATAGAAATGAATACGCTGCTTGTACTCAAGTGAACTAAACAATAGCGAATCTTATGAGCTATGATAAACTAACAGTTCAAAAGGAGCGGGCGCGCGGATTTATACAAATCAATAAAGCAAGGTTTGCAAGGCGCCGCTTAATCTTGTTTATACAAGAAATAATATATACCTTTATAATTATATAGGAAAAAGGCGCCGCTTGAAGTATGTAAAATAAACTACAACATTACTAAATACTAAATTTACAATAATAGTTATAAAATAAACGTCTTATAAGGCGTAGGCGCCAACATATGGTATTATTTTATTATTCACATTTTAATTTAGTATACTAACCATTAGAATGTGAAAGCATTCCATCTGTAAGTAGTTAGAATATTCCCTCTGTAAGGGAGTAGTCGCAAGTTTAAGATCCGTCTAGGCAATCACCTTTTCCAATATAATAATCGATTACTATTTACACTTGAACTGACGAAGTTTCGGCCTCCTATCTGCAGCTATGGTCGCGAGGTGACCCCCGGGATTATTTCAATGAAGGGTTCATCACCATTCTCTGGGCCTATTTCCAACTCAGTTGTAGTCCAATGTCCAGTGTGTAGGCTTTCTATTCTAACTTAGATGCGGCTGAACTTCGATATTTTCCGTGAAGTGACTGCCATCGGACATCCACAACTAAATTGGCGATATCGAAGTTCTGTAGTTAGGCTAGTCGGACTTTTGAGGGCTCCAACTATTATTGTTAGGGTATTCGCATACATTTCCAGCAGTATCATAGATGATATTTTATAGGCCATCTAGTATTATTTTTTTTGCCTTCTGCCATCATTACAATGAATATTTTGTTAAGAAATAATATCTTAATTAATTAAGGATCAATCTTGAAAACAAAAACAAATAATCCCCTACGTTGAACCCAAAAATATAAAATCCTGCAAAAAAATCCACTCAAAAGCCCCTCAATATTATCGCAAACCCACAAAAATACTCAAACAACTGTATCCCGCAGCCCCGAGAGCGAGCGATTTATCCTAATTAAGTACAGTCAGCTAGTGACGTAATAGATTCGTTCGTGTAATCTGCGGACGGCCCGCAGACCGCCCTTCATCACTTTATTACAGAAAAAATTGGGATAAGTACCTATTGTTATTAAGATATTTCTTCGGGTCTTGACTGATTTCCATTAAATTACTACGAATGTAATATACTATTTTTAGCTATTCTTTGGTAGCTTAGTGGTAATATAAGTCAGCTTTTTGATCTAGAGGTTCCAACTTCGAATCACGGTCATTACACTACCGATGTGAATTCACTTCTGACTCAGGCTATTTAGCATAGCTTAGCTTTACTATTCTTTAAAAAAAAATGAAGAGGAGCATTACGGCTCCGGGCTTTTTTAAACTGACCGAAATTGTCGTTGCAATAAAGGAGAGACAAACTACCTATTTATAAAGGACTAGCTGTCGCCCGCGGCACCGCCCGCGGGGATGTCAGTTATAGCGCAGTGCAATATAGGCTTTGTTACTCAGGGTGAATGTAGCTTTCCAATGGTGCAAGAATTTTTGAAAACACACACACACACACACACACACACACACACACACACACACACATACAAATTTTCCTCTTTATAATGTTATTATTTTAGATGTAGATAAATAAATGTAGATTAAAATTAGATATAAAAGGAGTAGGTTCTTTCAACGATTACAAATTCGTGCGTATTTTTTAAGTTATTTGCAAAGTAAAAATAATGAAAGAAAATTATAGTTGTTACTTATTACGACACAGGCGAGAATGCAAAATAGTAAACAGTACGGAGAATTGTTGGAACGTGACTATAAACTCTGGTTTACGGTCATAGTTCATAGCCGAACAAGTGATAAACAGCGTGCGGGCCCGGTCTAACGAATATTATACGGGAATACACACGTATAGTTGCGACAAGATATAAAAACTAACATAGGAGTAAATAAAATTGTTACTAACACACTGAGTCTTGGTCACTTGAAATAAATGAATATAAATATGTTATCCAATGTTAAGAGCACCAAGAGAGAACGAGCAAAACCTGTAGTGTGTTGTTGTATGGAAAGTGGTTACCGCGCCTATGGACATGTGCAACATAAGAGTTGTCATACTCGTACTGCCGACGCTATAGACGGGAGAGAGGAGGATCAAGGTTTCTTTTTTTTTATGCTACGTAGGTGGCAGACAAGCACACGGCCCACCTGATGGAAAGCGGCCACCGTGGCCTATGAACGTGTGCAACACTAAGGGTGTCACACACGCGCTGCCCACCCTGAAGGGAAAGGGGGAGAGCTGGGAAGGGGTGGGGAGGCTAGGAAGGGGAGGGGAAGGAGGGGTACCGTGAGCTCTGGCTACCCTACTTACTACTTAAGGTTAATAGAGTTTCTGGGTTGTCAGCGCAGACGACAAAGCAGGGTTATATAACCACCAAAGAGCAGTGCCAAACAGTGGCGTCGGCCGTCACGATTTCATACGCTGTCATTATATTTACTTGCCGCAGAAAGGTAACACAAAATCGGTACCGAGAAGTAATAAATATAGATTGTGGGGTGGCGACAATTTATACGTCCAAATGGAGCACTGTGCAATCTGTGGGGCCGATAAGGCACCTCGGCGCTAGTCACGGTGAAAATTAACAATACCGCCGCAAATAAACTGTCGCGAAGAGTGTTATATTACTCGAGGTTGTAAATTGTTTACATTTGATTTTTTTTATATAGGAAACGTCAATTTCTATTCCACTCGTCTAATGGTTAGCTAATGGCAAAGTATCAGGATAGAGTGTTGGCCACATTATAGACACGTACGTACGACAGTGGTGGTACTCAGCTTGACGGGTTCATTCCTTTCTACACCCGCTCAAAGGACCCGTGACTAGGAAGAAGGAAATTCCAAGACTTAATGGTGTGGCAAGTTACAGACTCACCGAACCGCCGTGGAAGACGCGATGATTATCTGCACCGTATGCGGGTGGCCTCTAAACCCTGCATGTTTTGTCCTGTATAAGAAAGAAAAGAGCTCATCGGAATATTCCTCATGGTAGAGATATCATCACTACGCTGCGCTACTGATTTCTTAAATATGATAAATTGTACCTATCTCTAATTAAATGTCACTTTTATTGCCCATATTCTTCACGTAGCTCTGGCGGCATAAATCGCTGACCTGTTCGCACGAGTACTCGTAGCTGTAGCACACGTCTACGAGGTACGGCGCCGAGCTACGTGCGGATTGGCCACACTTTTAATTTTTTTGGGAAGGTAGTAATTTTCTTCAAATACTCTACACACATAATGACATAACTACGGCAATATTCAATCCTACTAATATAATATATTAGCAAGTTTGGGAAGATGTTTGAAACAAGTGTCGAGGCTGTCAAAGTAGGGACCTCCGTCTTAGGGAATACATTTATAATGGCGGCCACTATGCTTTAGACAGCATCCAAGCTTACCATCAGGCGGGGTGCGGTCATTTGACAAGCCAAATATATAAAAAATCTGCTCTTTCAGGTCTTTTTTAACCATAGATTTAAGTGGAGAAAATTTAATAGCGCACATCCACATAGGGTGATATCAGTGGACCCCGTTCTAATGGATGCTTAGAACTCGAATAATATACTATGAGTAGTACTCTGAATAAATTTAAACAAATTTCAACATTAATCCAACGCATGAGTACTCATTTTATTTAAAATATAGCCTTCGACTGCGGTCAAAGGCTGTCATTCTATAATTAAGCATAAGTGTAGGTACTTACAAACCAAATAAGGTGGGCGGACGTCACTCGCCTGCTCCGAAGAGTTCACCACATATGGGTGACAGACAGCCCTAACAATTTATTAAGTGGTGAAAATTGTACGTCAATTACAGTGTGTTTATAAATAATGCCATGTTGTAATAGTCCTACTCTATATTTACCGGTGATCACAGTTTACTAACTCAAATCGTCGATCGGTCGTCGGTCAAATCAAATTCCTCGAACATTCCATTGAATTCTTTATTTGTACGTTTTCATATATACCTAGTTTGATTTTCCAGCTAGCATTTACCGTTTTCAATAGCAAAGTTTATACCATATTGGCGTACTATGTCATTTTTAATAAACCTTTTTTGCGGGTACACAAAGAAAGTTTATATTAGAACGAATCGTAAGTTAAAACAAGACATTATTATTTATAGTTATATCATGCACTGTTCGTACATTTTTCGTCTACAAATAAAAGTTAATTAAGTTTGTTATATTTAGACAACAGTATCGTGGTAATATATAATATTGGGCGTGAAATAAGAACATTGCCAAGCAATTTTATTCTACTGGCGAATAGAAATCTCTAACAGCGGTATATCTAAACCAGATAACGAATATAAAATACTGGGGTTAACACAATATTTGATAGTAATAATTCAGCACCCATATTATACAGTACGGTCGCCTGAAATAATATGTATACACTTTGGAACCTTGTCACAATAATAAACGACAAGTCAACATTATGACATGAAACGGTAAAATTCGACAAGTTTAATGTGAAAAAGTTCTAAAACGTATACATATTATTGCAGGACTGTACCCGAGAATATCTACAGTAGGCCCAGTTAAGGCCCTACTAGTCGGTAGATACATCTAGGTGGCAAGCCTTTGTTCCGCGAGAAACGTCGTCGCGGCGTCTAATCCCAAAAGTGGAACGCGTGTCGGGATTGAAAATTCTCTCTTAAAGCTGTACTGGATAATTTTCTTAACATTTTATGAAGCGTTGCTTTCTTGCTTCGTTCCTTATTCAGGTGTTAGCTTTGTAGCGTATAATTGAAGTTCTGATAAGGGGGATATGAAGGTTTGTTGGATCATTGGAAGATTTACACAAATGAAGATTATACTGGACCTTTTTTTTAAAGTTCTTTTCTTGCGTAGAAATATTTTTTTATATTGAATAAAGCCTGAGAAACTAGTATAGTAAAACGGTTTTTGCAGGGGAACTTTAGGTTAAGGGTTATTAGTATTATATGTTACTAGTATATTTTTTGTTTTTTTTTATTAATCTACGTAGACCCATGGTACCACCACCTAGACATATAGTAAGCATAACATTAACTAGGTTCTATAATGCATAGTGATACAAAATAGAAATAAATGCAGATACTTAAAGGAAATCTTTAGAAATAATTTATAGTTATCAACTTCACCTCCGACAACTAAAGACTCGAAGATGGCGTGTGTTTTTTGAGTTTTTGAGTCCGATATAACCTCCCCAACCGACTCGAGTCGTATCCGTGGTGACTTTTCGCACGATGTATGATAGTTATCAAGGACTACTTTTTCTGAATTAAATTTCAGATAAGCCTTCAGTCGCAATCCACACACAATCGGTTTGGTATTGCTTTTACATATGAAGCTGATGCCTTGTGTTCTAGTTTTCTTATAAAAAAGAGGAATGCCAATGCGTGAATATTAAAATTAAAAGCACCTATTCAGCATACTCGCACCACGATATGTGGTTTTATGTCATGTGAGCAGGTAATCAAGGTCGCATTCAATACCATACGGAATCGCGTGCAAGCTACTTTAATCACCATCTCAGTGAGTAATTCGGTTGCTTCCGACATCTCCACCTCGGAGTCCAAGGTTCGATGACCTACTTTTTCTCTTCATACGATCTTCAGCATTCCAGATAGTGGTCATTAACACAAATGTTCCTCAATGTCAAAATCTCTTATGACTTCAAGCTTTTCCGGGGTTTACCCTCTTAATGGAGGCGGCATAGTTGGACATTACTTGCCGCATTATCAAAAGCGACTCACGTACAGTTATATTACATTCCATTCTTTTTTAATCATCATCAATTTTAAAAACGTCCTTATACTGCAGTATCAGAAAACCCACACAAGAAAATCTCATTTCATAAAGTAAACAGTGTGTAATCCACGGCATCGATAACAAATCCTAATACCTATAAGTGGCAATCTGGGAACGTTGGTCACTCACAAACGGAGACCGTGGACAAACACGGGGGCAACGAAAGTACACAACCGGGGTTAGTGATGAACATTTACTCGGAAAATTTACCCTAGTACTCAATTACAGAACTTAATAATCTGGAAAAAATAATTAGAAATGAAAACAAATCAGTTCTTAATCGTTCTTTTTTAAAGAAAAACTGGATTATGAACGTTGCTGTCAGCACACAGAGCTGTGACGTAACGTAACTTACTTATATAAATATATTTATTTGCATAAAAACTAAAAACATTTACATATCTCCACACAGATAAGCAATCCAACAACAACATAACAAAATAAACTCACGCCTTTAGAGATGCTAGTACCCACATTTCGCCAGTTTATGTTTAGTTCCCAATGTAATAGGTGGCGAGCTAAATGCCATTAACCGGGCACTTATAAACCTACGATAAATACACACATGACTTCGAAAAGGATCGAAAAGTCATTGATGTGTGCCATGGTAAACCTGGGATCGAACTTGAGACCTCGTCTTAGCAGTCCATTACCCATACCACTAGGCTACCGCGGTTTCTATATACGATAATAAATCCATTCCAGTATAAGTCACTTACAGGCACTTTAACTATTAAAGTTGGTTACATGTTGTATTTTATGATACTATAATATACTATTTAAAATAATAATTCCGTTGCTATTTGTATTAGTTGTACTTTATACACTGAGATATTTGAATTAATATACACAATAAATCACAACATTATTCACAATAAATAGAACATTATATATTACATACAAAATTAGGAAGTTAATAATGTAGGTTAGGTAGTATGTGGCTATTGTCAACCAACCAACATTTTATGAACCATGTCACCGGTGTGGAAGAGTAGCATACAGTAGGGTAACTTACTAAAACTTGCATATAATACTTTACGGGTATCTTGTTACCATTTATGACTTGTAACGTTTTTTACAGATGTATACGCATTCACAAAAAAATTACTGTAAACCGTTCGCTACAAGCCATGAAACATCTATACGTACACTGAACAAAACTGCTGTGTAATGCTAGGAGGTACAGTTTCGTGTACACATGGATAAATATAAATGACCACAGCTTAAAGCGCTCGAACATCTGAATTTATTTAACATTGTATGAATACAATACCACACTATGCTAACATATCCATACAAAGTCAACCTACGAAATGATGTTAGCATAAGAAATCTAAGATGTTTGTAACATTTTGCGTACTCCGTGCGATCCGTATGGTGATGGAGAAAGAATATCACCACCTCATCTCAACCGACCTTTCGATTGAGATGAGGGTGGTATCGTAAAAGGCCACAAACGAAAAACGCAGACGATATCACTGCAAGAGAACGAGAACTCGTAATAAAACCCTGTATTAACACATCTAGCTAGCGTGGAAACATAAGGCCAAAATCTCCCAACATTAGGAGAGACATAATGTCCAGTAGCAGACTGCTTGATTGATTGATTGATTGCTTTTAGATAATCTTATACTTCAAGACATAAAACCACTACTAGCCTTTAGTCCCCCTGAGGTCTAAATTGTAATTCAATAGATCTTGGTAAAGTTTCTAATGTACGAGTTTCTAATCTAACTATACTATGCTAGTAGGCATCTCTTCGTGACTTGACTGCTGAAAAGCAACTGAAAGGTCGGGCATATATATAGTTTGAATAACAAAATACATAATACGCGCTAAAATTCCTCATATTCCTTATTATTTACACACAAACATTTTATAACAAAATATATAAAAGGATATTTCATAGGAAAATTCAACATTGAGCTTAACGCAATGTAGAATATTCTTCCAGTAAACCTTAGAGGTTTTTCACCGTAATTTTTTTACCAATATTCTAGTAAGATATATAGCATATACTAACGACCTGAATCATCAAATATGTATGAAAAAAAAATTAAATGTTACTTATGTAGAGCACAGTCATTAAAAACGCATCTATCAGGGGATTGACAGCTGACTACTAACGACTTACATGTTACAACATGAAACGTAATTATTTGATCGTGTTTCTCATTGTAAGGGTATTTAGGTGGAATTCAACTTCGAAGTCCTTCATTTCAAAGTTGAATTCTACCCAAATACCCTTGTAAAAACAAATTTAATTTAAAGTTTTAGAATTTAAGTGAACGTATCGAAAACCTGTTAACACCGCATTGGATGTTTCAGCTCATGGTCCACTTATGGATTCTCACTTGTGGACATTGGTGGACATTCCACTCATACGTACCAACAGATTCGATGCTATGCTAAAGGTAGCCATTGACAATACGTCCAACAGATCCAAATGTAGTGAACGTCTTCTAAAATCGTTCCGTGAATGTGATAAAAGAATGCCAATGAAATAGACGTCTTTTCAAACGTATTGAAATCCATGCTTCCAATCCAAATGGACGTTTCGTCAATGGCTACCCTTACAGCCACAGTGGAACGCTCTGCTCAAATCTGTCACACACACACACATCTATACAGACAAATCCATACAATGCATTAGTGTAGTAGTTATACTACACCTCTCACCGCAGTAAGATACACATATATGCTATTAACACCTGTAAATGCCCGAAGGGGTAGGCAGAGGTGTAGTAACAAACACATTTCGGTCCCACATAATAGGGGGTTAGCCTATTACCGCATGCAGGCACTTTGTCCTTTATATCGATACCTATGGAAAAAAATAGGGTGGCCCTATTAGACTCCACCATCCAAAAATCTAAAAACGATCTGTAATTGTTGCAGGTGCGATCCCAATGGTGACAGCGACCGTGTATTGTGCGCCGGCGCTGCTGCGGTACGCCGCACTCGCCGTGTACAGCCTCGGGAGCCTTCTAGGGCTTTATAAGGTAATTATAGTCAAAATACTTTAACCAACTTCAATGAAAGAGATTCTATTGTCAATACTTTGGTATAAAAGTGATAACAATAGTGGAACAATAGACCCACAGAATGTAATGTCTTAGTCAAGATCATAGAATATAGTTCTAAGTAGTAACCGATGTTACTAGTATTCCCTTAGATGGATCCCCTTCAACTAAACAAAGTTGCTTATGTTAGAAATAGATGTAAACCTATTTCTAACATAAGCAACTTAGTTTTAGTACTAGTACTTAGTAGTTAATGGCTAGATCAGTGTAATGGTCAGTATTCGAACCCTGAGGTAGACCCCTTAACCGCTAAGCCACTGAGGCTTTAAAAAACACACAACTACCAACTACTTACGTAGAAAATGTATACCTACTATAACTGACCAATGTCTTTAAAAATAAAAAGTCACGTAATAATTATGAATACGTATACAGGCAATGCGTGCATGGTCGCCATGGGAACGACGGTTGTGCTTCGCGGCGCCATTCTGCATGCGCGTGCTACTCGCCGGCGCGCGCGCAGCTCGCCTCGGGGGCGGCGATCCGCACGCTATACTACACGTCTTTTTACAGGTATGTGAATAATACTTTCTAAAGTTTACGCAAATTTATCCGTAAAATGTGTCCGTAAAGTACGATAGAATGCGTAAAAAGTGGTTACAATTCAATGAATGTGACTTGATTTGATTTGATTTGATTTAAAATAAATTTATACAGCAGTCATACTTCTAATTGACTTGATAGTTGCGGTGTATAATTTCAACAAATTTTATTACAAAACTAACATGTTTTCTCTATTAATTTTGATTTGTATTTAAAATAATATTTTCAATACGTGTATGCACGTGCAATATTACAAATATTAAAGTTTATTGAATACAAATCAGGTACCTAATTGGTATGATGAACGAAGGAAAAAGGAAAAACTGCGAGGAGGACGATGGAACATACTCGTATATTGTGCAAATGTTACTTCTTGGGGAAGGATACCACAAACTAAAAGATTGCGTGCAACTACAGTTAACAACCAGCCAGCTAATTGGGAAGGCTTGACTTCCTCAAATGGGGTCAAGTTGAGGTCGTCACATAAGGTCCACCAGGGTCGTAGTGTCCGCGTAAGCTCCAGAGCACGCACCGGCAAAACAAGATAAAATCAATCGATTGTAAAAATATAATATCTTTAATTAATGTTATCTACAGAACATATTCTAATTTATCAAAGACTCAGACAACCAGCTGTAGAGCTAACGTAGAGGAGGTTTGCGTTAGTAAAATCAAGTGATCAAGGTCAGCTGAAGCTCATTTTCTGTAGCTATTTAATCGGTCGAGTATCACTATTGCTCCCGTAGCACACGTTTACAGTGTATGTAGACTGTGTAGACCCGAGTCATTCGACTCCTTTTGTGATCCAATGGGTTCCCGTCCATTACAAGGAGTGAGTATTGTAAATAAATCGTCGTCAGCACGTGTGATAAGCAAGCTTTTGTAACTGCTAATTATTAGGCAAATCGATTGTTTAACACTTTAGTCGTATAATAGAAAATATGTATGATGATTGCGTTAGTTCGAGTGAATGTGTGGTAATCAAACATGCCAGAATGCATCCCAACAATGGGTCGTAAACACAAAACTACACGCGGGCGAAGCCGCCGGCAACAATTAGTTTTATTAGGTAACCTATTGAAATATCGAATTTCTGTTACCCGAATCTTAAAACCCCGAAAACGGTTGGTAGAACTTTTAAAAGACAGATGTAATGAATGACAACTTTCTATAATTCCGTTTTTCATTTCCCAGATGAATTAATTTCCAGGTGCACTAAAACCAAATTTTCAAATAGTATTTTTTTGTTTTCCATAGCATCATAATCCAAATATAGTTATACCAGATTCTCAGAATATTTTTTTTTGTTTCCCATCGTACCATTTTCCAAATAAACTATTACCAAATTTTCATAATCTTTTTATTTGGTTCCCATACAATCGTTTTCTATCTAAACTATATACAGGTATAGTAAAACTCAGTAAAGGACAGTGTCCAACGTCTATAAGCACTTGGCCTGACATGGACATACAATAATTGGGCAAATATGATACAGGTTTGGTAGTTCATATTAGTAAGAAATAAAATAACATCATATGGTTGTATCAGAATTCATCATTTATATTATATACTGACCATAGCATTTAGTCAATTTTTGTTAATTTAAGATTAGCTGTATTCTTTATTTCTTTATTATTGGGATACATAACTTGTTCAAGAATTAGGCAGGTGGATTTACATTATCTTGGTACCGTGCCCAGCTCAAAAACCAAATTATTGTCATGACAAGAGCACAGCAACTTACTTAGGTACTTTTCTTCGTCCGACAATACAATAACAGCAGTAAACATATTACATAGCACTTGCGGTGCAATCTATTGCCCTATAACAGATGCCAACTCTTGCAAACGGAGGACATGTCTTCGTCTTTGGAAAAAGTTGATGCCACTATTCACACATTGTCTCATCGTGGGATCTGTTCCCATATTCGTGCCAGAATTATCGTTATGAACGGGTTCAAAGTCGGCAGGCTCGCCAGGCTCGGTGATGAAAGATTTATCCGGGTTCATTTTCCAATGAAAAATAAAATCAGCTTTCACGAGAAATAGAATAATGTAAACACAAATCAAGATGACAAACGAATGACATTTTTATAACGGATTTCTTTCCAGTTGCCATAAACAAACACAAACTCAATCGATTAAAAATAAATTCGGCTTTGAATCGCGTAGAAACAGTTTTAGCTCCATTATTATAAAACAATGATCAAAGATGAGACCATATTAAAATATTGTTATTATTTACTACTTTTTCGTATCTATATCGACTATTACACAATAAATATCTCCAATATCATGTACGATGATCATTGGCGGTATTAAAAAACATTATATATTAACGATACTGAACTTTTTTCAAGAAAAAAAAAGCTTCTAGCGATCAACTACTTCTAAATAATACTTCTAGTGATCCCTATCGCTTGAAAACCGGTGATATAAGCAAAATATTGATATCAATGCCGAACGAATGTCTAGAATGGCTATTTTATATTTTAGTTATATCTTATTATGTCCTGGCAACTGTTTATTGACTTAAGTAATATTTATTTTTACATTCACTATTTAGTTTAAGTTGACAGTAGAGAATATCTATATATATATACCTACTTACTTGTACATTAAGTCTAATAAATAAATAAATAAGCTTATTAACCGAGTATAATACATAATTACTGACATATCTCTACGTTTTCGTAGTCGTTCTTAAAAATCTTATGTTTGACCGTTGAGTAGAACCGACTTCCACTCCGGCGCGGAAGGCTATTATAATATGAAAATCCTTCACATCACATCGAATCACTTCACGTTCGCATTCGAGTCACATTCGACGCGTATTCAATATCATTTAGTTTATGTATCTTTTTTTAAGTATCAATTAGTCATAGGTTTCAAATCAATACTTATATCAAGTCATCCTATCAATTTCTTATGAAACTCTGGTGTCCTATACATTACTCTGAATCGATATATTAATATGTCTCAAATAAAAAAATCGATTATGGTCTTTATTATAACTGGCAACATTTTAGCATTGGGGAAAAGAGAAAGATGGTTTCAAGAGTATAGAAATATTATATTTCAGTGAGCTAATACAGTAAATACTAATTATTTAAAGATATATCTTGATACTCCAAGAATTAATGGTTAGTTCGGTAAAAATTAAATATGATTATCGATCAATAGCTACATTTGCGTACATCGTGTCCATGGAAGGCCAGTTTTGGATATAGTCCTTTATATGATTCATTTGTTGGGTAGGTACCTACAGCAAGTGATTTAGAAATATTAGTTGCCTATTACAGATAGGTTTAAGTGTCAAATTCGACTCAGCAGGTTAGGTTAGGTTAGAACTGAACCGACTCGCTATTGTTTTACTTGCCCATTACAGTCAGATTACGGTTAAGTACCTACCTTGTAATTTTTCCATTGGATTCATTTTTAAAAATCTGGATATTTTTTGTCTGAATATCAATAAACTGCATTTCAAAAATTTGTGTTTTAAAAATTCGGCTTTCGTGCATATGGATTACGGTCATCTGGATTTTGTGCATTTAGATTTCGTGTGTCTGGAATTCGTTCGTCTGGATTATAAAACGTCGTACAAATGAATAAATAGGAAAATGAAATTCGGAGTTGCGATTATATGGCAAATAAAACTTCGAAATTTGGAAAACCGGGATTATGAATAAATGGCCAAACGTTTTCTGGATTATGATATTCGGAATATTAAAATTCGGGATTAAGATAGGTAACCGTTTTATTATTATAACATTTTCAAGCCATATTCACCCTCGACAAAGATCCTGAATTAACGATTACTGCCAGTGATCGTGATCATTATTCTTTGTCAACTGTCAAAACTTGTACGTTTAACGTTATTTTCCAATTTTATATATATTGATTCATGAAACATTTTTGAACGTAAAACCTCGTAGAACGCTAGTCCCCACGGGTACATTGTGAATAATAGTGTGGCTCCGATAAACACGTAACGATAAAATAACTTGAAAAATAACGTTGCGGACCGTTACTCGGCCTGGCATGACTTCAGTACCACATAATACTATATTACGAGTAGATATATATGTAACCCAGCACTGCTAGTGATACGTTTTATTTATAGTCCACTCAGTAATGGGCGTTGTGGCTTCATATATTTAGTTGCTTTCAAGTAGCCAATTCAATTAGAGCCTACACCGTACTGTCACGAGCAAATTGGAGTTTATAAGAAACTTGAATGGACTCGAAATAAGTTTAGTAACTTTGAGTTTGTAAAATCATAAGGCATGTCTTGATATAATGGACAGCTGTTTAATCCAGATAATCTAAAACTTTGAATATTCCAATACTTATAGGTATTGCTAGTCCATCAAAGATCGTATTATTCGAGTCTAACTTCTATAACCGCCTTAATATTAAGTTCTTAATATTAAAAATCGTATAAAAACTTCGGTATTTCTTCAATCTGTCAATTTATTGAATATTATTAAAGGTCAGAATATTTATTTGTATGGCGGACGACGAAATGGTAAGCTAAAGAGACACAAATAATATTACAGTTTAGCGGCCTCATCAGATGTCGTTTACACCATAAAGGAACCGAGATTGATGGAAAAAGGAAACGGGTGTGTTGAAAGAATTTCATCTCCATATCCAACTAAAAGTTTTCGTTTTGAATCAAGCCCACGAATAGAATCGAAGTGCTTTAAAACTACGAGTATGAATTCCTTTACAATTTAATAATTGGTTGTTATAAACGAGTGCTCTTCATGTATTTAGGGCTCAGTAAAAAGTAATACAAAATAAAATTGCCGATTAAAAAAGAGTGGTTGTTAGTTTTATTGCCCAGTTAATTACTCACAGGCTCTGTTCAATTTCATTGCGCAAACGGCATTAAATATAGGTATTTTTGTACGTTCGAAATAAAATGGTTAGGTAGATAAGGTCGGCAACGCGAGTGTGATGCCTCTGGTGTTTCAATCAAACGTCCATGGGCCACGTTGATCGCTCCATCAGCTGGGCCGTGTGCTTGTCTGTCACCTAAGTAGTATAAGAAAAGATGTATTCACTATCCTCATTTCTTCAACTAACTACTATGTTTTATTTTCTCCATTCAAATGCCAATGCTTTGGAGTCAAAATTCAATCACTTTGGAGACGCTCAGGAAAGGAGTGAGGAAGCAGTGAAAGGAGGACCTTTCCATAATTTTATTTTCATGGTATACCAAAAACCAAAACCCCGAAGAACTATGGGGGAACCTATATACCAAACCTAACTTACATGTCAAATTAATAAATTAGTTAACACAATATGGTGACGGAGAAAAAATATTAGCACCCCGAAGAGTAACGTAAAAGGCGAAAGACGGAAAAATACGCTGACGCCACTGCGACAGAAAAAAAAACTCTCTACCAACCCGTCAGGCCAGTGCAGTATGGAAACAGTAATCCAAAGCCTTCCAATATTGGGAGAGGCCTATGTCCAGCAGTGGACTGTGACAGGCTAATTGATAACACAACACCACGACTTCTAACAGTCTCGTATCAAATAACAGACACGCTATCATGTTACAGAAGCGCCCAAGCTTAGCTCACAACCGAGGGCGGATTACTAATCTAAATCTTGCAAGAACTCAAATCAGAATTTCTAATCCTTTCAAGGGCTTTGTGTTCATTAGGAAACACGAAAACAACAATGGATCTTTGTTTATTGTATTTTCTTACTTTGTACAGTTTTCACATTGTTACAATACCTATACCAGAGTTCTTTTTGTACCTTATCTGAAGTTTTAGTCCCGAAACAAGCTTTAGTTTGTTAAACACAAAGGTAAATTTACTAAGACTTATTTTTTATTTATATGTATATACCTATTTATTTATTGGGACGGCCTCCTGCGAGCTAGATGGACGACATAGTCAAACTCGCTGGTACCCATTGGATGCTGAACGCCTCCATACGATTGGAGGTCGATGGGGGAGGCCTATGTTCAGCAGTAGACGTCTTGTGGCTGAAATGATGATGATGATGATGTATATACCTACTAGTTTAATACCTATATAAGGAGGTCACACACCAAAGCAGGGTTGGCTGTACACACAGTAAATTTCCAAGAAAAATGTCCATGTCCAGAGGCATTTGCTGCGTACATGTAAGTAAATTTGCTGCATTGGTACATGGGCATGGTGTGTGGCCTCCCTAATAGAATCTTGTCTTGTTAACGCCTACTAACGCATAGTGCGCAGTATGAGGTAGAACGTAAGTAAGCCTCAACAAGACCTTAGTTTCCATTACAGCAACCGTTTATTACTTTACGAATAACGTGCAAAATGCCATAAAAAGTGCACTTAAAGATTTCTTCACTGGTTTTACTCTATTGCCACAGTTGTGTGGGAACTTTTGCAGTTAGACTAAGTGTAAAAGTTATATTATCCAACTTAACCTCCGACTCATCGTCATATACAAAAGTTAGACGTTTGAAATTCTTGGTTATGATGCTAAAATATAAACCTTATTAGCGCCTCTGAGAAATCCGCAATCCTTGTCGCAGCAGACTGGAAAACAGAATTTGAAATTAAAAGAAGAATTGAAGATGAATGATACTAAGAAGGAGTATACCTGCTCGAGGGATAGGTATTCTTAGGTATGTCATCATTGAAAGATTCCGTTGCTTATGTATGAATATAGCGAGGTTCGGTTTTTGGGACTGTAGGTATACGAGCAAGCTACAAAATAAACCAGAATAAAGTACTCACTCCCAAGTTCTAACCTTGCCTTTTAACAAAACACAATCTGTTTTTTAGTTAAACTTCATGCACATGTGCACAGGCGGGCTTAATGCCTCACGTATTCTCTACCAGTCAAGCTTATACGTGGTGCAGAGAAAAACAAAGTAGGTATGAGAGGCAACAAGACGAACACTATACAATAATAAAATATAATCTGTAAAGTAGGTATTCCTACCAATATCTTAATTAATATTAAAATACACGTGCAAGCATTACTTAAATAAATACATAAATATAATAATAAAATATACAACGCACTTAAAATAATAACCATACATTAATAATATAGAAATTATATGTATTACATTAGAATACTTACCTTCTTATGATAGAAAACATACTTCAATAACAGTCCAAATGTCCAAAAATACGAATAGTAATTTTTTTATACTATATTAAATTATGTTATTTGTAGTACCTAAAACGGAATGTGTGACTGTACACCATCAAAAGTACCTATCACCAACGGTACGGGTAGTAAGCTAGGTCGCACTGACATCATTACGAATAACGAACCTCATAACTTAAAACCGGGACTCGAACAATTTCAAGTAATTAGCTTATCTAATCAGAACACCGTTTCATGACAGAGTAGCCCCATCAGGAAAGCGCGCAGGCGGCCACTGGTAATTTGTCTTTTCTTCAAAATTTTAATCATAATCTTTTAGAAGTCGTAACTTCACTTTGTAACTTGAAAAATTTAACTTTTTTTAGACATTTTTTAGAGGAGAAATGTCTAAAAACATTTAAAATATCAATTTTACTTATTGGTACACCTTTGTGTATGGTGCATTTTAGAGCATGCCAAGAATAGACAGGTTGAGGAATGGAAAACTAAATCATTCCAGGGAATTCATAAGCAATGGCTTAGGACGATTGGATAAGGAAATCTCAGTAGGAACAAAATTCGAAAGCATTTACTTGCCACTATTGCACAAAATAGACTTTGAACACCATTAAATCTTCGAATCCCTTACCAGCACACGTGTTTCCTTCTTCCTACAGTCACGGGTCCTTGAAAAAGCATCTGATAAGGCCGTCAAGCTAAGCGCCACCACGCCAGTGTTTGTAATGGAGAAAAAATTAATCAATAGGTCAATAAGTCATAGGTAATAAGTATAGTCAATAAGCCTAGCGAAGCACGGTCGCCTAGGTACTAAATATAGCTTATGTTGTACTATATTTTGTTTTGCTTTAACCCTTTTTTAAAAGTGATGTTTGTAACGATAATATAATTGCTCACGATATGATTTGTTTGATTAATGTTCACCACGCGATCAATACACTAGCACCACCATATAAAATTACTAATAATATAGTATAGCTGTAATTTTCATGACTACCCGTTGAGATTTTTTTAAACTCGTAAACTGATAAAGTATATACCTTTAGTCTCTAAAACACCAACGCATTATTCACATGTAGGCGTGCAGGTAGCAAACAAGACGTACGGGTTCCTACTTCTGTATTATTGAGATATTTTCACTTTTATGGGAATTGACTCCAGTCTAACCTCCAACCCATAGAGAAACACTTTAAACTTAAAAGCCACATTCGTCATCAGCATGTGTCATGTATTACCAGCTTGCAGGTCAGGAGGGCTAAAACCCCAAAGATCTTGACGTCAAAATAATTAGGAGCTTAAAGAAAGGTATGTTAGTTTATTCCTCTATTTTGATATAATTTATGGAAGGTAAGTATATAAAATATTATGATTCTCTTTACGGAAACCTTTCGATGGTGTTCGACGATGTGTGGAACGTAGATCAACATTGTATTGTTAGCTTCCCTCCACCTTCTACCCTTATAAGATATCTTACTGTAGCTCAAACTATCACCACGTCTAATGTAGTTCCGTGCGAGAATATTAATCAACATATCAGATTGTTGTTACACGGGCTGAAACAATTCCCCTGCGCGTTTCATCGGGCCACAATGGGCCCTGGCGTGCGGCCAAATGACTGCCACCCGCTCTCATTCTCAGGCGAATAATAATAAACGATCCTATGCTGAAAAGTAATGGCTTCCGAAATATATAAAGTATAACTTAACTTACCTACCATCAGGCGAGGTGAAGTCAAGTTGACGTGCCCTAAATAAAAAAATAAAGTGGGTATAACTTAAGCACATACATCAATGTATAATGATAAAATTGAGAAAATAAATTTCTAAAATCTTTCTCTCAAATGAATTGTTTGAACTAAATGTACAGTTGGCTTCAAAAGCTCCTCGACACCTTAAGATATTAATACTTTGACAAGTGAAATTTAATTATAAGTTGTTCCTTTAGATAGCCTCTATGAAATAAACTATCGATGTCTTGTTTCTTTATAAGAAAATAAGTAAACTCATGCAAGTAGTAGCCTAAAATTATATTAATAAGTACCTAGATCTATTTTTCCAGTAGCTTCTAAGACTAGTAGTTGTGTAGTGGCATCACTTTATAAATACAATTATTTTTTCAAATTGTCCTGGAACTTTTGTGGCCCACTGTACAATTAAATAATAAGCAAGCAACTTACATTACTACGTAACGTGGACAAAAATAACTTACCGTGACATAATTGGATAAAAAAACAACCTGTCACTCTTGATTGGAGCTTTCTTTTCACTTGTACCCTAGCGAATAGGGCGTACACGAGTAAAAGTGAAAAGAAGGAATATAAACAGTTTTTAACAACAAATAGGTTAGTACACATGAGTGATGTAACGTAGGTATATTACCCCTTGCAGACTCATGCATTAGTTTTATCATTAAAAATTATGAGGATATCTCTGAGATCTTATTCAGTCATAAAAAAACTTGCTATTAGAATAAGACTCTGAACAATGAAGGACTTTGCATAATTGGATAGCATTGTGCAAATGGACGTTATACAAATTGAACGGCTATTCTATGGCTTCGGTCGATCTAAGAACGTACTTAAGGGTATAATTAGCGGTCTCTACTATGGAAGTATGTACGGTGCACAATGTAGTATCCATAATTTTATTATTATCTAATGCATATTAAATTTCTTTTCAACGAGCCGTAGTAGTACATTCATTGAAAAATTACTTTCCATTGCGATTGGAATAAATATACATTCAATGTTCTATGGGGTCTACATCAAAGTCTTCGGTTATCAAACCTGTTCGTTGGTAACCTTTGAAGCAGAGTTTTCCTATAGGGTTACGAATTTAAATGATAATCAGTCCCATAAAAACCATGCGAGAGATATGTCTTGTATTACCTCTCCTCTGGCAGTCAACGACCCATTGACGCCGTGCGTTTTAACATAACATAACATAACATAAACTCACGCCTTTATCCCCGAAGAGGTAGGCAGAGGTGCTAGCACCCACATTTCGCCAGTTTATGTTTTAGGTCCCAATGTAATATGTGGCGAGCCTATTGCCATTAACCGGGCACTTATAAACCTGCGATAAATATACACATAACTTCGAAAAGCATCGAAAAGTCATTGGTGTGTGCCATGGTAACCTGGGATCGAACCCGAGACCTCGTTTCAGCAGTCCATTACCCATACCACTAGGCTACCGCCGTGCGTTTTAGTCGGTTCAATACCGATATAATCACTTCTGCTGACTTTAGTGGTGGTTCTTTTAAAAACCAAGATAAAATCAAGAAGAAGTAGGATAGCGAAGCAAGAAAGCTGGATTATATGCGATCTGATTTGACGATTGCGTGGTCGGATCACAATGCCAAAAATTATCATAAGAACAATATTCACTGTTAAATATTTCGGGATTCTCGTATTTACCATGTTTGTTGACTTTGTGGAGCAACCGATATTTCGAGACTGTTGCAAGCGCCATGATCACGGTCATTAAGCCCAATCAATATTTTTCCTTCACTATTTCAGGACGCAGTATCCCTTGGCGGCGGCGTGATTGGCGCGATGCATATCCCGGAGAAGTGGTTCCCAGGGACGGTGGACCGGTGCCTCAACTCGCATAACATCATGCACGTGCTCGTCGTGCTGGCTGTTTACTCCATGCACCAGGTCTGTACTCACACTTGGGCTTTTCTATACAGAGGTATTGCGCCTTAAACAAAATTCGTTGGACCTAGTGGGAGAACGTAATGTACACTGTCGAGCAAAAATAAGGAGCAACCAAAAAAGAATTGTTCAACCAATAAATATTCTACATAATGCTGTGTAAATCCAAATAACTTAACTAGCTTGTATTATGGGGTCTAAAATGAGGATATACATATCGAAATTCAGTGGGATAGTATGTTTTATATCCAACTACCTGACCCGCGCAACTTCGTCTGCGTCATCCCGTTTTTGCAACATTTTTCATTCCTGCTCCGTACCTATTGGTCGTAGCATGATGTTATATACATATAAACCTTCCTCTTTAACCATTCTATCTATTCAAAAAAACCGCATCAAAATCCTTTGGGACAGAGAACGCGACTTTGTTTTATACTATGTAGTAATAAAAGCAGTTTATGATGTATGAGGCACATGTTTTGATTGTTCATGTTTGCGCAACTGCAGGTTACAACCCGCGACTTGGAGTGGATGTCGCGGGTCGACTGCCGCGCGCCGCTGCGCCACCTCTGACGCCGAGCACGCCACGCCGCGCGACCCCGCGTCTTCAGCCACATCGCTCATCGCCTCCGTCTGCTCGACTCCTTTCCTCACCTCTACTCAATTTGCGCACGCTGTTAGTCTCCTAGTCATCGCGACTTGGGGCTACGTAGAGCCGTAAGACCAAACGAGTGGACTATGTAACTTTAAAATAAGAAAACAAAATGGACTTACTGTAAATATGTCAATCTCTTTTATGATATTGTTAAAAACATTTGCGTTGAGATAATTTTCCGGTTTGATGTTTATTACATAATATTCAGTGTTGTATTTGAAATGACCCGAATCGGGTACATTGTGATCGTCGTCGTTTGCAGCGTTAATGCTGAGTACACACAGTACGTGCTACGAGTCTACTGTGTGAATCTGTCGTCAGATTTCATTTTCTTGCAACGGCATATTGATCTGTGCCACTACTACGTACCTATGAGGAGAAATAAAAGTATGTATACTAAGTGAGAGAGAAGAATGGGACAATGTGATAGGGTTTACTCCTATTTCTCGTCCAGAAGTCGAACGGTTAGAATACTTCTAAGTGTATTATAAACAACACGTCCTGTTGCATTCAAACTAAATAATGGTGCGAATATAATAAAGTTATACTAGCCTGCCGCGTGTCATTCTTGGACACATGAATTATAACTGCCTCATTATTCGTGGACAGTTATTAGCAAGATTTTTCAATCACACGTCGTGAATCTGTCTCTTAAGCCCACTGTGTGTACGCAGCCTAAGTACGCCTTAATTTAATGATAATAATATGTATCACAAGTACGAATAATGTCTTCGTTGAAAACGGTCAGTCTTCCGAACTTTTATGTTAAGGTCGGATATGGCAGTCTTGGAAGTAGTGAGAGTATCTTTGATAACAAGGTCTTTAAGAGCAGATTGGGCTGCTAAACTCAGCACCAAAACGCGTTTAGCAATGTAGACCATAAATCAGGTTAAGATTAGGATCGATTGCTAAAGACCTAAAAAAACTTAGGTACGTCACTAGTTACTATTTGGTCTTATGGAGAATGGCAGTAGCTTAGTCGATAAAATAGTTTATCGTAGCCTCTTCATAGATCGATTAGCATACATTCAGCATACACATGATCAACATATCTGAACAGAGTAACGATGCTCATATTACGGCCAAAAACAAAGGACTAACGTGGTGGGCTCCGGTGGAATTGGTCTCCAAGGAGCTTTTGCGCACGAACAAAAAGTATACCTTAGGAAGCAGGAGCTAGACATTGGCTGCCTATCATCAAAATATAACCTCCTAGTGAAGCAAGCAAGTCGTAAACCTATACTATAACTTAAATGAGTGTTGTCAACATAATATTTTTAATTAATCATAACGACAACATGATTGATTTTAAATTGTTGTTATTAGAAGGTAATCTAGAAAATGCTTGGGTGGTATTACACTGGTATCCAACCCAATCTTTAGGGTTAGGTATTAACGATAGTTTTTTTGCTCACAATTATCAATACGAGCAACAACCAAGGGTAGTTTTCACCGAGAGCGGTCACATCATCGCGTATATTGAGCATCCCTTCAGTAATTCCTGCATGATATCAATTCTTATCATACAGTGATACAACATGGTAGATACTATTTTTAAAACTCGATTAATTTTCTCATTATTGGCGGTTTCTGTGGTCAATTTTATTAAGCAGGTACCAAAGCGAATGTGATTTAATGCACAAAATCAATAAATAAAAGGTGCCTTGCTTTGTGTCGCTATAATCTCATAGTGTAGCACTTAAATATGGCTAAAACCACAGTCTAAAAGAAACTAAACAAACTTATACTTATATGATTTCTCTGAAACATCATTGACTGCGCTTGGGCAAATTTATAATTCTTTGCGCAAGCAAATATTCAACATAGTAGTCACGTGATGTCAAAATAGCGCCGTCTCATCTCAGGATATCTCCACGTATAGTTGACAACGCTCATTATGACCTACTTGAGCAAATAAAGGTAAAATTACGCCACACATTTTTTAGTAAATATCTAATAGAAAAATGACAATTAAACCCGATTTACGCATAGCCTGCAGTCACGTGAGGATTAGATATTCTCATAACGATATGAAAGTAATAATTGAGAAAAAATTAACACACATTACGAAATATGATAAAAGCCACTAACGTATCACAACATCGACAGTTTAAAGGCGACAGGATTTTTAGAGTAAAATAGTCCTAAGCAACATCATGAACACTTTAGTTACAACATTCTACAGCCTTTCAACCATCAATATGATCCCATTGACCATCTACGAGTACATAGGTATTGAAACTATCATGGCATTAAACACATGGTATAAATCCTAATATCTCTTATAACAATACTATTAGCATAGAACAGATTTCTGTATCATAGCGCCTTGGAATTCTACACTTATGCATTTCACATTGTCCTTCGATACCGAATCCTTTAAACTACTTTTGGAAAAGCATCTATCGAGGACGTCAAGGTCAAACTGAGGACCTTATTACATATTAGGTACTCTGATATCCTATTAATTTAAATGATCTGATTTTTCCGTCAGCAATCATCATCAATGCCATGCTGCACATAGGTATCTCCCAATGTTGGGCTTCTGACTTACTGTTTCCACGCTGGCCAGTTTGTTTCGGTACTGGGCTTGAGTTTCCTTTCTAGCAGTGATATCGTCCACGTATTTTTTCGTTTGTCGCTTCTTACGACGCCATTCGGGTGAAATTTTTTCTGTAGCATTTTCTAGTTCGTTATTAAATCTGACATCAATCTTAATGCCAATATTTTCAACTTATTTAGTAAACTGCAACTGCAACAACTCAAAACCTCTCTTCCTCATAAGTAATTTATTTAGTAATCTACACGAATTAGATTTGGCCATTAATCTCTTACAGTGATGAAAGTGTTTCAGTTTGCTTCTAAAACGTATAAGAATGGAGAATAATCTGTGTGCGAATTTTTTTTCAAATTCACCATAGCAGAAAGTAATTTCGTACAATTTTACCACTCGTACCTATAATCATACTTAATACATAATAATATGACATAAAAATAGACTTAACATTTTCGTTTTTTTTTTCAACAACCTGTAAAGTACGCCAAATATGTTTGTAACATTGTGAAAAACCAGTCGTTAGATGATAATATTTTGGCCTATACGATACCTAGAAGTAATATGAGTTGTATTTTTTAAACTATCGCGGCGTTTACTCATAGTGTTTATGAATTTCGGGACTTCACGCGATATATTTTTTTTCAAAAAAAATATATCGCGTGAAGTCCCGAAATTCATAAACACTATGAGTAATATGAGTTATCGTTAATGGGTACTTTCCAATGATGGAATCAAAGGCATTTGTAATTAGTTATTTATTGCCAGTTATTTAATAGGTAAAATAATTAGCGCTGTTAGTTACAGAAATAATACATAGTTGTTATAATTTTAACGGAAAGTATCTACATTTAAAATTTTAGTAAGCTTTATAGTTAAATATATTGTAATATTAAATAATTTTGTAGATAAGGCTAACGTGAACTGGATATTTGAACTTGTGATGGAAATTTTGTAAAGCTGTAAGTGAAAGTAGGATTGGGGTAGCTGTGAGTAAAAAAATTACCGACTATACCTGTTAACTCTATGACTAACTGGTGTAACACTTAGGTCCTTCTTACATTTGGCAACTAGAAAAACACTAGTCTCGTACATTATGTGACTGGAGTATTCCCAATTTATTGTAGATACAAATTGAAATTCAACCAACCAACTGAATCCGCCATCTTGCTGATTTTCGCTTGCTTTTTGACAGCTGGTTGTTGAGAAGTCAAACTCGAAATGCGGGTAACTCCAGTTTCCTTTGTCGGGTTTTGCGTTTCAGTATCAAATTAGTCACAGAAACTGACGACAGTCATGACTCTGGTTGAATAGTGTACGTACAAATGTGTAAAACTCTAGTTTCGAATCGCGGCAACTCCAGATGAGAGTTGTCTAATGTAAGAAGGGCTTTACTGTGAAGCAAGACATGTCCTTGTTTGCCATTAAAAGATTGTAGATAGGCAATTAAGTAAACTGTCAAAATATTAACAATAAATCACTTTTAGGCAATTAATTTTCAAAAGTCTTCCAAAAGAAAAACCTTTCGTACCGATTGCTATTTCTAAACTCAACCATAAATCTAACTTTCATCGCTTGCCACTATGTTAACATACTAACTCTGATAGGCCATTGCAAAGTTTTTGAGCATGTGATGATGCCCACTATTTCATTCTGCAATGTGTTTAGGTACTTATGCCTTATCCATTGAGACTTGATTGACATGCCAGTTTTCATTCACTTTTACTAATTTACTCTAAGTCAGCCATCTTAATTATCTCATAATATGGTGATTGCACCATATAGTTCTGATTTAACTCCATATAATACATAGGCATTGTTTTTATTTCCAATCGATAGTCAATATTTCATTACCTATTTATTCTTCTACACTTTCTGTTCTTTAAATTATTGAAATATTCTTTTTAATAATAAAATAAAAATGTTTAAATTATGCGGACCGAAAATGAAGACAACTATTTCTGCTTTTCAATTCATATATTTTTTTACTAGTTAATTATATATTATTGTTGTCAAATTAATTTTCACAAACATATCAATTTATATCCAGTATATTCATATTTTAGCTGAATATATATTTTTCATTTATCGTTCATATGGGAACGATTTCAGAACACGACATGCGATAAATAATAGTTCTCAGGCGGGATTAAAATTTAAACTTATTTAATGTTTGGAAAATCTTTCGTATGTATCATCTAAATTATTGACGTGCAGTGAAAGGCATTGAAATAAATAAAGGTTAAATCAAATTTATAGCTTTATTTAAAGAAAAATCTAGTTGAAATAAATTTAGGAAAAAACTGAGTTTTAAGTCCCAATTGTTATTCATGTTTATAATCCAATTTCTATAAAATCGCCGGTTTTAATAGTCGAATTTAATAAACATTTGATCTTCATACTTACCTAGAGTTCTTCGAGAATATATATTTTAGATCTCATGCCAAAGATGAACTTATTAATAAAATAGAAGCATATTAATATATAGTGGACATATTTAGAATGTATAGTCGACAAAAGAGATACAGTACCACTTATTCATACAACGCGGTATGATAATGTGATACCATATATCTTTTGCTGACTATACAATATACCTTCAATTATCTCTCTACATCTGTCCATAAACATTAACTATATAATCATATTAATATTAAACTATTTATTAAATATATGCATCCATTTTGATATAAATTTAATTTGAAGGCGCAAAGTCCAAGGCGTTTATAGTTAAAACCTATTTCTAAACTATATCCTACTTCTCAATGATCGCCATGTTTGTCGTTTCGTTCTACTCATGTTCTACTGTTACCGTCAGCTACTGTGATGATAGTAGAGTTGTTGGTTCTATATTCTCGGTGTTGTGTGCTTCGCTGCTTATATACAAAGGCATTGCGAGTGACTTGAGATCCAATTTCTCTTCGTACACGTCCTATTTCAAACAGATTGATAGTTTACCTAAACTAGTTATAACTGTAGCGTCAGTAGTTAGATAGTTTACGAGCAATAAATAGATGACTATTGTTATGAAATTTGACAAAAGTAGTCTCGCGTAGTTTATCACAAAACAATTGCATACAATTTTACACAGGAGATTGTTGTGGAAATTTTTTATCGCGTCTTTTTGATGGCTTTAAAGTTCTACTTTTGTCAAAGTTCTATTGTTTTAATTACTTATTTAATAATTAACGTAGTGTTTTAGATAAGACGAAGTGTACTTGAGGTTTTTTACTAGTGGACGTCACAGATAACACAGGCCGCCAGTGTCACGCCCATCGCTCCCACAGCCTTCTTCAAACAAACAAACTCGGTGTTTTCATTTATATTTTTGGATTAAAATATTTCATCTAGTCACATATTTACAATAATGACATACGTTATTTTTCTGTAAAATTACATAAAAAGATTTCACTGATATTTTGAAAATAATTGAATTGATTGTACATAAATGTTATTTTGTCTTAGTGGTCAAATTAGTTTGTTGAATATTTGAAATGTTAGTAATAAGTAGTACATTATTTGTAACTGTTTACTTGCCTAAATATCAATTATTTACACGAAATTTATGAATAACTGGCGTCACGTTTTATAGGTATAGTTATTTAGGCGCGTGGACAGGTCTCCCTTGGATTAGCATAAAGTGATTAGTTAAGTTTACACTGACTTACGTATATTGACTGTCCAAAAGGTAGGACAGTGGGACTTAGATTGCACACAAAGCTTTCGAAGTTCTTATTAATACAATAACCTATTAACCTGGCATTATATTGGTAGCCGTAAGTAACCCACCTCTGTTTGTTTATGACTAAACATGTAACTGCTAAATAATGTTCGCAATAGTTAGTATCTCTATGTAATTAATGCACAAGAATCAGTCAGTTAACTTGTAACCTGCCAATTATGCTTTCATCCAGCTAGAAATTGAACCCAACAGTTCGTTTAACCAAACTCGGAACTATTCCACGGAGAGCACGTTAAGCTTACGATCTGGGTGGCCATACTATGTACAAGAAGAGTAGCTTCAGAATATGGGCTCTCACTACCCGTAAGTTAAGTTCAAGTAGTGCACTTAAACCAGAATCCCGATTCTACCAATTTTTATTCATAATCACACAACTGAGATCACAAAAAATGCCATAGAACTTTCGGCTTTATTAACATAAACTAAAGTTCAAAATCAAATGAAAAAGAGTGTATTAACTGTGTAATAGTAGAGTCCAATATTAAATAGCACTTTTTGTGATCTCAGTGCCTTGACTATGGTTGATAATTAGTAGAAAACAGTTGGGTTTACTTTCAGAACTTCGATGTCGTTTTCTTAAACAAACTGAGCTCAACACTCGACCAACTGTTATCGTAATCTGCCCGTAATTCCCATCGCAGAAGCACGAGGGATTGTACAAGTAGGAATCAGGTGCGGTTCAAAGGGGTCATAGAGGAGAGCAGGGTCGGCAGCATGTATGTGATGCCTCTGGTGTTTAAACGTCCATAGGCCACGGTGTCCATTTTAAATCAAGTGGGCCGTGTGGCTGTCTGCCAATGAAATGGTATAAATTAGCACCCTGCCTCTCCCCCCGCCTCTTAAATCGAACACGGACATGCATTTCTTCCTCTAAACTATTGATTTTATTTAGTGACTTTGCACTAACAGACTCACTTATAACAGGATGAAAGCATTTCATTTAGGTACCATCAATTGACGCCGATTCTTGTGGTTGTTTACAACTAAATAATATTATGTAGTTATGTACGTATATTTTGAAAACGTTTGACATTCCTAATTTTTATAGATATTTAAGAGTGATAATATTAAAAATGACGTTTGTAAAGTTATCGTGCGTACGTGATAAATAAAGCAATACGACAGTATTTAATACATACATAATAGCTAATTATTATGATTGTGTACGAAATTCATTTTGTGGGTAAGTCGTGAATCCCCTAGTGCTCGATTTTTCCGATTTTTTCTGCGTTAAATGGCGTGATAAAACTATTTTGAGACCACATTTTTTCGGTGGGTGTCAAGAATGGGGATAATCGCGGCTAACCCATTTTTTTGTGAGGACCCAAGTGTTATGCGGTATGCACTTACCTTTATTATTCATAGTAATGATGATTATTGATCATAATTCTCAAGCTGTAGACGTTGAAGAGATTATTAAAGTTTGTTTGAATTCATTTCATGTTGTTTTATTTGAGTCTAATGATTCCAGAACGGCAATGTAATTACAATGAATCCTAATGGATAAGAAAACGCTTCTTTTTTATGTGCGATAATTCCCGAAAGGTGCCGATTATTACCTAAATATTAAAAAAAATAACAATTTTGTAATTTAAATATGAGTATAATATATTTTTGGTGACACAAAGCCAGACACATGCAAATAATAAACCCTTCATACGAGTATTTAAATATACAAATATTTGGACAGGCCCAGAATCGACCCGCGACCCCCAACGGTGTCAAAATGACTGTTGTCAACATAATGTTAATGACTCTAATGGTGACAAGGTAATCGATTTGAAATTGTTACGATTAGAAGTAAACCAAGAACTTGTTTGAGCGGCAGTTACACAGACAGTTATTAGTGAAGTTATTAACTATATGACTTCTTATCTATCTACATATCACTTGTTATCTACACGGGAAATACAAATAACTTAACAATTTGTTCAATCGGTACATAAATGGGTGGTTTGGTGGACCACCATATCGTCGAGTCCAAGAAACCCCATACGCTAGCCGATACACCTACTGATATACGGATGAGGTTTGACGTAAGTAATTTATATTATATTTTTCTCCATCCTATGGTTGCCTATAAGAGATTGCCTAATGTGCGATAAGGTCGCCAATTGTATATTGGGGTATTGGACTGTACCGCAAATTTATTGAAATATGTGTCCTATGGTGTACAATAAAGACATTTAGGTAGAATTATTATTATCTTTAAAATAACCATAAAAACTGACTATATAATGAAAGCTTCAGGTGCAAAATGTAGTTCATTACGAAACAAGTGAACCTGTACAATTTCATACAGCAAATCGTTGAAGTAATGTTTGCGCGTATTCTTTGATGACTATAATACCTATTACTGACTGATTTACGGGATATTAGGGAAACGTTTCTGAAAACGAAAACCTACTACTGACCAGTTTAATCAAATTGAGCTATTTTTATTAGCATAATTCACGCAATAGTATCTACTATTTAAAGGGTTTAAAATTATGGTACAGTCACCTATAATAATATGTAAACGTTTTAGAACTTTTTCACATTAAACTTGTCGAATTTTATCGTTTTATGTCATAATGTTGACTTGTCATTTATTATTGTGACAAGGTTCCAAAGTGTATACATATTATTGCAGGTGACCGTACCTACCAAAAAAAATATAGCGACAAAAAAAGTAACACAATTTTGTTCAAAAATGCTCAGGAGTAGTATGTTTTTGTTTTCGGGAGTGTTCCCGTAACTCCCTATTTATACAAAATTGTATTGTTTTATAATTTATCAGACGTAATGTTTTAGATAAAACTAAGTCGTCAATGGTTTTTCAGTAGCGGTTGTCACCTCGCCTCAGATTCCACGCTGTATGGCAGCCGATAGTGCAAGACGAGATAGTGCGGGCCATCGGTGTCATGGGCACGATTGCCGCCATTTATTAACCAAACAATATTTATATTTAACTATCGCTTCAGTCGTTTACTTTGATTAAGCGTCAAAGGTTTTTATTAGCTATAGCGTTGCATACATTATTGAACATCTATCTCTGGAATCCCCCTAAACTTGATCCCTACTTTTTTTTATTTAGGACACATCAATTTGACTTCGCCCCGCCTGATAGTCGATTAACATCATCCATAGAGCCTTTTCTCAACTCGGGGTCAGGAAGCCTCACTTACTAATGGCTACTGGTGCGGCTGGATCCTAACGTCCGTCTGTGACCATTCGGGCCAACGTTTTGGTAATGACCAATTTGAGGATCAGCATTTGACCTCTGGTCACAGCAAACACTATTTCAGCTACAGACACAGCAGCCTCATCAAATCAAATCAAATCAAATCAAATTTATTTCATAATAATCATTGTACAATATTTTACATAGTTCTTAATCTATCGTACGTTGTTACATTGTGCATGAGTAGGGTGACCTCATCGAATTATGTGACTTGCCTAATTGTGTGATACTAGGTTTGACCGCAAATACTGAGCTGTGCGAGTGCAATCAATGATTTAAAATACAACCTTATGCCTCGGTAATAAAGCACAAACTCGTTTGCAAAGTTTGGGGCCGCTCGATTTAGCGAGATAGTAACAACAAGCGGTTTTGTCAGACCGCGCGCAAATTTCGCCGGTTTCGGCAGTGTTTGTGAATTGGTGGCGAACTTTGCTGTATTTCTGTAAGTATTTAACCAATTTCTTAGTTTCTTTCTAATGAAATGAATTGTAATTGATATTCCCCTGATGTGGCAGTAAAGAATTCGCCATAGTCCTGCGTCATTTTAGTGATAGAGCTTATTTTGTTCGTCAAAAATATTAGCGTTTTCGCAGTTCCGTGGTTTCTGTACTGTCACACTGTCACAATTATAGTAGTTATGCACAATTATTTGTAGTTTTGACTGAAAGTATTGACTTATTTTCAGTTTAGTAGATAATATGAATATTATTCTACTTGTTTTATCTTGTCTAAAGTAAAATAACGACACAGAGTCAATATTATATATTTTATTATCACGGAATTGAGTGACACTTCATTGACACACTTGTCACTCAATTAAGTGAGTAGTTTACGAGCTGCAAATTTTAACTAGCAGGTATTTATTATTTTATTTTTTTGTTTACTTTCAGATATCATGAACTCGAGCAAGAAGATACACGTACATTGACCAAGTCCGGAATTTGAGACTAAGCTGACGATCTTTAAACGTGATAATGTTTTACGTCCAAGAAGAATTCTAAAAGATATTACTAAAATGTTTATCTTATTTCTTTATGTTTATTTTAATTTTATGATATAAATTTAGTACACTTATAAATTTAACTTCCTAATTCCGCTATATCAGAAATAAAGTATTAGCTATCATTGACTTAAAGTGGTCACCACTGAATTAGACAAGTTGACTTGCTTTTGTAAATTTGGTATAACTTTTAAGTTTCTAGAAAAAAATGTGATTAGTTGTGCCTATATTCTTCATAAAAGTCTGATTGAAAATCATGCTATGACTGAATTAAAGTAATTAGTAATTTATTGGTATTTCATTACTCAAAAGCCTTTTGTCACGAAATTAGATGAGGCATAAAGTAATATATATTAGGTGCGTATATAATAATGTTTGTGCAGTTAAGTGTCTTACATAGGTCTTTGCTTAGGACTAATTCATTAGTTGTGCCTGAACTAGGTAATCCTGTGTTTCAGGCTTTAGGTGCAACTTTCTATTATCTAGACAACAAATAATATTAAGAAATATACAATATATAGCTTCTCACTACTGCTAAACAAAGTAATATCTCTTGTTATTTAGATCATACATATCACTTGTTATTTAGATTAGTCTACAACATAATAACTAAACATAAACTAAGAAATATTAAAAATAATTTCAAGATTATTTTAAATATGCACAATAGGTATCGTGTGTCGTGAAAGTGATCGAGATCGAGTTCGAGTTTATAGTGAAAATGAAACCAGCTGATACTCGTAGCAAAAGAACTCGAAATAACTTCCCTCTTTGGACATATGAAGGTAGTTTCATCCCGCGCACGCTCAAGCTGTCGTGGTTTTCCCAAGCGACTACAATATGGGGTTCTTCAAGAAGGGCATTAGAAGGTTTGTACAGGGCAGGCAGCACGTGTGTGACGCCTCTGGTTTTGCAAACGTCCATAGGCCACGGTGACCGCTTCCCATCAGGTGGTCCGTGTGCTTGTCTGCCACCTAAGTGGTAAAAAAAAACATTTATTTCAAATTTTTTTTGTCTGTTTACGATCAATACTCCGGTTCCTCTGTGATAATGGGACGGAAACTAGAATATTAACTTGCAACAGGGTCGGAATATCGAATTACCTACAACTCCAAATAATACCTGGTAAATTTCCCAATAGCTCTAAATATTAATACAAAGAATATCGACAGATATCGCTGTAAATTACCGTAAAAACCGGTCATTTATGACGTGATTTTGAATAATTTAATAATGATTCGAAGTAATAGTGGTAGATGAAAAACTATATAATTATTTTTAAGGTAACTAACGTTTAATTTTTATTATTTTCCTCCACAACGAGGCTTAAGTTACGGCTTATTCAAGTCTGATTATTTCGTCCACGTTCACGTGTCTAGGAATTTGAAAATCGTAACATGAGTTATGAACTTATCCGAAAAATAGATTTGGACTAGACTATTATTATACTTTAGGGGTCAGATAATCAAATCAATATACAAACATATCGCCTTTAAATTGCCAAAGGGGCAGGTAGACTTGTATAACAGCCACATATGTCGCCAGCAATGATATCTTGACGTCAAGGGGCACGTCGTCATTGGTTAACACGTATATTAAAATCCAGGCAATGGAAAGAATAGTACATCGACTCATTTATGTAAGACATGTCTTCCAGCTGGATAAATCATCAACTATCAAATCATCAAAGTATCTAAATTACTCAAGGTGCGTTCAGAAACAGCGTAGGTACGTGACATTTCATTTTTCAAATGTTGAAAAAGTAGTAATCATTATAAATAGGTACTTATGCATTCCTTATTTTCGTATTCAATAACATGGAGGTGATATGGGAGGGGGGTAAAGATTACGATAGGTTCTTATATAAAGAATAACTGTCGACTGTGGCTTCGCCTGCGAGGATTTCTGATCCCGTTCCTGCTGCCCTGATAACGTGATGATAGAGCTTATGACACTTTTCTTTCAGAATCAGAATCGGTAGGTACATACCCCCTACAATCTCACAAACTCACAAATTTTACATCTTTACAATAATAGTCTAGTTAAATAATAATTTCAAATCTCAGACGATAATCTTATTCTTTCGTCTGTGTTTCAAATATTCCCTCTAACCCCTCCAGATAAGCTGAATTGCTTGTGTTAGGACTGGTTTCACGTCGGTAGTGTAATGGCTAGGATTCAAACCCGGGATCGATTGTAAGGCTGACTCCTTAACCACCAAGCTAATGACGACGCTTCTATTCGACTATAAATTACTATGAATTAATTTGTGGGTAATATTCAAACATCGATCACCTTCACACCGTGATGACGTCATATGACCCCGTTTAAAATGTGCACAGTTGGTAAAATCTGCTCTTATTTGTGCTCTAAACCATATGCTAAATGATCATTGGCGGTCACAAGTGTGACAACACAGCCCAATTATTGTGGTGATTGTCGTATCGCTAGTATTTCGCTCTGTGGTTACATGGAGTAGGTACTACTAGATGGATTAAGACTTTTTGGGTTCAAGACATATGCGGATTAACGAAGGGACTCTGATGTAGGTTATCCTTTCAATTTTGGAATGTCGCATTGGCTGCCGCCGTCTCCTTCTGCAAGGAAGTCATACTCGAGAACGACGACGAACGAGCGACGAGCTGAGGCGACTCCTCTTGTTACGTACCCTTGTGCAGGCTTCAGTACGAGAAAAAATGGATTGGAGGGTCGAATGGTAGTCGCTTCCACAAAAGTCAAGATAAGCCACATCAAGAAAAAGAGTAGACGAGCGAACAGGCAGTGAATTTGATTAAAATGGTTGCATGTGTCACACAGTATTTATTATGAAAATAAGTGCAGATCTTTATCACCTCAAAGATAGACTTGATCCCGGGTACGACCTTATAATGTATGCAGTGCAGAGGCGACGATAACGTGAATCTCTTATCTATTCATACTTGGATAGTACTTAACCCTGAAAATGATCAAAATATTAACACAATTTACCCTCGTTAGTCGAGGTAATGTAGACATAAAATAATATGTGAATACCTGCCGGGTTCCACTTATTTTAACTTAAAGCTTTCTTCACGAAACGAAGAAAGTATCGAGAGAAATGGCGCCAACAGTAATGAAATGACACTGTTGGCGCAGATAAAAAAAATGTGATACATGAACGCCATTACGTCTGCACACGTCACTACCCATTCATAAATATTATGATTCGGTATAGACCTCTGTATAATCAGACATCAGCATTTCTAGTAGTATATCAATGCGACTTCGGATATCAGTGGCATGAGTTCCAATATTGCTTCCTTGAGGTAATTACCTACTTAATTAATCAATTAGACCATCACAGTTCACTAAATTCTCACTCTCAGCGGACAAATCAAAGTTACCAATTCCCACATTGTACACCTGACATCAACGCTAACCCCAATTACATAAAAGTAAATAAGAATCAGTGAAATCAGTATACATTTCACAAGCGATGAAATATCACTAACATACCCAACCCAAAATAAGACGAAAAGATATTTTTAGTTGTTTTTAGACCACTTAGTTTGTAGACAAACACACGGCCCACCTAGAAACACCGTGGCCTATGGATGTTTGCAACACAAGGAGCATTACACTCGTGCTCGAATTAAATAAATAAAAAGATGTATTTATTTGTGTAGGTACTTACATATTATCCTATATGGAATTGAACACGCTTAGTTTGACAAAGGGAACTAAGTTTTTGCCTAAGAAAAGATTGAAATAAGAAAAAATGCATTAAACTGCAGATAGTAATTAGTCGAGCGCATGGATCGCCCTTAGGTACCTACCTACCACGCATTCATATACTATAAAGAGTGGCGGGCGGCGTCAGTTCCTCAAAACGCAACAATGTGCGCAAACTGGTTGATTGTGTTCTCCGCGGCTGCGCTTCTCGCCTGCGCAAGCGCGCGTCCTGGCGCTAACGACATTGAACAAAATGCTATTAAAATATGTGAGTGTATTGATATTTGAAAGTAAATAAAAAAGAATTATTATTCAACTATGAAAATATTATCGTGAGTTTTGTTAATTTTTATTTTTTTTTAAAGTAACGGTAGTAAATAAATAAAATAAATATTTATTTCACACACATACGTGTGTAATACAATGTGTCCGTCTCCAAGCAAAAATTAAAAAACCTTTCTAAAGAACTTATTTATCAGAGATAAAGTGAATGTCAGTGTCTGTTTTATCCAAATTTTATTTGCATTTAAATGTAGGTAACGGTAAGTCGTATATTGTCATGAGAAGTATTTTATGTTTACTTGTATTTATCAGACAACTAATTAAGTTCTTCGTTCGCACATTTGGTTGTGGAGGTCCGATGGCAGTCGGAAAATATCGAAGTTCAGCCGCATCTTAGTTAGACTAGAAAACCGACCCCAACTGAATTGGGAATAGGTTTTGAGAATGGTGAACTAATTAAGTTCTTAGTTCTATAACTTTGATTTTAATGATGTGTTTATTAAATTTGAAACTAATAATGAACGGCTATAAAATTTGTGAAGGTAATAAGGGAAAAACGTCTAACTATCGATAACACTGTGCAATATGCAACTTCAATGTTACCACAATCGTGTTGTGATTTCTTAAATACAATGCGACCCTGAACTTGACCGATGAAGAAAGCTATTTAAAAGGTATTCTCTGGTGGTTCATTAGGAAAACAAGTTAGATTAGACATTTAGGTACAGTAAGCTTCAGAGAAAAGGAACCCCTTCTTGTCAATAATCATAAGAAGGGGGTTTCTTACTGTGCATAGTCGTAAATGTCGTTCAAATATACTTTATCCTACACGAATGCGACTTCTATTTCTTGTGTATGTAATATAAACCAAGAATGTAAAAAAATGATCGTAGAAAAACAGTCTGACTTTAACCTATTCCACTAAATTATTATTAGTCATTATAGCAACTAACGAACACGTTTTACGTTTTAAAGTATTAATTGAAGTGAATACTGTAAAACGCCCTTACTTTGCTTACTGGCCAAACTTTGTCTAAATTCGCATTTCATTTAATAAGGTGCCTACATAACCTAACTATGCCCAAATCAATTATTCGGATGCGAATGATTGATGAATTGCGAATAATTGATTTAGACATAGCTAGGTGCCTAACTCCTAGTGTACCTAAATCATTGTACTATACCTACTGTACCTAAATCAATTATTCGCATTTCGTTAATGAAATACGAATGATTGATTTTCGCAAAGTTTGGGTAGTAGGCAAAGTAAGGGCGTTTTGCGGTATCAGACCATATCATTTGTGGACTTCAATTAAAATTAAAAATCATGCAAATTAAAAATCGATTCAAGTTGATAATGAATAATACCTATATAAATCATTATAGATACTACAGTATAAAAAACTACCCACATGAATTTGTTTGAATAGTCCCGTAATAAATTGATCAATTTGTAAATCAATTTTGTATAATAGTCCTTTTTTAAGAGTGTAGACGTAAGTTACAAAACTATCAATCTTACCCGATTCCGTCTCAGTATTCCCTAGTAAAATTGGATTTTTTTTACTTAGGCGTGATTAAAAATAGACCCGTAAATTCGGCTCCGCATCCGGACGTTTCAAAGTTTGTATCTGATCTACAAATGCGTCTTAAAATGAGGTGTACGGGCGTACGAGTGTACGGGCGTACGGGTGTACGGATGTTTTTTTGATATGGTCCAAATTCCGAAGTCGTACTAGTACGTAGCTATAAATTCTATATTGATATATAGCGATGATTGTCATTGTAAATCGAATTACATAAATCATACGTAGATAAATTGGTCACAATAATTTTATATATTCATGGCCAAAGGTTATCGAATGATAGAATAATTATGTTTACGACTAAATATTCATTTCTGCCAAACATGTGGGTAGATAATTGAAAACCAGAATTCATTATTTTTCGACATATTTTATATCTAATTTAAAATTTTACCATTTAAAATTTACGGGTAGCACCATGCTACGAGATGTCGTTACGTCATCACTGTGCTGTGCCCTGCAGTGAACCAGGCGCACCCACATAATCTGATGACAAGGAATTATACCGCGTCCCTATCAAAACCGGCCAACGTAGACGCTACGAATTCTGGACTCCGTAGCTACTAAAGCTACGAAGTCCTGAATCCGTAGCTAAGCTTCGTGTCAGTAGCATGATTCGTAACTGGAATCTCCTGGGCCACTAAACAAATACTACGGATGCTTTTGTTTAAATCACACTTATTAGAAAAAATACGCAGCTCTCTTAGTTACTCGTTCAATTTCTTCATTATAGATTTTAGACCGCATAATTTTTTTATCTCAGTATAACTGAAATCAGGTCGTTTATTTATCTTTTACTTTCTGTTACTTTTTCTAGCAGCGGCCAGTGATACAAAATTTATTCGTACCCATACAATAAGGGCCTATCTTCATTGTTTCTGGACACCTTAAGATCTACTATGCTTTGACAGCCTAAATCTAATTTAACCAAAGGTAACATAGCTAGCATTAATAAAATGTCTTGTTTCTTTATAAGTAAATAAGTAAACACATGCATTAATAAGTAGATATATTAACCATTAGCTTCTAATACTAGTAATTGTGGAGTGGTACACAACAATTTAGTTTCAAATTGTTCATGTACTTTTGGAGCCCACTGTACAAACTTATGTACCATAATGACTATGAACTGGTACACAATAATAGTCACTCGAGCGATAAATTCGATTCTCAAACTGATTGCTTTCTATACAATTCGAGTGCCGTTATTATAAAATAACCCGGAAATTTGACAGAAATAACAAAATGTGTCTAAATCTAGGTGACCTTCTGTTCACTGATCGTTTCATATTTTTTTATGTCATCGTGTGAAATTTAGCTATGCTAGGGGAGTATCGTACTGCTTGTTCTATCTGAACTCGAACTTTCTATTATTTGTTTGAAGTTTCATATTTCTACCTACCATGGTACCTACTCATAAAAGTAGATATAAAAACTAATATAATGTCTATCTTATGGTTGTAGTAGAATGCCGTGTTAGAAAATTTCGTTACATTGTAATAAATTCAATAGTTTTCTCTTTTTAAGTGGACAATGTAGGTTCTTTATAAGAAATAAAATATATTTAAACCGAAACCGATATTAACTCTTACGGATGGATTTTTAAGCTTATTACATTCGGACAAATAAATAGAATTGTAATTATAACTTAGACCGCATTAAATTTTATCAGCCACAGCTGACGTTTTGCTTTTGTAATAATTATAATACTTCAGAAGTCACAAGCACAAGCGACGGCAGTTTCTATATATACGTCGGTGTTAAGATTCTCCATAAGCTAACGATTACACCTTGCTTCGTGTCAAAGAGAAAGGAAAGAAACGAAAGATGAGAGTAATATGAAAAGGGAGAGGAATACAAAGAAATACCAAAATAGAAATAGGTAGTACAATACAGGTACAATACAGGCGTAGGTACTGACTGGATGGGATTCAAGCCGTCAAGTCCGTCAACTCATGATGCAAAAAACCATCCATAGGTCTTCCACCTAATCATCATCATCCCAGTGGCTAAGCTGCACGCAAAGCTTGCACTTTCAAGTTCAGGTTCACTTCACACTTTCTCCTCCTGATGTAGCTGTAGGTAGGTACTTGAGTTTCATGTGAATGACTATCATATGACTTCCAATCTGACAAACATCTTTGGAGGCCACATAAATCTTTGGAGACCAAAAATTAATCAATATTATTTCTAACTAAACCTGATTGAGATAATGATATTATCTACCAATCAAACTACATAATATCTACCTAGTATCAATTAGCTAACTATCGTGTCGTCATCACGGAACGAGTCGCAGGTAATAGATCTGCCATAACACGATGATAATTATCGGGAAATACTACTTTTTCTTACAAACAAACGTGTTTTTTTTCTTCATTTATGTTTTTCATAAGTAACAACATAATATGAGTTATTTAAATATTTCTGGGTATTGAGTTTACGTCATTCATCCTCTAATTAATCATAAATGGATTAGCTTAGCGATGACATAGATTATTCTAATAAAATTGGTGCTATGTTGTTTAACCTCTGTTCTGTGGAACGACGAAAAGACGTGTACATATATGATTTCCTTAAATGATCAATTAGCGGGTTCCAGCCGTAGATATGTACCTAATAAGTGTTAAATTAAACCATGTATGGCACTTCTTCCAAGGCCAACTTATTAGTTTACAATGCCGATTATATTATTAAAAAACATTAACCAAACTCGTTTAGTCGTACTTAAATACACAAGTAACCCGGGGATGCGTTTCGTCATCTTTTTTTTTTAAATTAACTGCTTGATTGATTAATTAAAAAGTTGGACAATCAGTCAAACTACACCTGCCTTCTCGCATAAGTAGTAACCTTCTTTCTGGCTTAATTCAACCACGATAAAGTAAACATACAACATTATTAACTAATGATAAAAATTCCGCAATCTTTTACAACAAGATATCTATATTTATCGAGGGTACGTTTCAAACTTGATAAAACCCACTGCATCATTTACTTGATTATTTACTGATTAATAATGCCAGACAGTTGTTTTCTCATTTGTGTTATATTTTCCTTGTGCGTGCTAAGTTAGTATTTCTTCTACATTATTTGCTAATCTTCGATACTATTCCGTAACTAGAAGTGAAAACCTTTAATTGACTTTCAGATACTTATTTTGTCATTTATCCAATGTAGGTATTAGCTGCAAGTGTTCCATTCGAAAATAAATAAATAAGTTAAGTAATTAATTTATTAAAATGTTATTGGTAAATAAATTATAGCTACATAGGTACTTATTTAATAGAAGAGTGTACCTACTAAGTGCCGTGAACCGACTTTCCGGTGTAGGAACCACGGCTTTTGCTTCCAGATTACTTAGTGAATTAGTGAGTTTATACTTAAACTTCACAGTGCTCACCAAGGAAGGAGAAGCCATGTGTTTTAACTCCAAAAAATCGCTTCCTCATGCTCTAAGCGACGTGATACAGTAGCAAGTATGCCTTAGACAAAAATTAACATACAAATGTATCTTGATATTGCAGCCGACGTGCCCAGCAAAGCGGTGGAAGATCCAAAAGCCACCAACAAAACTGTTGACACTAGGCCGGTGCACGAGCGGTTCCCTCACGCAGTGCTTTTCGGTGGCACCTGCGGAGGCACCATCATCAGCCCAAATTGGATCCTCACAGCTGGACATTGGTGAGTCATATTTTAAAGTAACATTTAAAATGCCCGCATACCGCCATTATGCGGGATACCATCAGGTAAGCACGTACGCGGTCCAAAGAATAGTGGTCGCCATTACAGATAACGCTCTCTACTTTGACGGCGTCGGCAGATGATTACACGCCCCGCCTAATGGATCCTGGACTGTAGCAATTGACTGTGTAAGCATTCCAAAATGGTATAGTGCGGCAAAAAAAAGTATATACCTATAACTAATGTATGTAAAGCTTTTAAAAATTCATGAAAATAAAAATGCATAAATTAGACTGGAATTAATATTTTACACAATTTTTTACTCTGATCATAAAATATTTGAGCCTAAATAACTGTGTATACTCGAGCGAAGACGCAAACCGGTTGCACACCGTGCGTGCTAAAATGTGTATGGTGAAAGAGCAAATACCTACATCGTATTGCCGAGAGACCTTATAGATGTTACAGAAAATAATATAAAGACTATATAAGGTCAAAAGATCTTAAATAATTATACGTTGTAACAAAGGATTAAGTATATCATAAGATTGTGGGTAGGAATACGTAAATAATTTTCATTGTAAGTAAACAGACTGAACACTTGTTTAGCACTGCGCATACCTAAGTGGTTTTTAAGTGCTATGTGTATACGGACCTGTGTATCATTGATTGTTTTTACGTGTTAACAAATAAATAAAATAAAATAAACTACATGTGACGCTAAAATTCGATTCTAGGATTTTCTTATGATTTTTTTTTGTTGCGATGCCAAGACGGACCCTGTCCTACTTAACTAACTATAGTTACCTATCTACCTATAGTTTCAATATTAGTATTGCCGTAATCTCAACGATTGGGTATATTCGTAGTTGATTATTTCCTTAGGGCAAAACAATAAAATTAATAATGTTCCTAACAAATGTGACCGCATCTTCATTGTCTTTACAATTTTATTATCTACAAATACGTTAATTATGACAAAACTAGCGTATTAATTACTTTTAGGAAGGTACCTTAACTCTTTGTTTATCATCGCTTATCCATATATTTTAAGAATACTGAAGTACCGCACAATTTTATAACTTCGTAGAAATGAATGGATCGAATTTAAAATCTATTTTTGTGACAAACGTAAGTGTTACGGAACGTAACATTCTAAACGCAGATTTGACTTACTGAGCGTTGCGCCTACCGTGACTACCAGGACCTACTACGCGACGTACACCTGGACCTCGATTCTACCGGTTCTTCACCGTAGTCCAACTTTTTGGTCAAACTAGTTTGACTAATTCTTAACCATAATCACTGGGATTATAAAAACTGCCATTGCATTTTCAACTTAATTGTCGTTTAATATTCAAAATGTAATGGAAAAGACTGCATTACATCGTTTCATTCACTCGACACAATGCCATTTAATTTTGAACTTTAACGTCGTAAAAGTACAGTTCAAAATGAAGTGGTAGTTTTTGTAATCTGTTCCTTGGCAATTAGTAGAATCGAGGTCGTGGTTATACTGTGGGCACCGGATAAATCTGAAGTGCTGAGTAACTATTCCCTAGCCAAACATTTTTCATACACTTCTAAGTTTTCGTCGACAATCTCTCATCATCGCCATCTTTGTGTCAGTCCCGGTCGCATCTGAGGCTTTTCCTTCGTATTCTGGACGAACTACTAGGTACTCTATTTAAAAAAAAATGTAACTTCTTATCCTTAATATGTCGAACTTTATCCACCCATTGCTCCATCACATGAGATGGACCTTTCTCCTTTCTACCCATGTCTTTCAAAATATTACCCAAGTAAGTTCCGCATTGATTCTATACAAATATACCTACAACCCATGGCGTAGGTAGACAACACGTATTAATTAAAGACATGTCGACATGTGGGCATGCATAATGTGTGGGTTTTCCTTGTTTGTCATACTTTGAATTGCCCATATCGTTTACAATACAAGTTTTCTTAACAGTATTTTATTTCCGTGTCCAACACAAAGGAAGCGAATTACGCATCATACTCGAGACATGATTCGTGAGAATTTTAAGAATGCGTCCAATTATTTGGTAAAAAAAAATTTGATATTATCATCATCATCCGTGCGTTAACCCCGGTCGTATCCGAAACTGTCACCTCGAGGTCCGGGTCCGCTTTCTCCAGCCTAACTGCGTCGCGTCTGAACAGCAATATTTTCCGTGAAGCGACTGTCATCTGGTCTCCACGACCTAGGCATAGGCGATATCGAAGTACTGCTAGACCGGTTGTTGGATTTTTTAGGGCTCTTAACTACTCGGAAGCCGTAACGACTGACATAGATGTTCGTATGACAACCTGGACCCCCGGCTTAATGTGCTCCCCGAGGCACGAGCAGACCAATGCAAATAGCTATTCATGTATATAAATATTTGCACTGAGCGGTTAATCGAACCCGTGCCTCAAGCGTAGCAGTCGCGTCCACAACCGCCACACCAGAGACCAAATTAAGTATTTATAAAATAAATTAATCTCTAATATTGAAGTTATTTGTTATTTAACTGTATCTCATTACCCGAACTACAACACAGCATGCACTCAACAAAATCCTCATTTCATCTTAAAGATTTTAGCCAGTACCTACGGCATCACTAGGTATACTTACCCTTTAACAGTCGCACGTCACGATTTGCTTCGGCAGTGCGATATCAACACGTTAGTTTATTTTATACTACGTGAATTGATATGTAATAAAAATGTAACGTGTACGTTTCGGCCTTTGAGACGGTACCAATAACATAGCGTTCGTATCACAGCACCGTGACCGACGATAACCCCAGCCCGACCGTGCAACTTGATCAACACTTGATTAGAATTACTGTTTTTATATAACACATATCTTAAATTTTAACAGGGTTCGGTTCGGGATAGGCCAGTAATATGTGTAGGTACTTAAACCGGTTTTACATTTTATTATTATGGTGAGAGTGAAAACTGTATGCCATCTCAATAGATAAGTCTAACCTGTTTTGAGTTGGTACTCACCTACCCTTTTAAAGAATATGAGAATTATTAATATGTAATACATACAGTAATAATATTATCATATCAGACGAAAATCTATGAAATCCGTTTAAAACCGACGCTGCTCATTGTTACCGGCGCGCCTCATAAACTCGAATTCCAGGAAATTTTGAGGCCCACTGTACCTGGTCATGGCACGTCAATTTGACTTCACCTCGCCTTTATATTATTTATTATTTTTATTAAAATTACATACATATTAATAAATCTGTCGAACCTTTTTTATATGACTAATGCGGCAGACAAGCACACAGTCCAGAAAATTATTACCGAGGTCAATGGACGTGTGCAACATCAGGGGCGTCACACCTATGCTACCGAACCTGTGAGAGAATTCCAATGCCCTTCTTTTAATACTTTTTTGATACCACTTAGGTGGCAGACAAGCACTGAGATGGAGATTAGTTACCGTGGCCTATGGACGTTTGCAACACCAGTGGCGTCACGTTCGTGCTGCCGACCATATAGAGGGGAGGGGGGAAAAGGAAGGAGGGGAGGAGAAGGTTTAGATAGTCCCTGTGCTGTCAGTGCAGATGAAAAAGAAAGGTTTCTCGGTCTTCCCACTGACAGTAAAAACCTCTCCAGTGAGCTCTGGCTACCCTAATCACCGCTGGAAACACAACACAAGGTTATTATTAGTCGCGATATTCTGTACTGCGGAGGTTATTATATGCAGTCGATTAAAAAGTGTCAATATATTATGTTTTCAGCACACTGTTTACCGGTGGTAGATATGTTCTCGCCGGCACCAACAACTCTGAAAACGATAGCGGAGTAACGCGCTTCGTAAAAAGACTGATCATCCACCCGCTCTTTACGGTTGGACCCTACTGGTTGGATGCCGACGAATTTAACCTCAAACAGGTATGTTATTGTAATAAATAAAATCAAAGATGAATTTAATAAGGAGCGGAAAGCAAAAAATGCTGAAAATTAAAAAAATAACGAAATATCTAATCGTAAATATATTTTTATACCAACCTGTTACGTACAGTCGACAAAGGCGATACGGTACCACTTTTTCATATAATTTTGAATGGAAATGTGGTACCGTATTTCTTTTGTTGACTGTACCAGGACCAGGACTATCTGGGGTCTTCGGCTTCGGAAGTGTTCCCCTTACATCCTGTATAATAAGTACATACTCGGCCTCTTAAATAAATATTATTTAGCAGTGACGTAGGCGGTCATGGAGGTTTCACTGTGAGATACCTGTAACTGCTCATGCCTATTTTCTTGTAGATACCTTGTTCTTGTTATTGAATAGGAACATCAATGAGAAACCACCAACATAATAACTTACTACACATTTACTCGTATCTCAATTAAGTATCAAATATAAAATATATACTTGAATAATACCGCCATCTCGCGGCGGTGGTCCGCACATAGCATCATAACTTAGGTACCTTCTAAAACTGTTGCAGGTTGCCGCACGATGGGACTTCCTTTTGGCCGAGCTGCAAGAACCCCTGCCCTTGGACGGCAAGACCATGGCCGCAGCTACCTTAAATGAACAAGTCTCACTTCCCGTCGGTCTCAACGTAGGCTATGCTGGCTACGGCACCGAACATTTTGGGGTGAGTCGCCAGTTCAAATTAGCTCAAGGGGTTTCCGTTCATAAGACCGCCCTTACAGATTAAGTTTGAACTAAAGTATAGGTATCTAGTTCATCATATTGATTTAAATCGATCGTAAGTAAACGGAGCTCGTTTGAAATCATCTCCACTCGCAATAGAAATTCTAGTTTCTGCCAATTCATCCTCGATTGTCTATTCAACCTATTCTCCGGTAACTAATTCAGTCGGGTGTATCCCAGGTCCTTTGTTCCATCTTTTATCATTATTTACCCACCATTATTTTCTTAGGGTACCATGCGCAGTGATATGCACGGTATGGAGCTAGCTGTGCAGTCTGAAGAGGTCTGCAAAACACTGGAACAATACAACCAGCAGGACATGCTGTGCGTGAAAGGAAGACCGCCACGTTACGACTCGGCTTGTAATGTAAGTTACAATGTAATGTAAAAAACATGTAGCAAATCGCAATTTTCTTTAGAGAAGACGCTTGGAAAAGCAGTTAGAACAAGGTGCTGACCCGTAACCCATGTTCCAAGAATCAGAATCAGAATCAGAACATACATCAATAATCCTACGATAAAATTGTGACCCTCATCTTAAAAACCTTCGTAGGACGCAGGACTGTAGGAAGAAGAAGAAGGAAACATGAGAAAGTGTGTTGTTGAAGAATTTCAAGATGATGATGATGCGGCCAAAATAAAATTTCTAAATAATAATTAACTACTTGGAACAAAAATGTCCAACTAGCTACATCAATGTAACTACAATGTAACTAGATGGAATAGAGGCTAATAAAAGAACTTGCCAATCCCTTTTCCTTAGAGGCTTTTACGAAAACGTTTATCACAATTTTTTATACCACTTGGCGGCAGACAAGCGCAAGGAACACTTGATCGAAAGTGATCACAATGGCCTATAGACAACTGTAACACTAGAGGCCTCACACTCGTGTTGCCAATCCTTCTATTGCTCTCTTAAAGAACCCCTATTGTAGTCTCTTGGGTAAACCACATATCAAATCGCATTTTTCATTTTACACAGTAAATAGCAATTTTCTTTTAATACATGCTTTGCTGCTTGCAGGGCGACAGCGGCAGCGGCTTAGTCGACGAGACCGGTCGCCTGATCGGAGTAGCCTCGTGGGTGGAGAACGACGCACACAACTGCAGCAATGGCGCTCTAGTGGTTTTCTCACGCGTGTCCAGTGTGAGGGCCTGGATCAAAGAAGTCACTAATGTCTAAGGGACACTCCATGACAGTACAAATACGTATATGTATATATACATAATCAGATCAATGCTACATAACCGAGTTGTTGTTGACTAGTCAAGTTATTTTTTTATTAATTTATCTTATGGAAATGATGTATAAGTGTACACGTAAGATAAATCAGAAATATTAAGGATAAAAAGTGAGGCAGCATGATAGGGTGTATGTTGGTAAGGTGAAGCTGCCAGACTTCTGCCCAATGTGACATGCTGAATCAAAAGCTAGATGATAAACATATATTTGACATGGTATGTTTTAGGTACATTTTATGAAACATTATTCATATACTTACCCACGGTTGAATATACTTCAAGAGACAGAAATAAACATATTAAACGCACATTTCACATGCTATTCTTGGTTTCCACATTCGAGCTGTGGCTGAAAAACCAGGGCATCGCGTCGTGCAATTCAGTCACACTCCATAAAGGCCTGTCTCCTGCGCCTATTACACTCTACACAAATGTTTATACAAATATATCTACACACAGTTTTCGCAACTTCCGAGACTAAGGTCTCATTCCAAATCTATACCTCCTTGTTCTCAACTCAATACGAATTCTACTATACCTTCGGAATTTCACAAGTATTTACGTCGTTAAAATATTACAAAAAATTATTGTCACTACACACTATTATGAAAAGGTCTACCATTTTGTGTAGTGTGTAGAATAAAACTCGCGCAGGAGTCGCGCCTTAACAGTGTATCAGCGAGGCAGTCACAATGAAAGGCGTTAGTCGCCTAGGATTTAGGGTAGTACACGTTCAAGTATAACTGAACAAGCCTGTGCAAACAATTACACGTTAATGAAATTTGTATCTGTGCAAGACTAAATTTGCGCAAGTATATTTTAACGTGTGTCGCTATCATTAGAATTTAAAGTACAAATAATTTGTATGTTCGATACAATCACTTGTTAGTTGTGAATTTGTGATTTTTGTTGTTACTATGGGATATCATTTTGACTAAAAACATTTTGTTAAAACTTATTCATATTTTTTTAAATACAATATGTTAATATTAAATGGTGTTTTATTAATTTGTGGTTTCTGAATAAATCAATTATTGTTGTTGCTTGCCGCCATAGTGAAGATGGGTGACTGTATAAATGTAAGGTATAATAAAAAACATAAATATGTTCCTGAAAATTTAATGACTTTAATAAGAGAATAACTAAATTAAAACAGCAAGATAGAAGGAAATCATTCATTAACATCATCTTTATCTGATTATGTTCAAGCTAAAAGACCAAAATTAATCAATGACCTAACAAAATATACAACAAAAGTCATTAAATAATTAAGTCCAACCAATCAGTTAGTCTACCGTGGACAGCGACCGAAGCGATACTTAGTTATTATTGGTTCAACTTCACCACTAAAATGAACAAGTTACATAATACAACTTACAATTTTGAATAATATTGTGATTAAAAGAAAAAAGCTAAATAATTCTTTTTCTACTTATACGTGTAATAATATAAAGTGTCGACTACTTATAATATTTATAACTATCCATATGCTTACTTTAAATTTTCACACAAAGAGCGGAGCGGCGAGGGCTCGGCGCTTGCCGGCGGTCGGGCGGCGCGCCGTGACGTCACCGTCGTCGTGACGTCACGGCGCGCCCCCGCCGCGCTACGTCGCACCGCCGCGCGCTCTCCTTAGCCGTAACACACCACGATCTCGCTAAACACTAGGTCACTTATGCCGAATGTTAGACAAGTAAGAAAGCGACGACTTCCCAAACCGAAATGACAGTACTAACAATTTGAAGACGGCGATGATCCACAGGCCGAGATGTGCGCGCGCCCGGCCCGCCCGGAGCCTCCAGCATACGATTGTTACGTCGAGATAGTCGAGCGCGCTACGCTCTCCGTTGGAATCATAACAATGTAGCTTTTTTTGGGAGTTTTAATTTTTTACAATATATAGGATTTGTTTTCTATAATTAATTATATCTAATATTTACAATGGAGGTGAATGGACAATATTCAAACTCTACTTATTATCTCGAAATTAATCCTGAAGTCCTACCCGAAACGAACGTTATCTACAACTTTTAATAAAAATTTAAAAGTAAAACTCTCGCCACAAATAATTCTAAATACGGTCTAGATCGAGTGTGTGTTTCCAAAATGGTCGCGTCTTCCCGAAGTCGGCTCAGCCGCGCCGCTAAGTCAGTTCTCAAAACGAAAACGGTATCATAAAGAGTCGATACGAAAGTTAAAAGCGCCCGAGTGGCCCCCGTCACAAATATACAAAACGCAAATAAGAAACACAAACTCGATCGAATATTTATTTAGAGAAAATCATAAAGGTATGTAATGCGGTGCGGTGAGGGAGGTCCCGGCTCATATCTTGTGGATCTTCTGCGACACGACGACGGGGTTGTTGCGGCGGATCTCCTGCGCGCCCAGCTCCCGGTAGTCGAACGAGCACTCGTGCTTGTCGCTGTACCGGTGCACGGCGCAGAACAGCCCTCCGCAGCGGCACTCGAACCCTGCCACACACGTCACGTACAGACTCGGCCCTAACGACTGTCCATCATACTCCACATTCCACTTATGGAGTTAAATCATCATCAATCGCTTTCTGGGTGATAATATAATACAACTTATAAATATGACCGCTTCCCACGATCCGCGATTTCGCAGATTATGCACAGTGATACTGATAGATACGTTTGTCATAGTAAAAACTTCTGTGTAAGCCTCCGCGTCCGCAAAACCACGCACCGTGGAAACCCGGCGTAAGGGGCATTTTCCCTAAGTTTATAATTAGCCGCGTGACAAGGACCCGGTTGCAAAAACTTCATTTTACGAAAAACAAGGTGCACGCTACATTGTCATCTAAGCCTCGTAGGGTCATTCACGAATTATATACAAAGGAGCTGATCCATTCATGGCAACCGCTGGGCTTAAGGTTAAAGCGTGCAATGAAAACAGTATTTCCTGAATATAGGGATATGTTAATTAATCCACTAGACTAGCAAAATACCCAAAATAACAGAAAATAATGGTCAGAACATAACCAGCATGCCTATTGATTTAAATACAAATTAAAACATGCAACCTAAACTATGACACAAGTAAAAATGTAAGTGAGAGTGATTGCACCTGGTCACTTTCACGATTGACTTTCACTGAACGATATAAATCAGAAGGTAACTATTAATTCGACAAGTTCTTAATAAATTTTCTGAATATGAATACATTTACAAAGCATGTCATTAAATTACCTAGCAAGTGTAGGTATAGTAAATGACTAAAACGTTTTAAATACGTATGACTGTCGGTCGATAAGTTGTCGACCTAAGGTGCTTAACGATGACTCATCATGTTGTTACTGATAACACAATTGCCTCTACGTCACTATTTTACGCATACGAGATAAATTGATTTATTTAAAACAATACTCATTAAAAAAATAACCACGAAGGCGTATTGCGGTTAGTTCGCTTCTATCTGCTCGCGCATTTGTGTCCTAACCTAACCTATTCAAGTCAACATTGTATAGAATGCGTACTGTGATTAATGGTCTATATTTATCAATTTGCCGACCTGCTAATTTAGATAGCTTTGCGGAACATTTTTTCTGGATGGTTACAAAAAATAACCACGATCCTATCCTAATCTATCAAAGTCAAATTGCGCAGAATGGGCACTGCCCGCCTCGACTAAAAGAATATAGGTTGGAAGTCTAAGGCGGGGATTGAGGTGGAGCGAAGTTCATACAGATCCATAACCTCCCGCATTAAGTCTTCGTGGTTATTTTCATAACCATATATATTTTTTGTTAACATTTCATACATTGCCGGCTGCGCACTCGGCATTGTATAGAATTCTTAGATAAAGTACAAAATAACCGGTATTTCATACATTGCCTAGGTATTGTATAGAATGACGGAATATACACATCGCCAATTACATATGTATTAATTCAACATACAATGTTTTAATTTGCTCACAATCAGTGATTCTATTGTAAAATATTAAGGCATAAAGGTTATCAGCAACTTGTACAACATGAAACGGACTAATAAGCCATACTAATAAAATCATACTTTACGCTAGAACTTGTTTAAAGATTCAAACACTATTTAAACAAATTGCATCTGCGAGTTTCAAGTATTAATTTTATAGCCTGCTTTGTTTTATACTAATACCCAGAAAAGTTGTTTTTAATATACTTCTTTGTCTTCGACAATTAGAATGCTCTGACCACTGAGTTACTGAACGTCTAGATCATTCGAAATTCTAGTTTACGTCTTAGGGGGCGACATCTATTGTAATTGTCAATGATTTAATTTTAAATACTTCAAACAATAGACAATACATAATAAAGAACTTAGATTTTGATGTACTTTCACATCACCTGACAATCGTTATAGTATTACACCTTACAACCTGTTGCTCGGTACTTAACTCAAACTTATTTTTCGACGTAAACGATTGTTCGAAAATGGCCCTTCAAAAAAAATAAACAGTGGGAACATGTACGGCGGAGCAGTCTAATATTTTATATATTCTATTGATACTTGGGAAGGTATATTTTTTGCTAGGGAAGAATGATTTCGATGTTTACCTGTGAGTCCAACCTTCTTGCGGCAAACGGCACATCTATTCTTTTTCTTTTTGTCCTTGCTGGGGTCTTTGTCGTCGGCGTCTGTGTCCGACGTGCCAGTACTCGCTCCACTTGTGCCCGCTCCACTGTCTTCTTCTAATTTCTGTAATTAAAGATAAACAAGTTATATTATGAGATAAAAACATAAATAGGTATATTCTGCTATTAAAAATAACTTATTCAGATTCAATACCGTGTAACTAACTTTAGCTACGTAGTTGTGATCAATTTCCTAAATCGAACTTAAAACCACCGTGAATAATCGTATTCAGTTTAACTGAACTTAAAAATGTGTAAGTAAACAGGTGTGTCAGCAGATGTAATGAAATTGAATGCATTGGGATGGGATCGATCTTTTTGAGAAAAATGTTACATTTGAGTGATACCTTTCTTTACAATAATTTTCTATACAAGTCTTGTGGACAGATTCTGTGCCAGCTTTATGCTCTTATTTTATTATGTTCTGTTTAAAATTGTATTGGTTAGAGCGGAACTGTGGTAGCAGAAGTAGACATCATGAGGGGTTTGCGGCACTGGAATCCTGTTTGCGTTAGTCGCTCATATAATTGATATAATGTCTCGATATTCGTTGAATATTTTTTGTGTTTGTTACCTGACTCGATAGATTCATTAATGCTTAAACCTTGCAATGTTCACTCCTAAGGAAATCGTATGTTCATAACTCATATGAACGGTCCGTCATTTTCATTTCCGAAATTTCGTTCCGTAATTTTCGTTTAGTCGCATAATGCCCAATTCGCAAAATGCCTACCGTGTCTCAAAAGGACTAATTCGCGAAAGGACAAATTCTCAAAAGGACTAATTCTCAAAAGGACTAATTCGCAAAACGACTAATTCTCAAAAGGACTAACACTTGATCATCTTAGATAATATAATACTGATGAAAACGCTTGAAATAATGCTTGAAATAAAAAAGAAGCATTATCAAACTTTTTTTAATCTCAAATCAAATCAACAATCATAAACAAAATTTGTAGGTATATTTTAATTAAAAAAAAATTAACCTCCAAAATTAATATTATATTATCGGTCTTTACTATACAACCTAATCGGTATAGTACGAAATCACAATAAATAAACACTAGGTCACAGGTCACTACAATCATTGCCATTCATCTTATCTTAATATATATAAATCTCGTGTCACAATGTTTGTCCTCAATGGACTCCTAAACCACTTAACCGATTTTAATAAAATTCGCACACCATGTGCAGTTCGACTTCGATCCAACTTGAGAGATAGGATAGTTTAAATCTCAAATTATAGTCGCAATTTTAATTTATTGCTAATTATTTGTGTTATTATTTGACAGTCACAATTATCTGTTAACTCCAAATGATTCTAACAGATGTCGATACCTTTCGACTGAGTTGAGTAAGTAATCAATAGATGGCGCTGCTATGGTAAATCTACGAACGTGTCATATAACTACATTTTAACAGCATAATTACCACGTGTTGTTGACGCTATAAAACGCAGACGAAGTTGCGCGGGTCAGCTAGTAATATTATAATAATTTTACTTATTACCTTAATATTCATAACTAGTTAACAGCAAGATAAACAAAAAAATTACAATAAAAGTTGATAATAAATGATTAAAATAACAATAATGGAAACAGGTGTGATTTTTTGTATGTATGTATAATAAATATTTTTTTGGAAAAAATCGTTAAGAGAAACATCTATTTTGGTTTGCCAACAGTTGTTACATGTAAACTTAAAGTTTCGTGCTATGTGATTTATAAGGATTATCGAACGGGAATAAGCACGATCATGCATTTTATCCTGAGCATTATTGCATGCAAGTTTTTTTGATATTCAAGCATCTAACGTTTATTAGTATAATTATTTAAGATAATCAAGTGTTAGTCCTTTTGCGAATTGGTCCTTTTGAGAATTAGGCATTCTGCTAATTAGTCCTTTTGAGAATTAGTCCTGTCGCGAATTAGTCCTTTTGAGACATGGTCGGCATTTTGCGAATTGGGCATTATGCGACTAAACCGTAATTTTATCTACTGGCTTCTTAAGAAATGAATGTACCCGTATATCGCTTCATTGATATTTATTGGTTATATAATTGTTATAATAAATACCGATATCCTCTCCGGGAAATATTTTTATATCTGTCAGCGAGATATTATACCGCTACCACTGAAACTCCCTACCGAATATAACTAAACCACTACCAAATTCATTGTCCGTTCTCTGAAATTCTACAATCGTCAGAAACAAGATTCTTTAACGTCGTATCATTAAAACGCACTTAAGAGAAACAAGGGTATCTATAATTCTATTGGAAACAATTAGACTTCGTTTTTTTTACTAGGTTAATTGTTTGACCTAATAAATTACCATTATTATTGATTATGCAAGTAATTGACTATGTATACTATAACTATGGTACAATGTATGCAACTAAATACAACTATTTAAACCAAATATATTGAATATTCAATCCGGCAATGAAGAATTTGAATTTCATATATTATGACCTTGTGTATAGTAGCAGAAGTACTAGTAATAGTTAATTGTACTAATGAAAAAATACCTAAGCATATTTATGATGGGGATATTTATTAGTCTCTTCTATAGTAAACAAAATCCTTTACGAGATTCGATAGCGCCTAGAACAATTAAGTTAGTGAGTTTTACACCTGAGCTTATATTTAGTACTTTTATAGTTTCAAACAAACCCGTTTTAAGTTCTTTTTGACACCGTCCGCTTCCAAGGGACGCTGATCTTTAATCTCAAGCTTCGGAGGAGATAATGTTAGTTTGGCATCCTTCTTAGACGCAGAGGGCCCACCGAATACTTGGTTGAGATTCTCTTGTATGTCCACGCTTTTTCTGTTTTTAGTCTCGACATAGGGTGCTGATCCTTGATTCTGGCCTGCTGCTTTTTCATCTACTTTCGACTTTCCAGCTGGCTCCAAAGTTTCTTTGGTGCCATCAGGTTTAGGCAGCGGCGTGCTGTCATTAATCTCAATCGCTTGATGCTTGTCCTCGAAGCTCTTGGAACGAGAGACGCCGATGCCTGCCTCTAGGGCAGAGTTCTGACTGCTGTTGTTAGATTTACTGTTACGACGAATTGCTTTCTTGAATATCCTCTTCCCCTTCGACTCTTTTTTACTAGGGTCATTTTCCATTATTCAGATTTTTTATAAACTTCAACTTGGACATTTTGACCGCCAGTCAACATTGTTTCGTATCACTAAGATCTATCGCTGTTTAACTTGTTGCAACTGAATTTAAACGGTCAAAGTATTTACTTCGAACCAAGAAAATGTTTATATCGACGTATTTACTAGTTCGGAGCGTGTACACTTTACCAGTTACGATGTAAAGGTGCCCCTCATCTTGAGTCAATGACTTGAGGGACTAAACAAATAAATTGTATTACATTTTAAAAAGTACTGAATAACAAACACAGGTTATCTTTAAAAATAATTATGTATAAAGTAATTTGCCGATGTATAAATAAATAAAAGTTGTCTTTTTTGGTTTTTTACTGTGAACGCAATGTCAACTTGACGTAAAAATTCCTATTTTAAAAAGAAATGATGGCCTGCCAGTATTTTGTTGACAAAGTTTTCAAATTAGTCTATGAACGTCACAGGTCTGCACAAGTTACAAGAATATTGTGGCAATATAACCATAGCGCAACTTAAAATAATATTTATTGTTTTTGTCACGATTGCTTACATTGTTAATTAGTTAATTTATAAATGATATAAATATGTAATGGCCAAGTACGAGTCTAAAGTCGAGATAAATTATCTCGAAATTAACGCTGATGATAACGAGTAAATTATCCGGACTTACGGCGTAAAATCTTTAGGTTTACAAGCACTTTATCATTTACTGTGCTTATAATAAAATTGTAACTAAGATTACGCAGAGGTTTAACGCGAATAATTCTAGAATCTTCTCTATGTTGATAACTTCGTCTTCAAACCGATATGATCATATTTTGTGAATGTATGATGACATTGATGAATCATTATCATATTTTTCGTGGCATTCATTTGTTATAGGTACGAAGTATGAGAATTGATATAATCTAGATTTAGGCTGATTGCTGAGGATATCACATACAATCGATAAAGTTTACCTATATACTTAACTATACTATAATAAAAACTATATTTTATAAGTCAATACTAAAATGGAATGTTGCTTATCTTACCTGCGATAGCTTTGAAACCGATCAACGCCACCATTTAAATGGATATATATATATGAATAACATAATTTCAGTCACTATAATTTATAATGTTATAGACTGGGGTTAGCTTTTGAAACAGAGTTAAATTATAATAGGAGGAAACCCATTGGAAAAGAAAGAGAGTATGACAAAAATGAAACGAAAACACAAACTGTACAACTCGATTTCCGGTAAAGTCCTATTGAAATAAGTTAAATGGCAAAACAAATGCTTATGAACGAAATGAATTGCTTCAATCATGTCGTAAATTAGTTGTCAGTCGAAAAATGGAAGATTACATGTTACCTTTTTGTTTATTAATACAATATGGAATCTAAAGTTTTCGAGTAATTAAAGTGTAAACTTTAAGATACCTATAGCTCAAAATTGTTGTTATTGTTGTGTAATATGAAAAAGTATACCTGTTCCTAGACTTCCCGGTCTCAAATGTCCTCAATTTATTTTTCCTTCTCCAATGGATTTGAACCTACTAGAACTTTCTTTCACTTTACTTTAACCGCAGACTACAGATTAAGAGGATTCTAGGATATACCTCGTCAGTTAGCGGTACACCTGGTGATTAACGGACGGGGCTCTAGTGCATATAACGAGTATCGTCTTGGAGTTGGAAGGTCAGGTTGTGGTTGCCCCTATAAAGGGCCTATAAGTAAAATCAGCAGAAGGAAAAACTTATCACCAGGGTCCGAGGTAAAGCATCTAGCGCAATCGAGAACAACGTAAAGATACTGACGATTCTAGTACATATGTACTACAATTACTTAATTGCTTTACTTTGAGAGAGTAGACCCAAAATAAAGCAATTAACCAGATGCACAAATCATCATCGACGATGCTTAATGATATTTATAAGACAGTATACAAAAACAATAATATTATGGAAAGCAGTCAAAAGGAGTGTCTGGGTAAAATTGTTTTTATAGTGTTGTTTGCGAGTATTGCACTAAAAAACAAGCGTGACTAATTGTTTTCACAACTGCTGGGTAAAAAAAATTACGGTGTTTATTCTTTTAGACTTTTAGACTGCTACTGATAAAATATATATGATCATTATAAAGATTAGGTTAACTAAGTATTCTTTTTACACATACTACCGAGCGTCTAGTGGTCCAAATTGGACCACAGTTTCACCTTCATTGTACGGATTCTCGCCTGTGCACATATAGCGACGAATCATACAATTGACCAAAACTGCATTGTATACGATATATTATAATACGATAGTAACTATTGCTATATGTAGATACAGCACTCTCAAATATGAATATTTTTAGACTAATAATAATCTAAAAATATTTTTGGTGGCTTTAAAAAACAATTTTACATGTATTTTCCTTAACATGTGTACAAACATAATATGTAGATGGAAATGCGTACAAGAACCTACTCACACCTTATTTATCACTAGCGGTCAACACGCGCTTATCACAATTGACGCACTGAAATGCCCCGTAGATACTTATGCTATTAGTCTTACTGATAGATAATGGACAGAGAACCCTCCATATATTACTTGATATTTCTTCCAGATAGATATCTAGGGTAATTACAAATAGATTTTTATATAGTATAGATTACATTTGGAATTGCCAGATCGTAATGCAGTTAGTTGAAATAGTTATAACTGTACAGAAAGTAAAAGCGCCGCGTATGGTCAAAATAAGACTTTTTGTGTAGCTAACATCTGGCACCAAGTGCGAAGCGCGTGTTAACTCGTAAAAATGTGTGTAGGCTCACTAAATGCGAAGTTAAGCGTTAATGGTAGTGGGTGGTGTGTGGTTAATAAGAGAAGTGTGGCCTCACGTCTGTATGTGTCTGTGCCTGGGCGGGGAGGCTGGGCACTGTGGGAGCGGCCGCCGCGAGCGGCGTCGACGCCGCCGCAGCCACAAATGGCGTCGAGACGGGTGACGGTGACGTCGCTGGCGGTTGCTGTTTTTTCTTTAAAGCCTCCTGAAACGATAAAAATTTCACAATAAATACCTTTTGTTGTAATAATTGCCAAAAATCAGGCCAACACTTCCAACGCGAAAGCACAAACTTAAAAAATGATAAAAGTTAGATTACGTATTTCCTTTCCAATTTTTGTTTAAAACTGAATCCTAGACACGCACCATAGCGGTTAATTTCTAATTAAAAACACTTTTTTTTGTTAAATTAAAGTAATTATGATCATTCCAAACAAGACAAATCGCGATAGAATTACAAGTTCAAATTAGTTTTATTTTAATTTTATTTTTACTTTGAATTATTTTAATTTTATTATACCAACAATCTGGAAGCAAACAAAATATATTGCATTCAGATAAGTGAGTTTACTCAGGTAAGTGATGGGGACGAATTAAGCCTTTCCGAAGAGCGAAACTTATGCTCGGGCCCTCTCCGTGAGTAGCGGTGCTGCCGTGAAACAAGTTACTACACCACGATTGCCACTCTAAAATGCCATCAATACGACAGAAGAAGAAGTGATTTAAAACCAAAAACATTTTAACAGCTACAAGGCGTATAATGCAATCTTCCTTTTGATTTTTGTGTGGTAGACCTATTTATATTTTATTATTGTGTTCTTTCTACCTAGGGTCAGTAACACATGCTTGACACCTGTGGGCTGCTAGCGGTAATAGTAACAGATACCGATAAACTTTTACCAAGAGGCGAGCCGAACGCTGTTGCCCGACTTAGTAATATGACAAAAACACGATTTTTTCCCCGGTTTTTGGTGTTAACATCCGCCATGTGCAAGCTTAAGTCATCATCTGCTCTATGTAGTCACTTCTCGAACAATAAATTAGTGGAAGAACTCGTAGTAATTTAATGTTTTAATGTAACTTTTTAACCGCTAACAAATTTTAAAGAGGGGAGGGAGACTCTAAGTCTTGTACGCAACCGGGGCTGACACTAGGGTGGAGAAGAAGAGAAGACGTACTTTTTTCACAAGCTATTTACTTACTTCCAATGCATGTAAATGTATTAAAGAAAAAAATATCTATTTTTATACCTACTCTTTGGGGAATAAAGTTTATAATCTGTGTCGACATCTAGCTCAAGTTGGATTCCTCTCCCCATTGTATCTAGTTTTGGACGGTACCGTAATCGCAACGTTAATTATGGTGTAGGATAAAAACGTATGAATAAGAACATAAACATATATGACGTACAATCTAAATTCACGATGAAAGTATCCAAATATAATTTATATACAAGTCAAAATTAAGAGTGACTAAAATAAATCAAGCACTAATAAAAAACCGCATTAACTAACAAAATATCATCTCCGTAAATAATGAGCAAATACTAAAATAATTTTCTAGAATGACAAGCAATATGATCTATTCCTCGTGTTGATAAACGAATACTGTGCCGCTTAGCTTCGACGATATGGACAAAAGAATCATATTCGGGTTGCCAACTGTAGAAACGCCTTAAGAATTCAGGCACATGTCACAGATAACTGAACATGAAAAGTACAAAATTTACAGTCAACAGCCACCGAGGGTGGTTAAGTAGGTAGGTCGAACTCAAACCGACTAAAACCGCACGCTGTCCCGTGTCTGTATTACCGAGATGGAACGCAGGTTATCCAATAAGGCATTTCCCTTCCATCCCTATTGACGCTGCGCCATCCATGTTTTAGGATGGCCCATCTTATCCCAGGAAGGGTCGAGTTTCAAGTCGTTATGGGCATGACAGGCGACCGTACTTATCATCGTTAGGCCCGCGCCCCGAAATCCAGCCCGGTCTCCACGTCTGCTACATAAGTTTCAGAGGGACACGTGGCGAGAATACATTGTTGCGTCGAGATTTCGGATCAAGCATCCCACATTGACTGTACCTGTTTTAGCTGATGTCGTCGAGTGGAAGTACATATCTACAGATCACTTCGGCGGGTTCCTATTATGCCATATTGCTTTTTTAAAGTTATCAACTTATCCTATTCTCAAAAGATACTGTAAATTCCATTATTCAACTATTTCCATACCGAGTGTATCTGTTTTTAATATTACGGAATAGACACCTATACATACCACCTTACATGTTAAGGTAGGGAAAATACCTCCACCTCCACAGCAGATCGAGTAGTCACTATATTTATACATATTATAAATACTTATAAAACTATTACACTACTATTACATATGAGTGTACTAATTACTCATAGTTAGTGACCAAAAAAAGTTGCTCTAATTATATAAATAAAATAGGTTACACGGTTAATCGCTCTTTGTGCATTTAGACATTTCACCAACGTGAATTTCAAAACAAACAAAATCATTCATTTGGTTGAACATCGAATAGTAGTAGACATTCCAACTATATCTATGAGTGTAGGCGTGCACAGGGTTTTCAGGCACGGTAGGCAATAATAAGTAAGTAGACATTTTAAAGTGCTTACCTGACATTGCTAACAATTATAATACTTTACTAAATATATACTCAGTAAAGTACTTAATTTATCTGATTTGGGTAGAATATGCATAGTTTCTATGGAATGCACGTCAGTAGCAATATATATTACAGTGTAAAACATATTATCCAGTGCAAAAGGTTTGCAAGTACAAGAAAAGTTTTAATGTTACCTTAAAACAAACTGAACAGAGTCCATCAGTTGAGGGGTTACCGTAGAACCCGCACCCCGAACGGCATAACGTCTCCATCGGATTCGATTCACGCTCCATTGTTCTATGATAATTTCACTTCAATATAACAAAGTCACTTCACTCGAGTTCAAAAGTACGATTGCACTAATTGTATATTGCACTTGTATTTCGACACAATGATCTACAATAGTAACGGCAAGTTTACTGCACTTAGTAACGTTTCAATTTAGAGGTAAATAATTCTCTCTGGCTTGCTATGTCCGTAGTTAGTGGCTTTCCTTGCCAACGAGTTGTTACGTGAATTCCTTTTATGTCAGGATCGCGGTGGGCCCTGGAACAATCATATAAAATTATGGTCGACAAGAGTGCCTTCAAAATTATATAAAACTTATCATTAATCAGTGTTAAAGTATAAAGTACGATCCTCAAGCGGGCGAGAAAAGCATCTGTCAAGGCCGTCAATGTAGGACCACCATTTTGGGGCTCTCAATATCTGAAATGGTGCCCCTATCATCTTGACTTCATTAGCTTTTACCATTCAGAGGGGCCTTGTCTATCGACGGGCTGCTATAAAAATAAACGTTCAAAGGTTAAAGAATACGAAAATGGGCCAAATCTAAGCGACACAATCAATACAATCATGTATATATAATAATATGATTATCGCCGTAGAAAGTGGTATTAAGAGTTTTATATGATTTCGTAGAGGCAAACATAATATGCATAACGACAGGTTTGCGTAACAAGAGAGAGCTAACGCAAAAGTGGAACGCGCCCGCGAAACGGATCACCCGCTTTGCCCCGCGCCCCACACCAAGGTCGCAAAAGTAACACTGACTCGCATAGGTATCTCTGTTGTCACGCCATCGAAAATGATGTTGCAGTAACTTCTTGCAAGGTTTCCACCTCGACAGTAAGTGAACCAATAATTTTAAAATGAAACACAATTTAATGCGTGAAAATCACAGTATGTACGTATAAATAAATGATTAAATGCGGCAATAATGAAATCTATCAAATGACCAAATATTAGTTTTAAGTATCTATGTACATTTCGTATTAATTACACTACTATTAAAAAGTTCAATAAATATTGAAGTAAAGCATCACACACAAGACAGAAAGGCATACAATGAGAACCAAATTAGCTTTACATTCGATAAGGGTGTCCCCTTATCGAATTTAAAACTATTAAACGTACAATAATAATTGCCATTAAGTGTTAAGAGTGGAGAGTGTGCGATGGAGGTCATTAGCACCGCTCTCGGGGACTTGGGAAGTCATCGACCGGGCTGCACGCAAGGGTGCTAAGCGTCGATAGGCGGTCAGTACGGGCGGCGCCCGCGCACACCACTTATTATATTCACGTAAGTACTATACACATCGGACCGTGTGCAACAAGCAGCACGGTCCTTCGAACAAAGTCCAGTAGTGAACGTGACGGCGAAACGCTGACGCAGCATGTTGAGAAACTACTTGTTGGAATTCGCTCATTTAGTTCTACTGGACGTGTTATAAAATAAACAACGAACGTGGCCTTTCATTTATAACTGCTTTTAAAATAATTTATTCAGATATTATGAAATAACTGCGTTACACATCCATAAAATATGACATTATTATGTATATCAATAATAATGTCTAACAAGTTAAAATATGCCACTTATTAGTTAAGTGGCAAGGTTTTGAGCTGTATTACTCGATTAATAATATTTTTTTTATTCTATAGCCAGAAATTGAAACTATAGATTTCATTTGATATTTGAATAACTATGCGAAATTCAGCGGAGTTGCATGCTGCAATTAACACCGGCAAATAATAATTTAATGAAATATTGATACGAAACAAGTATGTCAAGGCAAACGCAACTATCAACGTATTCATAGACGGAAATGTGATGTTCAAGCCTCACAATACCTGCGATATACTCAAAAGAATTAACTATACAAGTTCAGACGTTCAAAATCTATAAAAAGTAAAAGTTACCCGCACAGAATTATTATTCAACGTCATAGTGCAATGCATAATTCAAACAAGGAGCACATAGAAAACACCAGTATCAATAATACCATAGAATTTATTACATTGCCTTATCCTCAAAATACGGACACACTAGATAAGTTCTAAGGTATGTCGTAGTTTAAGTGTTTGTGTGTGTGAGATACGTCGCGACGACAGCGTCGGGCGGCCCGTGCGGAGCCGTGCCCCGCTGACCCAGTTGCCGAGTGTTCGCTACGCAATTCGAACGCGACCCGCTTCGCAGTGCACTGATGGACATACACACACACACAAACAGCGCCATATGACGTGACAGCAGTCTGACTGACTCAACTCCCCGGGTGCACATCTGTTAAGTGCCACCCCTACGTAGCCACATAAACCGTAGGGTCTCAATCAACCATAAAATTACCACCCACGACTAAAATTGAAAGTGTAATTTGGTTAGATGTATGACGTAAAGACGAACTATCTACAAAAGACACTACGCATCACACGTATCTTTAAACGAACGAACAAAAATAGGCTTACTAACGAGGAGGGCAGTTGACCACGGAGTGGGGAAAACAGGAATAAACATATATCAATACATGATTTTTAAATGTGCAGAAAATTTTGAAACATCAAATTTAGATGAGAGATAGAGAGAGGTTCGAATCCCGTCCAAGCATTCACTTTTTGCTATCTAAATTTGATGGTTTTTAAAGTTTAATAAACGACTGTGTACTAGAAACAGTACTAGATCTATTATCAATGAATTGAAGTAGAGTAATTTTAAAAAGCAAATAGACATCAAATAGAATGCTATTCTACACTTGCACAATGGTGCACAAATAAATAGATAGTCATAGTCGTGAATGAATATACGATGATCAATGATCATATACAGACTATCAGCTTTGGAGAAAAGACAATAATTAAAGAGGAAGGTATACATAGAGTACATAGCCTACATGGTATTTAAATATATGAATGTGCTTGCAACAAAATATATTAGATAGAGGTAGTTATAACCAAACTTATCAACGCTCAAACACGAAGTACCTCGGTTGTGTTCCATTATGAACATCACATCTAGAATAACGGAGTAATATTATTGTAGATGTTCCAGTCAAGCCAAAATTACTTTTGACTGAATTCTTTTGCTAAAATTGAAAAATCAAAAATCATTTGTTCAGTATAGATAACTAAACGGCTCTTACAAAACGTCGATTTCAACCATATTTTATAAGTTACTAAGCCCGGCCTGAGAAGACTCCGGTAAAAAATTCAGCGGGCTTCTCTGTATTTAGTCTATTCACAAAAATTTACTTAGTAACAGACACAGTAATTTGCTTGAGTAGCAAGTGGAGTGAACAGCTTGCTCCAGGCTTGTTAATCATCCAAATATCCTGAATTTTCCATAAGGCTTTTAGGCACAAACTAACTGCGTCGTGTCGCGACTGAATTGCGGTATATCATCATCGAGCAACTGCCATCTTGTCTTCAGAATTCAGAAGTCTTTAGGCGTTATAGAAGTACTGCAGTTAGTTTAGTTATTGGACATTTAAGGGCTCGCAACTTCAGGTCACTTCGTGGAGTAATCCATGTTTCCGTAACTCCTCCCGGTGACAAATCAAAACGTACTTATTGGAGCTTAATTGGAGCTTGTTAATAGCTCCAATATTTAAAACTCTCACATTCGAAGTAGTTTCGATTGACGCTCTCAGCCAAAGATACTAAATATAACTATACTATCACAGTCGAATGTTCTTTTGACTGGTCAACATCTTTCACTGTAACATTGTATATTGATATTATGAGGACCATTTTGACCAATTAACACTCTTACAGTGCGTGCAATTGTCAATAAGCTACTACGGTAATAGCTGGTCACCAAGTAGGTCGATGGCTTGTTGAAACAAGAAATTACTGAAAACAGTTTGCATAAAATGTATCATTGGACTTAACAATTGTGTTCATTATATTAATTGTTATGCTTAATTTTAGTTGCTAAAAGTAGTCGAACTTCAGTGTGCCTGGTTAGTTGATTTTATAGAAATACAAAGTTTAACCTCGGCGAGGAACGGCTTTCAGTCACTCACACACCATGATCTACATTACTTGTTAGTCTGTCTGTATTTTTTCAGAGCATATCAGTCAACATCCCTCCTAACCGAACTGAATGATTACATCCGCAAACCGAATGAAAACTGTTTATAACGTGGCAACAACGCGAGTAACTAAAAGTTAAGGTTTGAGGACAGTATATTAAGGTTGAAAATTAATTTCAAACCTTAATACATATAATTAACCAGATTAAATAGGGGACAAAAACAAAATTTCATACGTGTGTAAAATCATATAATAACGAATTACTTGAAATGTGACACTGAAAATCAGATAATCGCCCGCGAGGTGAACAATCTCATAAATTGTAAGCTTTTGAATGCACAGAACAACGGTACCAAAATACAATAAATATAATTTATCTACGTATCAGTAAAACAGCTGCAGCTATTAATGGTATCCGTATATTATTATAACCCTAACATTTAGGCTACCTCCCACAAACAAAATATGTTTGTATGTAGGTCAACACGATCCCCAAAACATGAAAGTAAACTACACTCAGTTCTATACATAGGTACAGTGCTCGAATTTACGTCTGGTTGAGACAAGATACAGGTCTGACCACTCGATCAACGGTAACAGTAACGGTATGAGACACAAAAATCGTGCAGCGCAAAGAAAAATCCTACGAAAAGTCAGGTTTATTTGCTACAGAAGTCAAAGCCACTCGATCGACGTCCACTACTAACGATACTACATAAAATATATCTATAATAATAGTTGTCTGAACACTGGTAAAGTTTTAAAAGTTCGTGTTAAATTAACGTTTTTGAATCCAAAGACATTTATACATTTTTCATTTTCATATTATGTGTTTGTTCACGATGGACGCATAAACTGTTGACGGATTTATATGAGTTTTTTTAAATAATATTAGAAAGTTCTCGGTCTCAGGCAAAGTCTTTTAATTGCAATTACAATCAAACCGCCGCCGTTTGATCACAATTGGTTGAGTAGAACCGGAGATATGACTAAATATAGAACCACATAACCGACCTCCACGCGGGCAGAGCTGTGGGTATCATTAGCCAGTATTATAATAATGTTTTATGTTCTTATCTATGTAAGGAAGGCATTTTGTTGTCATAGAGTGGTATTTCAATATCACTATTCAATGTTATATCTAATTGTTTTCACGTTGAATGCATGCTTTTACCGAGAGAAAATTAAAAACGGACCGAACGGTCATATTATACATGTTTATTTATGTTTTACTAACGTTCCCCGCAACTACTTAGAAGTTTTTCTGTAGTATCAACTTATATAAATAATTCCATCATTATTTTTGATTATGATCTATACTTCTATACTGAATTTTATTATAAAAAGGAAGTTTTACTGACTGATTTTGATTGTAGTATAATGGTGACTTTATGATTTATAGTCAGGCGCATGCCCGAGGTCTACCAAACTGCAAAATTTTGGTGATATTTGCCTTGTATCAGAATCGATATTGTTCTAATGCTTTCACTACACCTATAATAATACATACATATAAAAATACATATATAATAATAACAGAATGATATTTAGCTCATACTAACCTGACTCTTATTTACTACTAAAATATTAGAGTTATGAGAATATTCCTATTTTAAAGTCATTTAATACAAAAACATTACTGTATCATTTACTTGTCCTAAACAACATAGACAAAAATTCAAAATTACGGATATATACTCGTACAAGGCAGTGGAAATTTGTGATGCAATGTGCTAGTTCTTCGAGAACATTCTATAAATATCAAGCAGCTTTTATGGCCCACTATCAAAGTTTAAGAGAGACCGCGTATAAGCGAGAAACAATGTTATAAAGGTAGGAATGATATAGTAGAAAATTGCCAGCAGAAAACTCACCCTACATAAATATAGGTAACAAGATTTGTACCTAATATCTTGAAATTATAACCTTAAAACAAAACGTTCTAGCAGTATTAAAATTAACAATATCTACTCACGTCTTTACACCACGGATGTATACGTAATATTTGTACACCCAATATTTTATAGGGTATATAAAATGTTGATCCGTGGTAAAATGAACAGCGAAATTATAGTCTTCAATCAGGCACTGTTAAGAACTAAATGTGTAGAAAATTGAAATGTATCTAATGAAATAGAACTCGATCGCCATTACTATTATTTGTTCATTAAGCCAGTCATTAGTTAAAGATGTATAATATAGTAATAAGGCAATAATGGTCTTGTAACAAAATAGATATATTAATAGTGTAATAAAATAGACTTTATAACAGAATATAGTGTTATGTAGACGGTACACCAACAAATGTGCTCTGTAATTTACGAATTAGGAGTTTATTACAGGGACACTTATACCTCATATGGGATACTAATATTATTCTAACATTTTTCTAAAATATTCAAGCTTTGAATGTGTTTTGTAGGAATTCTCATTTTGCATGATTTAGGCTAATTTGGTACCTAATAAAAGTACTAAGGCAACGTATTAATAACGTTTGTATTATAAGTTTGGCGACATCAGTTCCCCTTTTTGTTTGGCATTCCTTTTCTAACAATTATGTTCCACCTATATTTTATCTGAAGAATGTAAGTAGAAGTTATTATTTTCTTGATTTGTATGATAAACGTTCTATTTACGATTAGACTCGCTTTAGTTTAGCATAGCATACAGAAAACGTGCCAATATATTCATAATTATTATAGTATAAAATCTTGGAATTTGTAAAACTATACGGTTTTATTAATTTGTGTTAACATAATATTATGATAAATTTTTTGAACAAAATATTAATTTTATCGTCTATATCAAAAAATATAGCCCTTAAGGCAGGAACTACTTAGAGATAAAAAGGCGAAGCTGTATTTTTTATATAAAACACAAATCTACACAAATAATAGGGCAACTATCCAATCATGATTCAGTCATTCATCAATGACATAATGTTTTTTCAGCTCTCAGCTCCACGCAAAAATTTAGAATGGCAACAAAGTAGCATCATCTGTCCATGAACAAGCAAAATATGCGTGTCTTTATCTTAGCGGAAACGTTTCTTACCAAAAACAGACTAGCCAGGGTCTCGCAATGTCTTCCGTGTATCCGTGTGATTATGTACAACAAAGAAGCGGTTTATTCATTATTGAAACTAAATCGTTCCACTACACCGGTATATATTTATGACAAAACAAAAGCCCAGAACGGGAAGGACAATGACATTAGTATATTTACAGGAAGAATTTTGCGTCATCAACTGCACAATGACGCGGCGCAAGCATACACACGCACGGCAAGATGGCCGCCGCAGCGTCAGCTGATCGCGCACACGCAGCGCAGCTGTGACACTCGGTAAGCTCTACTCATGTCATTGTGAACATATCGCTCTCTCTTTCATCCACGTCTATTCAACACAATAGACGCGCTCAGTCATTGTTTGAAACACAATGCTCACTATACACTTTGCCACTAGTAGCTTCAAAAACGCATATATTATTTAAATAGTTGCGCACTCCAATGAGTTTGCACGAAAAAAACCTCTACTAAACTATTAAAGAATAAATTGGGCTTAGGAGCCAAAATAAAGTTAAAAAGTCGGTATAAACAGTAAGCTATTTAAATTACCAGAATCTGAATAAACAATGAGATATGATTATTGTTCGCGTCTGTGCAAACAATAATTACGCGCAATAACAATTAAAAGATAATATATCGTATAGGTACTAAGCACACTGAGAACATGTCATATTCTTGGAAACAAAATATTAATTTGCAGAAGGATCACTTTACTGTATAAAAATAAAATAATCAACGTTGATCTTATATTATATCAATTATTTTTAGAACTGTAAGTAGGAGATTTACAAAATAAACAAATCATAAACGATTTCCATAAGATAAATTTTCAAGTATTAAAATAACTTTATAATTATTATATCGCACAACAGCGCATGAAGTAATGTGCCTGGTGTGGAACTACTTATAACTGATTTCACCAATGCAGATAATTGCACTCAAGTTAAACCAGGCTAGTTCTTGTTTCGGGTGTTTACGCATTTTAGTTTCATTTGGTGGTTACTACCATTGACAAAAACTCCTGCACCCTGCGAGTAGTGCCTATTGACTGTGGTCGGACTAGTGAACCTCATTGAGCAGGACACCTACACGTAGAGGGCTGTACACATTTTTACTCGAGAAAAAAATAATCCAACTAAACAAGGCTAACGAAAAGTACACCTACCTAAAATACTAGTTTATTTAACTTATTTACTCATTTTCCTCTATCAGTGTATTTTTAAGGTTATGTGTGTACTTTTTAAAGACCGCTTTAGAGCAACAATGAATACAACTAACTTAATAATCGTCATGGTTAAAGATGTTGCCGTAAGTAACTGTTATATTTGTACTTAGTTAATTTGTCTTGCATGGAAATGCTGATAAAAGTAATAAAATATAAAAAAACTGCACTAAACTACGTAAAAAATCCTTCCATTACGAAGATCAAGATTATATTATGAGACTGGCAGTTCATATTTGATTGGAACAAATGCAATACTTGCACGTATATTGTAGTCGTGTTAACGTAAATAATACCGTAAATGTACCCAACCTCCGCTAATGTTAATTAACGTAGTTATGTTGAACCAGTGCGATATTGATGAACATACAATCACACACAGCTGTAACACACCCACATCAAAGATGAATACGATACGATAGTCCATCGGACTTTGGTGCAATGGAATGGAACCAATAAATAAAATATTTCATGAATAATTTGTGCTACAAATTGCATGAAAGTTTGGAACACGTGAGGGCGTTGACCTTCTGACACCAAGGTCGGGGCGGCGGCCTTCAAACAGCCTTGTCTAGCTTGCACACAGGCTCCATCGACACATCTCGGATCACAGGCGCACACAAAAACAACACGCACTTAACTATATTACCTTCAAATAGGAATACGAGCCCATGGCCACGTAGAAACTGAGCTCGAAAGCGTTTCAAAGTTACAAAAACGATATCACTGACACAAAATCGTATTAAGGTAACGCGGCGCACTAATTCGCACAATTATCTTGCAAGATAAGATGCAATAAGCAGCACCCAATGGTGAAAACGTATTCGTAACGTGTAGCGAGTGTACCGCCACGCGGGCACGAGCTCCGGCGCGCTCGATGTGCTGGCGAGAACTGAGCGAAGCTAGGAGTAGCAGCGGTCGCGGTGCCCGCCGCCTGCAACTATTCGCGTCATTCCATTGTACACGCGCACGCACTCACCAATACAAACAAACTACTAGTCGCTCGCTCAAACACATGTTGATGCCGATATGCGACGCGATCAGTCCTCTATCTGGACGAATTAGCTGCATAAAGCACTTTGTTTAACAAGTTTAACACAAGAAAACAACATGCTCTAGGGACTTCTGGTTACCATAATATTTCAAACGATTCATGACATGAGTCACCAGTTATGTCGAGAAATTATGGTGAGTCACTGTAATTTTACGGAAGTCTTCGTCGATTTCTGATCCTTGTGACTGTTGCCTTGTGGTATTATCCTATGTAACAAAACAACTGTATTTTGCTAACTGCGTGGTAATTATACCCATGGATTATACTTTACACATACGGCAGCACAATGACGTGAAAAACTACACAAAGACATTAGTTAAAATAAAGGTGTTCATAACAACAACGTTTTTCGTAATGTTAAATGAGAACCACATACATAAACAGTTTTTTTAGCATTCTAACTACATATTGACATGGACGTAAGACGCAGACGTGTTTTATTTTGTTAGGACAAGAAGTTGTGACAGGTTTTGCGATGATCGCAATACTCGTGTAAACCAGAACCAGTTCCTATCTCGTATACTTAAACGAGTCTATCGCTATTACCAACGCTCTCCGCATCAATTAAAGTTAACTGTTACAATAAAGACCTCGTTGGTGAGGATTTCCAAAATGAATCTGTTCGATGTCGCTACCAAAAGTATGACGTAAATACCATGACATAGTTTCGATTAAAACAGATCATATCTGTTGTTCTTAAAATCTTATAAAATGCATGCGCAGAAATAAAGACTTCTCTGACATTATATTGTCATTACAAAGTATATTAATTTATGTTTACATCTTCGACTTGTTCAACCTACAACAAAATCTAAAGTGCAATGCACCCTAAGATAAAAGTGAAATCACCAATAAAGATCAATATTTATTTAGTCGACGGCCGTTCAACCTGACGAGGGTATGTTAATACATAGGCGGGATATTGTTATATTTTTATTCATAACATATAAATAGATACTATCAGTAATATTGCAAATTGATAGTGCTAAATTTAAAAAAAAATGTCGTATCGTCCTTTACCATAACATTGTACAGCATTGTAATTCATCATCGGTGTGTAGTTGATAATGGCGAAAAAGGTCGAGGTAGTCGATCGTACACAAACAAAACCATGCGTGCGAGAGTGGCCGATGCGATGGCGACGGACGCAGACAAAGACGCGACGAGCGAGTCGTCGATCTCCCCCGAATTAGTCCTGGGCCGGGGCGGTGACCTCCGCGGGCCACGCGCCGCCACCGCCGCCGCGCTCCAGCGTCTCAACTTGAATTATCGCAGCACGGGCCACACACCACTCGCCACACAAGGGATATACCATTCTACCCTCCACACATCTACTACATTCGGCGTAGTTAGTTAAAACAATGAATAATAAATTTATCAGGTTAACACTTGATAATTTCCTTATATATGTATAAATGTATTATTGTATTGTGACAAAGAGAAGAGACAAAGACCGAGAAATAAATTTCGGTTAAGGGCAATGAAATAAGAGCACGTGTGGATCTTAAACAATTTCTTATTGGGACGACGCAAAACGCATCACGTGTTCTGCGAAACGTTTCAGCATTCGATTATTTGGCACCCACAAAGGTGAGTAAACAAATATACCTAGTACATACGTCCAAGGTAACCGGCCAATTTTCATACAAGTATTATTAGAAACAGTTATTACTCAAAGAAGACCCGCTATGCCTATTTAGTATTTACGAATATGAAGGTGCTGTGAACGGGTCTTGCCGTCAATAAAATGAACATGCCTAAAATGCATTTTTTTGTAACAAAGACGTTTTATACGAAGTCATTTCCAAGTAAAACAAAGTAAAAAGTAAACTACTAAAAACTAGTTACTAAATAAAAATCTAGGCATTATATACCTAACTGCACAACAAAGTTCAAAGATTCCAAAGAAACAAGGGGTCCTAAGAACTATATTGGAAATACAAGTGATGGGAGTGAAGTGCATACCTGATATTGGAAGAGTGAGTTTCGTACCAAACAAATGTCTTTCCAAGTGCGTAGGCCCTTCAGCTCACAACCAGGCGACACCACGTCTGTGCGGTTGAGGTCAGCATCCACCGGCATCACAATGAATGGTTACACCACCTGTGACAAATAACATGATCTATCTTTTAAAATTAATATTTTTCCACAGCCACAACTTACATAAGTACATTATTTATTCGGGGACAAAAATTCACAATATTACCACTGTCGAACGGATAAGTTAACAAATTCATGACATACGCAGTAATAAAATTCTATAGCAAACATCGTGTAATTTATTCGCAACGCAGTTTAATTTATGCACTACCAAGCACTATTCTACTAGGGGACGTCGTAGTTGTAGTAGACTTCATGAAAGTCGTCTGAACCTACTCCGAATCATTCAAGGGGAATTTTAGGTTTTCTCCACCGATGTGGACTGGACTTGGACCGGTATCCGCCCGAATAATGAACCGAACGGAATCCTTCTATATTGCGTTATTTGTGAGTTGCGACTCGTATTCAAGAAGGACACTTAGAAAAAATTTGAATGTATTGTGTATCAGTCAAATTTTGTCTGGCTGTTTTATCGGCCTACTCCGCAGGGAAATAGGCGTGTGGATATGTATGTTCTAAATAAAGAAAAGAAATGAAACCACTATCAAAACGACAATACTTATATGTCACAGGAAGTAAAGTGGAGACAATATCAGCAATTATAAAGGAATGCAAAGGGACGAGCTGGTCAACTAAGCTGACTTGACGATAGCCTGGGTGTTCGCTCATGAGGGTAACACGGGCAATGAAACAACCGCCGAACTGGCCAGAGAGGGAAGAGAAGAAAATCTGGTGGGGCCGGAACCATGACTTCCAATATCACACAAGATCACCAAGGGAGTAATCCGCTGCAGCATTACAGCTGAAACAAACCGAAGATGAAGATCCTCGACTGGAATGAGACAATAGAAGATCTTCATCAAAAACCACAAAAAAAAAACGAATCAACAGAGCAAACTATCTAGAGCAAACATAAGGCTCGTCATTGAGATAATTACAGGGCACAACAGACTAAACAGACACCTAACAGTAATAGGAGTAAAGTCCGATCCCTAATATCCGGAGTGCATGGAAAGCGAATAGACCAGCTTCCACCTGCTGGCCGAGTGTCCAATGTACTCACTGATCAGATGGAACCTGCTAAACTCGGAGACACTTGGCATAGAGGAGCTAACAATGGACCAGATTGCGAGCTTCTTGCGAGGAAACAAAAATGACTCTTCCCAAGGGGAGAGATGGGGAATGGATAAGCGGCTCGCATGTGCAGCGGGGGTCAGACATCGAGCAGTAACGGTGGCAGTAGCTGCGAGGAAGAAAACATCTATCAAAAGGATTGTGCTCACCCATAAAGAATCCTTTTTGGTGAACATACTAGCAATGATGATAAAGACGTGCCTGGGTCTGGTATATTAGTACTTGTGTGTACACGTGTGTATCGCCACTACTAACTATATGAATGATAACGAGATTACGATATAACACTCCGTGGTGCCTTCGGGGCGGTGGTACTCAAGAGCTTTCCACGCGGCAAAGAATAGTGAATACTTACATGTAAAGAAATAGTGTTAATTTATTCATTTAATATTTTTCATGTCAAACATCTAATGGCGCCCATCACTAGGTGTAAAATGGTTCTGATGGCACGTCACGACTTCGGTTCTTGTCCGCTCTTTCCAACTCAGCGCTCCCGTCTCAACATTGGGACAGCTTCAGTTCTTGTCAGCTCAAATATTTTAGATTTCTTGTAACGTAATCATGGTCTGTATTTTAATCGAAGATCACCTTCTATCGAATAATAGAAAAACTAATCATACAAAAGTTAATTTTATAGGGGCGCAAGAACCGTTCACCCACTAGTGCCTGCAGGGGCAATTTCGGTTTCCTGAAACTAATACAAAACCTGGTTCGTACAAGAATCTGAATTTCTCCCATGTAATTACTGGGGGCAGACCATTTAATAAGAGGAATTACAGATTTTGTTTTTCCTACCTCTCATTTTATTTGTACATGTAAATGGGGAAAATTATACAGTCAATAAGGTAATTTCGTCTCTTTTCTTGGCGAGTGCAAGCGAAGCAAGCACGGGCACTCCGTGAACTCCGACACGACTAGATTAGGTTAGAAGGGTATGCCCTTGTGGATATAGTATTACTTGTGAGTCCCACGAAGCGATATTTCGATGTCAGTATCAACCAATTTGGACCGAATTTAGTATCTTTCAGGCGCACACTTATGGTGGCTGACCTCTTAACATGAGTCGTGTGAAAGTGTTTAAAATCTAACGTGAATTAGTCTAAGACCTTAGATGCTTGTTAATGAACATTAACAGAAAGAAATAATTGTTTTACACATAAGTTTATGCAAATTTTCTTTGCTTTCATTTTGCAACAAAGTAGATCTATAAAATTATAAATGATATCAAGAGCAATATTCGTTTGTTCGCGTTTTATGCGATATCGTGCCGTTCGTCCGATTGCGATAACTCAGTCAACTTATTGCTTGCATTTGCGCGACCGCTAAGGTCATACACATAGTCCCGTGCAAATCTGAGATTTTAACAGATTTAACAATAAGTCAGGCTCTATAATTTTTTTTGTTATTATTCAAGTAATTGGCCTATTTTTATTATTATTTGTACTAAGACAGTTGAACCCTAATAATACTACTATATCATGTTGCTATGGCCCTTTCCATTGAGAAGTCATCATCATCCTAACCATTGTTCCCAGTTGCATTGGAAACTTACACCAGAAAGCCTAGAGTCTACTCATTGTACTATTTTTTATTTGCCTCATACAGTTTTTATAGCATGCGATACTTCATCTGCCACCTAGCCTAGCCTAGCCTAGCCTAGTCTGCCACCAGAGCATGTTCACTCATTAGCACACACTACTAGACTAGTCTTCATAGTGCTTTATACACTCTATATATTACGAAGCATTGTTTTTATATGTTGACCAAACTAAGACAACAATATTGATGGTTTTAAGATTTGGTATTTATTTATTTCTTCCAATTTTTTGCACAAATATAATAATAATTGCACAAAGGCAGACTTAAGTTGTCTATCAGTCAACTTTAGGGTGATGCAGAAACTTGTCAAGGTAGGTGCATGTTCTGGTATCTCAATTTGCTGTCAATTGTCATTATGTTTAGAAAAACATAATATATATGTATATTCAATATATAATGTGTTTACATAGATAACACTAGTAGTGCAATTGATAAAGTACTGTATGTGAGTGTGTTTAAATATAATCAAGTTGACGAACACCATCTCACACATTGAGGCCAACAAATAGGTACCTATCTACAAGCTGCCTTATCTATCACTCTAATACTGGGCCTTTCAATATGGCTATAATAGTACCATTGATAACTTGATAGCACACAAAGTTAACATTGGCTTTTTATTAAGTAATTCAGAAATTTCAAATAAAGTCTAATGCACAATTACATAAGATAAATGAGAGAGGAATTCATTACAGACCGCATACCTCCTATTGTGTTGGTTGCCAAGTTGATGTTACATCATTAGGGCATTGCTTTAAATGACAGGAATTTATAATAACTGTTGCACATTTTGTCTCTTTCTTTCTTACCACTTAATAATTTGGTAAGAAAGAACAAAATATTTCATGGTTTTTTAATTTCTTTGAGAATAACAGTATAATAGAACCTAAATTCATTTTTAATTGATCTATTAACCAAATAATGTACTATAATTTATAAATCTGTTTAGTGGATAACATGTTAACGAAAATGTTGGAATAGTTTTAAAGTTGAACTTTAGATCAATTCAGTACAGCAAAATGAATATGATTTGTGAACATAACAGTCACTAAGCGGCATTCTTAATGGCATAATAATGCTATGTTACTGATAAATAATGTATACCCACTAATCATTCTACAACTATCATCAAATATCATCATTAATATAAAGGTTTTTATATTAATTGTCATGACATCATAGCTCATGAAAAGGTTTTCTACTTTAGAAATAGCCTTATGATACAATTGCATAAACAAATTAAAGATGATGTACAAAATAAACTAATAAATAGCCCTTAAAATAATAGTCATATATAAAAAATAATAAACAGCCTTAACTGGATTTTGTAAACATCTGTTGAACATAATTGAGTTCCCTCATTTAACTATGCAATTAAATTTAGTTCATAAAATATAGTAATGCAGTTTAGATCTATCTTCAGCATTGATAAAATACCACCTTAATCACATTGAATGAAGAGTAACACTGGTTTAAACATAGTCAATAATAGAAAACTTGAGTCAAGTCTCAAAGTACTTGGTTGATACTGTTCCAAATTTTATAAAAAATTAAATATTTGTGTACAAATTTTTAATTTTACTCAATTTGTGCCCATTCTATAATAACCTTGATTGAAAAATGGAATTATAGCACAGGGACAAAAGAAAATAAAATTATAATAACAAAAAACACTAACCACTTACTGAAATGTAACATGAGTAAGCAGTATGGAGAACAAAAACAATGTGACATGTAAAATACAGTGTTAATATTAACATAAATTATATCATGAGTACAGTGGCAGTAGAGATAACAAATAGTGGAAATTGAATAGGCAGTGAAATCATGAAAGCATGACCAATTAATATTACCTGGATATTAATGTAATATTCTGACAATGTTTTCTATTATTTCCTGCACACATTGAATACTAAGCATTGACATGATCAGTTACAAATTATAAAAACTATTCATGCAGGTGCCAGGTATTTATATAGATATTTGTGGCATGTCAGTGATGGTGGACACAAAAAATAAAAATTTGAACTAACAAGGTTATCTGATCAGCAAAAGCATGTTGTTTTATTTAACATGCAGTTTTATAATCATTGGTAATCCCGGACAAGGGACCTATTACCCCTACTACAGTTTCAAGGAAAAACTGGTACGTGCTACTCATTCACAGGAAGTAACTCGTGGGCAGCCACATAATGTAAAAAGTAGGTGGGTACAATACGATTTTAAGTAAAATGGTAAAAACCCATGATGTAAGCGCTAAGCTACATAAAAAAACATAATTTAAAGCACAATCACGGAAGATACTAAACTAAAATGCCTCCCAAGGTGGTGTGATGCAAAAAAAAATGCGTACCTAAATGAATAAGCTCACTCTCGGTTTCAGAAAATTCCGTGCACTTCAATAACATGTGCAAATCATGGACCTAAAGTTCATAGTCAATAACTTTACTGATTATAGTCTCGTTTCGAAGCAGAAACAAAGAAAATATTGAAGAATTTGTTATTGGCATTCACGAAGAAAATGGCGTCATATCACTAGTCACGGAACAAGGTACAATTTCGTCATATGGATACACAGGTCACAATCACAAATAAACACCACAATAAAACAAATACATGCTGTACAAATGATTTTGTTCATGAAATTACTCACTTTGCATAAAAATTCCAAAGAAAATCATCCAAAAACTCAAAGGACTGATGACAAGGCACTCCACTCACCGTTTGCAAATCCAGACTAGTATCACGTGACCTGCAGTGTTGCCTTAATAAAATAAAAGTTTGAACAGTAGATTTAGATTAAAATTAAAATTGTGATGTAAACTACTAATTCAATAATTTTCATGTATTTTCTACTGGAAAAAGTATTGAAATCTTATCTATCTAATAATAATAAAATGAATATGTGTATTTTGGAATAACTGTTTATTGAATTTAATTAAAAAAATTTAATTAAAAAAAAAATATTGCCATAATATACCTACCAACTCGTAAAAAGCGACGTTTTTGTTGGTTTTCATTTTTGTCCCGCAGAATTGATGCTCATCTGTGCATTACAACATTTACAACACAGACTTAGAATAGATTACAAGTAGTATTACCATAACAAATATCGTGACGCAGCCATGGACAAAAACTAGTTTAAAATAAAATATCAATATCTTCCATTACTTGCAAACTACGTATTCACTTAATAATTTTATTTATGTAGAAAAATTATGAAAGTTTTTGAAGATATTACTTTCGAAAATTAATTTTTAAATGTTGCTGTAACAGTTCAAAGAATGACCATTCTTAAATCAATATATTTAATTTTGTAGAGTAAACTTTAATTTGTTCTTAAAGTCACCGTTGGTGTTTTACCTTAATGGTATAATTTTATGACAGTATAAACTAAAGCACATTTTAGTTTCAATACCGAAAAAATCACGTTTGATACAACAATTTTTCTTGGAATTCCCTACCGGCTCACATGTTTCCTTCTTACTACAGTCTCGATGAATACAACAAGAACGCTGCCTTTACATACAACGAGGAAACATCGCTAGCATAATGAGCACGTTTGATCGAGTGGACAAAAACTTAACTCAATCCACTGGATCAAAAGAAGCATTTGACATGTATATATATATATTTATATATATATATATATATATATATATATATATATAAATACCTAGCCTTATATCTATCCAAATTTTGGCGTTTTATTAAACGAAGCAAGATATGCATCTAATTCAATTTGACGAGCTGACTTAGAAATCCAGAAGCAATAAAGGCACCTTTTCGGATAAACACTCTGTATAAATAATTCTTCCCGAAAAACCAGTCTAGCCAGTCTGAAAGATTCCGAGTGAATGTATCATCTCGTATATATTATTATCGTATTAGAGTGTGATGCTTTCAGATAATGAAGTTTTTATACGCAGAAAAAATATTATCGTATCTGCGCAGTGTGTGTCAAGCTTAACAGGACTGAGCACTCTCGAAATAGTGTTACAGTAAAACAAAACAAATTCATGTGGCATAAGGTTTACTTTGTAAACAAAACTGTAACCGAGGCAAAACGAGCCGAGAGAGAAAGCCAGTACCGATGCCCCTTACCCCTTTTTCACACTTGCAGCACGACGAAAATCTGTAGGAATAATATGAACAAAATTTTGAATTAATTTTAAATTAGACTGTATATAGCTACAACAAGTATTTTAATATAAATTTATATATATTGCCCGATAAGACCAAAAATAATAAAATATTTGAAATAAAATTCCAGTTAGTAGTTTTTATAATTATTAACTGGTATCACGGACAAGTGTCATGGCGTTTGACCTTACGCTGGTCTAGTAACCATGATTCAGTATTTTCTGCATGTATTCTCTATTTGAACTATATTCTTTTATAGTATATAATACAGAATATTAATAACTATATACAAAATATTTACACATCTATACTAATTATTATTTAAATATAGAAATAAAAAAACAAAAGGTAGAGAGACTGCAACTTTAGGCATCAAAATATTCCTCCCCATCGATCTCTACTGGAACCGTGCCCAGAAGGCTGGCGGCATTACCACGCTGAATGGCAATGCCAATTCTTTGAGCGAGGTAAAGGCCAGCCCTATGGTCACGGGAAGCATCGATAAGTCGCTTTGCTATTTCTTTGAATAGCGCGCGCGCACTCGGACCCCACGGACCCAGCGTTTTGACACCAAACGGCTCAAATATATAATTACTATTTAAATTTTTATATTTGCGCCGTTTGAGAGTCTCTGCCGATGCAGCGGAAGCACATACGCAGTCCTTCGTGCTTGGAAGATGAGTCGTGTCGACGCAAGTGGCGTCCCACACCAAAAGCCTACCCATCTTGCAAGGCATCAACGACATCCTGTCTGGTCTCTTGCCATCGTCACGCGCCAAGCCAACAGGATCAAGAACAGCTGGCACGCCGGCGGTGACAAGAGCCCGACGAATGATGTCGTTAATATGCGCGTGTCGGGACATGCGACCTGCGCTCCTGCTGCAGGATAATCCGTGATGTCCAAGGCTATCGACTACTTCCCCACATAGACATCGATGCGGAGAAACAAATGGTGCACCCAAACGTAGGCAAGTAAACGTAGTTTATGTACTAGTATTATAAATTTGGTGGAATTGAACAAGGACATTTATTCCAAGTACACCAACGCCCTAAGAAGATCATAAATGTCTTGCTACCATATTTTCTATGCTTATGAATGTAATTTTTCTTTTATTATTCCAGTCTTAGGTACCTATCTATAATTTTTGAACGAGGGTGTGTTTTTTATTTTTCTTTTCTTAAAATTACAAATATTTTGTAATTAAATAACATTATTATTTATTCAAACAAACTGTACCTAACCTTACATACATTATAATATCATTTATGTAAATGTACTAATGTTTATGTACTAGTATTATAAATTTGGTGGAATTGAACAAGGACATTTATTGCAAGTACACCAACGACCTAAGAAGATCATAAATGTGTTGCTACCATATTGTCTCTATGCTTATGAATGTAATTATAATTTCTAGTAAAAGTTCCATCTCAATCAATTTATCATGATTTTTACTGGTTTTATCACGCCAAACGACAATGCCAAACTCTGTGACTAGTCTCACAATGTCCCTATGTATAATGAAATACATGTTCACCCTATTAGAAGAGGAGGAACAGCCTCCGTTGTATACATCTCAATCGGCTCGTTTTTTCCAGTCTAGTGCTCAGTCCGTTCAAGGTGCGAACAAATTATCGGACGCGTCCGTAAGCCGCGGCTGATACAAGCTATCTGGGTAGTACAAATAAACGAAACTGTGCAAACTATCGGTCATAAGTCCCGGACGTGACCTTGAGCCGTCCTTGAGCGCACGGACGTCCGAAAAGAATCTGGCCGGCTGGGTGTTGTCTCTGTCGTGCACATTATTAAGCCGCGTCCGTCAGCCGCGGCTTACGGACGCGTCCGATAATTTGTTCGCACCTTCATGCATCGACTCGACAACGACATCAATGACATTTTGACATAAATGACATTTCGATTACATACTCGACTCGCGAATTTCGATTGTAAAAACCGTCTAGGTTATCTTTTTGTAAAAAGTGCACAATAAAATGCCTACAATTTCAGTGAAACGCGATCTTCTTTTCTCAGCGCTCGGAAAAACTTATAGTAAGACTTCACTGAAAAATACTTAATTCACTGCATACGGCAGTGACATTATTTCATCTTATATTTGGTTTTTGAAACAATTTGCAAAGTGTTTTATGTGTTTCAGCTGACGATGAGTTTCAAGATCTGTGTTTCGAATTTGGCCTGGAGCTTGATGAAGTGGCAAGTATTTTATCCCTACATTTAATTGAAAGAGGGATGTTGTAACTAATTTTGAGATAATTGTAATATCTGAATGTAGGTTTAGTCATTATTTGCTGTCTATCAACTCAAGCAAGCCTATTATTCTATCTGTATATTGTTAAACAGAAATGGTAATCATTATCATTCATCATTCAGCACATTTCCATCATTATCACAAATTCATCACTAGAGCACAAATTTAATAAACTTGGGCCCATATGACTCGATCCAAAAACTAAGGAATTCATCATTACAGACTCAGATGATAAACACTTAACTAAGAATGAAGAAAAGTAATGATACTTCTCTTCATTTCACTGAAACAATTAAGTATCTGGCAAAATAACAAGTTGTTTACTTAATGTTTTATAAGAATATATTGTTTCTGAAGTCCAGTTAATATGATGTATTTTTTACTTCTCTTTATTGTAACAGCTTCTACTGTATTTAGTTTAGTATAAGCTGGTGCATTAAAGAAAGGTTTTATAAATGGCGGCTTGTACTTGCGTTGACATATAGTACAGCTAGCATATAAAATTTCAATTTTTTTTTTTCATATGAAAAATAATAAAAACAAGACCGGGTCGTAATAATTTCTAACTAGCTGCGGCCGGCGGCTTCGCCCGCGACACGTGACGGCATCTATTTTTGTTTTCATCGGAAACAGTACCTACTTTTACACATAGAGTCCTTTTAAACGCACATTTTTTTTAAAGGTGAGTCCTTTCATCCTGAAAAAGGAACGTATATCACATTATATAAGGACGATCATGGAAGATCATGATGTTGGTTAAAATAAAGAACTAACATTATTATGAACAACGGTCTTGTTTATATTTTTTTTTAAACTGAAAAAAATAATGAAATTTCTTATGCTAGGTGTACTATCTGTCAACGCAAGTACAAGCCGACATTTAAGAATCCTTTCTTTTATGCATCGCATCAAGAGCACAGAGCGTGGAAGAAAATAAAGATCAATATTTTTTTTGTGTTGACGGTACGCGCGTGAGTATAGACAGTACTAGTGTGCGAGCGAGAGGAAGTGATAACGTCCGCCATTTATAAAACCTTTCTTTAATGAACCAAGTTATAGTGGAGATTAATTCCTACATTGTCATAAAACTAAATAATGTTGATATTAACCTTCATAAAGTGCTTAAATATAGACTACTTAGTTACACATATAGAATAAGACATGTTGATCTTTTTCAAAGAATTAAATTTTTAACAATGATTGTTGATAATTTATCATCATTCATCATTTCAGCCACAAGACGTCCACTGCTGAACATAGGCCTCCCCCATCGACCTACAATCCGACCGGTTGGAGGCGGTCTGCATCCAATGCTGCATGATAATTTATAATAATGATTTTAGATAACTTCTTAAAACGTACATATATGTACTCAGTTTCATGAATTATAAAATTGTAGCTACATAACAGCATCCATTATCTTCTCGATAATCATTGTTTGTTATTGTAGTTATAATTTTTTTTAATGTTTCAGACTACAGAGAAGCAGATGTTGATGAAGGAGCAAGGAGACCAGGCAGGAGCTGGAGTCTCTGAGGAAATTCTGTACAGAATAGATATTCCTGCTAACAGATATGACCTGCTTTGTTTAGAAGGACTGGTTGATGGTATCTTGGTGTTTCAGGGCAAGTTAGTGCCATAAAATTATAATTGACAGTTTGCACACTTCTATATTAGTTTGTATAATGAGACTAGTCTTTGAATTTGAATTTAGACTTGAGATACAATGTGTATGAAAGCTTGAGGGTTGTCGATTTAGCCTTATGATTGAGAAGTCTCAGTTTCAACTCCCAGTATACTACCCGGGAAACCAGTCCAAACACAAGTTGAATATTATGCTTGTGTTTGGACGGGTTAACACTAGTTAATTTTATCATAGTTGGCGGTACTCTTACAATTAATGTGGCTACATCCATATAAGGTAAATTTATGTATTATGAAAATCATTAATAATATATAGACCTTTTATCAATTCCAGGAAAGCACCGCCTCAGTATGCATTGAAGAAATATGAAGACTGCCATTCATTGCACTTGACACCGAGCACAGCACAGATCAGGCCATATGCTGTAGCTGCTGTACTCAGAGGTGTAACCTTTACCAAGGAATCATATGACAGCTTCATTGATTTACAGGTATACATAAATAATATAGTCCATTTTTCTATAAGCAGCAGGAAAAATACTTTTAGTCCATATGTTGGCCACACCCCTGATCGGTGAAGGCCTTCTCAAAATATTGCACCTTGTTGCACTTTTGTGCCAGGTTAGTTCAACCTTACTTGATTAAATATTTCAATTTACAAGTGTGTTGTGGAACTATAACACATATACAGTCATTGCTGAAGATTTATTTTCCTATTATATTATTTGTGAAGTGCAGCCATTTAGACACATAGCTGACCACACTGACCAAACAAAAGTAGTACAAAAAGTACTAAAAATATCTTACACTGGCCTAGACTTTACTTCCTTTTTTATGCTATTCAATTTTATCTTAATTTTAACTGTTCAAATATTCCATTACAGGATAAACTACACCAGAATATATGCAGGAAACGTTCCCTGGTAGCCATAGGCACTCATGACCTGGACACCATACAGGGACCATTTGTATATGATGCATTACCACCAAGTGAGATCAAGTTCAAAGCTCTTAACCAACAGAAAGATATGACTGCTCCGGAACTGATGAAGCTGTACTCTGTAAGTAACATTTTGCTTGCTTATTCAGGGTAAATAATATAACATAACATAAACTCACGCCTTTATCCCCAAAGGGGTAGGCAGAGGTGCTAGCATCCACATTTCGCCAGTTTATGTTTAGGTCCCAATGTAATAGGTGGCGAGCCTATTGCCATTAATCGGGCAATTATAAGCCTGCAATAAATACACACATAACTTCAAAAAGCATCAAAAAGTCATTGGTGTGTGCCATGGTAACCTGGCATCGAACCCGAGACCTCGTCTCAGCAGTCCATTACCCATACCACTAGGCTACCGCGGTAAATATAATTTAGATACTCAATATGGAAGTCCGGTCGACAAATATGATAGTTCTGTCGCCAAATATATCGATTTATATCTAGTAGAATAGCACAATTCAATTAGATAATATGGTAATTTTTTTCTATTCACAGACTCACGCCCAGCTAAAACAGTACCTTGGTATCATTAAGGATAGTCCAGTGTATCCTATCATTAAGGATAAGAATGGAGTAGTGCTATCCATGCCACCCATCATCAACGGGGATCATTCCAAAATCACGCTCGACACAAAAAATGTGTTCATTGAGTGCACAGCAACAGATTTGACTAAGGTAAAATCATACAATCATACCTCAGCTAAGTTATATTCTCTGACACAGCCGTTGCTATTTCACTATCTGCTATGCCGATGACCTGGCACCCACAATTTATGAACAGGTGTAAATGCACAAAGGAGTAGGCAGAGGTACATTTCACCAAATGCATAAATAATATATTTCGCGGCGTACTTTGACGAGTTGGGGTCTAATGGGGTCTAATGAAAAAAAATTACCCACCTTCATGCAAAAACGGCACTGTGACTCCAACCGGCAACTCCATTGCCGGTTTGTTTTTATACGTCCGATTGACTGCACCACGCCTGATGGTAAGCAGTGGCGCAGTCCAGAACATGTGGCCGCCGTTACAGGCGCCGTCCGTGTAACGGCGGTACCCATCCTGACGGCCTTGACAGTTGTTTTTTCACGCCCCGCTTGAAGGACCCGAGACTGTATTCCACGCAAGGACGAACCTGTGTCTTGTATAGAAGACATCGATGCTCCGGCATGAAAAACCGCCTCGCCCTGATCAGCACTCCGAGCTTACGAGATGCTGTTTTTCGATATAATTTCTGTAATTGAGTTTGCAGCGAACGTCCATTCCGAGTATATTAATTTTGACCTGTAGTGGTAGTGGTGTGTCCTGTAGAGTTGGGAGGGGTGCTGTAATATATAATGTAATGTAGCGTTCAATTAATACATATAAAAAATTTCCCATCAACAACAGGCCATCATAGTTCTCGACACAATAGTGAGCATGTTCTCAAAGTACTGCATGGAGGAATATTCTGTGGAGCAGTGCAAAGTGTTCGCGTCGGACGGCACCTATGAGCTCTACCCCAAGATGGAGTGCCGAGAGGAGATCATCAATGTGGACAAAGCCAATCGTTATATCGGCATCAAGTAAGTTTGTTTTGTGAATCTTGAATATAACCTTTGAATGATTCGAGTATACCGTTATGAAATTACCGTTCTTTTTTGTTGAGAATCTTCCGCGGAACTTTTGGAACATAGAAAAATTTTTTTCAATCGTCGAGATATTTATTAATACATTTTGTTACGTCACTGGTCTCAAGACATGCCGGCAGCTAACCACGCAAAGGCAATGGCTTACCTAATTTGTTCTGAAAAGTTAACTATCCTTGTTGTATTACAGCGAGAGCGGTGATAGTATAGCGAAGCTACTGTCTCGAATGTGTCTGTCCGCGGTCCACCGCGACTCCTTAGTTCGAGTGCGCGTGCCGCCCACCCGCCATGACGTCATCCACGCCTGCGACCTGTACGAGGATATCGCCATTGCATATGGGTATGTCTCCTTTGTAACACTATTTTATTTAGCTATATTTTTACGCTAAACACATTGCTAATGGTTAGCGTAAAAGCTTTCGAGAAAGTTGTTTTTTTAATCAAAGAACTCGTGTGCCGAGTTGGTGAAAATCGGTTAAGAAATACACCTTCTAGACCGGAACGGACACACCTTGAGACATATGGATAAAAGCAGAATTGGTCACCTTGTTAAAACGAAGACTGAAGCACAGGTGTACGGGACTTAGACCATTGTGGTCAAGCCAACCTCACCTGCAAGCTAATACACCTGGTAGATGGATCTTTCCAAATTTTCCTCTGGAGTTTGGGATGATAGACTGCAGTCGCTCCAATTAAAGCCGTATGAGCCAAAACATAAGTATAAGAATGGAAAAGCGAGAGTTCACGTAATCATGGTATAACAATAATATCTGAAATCTCCATACCTTTGGATCGCCAAACATCTTTTCTCGGATTGTTTGGATGTAACCAGGAACGACACTCAGATGATGCTGATTATGAAGATGATGTAGATATAACGATCCACACAAACAAAGATATAGTTTTATAGATGAATAGGTGTCTAGATAACTCTTTAGTCTTGTACCCCATTTGAACTATCTGATGCTTTAAGTACCTACGCCCACTGTCATTGATTACTTTATTGCAAGATGGCATTGAGTTTATTGATATCTATAGCAGTCTGTCTATCTGTCTGTGGTTTCATTACAAGTGTATATTTCAGGTACAACCGGATAGAACGCCGTCCATCCAATGTGGTGACGGCAGGTAGCCAAGATCCTGTGAACAAGTTGACTGAACAACTGCGACAGGAGTGCGCTCATGCCGGGTACACGGAAGCGCTCACATTCACATTGGTTAGTGATCTATACAAATATTATAAAGAGGAAAGATTTGATTGTGTGTTTGTAATGATTTGACTACAAAACTACTGGGCCGATTTGAAATGTAATCTGTAATCATAAACGTCAATAAATCCGTTAGTTTCCAATACATTATTTGAAATCCATTAAACGGGACAATCTGATAAGAAAATGTTCTCGAAGCCGAAAGCACCTTGTAGTTTTAGTACTCCAGATACATTAAATATTGACTTATAAAAAAGTATGTAAATTTTTCATCAAACAGCTAAAATCGCCGATATTTCGCCTTTCAAACAAAAATAAGTAGATCTCCGAATCTACTGAACCGCTTTGGAGATATTTCTTTTGCCAAGTTAGCGGTTATGGAAGTGTATAGTGTGTTAAAATATTAATTTGTTCTAGTGTTCCCGTGAAGACGTAGCGACAAAACTTGGCGTGAAAATAGAAGATGTCCCGGCGGCGCATATCTCCAACCCAAAGACTTTAGAATTCCAAGTGGTCCGCACGCTTTTACTCTCCGGGCTTCTGAAAACTCTAGCCGCCAACAAGAAGATGCCTTTACCTCTAAAGTTGTTCGAAATAAGCGATGTTGTATTACAAGATAGCAATGTTGGTAAGTAAATTTTTGAAACACTTAAATTTTAAGTTGGGTTTGGTTTGGATGAAACTTGCGGTTCACCGACGACATCGTCATAGTTGTGTAGTCAACAACTGCGCAGCATTTAATATTGAAGTCTCGAAAGTTCGGTACGAAAAATTAATTGAAAAGTAGGTATACAATTCTATCGTGTTTCAATGTTTGATACCACGTTCATAAATATTCAATTTATGTGTATTAAAAGATCTGGATTACTAGGTTACTAAATCAGGTTAAAGACGACAATAATGTAAACACAGGTTTGTTTGGTTCCAATAAGAATCTACGTTGTATACTGAGTAAAGAAGGTTTGTCAGGTACTTTTCCAATAGTTGTCGGTGTCCCAATTTTTTAAATGCCTCGATGTATTAAAAACTTGGGTCAAATTAAAATTATGTATAGTATCGAACTACATTAACGTACTACTTTGAAAATAATCTAAATGAGTTCATTATTGAAAAACTCAATACCGTTTGCATGAACACCTATTACAACCGTCCGTCCGTTACTTTAGCAAAAGTAAATATGTACCTATCTACATACTCGCCGTATTTACGGCTCTTTTCCCTCCGGAGGTGGACATTCTAGATATCATCAGCATGGCTGCCTTCACACCGGCGTTTATCCAGCGTAGGCGTTCGAAGAACGTATGCGGAGCGCAATTCCTGCTGGAACATATGAGTACGCTGCAATAACGTCGGGCGTTCAATTAACTGCAGAGGAAGCGCAGACGTTCATTGAACGCCTACGCTGGATAATCGCTAGTGTGCAGGCAGTCTAAGTACTATCGTCCTCCAAGTCATTTCCCAACTCAGTTGGGGTCAACTTTCAGCACAACTACGAATTGGCTAAACTTTGTAGAAGGTCCTCAGTGAGTACAATATAACATAAATCATTTTACTTGGCCTGCAGAAACGGGAGCTCGCAACGAACGTCGGCTGTGCGCGGTGCATTGCGGCCGGTCCGCTGGCTTCCAGTTTGTTCACGGGCTCTTAGACCGCGTCATGTTGCTGCTCCGAGAGACGTGGGATAAACAAACTGGATACTACTTGCGACAGTGCGAAGGTATAGCATATTAATGATTCTTGTACGCATACCTACGATATTCCGGACACTTGTTTTATATTTAAAAATAATTAAAACAATAGACAATATTATAATACAAGTCTATTACGTAACGCGTCTGCAGTCGGCTCCGGAATCATACTTTAATGGTTGTACATTCAGCCACTCATCAAAGCACCAAATTGCCCTTCATTTAAGCAGCAAATTCTTGATGTGGATATTTTTTTTTATACCACTTAGGTGGCAGACAACACACGGCCCACCTAATGGGAAGCGGTCACCGTGGCCTATGGACGTTTGCAACACCAGAGGCGTCACACACGTGCTGCCGCCCCTAACACACGTGCTGCCTACCCTTTTTTCCTGGCAATAGCATAATAATATGCAGTTTTGGTGCCTGAACTGCAACAAGTATAAACTTATAATATTGAAATACTTATGAAATACTTATTTTCCACTACCTGAAAAGGTCCATGAGTATTTCATAATCCGGTTAGACCACTTAGTGGAACCTACAGTCCGGGACCCAAGATACTCTGTCCCTGTCGCTCTACTCGCATCTCACGCGACATTACACAAACCGTCACGCGACGGTTTGCGTTCCGTAGCAGTTATGTAAATCGTTTTTGTCCATGTTTTGTGACTATATTATGTACTCAGATGATCATACGCAACACTAAAATACATGTTTGTGACCAGATCCCGCGTACTTCCCGGGACGCTGTGCAGAGGTGTTGCTGCGCGGCCGCGCCATCGGCAAGATCGGGGTCATCAACCCCAGCGTGCTCGCCTCATTCGATCTCACCAACCCGTGTTCGGCAGTGGAGATCAACATCGAGCCATTCCTATAACATGTCAGAACTGAATATGTAATATAGTATATTTATTTGTTATATTAAATATTGGTTTTTATAAAACTTATATTGTTTTACTACGAAATTTCATCTAGAATTAATTCAGTGTCTTCAGGAGACAGTCAGTTAAAGTAATAGTAATTTATATTTAAAAAGATTTGATGACAGAGGGGGAATGCTGCCAGCCTAATGGACACATTCGGACGAGGGGTCCTAAATTGACTAAAATTTGTAGAAAAAAGAAAAAAAAATTAAAAAGATCTCATAATTATCATTACAACAGAACCAATAATTCCCTTTTTTCCTGATCCCCTGGTGAAATATCGGAAAATATAATTAAGGGATTCCGCTGTGTGATGCGTGACATGCAGGAGGTTAATTATCAGGTATTGTAAAACAAACTTGTAGGCCTTTTACGAAATCTTTAACTATTATTCATATTCTTTTAGGACATCATCATCATCATATACCAGCACGTCTACCAAGAAAAAATGGCAAAATCGGGAGAAAACGGTGTCGACGTTGTTACAGTATACACAAAAAAAGAGTCGATGTTCAACTTGGCTGTCCGGATTGTCCCAATTTTCCTGGGTTATGTATAGACTGCTTCAAACCCTATCATAATTATTGAAGAACAGAGAGTTATACATAGTTACTAGTAATACAAACATACATTTGCTTACGATTATTTCCCTACAGAGTACACAGAGACAATTTATATTTACGGATATATAGTTAGACTTTTAATATAGATATAACCTGTATATAATCGCTTGACTCCCTTTCCGGAGCGTTCCTGGTGCAAAGGTCATCAGACACCAGCGTGAAATCTCGACGATCGTGATGGTAGGTGCGTGCACACATTGTATGTATACCCTACTCGAGTCAGATAAATAAACATGTCATTTGTGATTTGGGTAGGGCATAGTATCTATTTGTCTCTGCATGATGGGTACTTTTGCTCTGGGAACGGTCAGGGACGGTTTTTTTGTTTAATTTATTGACTAAATTGTAGGACTTCATGTATACTTTTATATATGAATCTATATATTTTTATAAATCATTAATGATTATTATTTTTAAACATACTCACTTCCCCTGTTTAATGGTGTAAATATGGCAGTGTGTTATACTGTTTTAATTTATTGACCTAATAGATATTTAAGTTCATTATTTTAGTTTGGTTTTTAGTAAAGCGTATAGCGTAAACGCGCTTTTATAATCCAGGATGTAGACCGAAAAGGAAACAAGAGAAGCTGTAATATTATATTTTATTATTAGCATAATAAAACAGCACAAACAGGTGTTCACTATTCAAATACTTTTCGTATAAGGTAAAATACTACATAAATCAGATATAATTCGTTGAATTACCAAATCACACAGACAGATACCTACTTTTTCATCTAATATAAATTAATTAGATATTAACTAATGCATACTGAAATAAAACGAAATAAATTATTCTACAAGTTCTATACCTTTTATTCAGATATTAACATAATTTGTCATAAATAAAAAATATCCAAAGTTTTTTATCAATTTTCACTGCAGTGAACAATGAAGTTAAACGAAATAAGTAGTACCTAGTCTTTGTCTCAATATAGATCAAGCATAATAATTATAATGTATATAAATATTACAATATTTTATTAAGTTACGGTAATTCCGTTACATAAAGAAGGGATCTTCAAAGGAAACCTGTCCTTTCTCAAAAACTGAGTCTTAAGGCACTTGACGACAATTTGACAGAAAATGCCGAAACACAAAGGCGGAAAATTAATAAGTAATAACTACTTAGTGTTATCGCAATGGTGATAATATCGCGATCGTTAGGGCCGTCTGCTGCATCGTACCTGTGCACGCATGCGCCTACCGGCTTTGTGCAAATAATACTGAGCTGGTGTCGTGCAAAAAATCTATACGATTTGCACGACTTGTATAGGCGCATGCGTGACACGCATGACGGCAGAGGCGGTATAATAAATACAGTATTCCAATAAATGTTATGAGGTGACATGCAGTGACGTGTTATTTTTTTAATAACCATTGAACTTGAGCGATGTGAGCTTATGAGTTCAACTACGCCAACCACTAACACAAATTTAAGTCTACTGAAAGGCGTTAGCGAGTGTACTTACTAGCAATGTGTGGTACCTACTCGATATCAAGTCTTCGTTATAATACTTAGTTTTAACAGCCTGGTATTCAATTTCTCAAGACCTTGTGAAGCAAAAACCGCCAGTAGGTACAGGGCCCCGTTTACCGTTAACCATTGTCAAGAAGCTGACATTACAAAAAGTGCCATTTAATTTTGGACTCTACTTTTGCACAGTTAGTTCAAAACTAAATGGCATTGCGTATAGTGAATGAATCGATGTAATAAAACTCTTTCATTACAGTTTGCCATGGCAGGTTTTGTGATCTCAGTCGTGTTACTATGGTTAACAATTAGTACAATCGGGGCCATGGCGGGATTTTGACTGGTGGTTTTTACTTCACCAATAATATAACCGCAGACGTTGTCACGTTACAGTTTGAAATGCAATCTATAGTGAATACTTCAAGAACAAATGAAGAACTAGCCTGTGAAAACGAGAGAATGTTTTACTTGAAACCCCCGCGTCTGTAGAGTTTCGCGATGCTACCCTACATAACTCGACGATACCTACTTCTACGTTATTATAAGGTATATGCCCTAACGTTATTTTAGGACAGACCTACATAAATAAGGACAGCGATCTCATCCCAGTTGTTCATTGAGTTCAGCTACGCCAACGATACTGTTTCTTGAACAGCGAGGCTAGCACGACGCGCTTAAGCGATCGTGTTTTGGGCTGCCGTTCAAGTGGGCGAAGGATGCACACATGTACCTGTACACTGCACTCTATACAACTCTTCAATAACAGTCCTCATGAATATTTATTCTACCAAACTTAGAACTGTATTACTGTAAAAATGAAGGTAGAGAGGTAGGCTAGTACAATTACTTATGAAATAATGTAATATGACTAGTATTCATTGATCCAATACAGCGTTGTAATACTTTTTTGATCACCGTTTTTGTAACCGGGGGCATGCTTCACTTTCAACAAGTTAATGATCAAATTTTCGTGTAGTCCAGTTCGTACAATAAATGAAAATTAAAAAGACAACCTTCGAGGCTGTCGACGTCGCGGACTGCGGGGTTCTGTTCATATAATTGAGCAACGGCAACGCTGTGTTTCATGTCAGTTTCGAATTACGCTCTCGCTCGGATGGTCTGTATTTTTGTACGAACTGAAATCTCGAAATCTATTTACTCGTATTTTTGTTTTTCAGTTATATTATAACAAATCAATGGCGAGTGATCCCTATAACCCGATGCCTTCAGGCTTCCCTTTGCAAAGATGGTAGAGATAATTTATTCCCACCGGCTTCCCTTTTGAAGTTTTTTTACTTCGCCACTACCCTTGAACACTAGTGAGCTGTTGAACCGCCCTAGTAGTAATTAACAAAAGTCACATCAGTAACAAAACAATATGCGCAGATATTAACAATAACCACCTACACTATTGTTTTCCTTGTAACACCTAATATAGTGTGTACTATAATACACAGTCGAAATATTGGACCAAACTATCACCACTACGAGTATATCGAATTATTGGAAAATTTTATCATTCAACGTACGAATATTTTCCAAAATTCATTCTCCTGTTTTTGGAGATGCATGTTCGTACCCTGGCGGTATTATTGTCTAATTTCAAGTCTAAGCTGAATTTACATTAATTTTATAACATGTATTGGTTGCTATCATCAGTTACTACCCTACACCTAGAATCATAACTCCATATATTCTTATGAAAGAACATGAGCTATGTGTAATCATCAACTAACCATCAAACAAAGAGCTGGTCCTAGATCAAACATTATACTCATAACTTTTAAAAGTTGTTTAATCCCTAAGTAGAGAGTCTAGTTCCTAATTCAAATGATACATACAAAATCCCAAACTGATTACATTTCAAAAAACCTGAATCGCACCATGACTTAGAAACAACAAGTAGGTATTAATGGAGTCATTTGTCATCCACAGGTTCAAAGAAATACCGATCTCGATATGTAAATTAATAAATAAAATATTATCTCTTAATGTAATGTGAAATAGTGATTAATATTGGCAGGTTAAATTAAACATCATTTTTCGATGTAGTATGGCTTGACTATATGGCCAACTTTTTACCCAACTATGGCAACGCCAAAGGAGGGTTATGATATTTGTTAGTATAATATTCATAGGGGCCCAGCTCCAGTTTACACCCAATGTCATATAAATATCTTTAATACTTTCTTATACACAATATTTTAATACAATAGCTGTCATGCATAGACTGGAGTTTTCCATACACTACTAAATATCTACCATGTAGATTTCACCTATATTATTTTAAATATTTCTAATTTAAATACTGCAAATTTATTGTTTAGAACAAAATATAAGACCTACACCTCTGCACAACCTACAAACTATAGAGATTTTATAATTGTTATAAATGAATTGATCTACATTTAAGGAGTCCACACACAGCAAAGATAATGTAAAGTTGTATGTTATTTATAGTATGATACAATGAAATGAAATCTTCAGGAGTAAAAATATATATTATAGCAGCTGTGCTCCTGAGGATTTGTATGGAGAGATGTAATGAGATGTAGATTATCTTTGCTGTGTGTGGACTCCCTTACTTTTCAGTGGAGTAAATACTTAAAAAGTGCTAGTAATTTCTTGCTAAGGTACATAGTCATCATTTAAGAATACATTAAACTTAGTATAGTGACATAATGATGCAGTAATAATCTTGTACAGTTGAAACAGTTTCTGAAATGCATTATTTTTACTGACTGTGCTACCCTGGACTATTTCTATGTAGTCACAATTCTCACCAGACACATCAGCACATTTGAACTACTAGAATGAAACTTTTCATACACCAAAACTGGTGCCATACAACAATGAAATAAATAGTTAATCTAGATAGCTGGACGGTAACTCAACCATTGTTTCAATCCAGTAATAGCTGTATTTTAAATGTTCTTTCCAATTCTGACCTATTAAAATTAGGACCAATGATGAAAGGACAAAGATAGAATGAGAGCTCCTTCAGATTAGGGGCACTCGTCCTTATGGCTTTAGCTACCTGCATAGTTACATGAAGACACCGTGAGAGGCTAAGGTAAGTCAGGTGTGGAAAAGTATTATTAGAGAAATATGCAAGGAGAGCACTTGTTGAAAAGTAACCATGGCGCAGTTTCAATGATTGTAAATTCTTAAGTCTATACAAGTGAAGTAAACTAGAATCAAATAGTGTTTTACATGTCATTATATGCAGTACTTGTAAAACCATGCAGTTGGATATGTAACGAATTATATCATCATTCAAAGTATCTCCATAAATGTGTAAAGCTCTCAAAGTGGTTTGCTTTGTTCTCAAGAGAGATTCAAGGAAATCTGCAGGTATGTTTTTCATTTTCTCCATACTAATACTGACTAAATGAGTGCACTGTAACATGCTGTATAAACTATCATGTGTTAAAGCAAAATTGGACAAAACAAGTGTCTCCAGATATTTTAACTTATCAAATGGTAAGTGATAAACAAAATTACCATTAGAATTCTCAGAATTTTGTACTATGAGTGAGTTACGAAAACTTAAGAACTTCAAATTGGGCCAGTGACTTAGATCATCAAAAATACAGCTATCGACTTGAGATATGCTTATTTCTAAATGAGTTAGATTAGGACAATAACTTATTAAGGAAGACCTCACTTGTGAATATAACTTGAAATACTGCAATTTAACATTCTTCAGATACTTGGCGACAAAAGGCACTATGTTCTCACTTATCCTGACATAGTTCTTCATACATACTATGAGGCGAGTGTTATCCCAGACACAGGGGGTCAGGCAGAGCTGTTGCCATCTCACACATACTTTAGCGACTGCCAAAAGTGATTCAAAATCTACCATGGAGAATATATAAATAAGTATCTCATTTGGCAGGTCATTGATGGTAAGTATATTGGTGTTTTGTTGAATACTTGTCATGTCGAGGTGAACCATGGTCGGCGCCTCCTGTTCGCGCGCCCACACTTCTGGAAGCATTTGGGAGCAAAAATGTATGGTTTGTTAATACTGTGGCAATGAATAATTAAACAATATATACGACAGCACGTGTTCACTGGTGCCAAACATTAGCTTGCCTGACACGATTTATTTAATGTCTTATATAAAACAGGACTAAGAATAATAATTAACCCAGTAAGGTCATGAACCTTGAACAACTGTGATACACAATCGTTAAATAAAACAAAAAATAAGCACACTAATAATATAATTTAACATTTATTGCAGTTATACGTATAATTACCTCAGATTTACCTTGGCTCCTATTAGTGAAATATTTAATGCTTGCATTTGTAGAAACATAACTTCTGTAAATTATTAATTCAAACGCACACATTACAAACCACGCCGTTTATTAGTCATTAACAAGACATGTCCTGCATTCAAGTATTTATCGTCCATCTTAGAGTCTCGTGCAAAGGTTTAAAATGCAATTTTAAAAGAAATATTAAAAATAACTTTCATCTTTGATGCTATTTTTGTATGGTGTGACATCAGTGACATGACCAATGACGTTTTATGTTAGTGCATTTGACGTTTGATTGAAGGGTGAGGAACGTTTTGTTCGTTTCGTAGCACAACGTTCATTTCATTGATGTATTTCAGTTTAGTTATATGAAATGTCATTTCCATGGTTATTTCCATAGATGATTATATATAATAAGGTATTATTTCACTGTATTTAACGTTAACGATATAGGAATAATAGGTTATTCATCAATTTTGCTTATACCACACTGTTTTTATTTACTTATTACATTTTCATCTAGTACCTACATACAATAATTTCGATCAGCCAGCCAAGCCTTTGTCATGTAAATAACCCGCCTCGGGTCGTGTCTGGTGCAAAGGAGCCCAGAACACTGGCTGCTTTTCCGCGCTGGATTGCAATTGCTAGTCTTTGGTACAATCCGGAGCGTGAGTCACCAGATTTTCCACATAGTCGCCGATCTATATCGGCCACCAGTTTCTTTGCTTCCATGCCCCAACTGCCCATGGTCTCGACTGCGACTGGCACCACGATATAATGCGACTCGAAAGCTGCGTACTTTATCAGTTTTTTACTAGCCGCATCTTCGGCCGCGGCCGCAGGGGCAAGAGCCGAGCGGCCCAAGTGACTCGCAGCCACGGTACAGACACAGGTCGCGTCCCACACCAAGCACCTACCTCTCTTTCAAGGTACGAGAGTTAACACATCCGGTCTCTTACCATCTGATCCGGACAAGCCTGGCGGCTCGACAGAACAAGGTACATCTGCCGAAACCACATGTGCACTTCACACACCCTGCATCCCAAGCGAAGAACCACCAGCACACGCAAAGAGTTATCGTCCAATAAAGTGCCCAGGTGAGGCGATGGCAGCGCCTGCAACCATGTCCCAGCCTCTAGCTGTGACACAGCGAGCAGTCTCGCGTCTCGCCCGATCCGCCCCATTCGCAGCTCCCAACTGCCGCTTATGGGCCAGCCTGACTCCCGCCGTATCCCAAGACTTCTGGATATGAGGGGCGGCCGCGAGCCGCGCACCACTATTGAGTGCGTAATATAAACGTTCATAATATAACGTTCATTTTAAAAAAACAAAATGCATAGAATTAAATATTTTATTTGCCAAATAAATATCTTTTACAAACTACGCATTATATTACAAATAAAGGTAAATAAATTCCTTTTTATTCCACAAAGTTATCAAAAGAATCCTGGTGGCAAATATCCCGATGAAGGTGTACGCACATTCTGCGCATTACCAGTGTTAAGACCTGTATTTATAGGGGGTATGTATCCACTTCCAGGTGCTACAGGTTGCGAAGTACTGCTAGGTCCCAACGTTGGTTGTGGCGCAGGGGCTGGTGTCGATTTTGGTGGCAGATAGGCTGAACTTGGAACTGAAACTGAACCACCTGAATTTGTTTGAGCACTAGTATATGTCGACGTTGATGTTTGACCCGTGGAACCGACGTTAGTAACTACGGGAGGTAAATAATTTTCTGATGGAGCTCCTACAGACGTTGAACCGGTTTGCGTAACAGTGTTCGAGCCGATAGCCTGTCCAGTACCTTGAGAAACAGAAACACTGCCTATGTTAATACTGCCACCTGCTGCAGAACTTCCGCTCTCACCGCCTGCAATAGGGGGTAAGTATCTAGGAGCGCTTGTCGATACATCGGAAGAACCTTGGAGTGACGGTGACAAAGTCGGTGATGGGGCGTTGTAACCGTACCCGGCGCCGGATTGGGTATTAGTATTTGTAGCAGATTGAGAACCAGTCACAATGTTTTGGGTGGCAGTGTTCGAAACTTGAGATGCGATATTGCCCTGAACTTCTGTCGCACCAGACGCGCCATAATTATAACCCGAGCTAGATGCTGTTGATGATTGGTAGTTGTAGCCAGAAGAACCACCTCCTGAAGCCGTAGAAGTGGTGGTCGTGGCGGTTGTAGTGCCCGCCGTGTTGCCGATGTTGATGGTGTTGCCGCCCGCTGGTGCTGGGTACGCGTAATACATTTGCTGCGCTTGTGTCCTGTCAACAGTGCCAACAGTTGGTGCTTGAGTAGACTCAGTGGTGGAACGCGAGGGTAGGTCAAATGATTTACTCGGCTTGTCATACACGTACCCATCCTGGCGTTTCACGCGCACACGAAGATCTTCCTTTGTTAAATCATTTTGAATGACTGTCGCACTAGATTTTAACAACAATCCAAAAAATAGATAAAATATACATCTTGAAATCAGCCTCATTTTCTGTAGTTAAGTAAGCTTCTAAAAGACAATCTTAGCATTGCCTACTACTATATATAAGTAACAATTTTGAGGAAGTAACAGAACTTGAGAGCTTGGTTAGGTGCTAACCCTGCAAAGTTGGTCCTAAACTTACTTTTACTTAGGGACTATTTATTATTTTCATTCTTATTTCTATATATGGTATCTGACAACCTGGCGTGGCGGTAGTGAACGCGACTGCTACGTAGGAGTCGTGGGTTCGATTCCCGCTCAGTGCAAATATTTGTGTGCATTGATCTGAGTGATGATATTTGCATTGGTCTGGGTGTTTCTATGTACTTATAATATGTATGTATTTAAAAAAAAGTATCTATGTATGTTTATCCGCATTCTAGAACCCATAACACAAGCTAGTTAAACTATGCTTACCATGGGTCTAGGTGGCGTTGTGTTGATTGTCCTAGAATATTTATTTCTTTACTAGCAGTTGCCCGCGGCTCCGCCCGCCTGGATTTCTTACCCCGTTCCCGTTTCTCCAGTTTTCATATTTATTCACCTTTCAAACCTTCTCTGGACTCAAATTAGCCAAATTAACCAAAATTAGCCAAATCGGTTCATCCGTTCTCGTGTTTTAGCAAGACTAATGAACATAAATTCATAAATTCATCGTCCTCTTTAACCATTCTATCTATTCAAAAAACCGCATCAAAATCCGTTGATTACTTTAAAAGGTTTAAGCGTACAAAGTTCGCCGTGCGCTTTGTTTTATACTCTGTACTGTAGTGATGATTTATTTACTCGTCGGATTTATTTATTATATTATCGGAGTCTTCTCAGGCCAGGGCCACGTTTCGAACCGGTGTGGTCCATTTGCTCACTTATTTATAAAATATTGTTGATATTGACGTTTTTTAAGTGCCGTTTAATAGTCTAAAGGAACATTTTATTATTTTGTGTGAATTGCAATTAGTTAATTGAGATTTCGATAGAATAATAATATTTATAAGAATTATTTGATATAAAGGATTGTGAACTAGGTATTAAATAGGTATTTATTACTTTGGCTGACTCGGCCCGTACGGCTACGAAGGGTTATTTCCTCACCTATTATTTTGCGGTTTGAAGAGTTGAAAATTAATAAAGTTTCTTCTCTGTTACGAAATGACACGAATCACGACCATAGACCTAGCCTAATATTAGTGAGACGACTTTGTTTTCCTGCGACAAATACTCACCTTGAGATTACTTAGGAATTTAAATAAGGCAAGCATCTAGGTACTTTAATAAAGTAGATAGTGATGTAGGATGTAGATTTGTAGGTACTTACCACGGAGGACAGAACTTGGTAAACTTCATGGTACTTACACATTGAACTTAGTCCATTGAAGTAATTAGGTAGGCACAATAAAGTAACTTCATGTGTTTAGTGCTGCATACTTAGTGGATAGCAGGTTCCCGAATTGGCCTCATGGCATGGGAATCGTGTCCCGTTTATGTAATAAGTATATCTCAGAAATAGAAGTATCCTGTATTAAGTTTTCTAGGCTATAATTTCTGCCAGAATTCATTCAGCCATTTGAGTGTGGTTGAAAGATACCCTACAAAATATATTTTCAAACTTTTTCATCGTTAATATTAGGAGTAGAATTATACTCTAATTCACCTAACACTTAGTGTAAAAAATAACTTAAAAAGTAAAATATAAATAATTCATGCGTTATCGGGTCGGGGAACCTCAAATTGGTGATGCACTCCTAAATGTTTTTGAAACGATCCAAGGTCCCCCGACACGACAACGCATGAATGATTAATTTTTTACTTTTTTAAGTTATTTTTTTGTCGGGGGCTTTTTTAATTTTTAATTTGTGTAAAAACGGGAGTGGAGTTCTTCAGCGTTCAAACAAAAAAAACTACATTGAAATCGGTTGATCCGTTCGGGAGCAGCCATGCCATAAACAGGTCAAACTTATAACACCCCGTCGTCTTTACGTCGGGGGTTAAAAATAATAACGTGTAGCGACGGATTAAGAACATTAACACCCTATCTCATCCGAAGGGTAGGCTGGGCGCACATTGGCGTCAAGACTGTTTTAAGACAGGCTTATGTCCAGCATTGACCTGCCTTTTTAGTCAGTTGTAGAAGGTAATACATATATGCATTTATCTGTTATAGACCTATGATATGAAATTGGTTGTCAAATACTTTTTCAATTAGGTACCTATCAGAATAAGTAGGAATAGGTACACCTAAGCTTAGTGAACCGGCTAGTGAAAGGAGTTTATTGTAGGTAGAGGTCATTCTCCGATATCACAACCCGCCAACGCGGCCGGCCGACTAGTTGCGCGTAAACATTCATTTTGTAAAGAAGTGCCTCTGGATTTGTGTCAACTATTTTAAATCGTTGGTAAGTATGTGCGCGTGTGTTTATTGACTTAATAGGTGAAAGTAGGTATAAGGGTCTAGTTAAACTAAAGGCAATAAGTTAAGGTAAGAGGGTGGAAGTATTTTTTTAAAGCGTTCAGTACATAATGATCAATAATGATTCACAATGCACAGGACAGTGAGGGCAATAATGTGGTAATCATAGTACCTAATTACAGCAGCATCCGTTTGTTATGTTTATTTTAACGCCGCTTATATTGACAAACCGCTTATTATGACGTAATTGATTAAGACGATTGGTTGGAGCATTGGCGCACGATTGGCCACCGTTGCGCGAAATAAGGTTCTCAGCTGTCGTTTTTGTGACACACTTCGTAAATCAAAGAAACTGTAGTGTAGCAATGAGAAATGCAATAATGTGTGAACACTTGTTGAAGTTGCGGGGCTTGATCCATCATCGTTGCTGTGTAGGTAGTCGGGCAAGTGGGGATAAAGATAGGTATTCCACTCCCTAATTATTACCTACCATAAACTCTTAGAATAGGTAAATAATTAGCCGACCCGTGCTGAGGATTCGTGACCAGAGGGCAAGCTGGTGTAACGGAGGGTGTCTGTGTTGGCGGTCACAGGACACACTCGAGATTCCGCCTTACCCCCGTAAAGGGCTCTGCGAGGGTGGACCATATTTTCCCTATGACTCGTGGGAACGCAATGGAGATTGGAAAAATAAATCATCCGCATGGCGGCGACGCGGTACGCCACCCGTCACGTCTCGTTTCCCGTGGGGGCGAAAAGTGGCTTACGGAGAGCCGTTTTGCTACATTGAATGTTGGAGGAGGGATGGAAGAAAAAGTGAATGATGTTTGTCAGATGATGAAAGATAAAAGGATTGATGTTCTTTGTGTGAATGAGACGAAGCGGAAAGGATGTGACACCACCAAGCACGGACCCTACACGGCGTACTGGTCGGGAGTACCCAGTACCGACAGAGCTTGCCAGGGAGTTGGTGTCATCCTGTCTGCCAGAATGGCTGAGTGTATGAATGAATTCGAATGTGTGAATGCTAGACTGATGTGGATGAGATTGAAAGTGGGACTCACTCGTATCTTTGTTTTAGGAGTTTATGCTCCTGTAGACTTGGGTACGAGTACGTCCCAGAAAGTACAAGAGGAGAGAGAGGAGTTTTGGGAGAGTGTAAGAGATGTATTGAGAAAATGTAAGCATAATGAAAGTATAATAATGTTAGGTGATTTTAATGGATGGGTGGGACTGAAACGTGATGGTTTTGAAAGAGTTCTTGGCAAGTACGGAGATGAAAGAGTGAATGAAAATGGTAAAAGTTTGCTTGAAGTATGTTTGGAATGGAACCTTTGTGTGTCAAACACTATGTTTGAACACAAAAAGATCCATATGTATACAAGAGAGGCGAGGAATGTCAGTAAAAGCATAATTGATTTTGTAATAGTGGATGAAAGACTGAGGCAAAATATTCTAGACACTAGGGCTTATCGCGGTGTGGGTATCCATACAGATCACTTTTTGGTTATGTGCCGTATAAGTGATCTCTTTAAGGGATGGAGACACAGAATACGTGAGCCTGTAAGTGTTCTAGAAAGAATAAAAGTAGAAAATTTGCAAGAAGATAAAGTGAGAGATGAGTATAAAAGCAAATTGACTGAAAGGCTTCGTAACAGTGATAGTATTTGTGAGATTGAGGAGTTATGGAAGGTATTCAAAGATGAGATTGTAAGTGTGGCTTCCCAAGTATGTGGCGTAAGTAAAAGAAGTACAGTGCAAAAGGTGAAGCATGCTTGGTGGGATAAAGAAGTGCAAACGTTGGTATATGAGAAGAAGAAAGCATGGCTTGACTGGCTTTCAGTCAGAGCTAATGAGAGAATACAGAAAGCTACAAATGAGGATGTGGATGAAGCGAAAGATAAATATAGAAGACTGAAAAAGCTAGTAAAAGGAATGATCGACAGAAAGAAAAAAGAACACAAAGACGTTATGGATGAAATGTTATCTGAGGATTTCCAGGCGAACATAAAGTTATTTTGGAAATCCATGCGTTCAGCCAGAGGGAAAACGCAGAGCTCTGAGCTGAATTCTATCAGAGACCAGAATAGAAGTATTATAAAAGGTGAAGAATGTGTATTAAAAAGATGGCAGGACTATTTTGAAAGTTTGTTTGAAAGAGAGGACGAGGTACAGTCACTAACGTCAGTAATGGATGACCATGTTGACACTGACGAAAGTGGCATTAGTATGACTGAGGTTGTGAATGCTTTAAGAAGTATGAAAGCTGGAAAATCAGCGGGATATGATAAGGTGACAGTCGAGATGCTGAAGGCTGGACAAGGCCTCGTAGCGAGCCAGTTATGCCGCCTTTTCAACATGTGTTGGGTTAGCGGCCGCGTACCAAGTGATTGGTGTAAGGCCGTTATAGTTCCACTATACAAAGGAAAAGGCTCGCATCAGGACTGTAAAAACTACAGGGGCATTAGCCTACTCAGCATTGTCGGCAAACTGTATGCGAAAGTGTTGATTGAGAGAGTTATGAAAGGAACCGATGAGAAAATATGGGATGCACAAGCGGGTTTTAGAAAAGGAATGGGATGTACGGATCAGGTCTTTTCCTTGCGAAGCATAGCCGAGAAATTTTTGGCCAAGAGTCGAAAGGTCTATTGCGCTTTCGTGGATTTGGAAAAGGCCTATGACAAAGTGATGAGGAATGAACTTTGGTCGGTACTGTCTACGTATGGGGTGGGCAGCAACCTTATTCGAGCTCTGAAGTCTCTCTATGACGACTCCAGTGCTTGCGTAAGGATACATGGGTCATACACTGAATGGTTTAGCATCCAAAAGGGTGTAAGACAGGGATGTGTAGCGTCACCATGGCTGTTTAACTTGTTCATGGACAGTTGTTTGCAAGATTTGAAAGATAAAGAATGTGGTTTAAGAATGAATGAGTTACTCGTCAAATGTCTTCTCTATGCTGATGATCAGGTTTTGCTTGCGTCATCTGCAGATGAGTTGCAGGAGATGGTAACAACTATGCATGTAGCTTTTGAGAGGAAAGGAATGAAAATGAATGTTAGTAAGACAAAAGTTATGGTATTTGAAAGAGATGAATGCGTGACAGAGTGTAGGATTTATATAGATGGAGAAAGAGTGGAACAAGTGAATGAGTTCATATATTTGGGAACATTGTTTACGAGAGATGGAAAGCATGAAAAAGATGTTGAAAGGAGAGTTACAGCTGGAAATAGAGTGAATGGGGCACTACACAAATTTATGAGCAGCCGGAATTTGTCCGAAAAGGCACGACTGGCTGTACATGGAGGAGTATTAGTGCCGACTCTTATGTATGGTAGCGAAAGTTGGGTGTGGCAGAAAAAGCATAAGAGTAGAGTGAATGCAGTAGAAATGCGCGCGTTGCGAAGTATGTGTGGAGTGACTTTGAGAGATAGAGTCAGAAATAGCGTGATAAGAGAGCGATGTGGAGTGATAGAAGATGTAGTGATGAAAATTGAGAAAGGTATGTTAAGATGGTTCGGTCATGTTGAGAGAATGAATGAAAGAAGACTAACGAAACAGTTATATGAGGCTAGTGTGGAAGGCGCCGTCGGAAGGGGAAGACCTAGGCGCACATACCTGGACCAAATCGGGGAAATGTTAGAAAAGGGGCAGGTCAGGAGTACCCTAAACCGACGAGCATGCATGAAAAAGGTAATGAGAGTGAATGAAGCGAAAGTAGTATGTCGGGATCGTAGCAAATGGAGATCCGTGATCTCTGCCTACCCCTACGGGAAACAGGCGTGATTTTATGTATGTTTTATGTATGTAACAAATAATTACTATCGGGGTCCATTGTGAATGCCCAACGATATTTACATAATCAAACAGTAGTATAAATATTACTATGCCGCAATGCTATAAAAAATATTATATACCCTCCTTTTTTGTACTATTTCGTACATTAGAGTAATGAAAGTTTATAATATATTAGGTCAAAAGGACCAGAAATTTCAGAGCTAGCCTCTAATACCTGCCGATAATGCGGTTCCGACCGGATTACAAAAAGTTACCAACTTTGACTAAAACACCTAATCTTAACGCTCAAACTATCATACGGTGCATTACTCTTTAATAATTAATTAATTCCAAGGCGAGACAATGTTCTGCAGGTAAGGATTGACTGCGGGTCAATATCTGCCTAGCAAATTACATCAGAGGTAGACTGCGAGTCTCACCCGATGATAATAGAACATTCTATTCTCCGCCCAAAGTTCCTACAGGTATGGATTGACTGCGAGTCAATAAATACCTTTCAAATTACATCGGGGTTGACTGCGAGTCTCCAACGATGATAATAATTATTTTACGAAAATCGTAAAATAAAGGAACTTTTAGGATCCAAGGGTCCAAAGGGTCCAAGGGTCAACCCATTGCGAGTACCCTACGATATTTACATAACCAAACAGTAGTATAAATATTACTTTGCCGCAATGCTATAAAAATATTATATACCCTCTTTTTTACTATATAGTACATAAGAGTAATGAAAATTTATAAAATATTAGGTCAAAAGGACCAGATAATTCCGAGCTAGGCTCTAATACCTGCCGATAATGCGGTTCCGACCGGTTCACAAAAAGTCACCAATTTGACTATAACACCTAATCTTAACACTCAAACTATCATAAATGGTGCATTATTCTATAATAATTACATAATTCCAAGGCGAGACAATGTGTCTACAGGTAAGGATTGACTGCGGGTCAATATCTGCCTAGCAAATTACATCAGAGGTAGACTGCGAGTCTCACCCGATGATAATAAAACATTATGTTCTCAGCCCAAAGTTCCTACAGGTATGGATTGACTGCGAGTCAATAAATACCTTTCAAATTACATCGGGGTTGACTGCGAGTCTCCAACGATGATAATAATTATTTTACGAAAATCGTAAAATAAGGAACTTTCAGGGTCCAAGGGCCCAAAGGGTCCAAGGGTCCAAGGGTCAATCCATTGCGAGTGCCCAGCGATATTTGCATAACCAAACAGTTGTATAAATATTTCTATGCCGTAATGCTATAAAAATTATTATATACCCTCTTTTTTACTATTTCGTACATGAGAATAACGAAAATTCGTATATTATCAGGTCAAAAGGACCAGATGATTAAGAGTTCGGCTCCAACACCTATCAATATGTCGATCCGACTGGAACACAATAAATCACCGACTTGACGATAAGACCTAATCCTAAAGCTTGCATTTGCATTAGATGTACCTAATATGGTTAGAATTAGAGATAAAACACTCTTTTTACTCAGCAACAATAACTCGGTTCAGGAATTACCACTATAAATAGGGCAATGGACCTTCTCTTATTAGGCGAAGATAAAATTCAGGCACTAAAGCACCTCAGCAATGGATGCCAGGGGTGCCGTTTGTTAACAGATTTACAGTACCAATTCAAAGCTAATAAGCTAATTATTACACTCAGTCTAGATAAAACCGGCCTAAGCGTAATCCATGATGCAGAAAGTAGGTAAAAAAAAAAAAAAAAAAAAAAAAAAAAAAACCGCTTTAGAAACCAATAGCAAGCGCCTCTTAACAGCCAGGCCCTTGTCACTACCACCATCAGGGAAACTGGCAAGCTCCTCGCTTCCCACCGAACAAGGGAAGGGGGGGGGGCGGGGGGAGAAGGGAACCGTCGCCAGGTGTGACGATGAGAGTTTGCGCAACAACCAGCGTGTTCCCAATGCGAAGGCTGTCTCTCCGAACAAGCCCCGTGCAACGACACAGTAGTAGTTCACATACATGCCCGTTGTATAACTTATTGTTATAATGGCTGACCTAAAGTTGGTAAAATTACAATTGTTCTGAAACAGATCAAGGAGGGCATTCAATTCCATTTCTCAAAGACGTTCAGCAAGTCACTGTTCCTAATAATAATTTCTTACCCATCGATAAACACGTTAATGTATATAGCCATAGATAAGTTATTAGGCTTAAAAAACAATTTCTCCATGTACAGCCACCAAAAACTTCTATCTAGCTACTATAGATTTAAAAGAGGCGTACTTACTAAAACCGATAATCACCTCAAATGTAATTTTTCTTTACGATTTCAATTCGAATCATCTCCGGTGTAAAAACCATCTATGAGTCCATAGAATCCATCTTTACCCTACGGGTTATCAGTCTCTTGGTGCCAACCAAGACCCTCACAAAACTTATGAGATCACGATTTTAGATCCGTGGCATACTTAGACGAAATATTGGGTATAGGAGACAACTATGCTCGGTGTCTAGGAAATATAAACGAAGCTCTGTCATTACTAAAAAGGTTAGGCTTCGTTAAAAATTCGATAGAAGTTTATTACACTCACAATAGTCATGTGAATATTTAACCTTTGTACATGATACGAGAAACCTAACATTACCATTATCTACCTATCGAAAAGCTAAATAACATAGCACAATTAGTTCAAAAGTATTCAACTTTACCACAGAGCATTATACGTGACTTAGCTCAACTAATAGGAGTTAACCTTTTCGTACCCTGCCGCCAAATGCTATACACGAAAATTCTAGAACGATATTAATGTCTTTTGTAATCGATATACGAAGAGTATGAAACCAAAATCAAACTCCCTCCAGGGTTATTGAAAGACCATAATTGGTGGAGCGAGAACCTCTACATTTATCATATGGCTCTCACTCCCTTAAAATTGGAGATTTACACGGATGCCTCCCGGACAGGGGGGGCACAGTGTGTAATAGCAGTGGAACAAGCGAAATGCGTTCAACAAATTACTTAGAGCCTTTAGCCGTCTTCATTGGTTTGAAAAACTTTCATACGATTGGAGAACAACGGTGTACCTATTATTGCTTTGCGTCGATATTACGACTGCCATAAGCTGCAATTCCCTCATTTAAATGTCCGGGCTCATTTGGCATTGTTGCGAGAAGCGTGATATTTGGATTGTAGCATCTTACGTTAATATACATGAACATAAGCTCACGCTTTTATCCCCGCAAAACTTTAAAACTGAACAGTAATTGGTCACGAACATTTCCGCTAATTCAGTATGCTTAGCATAGTGCTACCCACATAGTACCTATGTTATTAGATTAAAATTTGTATTAGTATGTAATTAAATATTTAATTAATTACCAAAGTAAATACGCGTTTTTGTTCTTAATATTCATTATGCTCATATTAAGAGTTTCACTGAAATAAAAATAAAAACTTTCTATGCTACATAACTCTGAAAGTCTACCTGGTTAATTATATCAAAGAATGAAGCGTCGAAATATAATTACTGATCAAGCGAACTTCGCAAGTGAAGTTCGATCATAATTATATGAGACGCTTCATTCGAAGATATAATCTCCCTCCCACCCATTGTACACAAACAGTATTGTTAATATGTTTGATAACTACTGTACCCAAAGCAAGAAAGTTTTACGAGGTTTTTTCCTCTCCTCTCTAAAAAATGAGTATCTGTCAAGAGTGTAGCACGGTAGGTAGGCACCTACTGGTTCATTTCTAGTCATATTCATATCTCTTAAAAATGTGCGATGTTGCCTAGTAGATATAAGGGACTACCTGGTTAATTATATCTTCGAATGAAGCGTCTCATATAATTATGATCGAACTTCACTTGCGAAGTTCGCTTGATCAGTAATTATTATTTATTTTGTCATAGTACTAACTGCATAAATTAACATAACTTGGTTACCTCATATAAATATATAGGTAACATTGAAAAGTAACATTTGCAGTTGGTGGTTTGACAGCCGTTCCATTAATTAATTAATTTGTTTCAAGAGTTCACGGTACGGACCCACACGATTTTCCTGTTTTCATGCATATTTTTGTTGTTTCCTTAAATGCTCGCCTCCTTGAAACTAAAACATTGCTACTGTCTACGCTTGTGGCGAGTTAAATAAAACAATAGAGTAAACTAAATAAAAATAAATACTAAAAATAAATAAATAATAATAATATAGGTAAGTAAACTTAAACTCGTAGAGTAGTGAGATGAGATAGAGACTCACTAACAGAAAGGTGGTGATCATCTGGTGACCTATGATATCAATGTAAAGGAGGCTTGTTTTCGACTGAACGACCTTTTATAAAGTGACGATAAGATTTTATAAACAACTACTTAATTTTTATAAGCACAAGATTAATAAATAGTTACTAAGGTATTTATTCATAGTTATTATTGTAGTTACTTCTAGCAACATGGTGTTGAAGCTGTATTCCGTCGCGGATGGCCCTCCGTCACTGTCCTGCAGACAAGTCCTAGCAGCCTTGGAGGTGCCTTTCGAGCTGGTGGACGTCAATTTTAATAATGGAGAACACATGACTGAAGAATATGCGAAGGTACAATATCTAAACCTAAGATCTAGTGAGTGAAGTCAGCTAAAGAAAAACTAAAATAATACCATTTCGCACGAATTTGTGCGAAGCGTGCAGCGAAAGCAAAGAGTGCGATCGAGATATTTAAAGAGATTGTTAGATAGAGTGAAAAATCTGAGAAAAGGGTGAAGAATCGTAGCAGTCGCACCCTTTTGCGGTTCAACATCCACTTGTGGAGGTAGAAATCAGTATTTTTAATGTAACTTTTCCTCTAATTCACGTTTGAAATATCGCTCCCATTCATAATAATGTCTGTTAGCTTTGGAGCACCTAGATAAGATAATATGGAGACCTCGGCTCTCGCTTTAGTTAGACTATATTACAGTCTATCATAGTACCTACGTAATATATTTTCTTACAGCTCAATCCACAAAAAGAGATTCCAGTGTTGGTGGACGACGGATTCTGCCTAAGCGAGAGCGTAGCCATCATGCAGTACATTTGCGACAAGTTCAAGCCAGATTCACTACTGTATCCAAAAGACCCCAAAACGAGGTAGGCCCCTACAACTACTATTATTATCTAAAATCTGTTCTCAAACTTCTTCAGTCTTATCTGAAGGAAAGGTCTTCTGAACCCCGCCCCTTAATTCCGTATGGCTTTCCATACCTACTTTGTTATTTTAACTACTGTAAACTTATTGTAATTTCAGGGCCCTAGTAAATCATCGATTGCTGTTCAATTTGACCACATACTACGCCAGCATAGCTCCTTATGCAGTAAGTTCTCAATTTTTGTAGTATATTCGATTTCATCTGCTAGACGGGATGTAATACCTGATAGACAGGCAAAATGTATAACGCAGCCAGGCGTCCCACTTGCTTGAGACCCACCCATGACGACGAAACTGTGGAAGGAATGTCGCGAACCCCTCTTTTAATCTTTTGTCGAAGCACCAAACTTCTCGTACCGGTGTGAATAGGGATCCAAGGGTGAATAGGGATAAAATGGTCAATGAAATATTTTACATAATTTCTTTTACTGGATCTCAAATAAGCCTCTTATCAGATATTTGATGATTCTCTTATTACAACAAACTAGTCCAAAATTACGGTTGAAAGAAAATAACTACAGAATTTAGCTGACCATTTAATCCCTATTCACCCTTGGATCCCTATTCACCCCGTTTCACGTACATATATTTTTACGTGTCACGACTGTGATCCTGTGATATAGGAGCGACAGTTATGTGTGGTTCGATTAAGTACCTAACCATTTTCATTTCAGTTGGTAATTGAACAGCTTTTGAAAGTACTCGTAACTTATAAGAGTTAGATTTTGTAGTAAACATGAGATAAACACTTTCTTCAGTCCATTCTGATCGAACCCTACTACTAAATAATTGAAATAATTTCAGATGGCACCAATATTTTTTGACTATGAGCGGACCCCGGGCGGTCTGAAGAGAGTCTATATGGCTATGGACGTCTTCGAGACATATCTTGATCGTCTGGGAACCAATTACGCAGCAGCTGACCACTTGACGATTGCTGACTTTCCACTTATTAACAGCACTATGGCGCTAGAAGCAATTAACGTGGATTTCTCAAAATATACAAAGGTACCCATTTATTACTACATAGAGAACTAAAAATTTAGTGAATTATAACCTTACAATAATCAACAAGAGCTTCAAGAAGGTTCACATCATCCACAGATCACCTCCCACTTTGCTCACACTCCTAGGAGGTGACCTGTGACATCAGTACATCTTTATTTTATTTTTATTTTTTTATCCAATACCCACGGATGCCACCAGTACATCTAGCGACTTGTGAAATGAAATTGTGTAGTGCATGATTCATATCACAACACACCCCTGACAGAATTTTTTTTGTATACCACCGGCATAGGTGGCAGACAAGCACACGGCCCACCTGATAGGAAGCGGTCACCGTGGCCTATGGACGTTTGCAACACCAGGGGCGTCACACACGTGCTGCCTACCCTGTAGGAACCTTCTAATTAAAGTTTTTGTACTTTGATCTGCCTCGTCGAGGGAGTGACTGGCTTCTTTGGGAGCTTCATATTTTTGTTTATTCCAAATTGATAGTCTTGCGTAGTGGTATGGCACCTATGACTTTTAACTGCATATTTGATAATTCGCAAAATACTCAACATTCTTAAATGTATTAAATATTATGTAAAGCAGAAGAAAACATTTTCGTAGTTACTGTAGTGGGTACTTTGGTACTATCCATAGCCCAATTTTTAAAAATATGATACTCTCCTTACAGATAACTAAATGGTATAATGATTTCAAGAAAAACCACCCCTCACTATGGAAGATCTCTGAAGACGGAATGAAAGAAATTAAGTATTTTGAAGTTAATCGACCCGATTTGTCACATCTTAATCATCCTATTCACCCCGCCAGGAAAACGAAAAAGTAATTCGTCAATACAATTTTTAAGGTTAAGTAGGTATAGTCCACACCCACCATGAAAGAAGGAGTACCCAACGTATCCATGAAACGCCTGGTAAATCACCTATTTCTTCAACGACGGATACTACTCTACAGTGTGGTCAGTACCTATAGGATAAATATAGTGGATATTTTATTTTATTTAGTTACTAACTGTTGCCCGCGGCTCCACCCGCGTGGAATTCGGTTATCGCGCAGTGCAATATAGCCTATGACACTCAGCAATAATGTGGCTTTTTATTGGTGAAAGAATTTTTGAAATCGGTTCTACTGAACCTGAATTCCGATATTCCTGAGATTACCCCTTAAATTTAACAAATATACAAACACACAAACAAATAAATAAGTAGATACCTACATTGATTAAGAACACGTTTTTTGATTTGTTGGATAAACAGTGATACATGACCCAACTGCATGAGGGCAAACGAAGAGTTATAACAAAGACCTGTGATGAATGAGTTTTCAAATTTCAAATTTCAATATATATGTAGAAAAAAAAACAAGATAAAAAGAAAAAAATGTCATGATCATACGAGTAGGTATACATATCTAAACTTAAGCGTAGATTCACCGTTTTGAGTATATAAAAATAGTAAAATTTTAAAGAGAATTACTTATATATTTTTTATACTTAAGTACCTATGTAATTTCTCCATTGAAATGTTCATAAAAATAAAAATTTGTACAATAATGAATTATTTAGCAATGTATCTACCTGCCAAGTTCACCCTTGTAGACCACATTAAAATAACACAATAATGACATCTACATTTTCATTAACCCTCTCCAGTACAATATCTCATTGTGAATGTCGAGATCACAGTCGAGTGGTGGTAACTTCTAGAAATCAAACAAGCCACCGGATCCTGGGAAGATAGGTCTTTGCTGCTGGGGCCTATTGGTTTGCGGTTTCCTGTTGCCTAGCAAGCCACCTCCACCTCCGCCTCCTCCGAGTCCTCCTATTACCGGTAATTGGTTTTGTGATTGTGACTGCGAGCCGGTCTGTCCCGGTATCAACTGTCCTAAATTACCGGCCCCTCCCAATGAATTTGTTAAGCCTTGCGACAGTTTATCTGGTTGGATTAATCCGCCCGTTAGACCCAATAAATTGCCGAATAAGTTCTTGCAGACATCCCCTGTGAGTCTATCCGCCATGTTGCCCCATAAACCAAGTTGGCAAAACCTGGAAATGTAACAAATTGTATCAATAAACAAAAGAATTTCAACATTCTTGTGTTGAGGTTAGGTGAAGCGACACAAGAAACGAAAGCCTGGTTTATAAAGACTAATCAGCGCCAAAATCAACTATCTAATCAGATGTCTCATTATAAATACGGTACACTTATTGGTAGAAAACGGTCGACGATCGGCAAGCACCGTTTAGACTGGTTCATTGTCACCGAATAGATCGGTTTGGTTTGACCAGGCAGGTACCTCAGTAGGTACTCGCGTAAGATCGAGTATGCTTCATTTTGTACGGTTTCTGAGACCACTTATCGGAGACTGTACCTGCGCTCCTTTCCATTCTCCATTTTTTTCCTGATCGTCCACATTCATACACGTGAGTAAGTTGAATAGGTTTGTGAATCACCTGCACTTCTGCATTCTGTTGACTTACTGTTTAGATAGTACTAACATTCACGATACTACCTCAAGTGGAACAAACGTTCATAGACCCAGGTAACTGTTTACCACTTTGGTGGTGACTGATGTCCTTGTCCTTAGTAGATATTTAACATAATTAAAATTCGAATTATTACGATTTAAAACCCACCTGAAGTCTTTACCAACAGTGATGTCATTACCAATTTTCAAATACTGGTCATTCTTGCCTTCAGCGCTAGGTACTAAAGAATCAAATATGCTTGAACCAGCGGATCCACTTTTTTTGTCAGTCTTTTTATCATCCACACCATGAGCAAAGTTAGAGATAAGTCCCACAAAATTGGATCTGACTCGAGCATCGGTACTGGAGACTGGCTCTCCTACTGGCTTACCGTCTGGACCAAGGGGTTCGAATATATAGGCCAACTCATCGCCGTGAGAGGGGCCTTTTACTTTTTGTGACATTTGCATCGAATCATTCCCAGATTTTTCTGTAAAAATACTGTATTATAATAACACTATTATGTCACGAAGCAAACATACCTTTAATACCCGTAATTATTTCCCAAGAGAGTACCATCAGTTACCTATTGGAATACCTACTTGAACTTTGTAAGGAAACGCACATACAAATTTTAATGCAGACAATCTAACTAAAGGAGCACCACCATAAATTTCCTAACTGACTGCTTGTCCGGTGTGGGTAATTACTAATTATGAAGAATACAAAATATTGGTTACCTGCTAATGGAACTCCAGGCAAGAAATGCCATCCTTTGGAGAGGTTTCCAACGTGCTCAAAGCTGTAAAGAAAGGCTTTGCCTCCGGTGGCCCATTGCTGGACACTCTGATATGCCGGAAGGTTGAATAACGCGTCTCCTGAAAAAGAGACATTATCATAACACCTTATAAGTTCAATAGTTATCAAATAAATGGTCATAAAATTCGGTAAGAACTGTGAAATTACCGCATATAACACGTGCTAAACAAAAGTCAAATTACCAGTTGCTTCTGCTACTTTAGCAAGTCCTTCGACAATCGAAAAAGACTTATCCAAAACGGTATTAGTGTAATAATCAGCGATCGGCAAGATAGCCTGCACTTGAGATGCAAGAGGTATCAGACCGCCGACATCTTTTACTACATTCTGAAGACCACCAACCAAGTCCTTCTTTAAAAAGTCTTTCACGTTCTGGATTTGGTTCGTGAGGAATTTATTGTACTTGCCTGAAATTTAAAACTAGTTATAAAATCTTGAAAAATGCAGGGAGCTCTTGAAGGTAGGTACATTAATAGAACAAAACACACTACTCTTGACCTCGTTTGTAAAGACATGGGGTTTATGCTAACAACAGAAGAAACCTTTACAACTAACTATAACAAGTTATTAAACTGACTTTTTTGAATAAAGTTATTTGAAATGTTATCGTACCAAACACAGCTCTAGAAGTTTCTGCAGAAGTGACTCCAGTGAGCATTGGAACACGTTTCTGTTTCTTTTTAAGCGATTCAGCTGGCGCTTCATCTACCAACGGTGGTAAACCTCGTAAATCATCTTTACCTTCTACTCTTGCACCAGCACCTACAGATGACAGACATTATGAGTAAAATTATTAAAGTTCAATGGAAATCATTTCTTCACTGTGGTTATGAAGTATTTGCATAGTAAAGTCCTTACTAATAGCACAACTCAAAAAGCATAAAAAAATACTTAGAAAACATTCAGAAAATATATAATTCTACCTGATTGTCCTGATACTTCTTCCAAAAATTTCTTTGTGTCCACCATGTCCATATCCAGGTCTTCGTCAGCCTGTAACCATTTACAAAGACATACTAAGCAAAGCAAGCATCATCCCATCATGAATGATTTACACTAGTTCCATCGTAAATTAGTCCATGGTCATATCGATGTCCCAGATTCGTCCAAAGTTGACATTTCAACTCGAGTACTTTTTATCACAACATAATAAATAATAAGCTTTAGTTACCATCACAATCTTCTCGTGCGGAAGTTGACGTAGACATATGAGAAGGCTCTCAGCAGGTTCATTCGGACACCCAGTACGTTCGGCAATAGTTGCCGCATGCTTTGCAGGGTCTGGTCTGACGGCTCCTGGAGAAAGTGGTGTTCCTGACAGAGCAGCCACGCCTGTTGCACTACGACCTTCGGGAGACATGGCTAAAAGAGATGCAGCACTGCCCCCAGAACCTTGACCCATTACGATTACACGTTTTGGATCGCCACCAAAGAATTGGATATAGTCTTGAATCTGAATAAAAAATGAATGATGAAAAATGATGAATAAGGCAAGACTTATTTTAAAAATAGTACCTAGGTATATGAACGAACAGGTCTGGTCATGTTATGATCGAAAATGAGTGTGTGCAGGGCGCGGGCGGTACCAGGGTTGGATAGGGGTTGTGTGATTGAGCATCACCAAAAATTACGGTAGTGAAAGTTATCGGAGAGGTATATAAATCATGCATAACCAGTAGAGCCTACGCTAGTTGGATAGTTGGTATGTATAGAGCGAGCCTGGTTATGAAAAGAAGAATGTTTGGACACGTTAAATAATGGACCTTTATAATCAAAAGACTGATAAAATCAAGTTAATAATAGTTATCAAATAATTTCAACCAAAGAAATATCAAACTGTAAATTATGTTGCGGGGCCAATATGGCAACATTGTCGTGTAGTATTTTAGTCATTTGATAAACAGTCAACTAAACATTTTGAATATTTTACATTTATCATTTCTTACCCAGATCATAGCTGTGTGGAGGTCGAAAAGACCAACGTTTCCTGCAGCATCTTTCTGATCAGTACTGAGATACCCAAGTGATCCCAACCGATACTGAGCAGTTACCAGAATCGTGTCCTTTTGAGTTAAGTGTTGTCCCTTAAAATGTTAAAAGTCTTGTTAACTGTTAAGTATTAATTTTCCTGGCCTATTAAAAATTGTATGAAAAATGGGGTCTCATTTTTTGTTACTAACGGATCTTGAGAAAATTTCAACCGTTGCGCTATCTCCGCTATTCTAATAAGAGGAATAAATATATAGTGTCAGCGAGGAGGTACGCCAGGCGGACAGGATCACGGTAACGTATGAGCAACTCCTCTGATCGTCAAAGTAATATGTATAGAGACATACAAACTAGCATACCTTGTACCTAACTACAAAACTCTATTTTTATATTATGGTATCATAGCTAGATTCATCTTGCAACATTGTTTTAATTGGTGGTATTTGGAAGTGTAATGATAAATAAACAATAGGTAGGTACTTACACCATAAGCAGCAGTGGAGCCTGATTTGTAATTACCACCATGGATGAAGAAAACCACAGGACTGCCTGCAAAGAACGACCACGACATGATCAAAAAGCGAAAGCGAACAATTACTATTATAATGGCAGAGTCATCATGCAATATTGACAATTGTAAAAAAAGAAAAAAATTGTAAAAGAATAACTAGGCACGCAGGAATTGTTTGTGACCTCTGTGACTGTATTACATAACCAAAAATGCCAACAACGATAAAAGTAGGTACTCAGTTAAATAATTTACTATACAAACCTTTTTCATCAACAGGCATTTTAGGAGTGTAGACGTTAAGACACAAGCAGTCCTCATGGCCAATAACACGTTGAGGAAAATAGGGATCTCGCTGAGGACACGGGAGACACTGGTTCACCGCCATCAGCTCTCCAGCAAGGTACTGGCGTACCGGACGCTGGAATCTACGGGGTCCCACAGGCGGCTCCGCATATCTGTTAGAGTTAGAAAACCCATACACTTTAGGAGTGTACCTTTTTTTTGTTGAAGATAGACTTACGTTTGGTCATGCCTCGGAGAGCACGTTAAGCCGTCGGTCCCAGTTGCCATGCAAACATCTATGGCAGTCGTTACGGGTAGTTGGAGCCCTCAAAAGTCCAACCAGTCTAACTCGGAACTTCCATATCGCCATTGGTCATTGGACCATATCGAAGGTTTTACAAATATCGAAGTTCAGCCGCATCACAGTTAGAATGAAAAGCCGACCCCAACTGAGTTGGGAAAAGGTTCAGAGAACGTTTGATCACTATCTCACCTGATGGTAAGTGACGATGTGGAAAATTATTGCCTATAGGTGTTCTAGTTCGAAAATCGTGATCCTGTAAAACCATTAAGGATTTCCCATTCCGTCCGTTCGTTGCTTATTGATACACGTATATCCAAGCGCGGCCCTGGTAAATGATGAAAATAGGGTATCTCCATGTCCAGAAAAAGACGTTGGAATGTTTTTAATGTAATAAGCTAGAAACGTTTAATTCAGCAGTAGATTGTGTGGTCGTTGAGCAGTGCAAATGTTTAGTGACTATGTGCTGATCTGTCACAGTTTGGGTGCCTGGATTTGGGGGTCACGAGTTTGCAATAAAACTGAACCACCCATCAAACAGCGGTTTAATAATGTCTCCCATACCAGTCGGTCCAGTTCGAACTTGCCTCATATACCTACCTATATGATGTTGAATAACCCAACCGACCAATACTATTTCATTCTATATTTTTCGCAGGTTTATAAGTGCCCGGTTGATAGCAATAGGCTCGCCACCTATTACATTGGGACCTAAACATAAACTGGCGAAATGAGGGTGCTAGCACCTCAGCCTATCCCTTCGGGGATAAAGGCGTGAGTTTATGTTATGTTATCTCTATATTATGTACTGACTGTTCGCGACCTTGATACATTGGTTCGTTGTATGTTAAAAACAATTTAGATAGGTCTGCACTAACACCGGATGGATAGTCTGCTATAATCTGTTGGTCAGTAATACCAACGGAAATTATTTATCAGCATCCGCCAAACTGACATCATGCCACAATTAGTTTAATTTGTTAGGTAGTAATATTACTAGTAATTTAAATCTAAGTACGTATTGTTCCTTAGCATAATATAGCAGGATGCGGACTAGCTCGAACAGGGTCCTGAAGGCAATTGTTCCAAAAATAGACAGTTCTATACTGAAACCTTGATAAACTATTCCACTAAATGTTTTAAATAATTTACTAACATAGGGTAAGAAATAAATTGTTACTAAGAAAATGGATCGCATCGTTGTCTGATAAATGACTTTTTTCTAAATACATAGAAACACCCAAACGAAAGGAAATAGAATATGCATACAAATATTTGCATACAAATATTTGCACAGAGGAATCGAACCCACACCACGCCACATGCATACAAATATTTGCACAGAGCACATGCATACAAATATTTGCACAAAGGAATCGAACCCACACCACGCCACGGTTGAACGCCACCTACGTAGAAGTAACCTGTCGCATTCTCTACCGCCAAAACGCCACCAATTAGGAAACACATTGATCAGGAAATTAGAACATTGCGGGATAAGGAACAAGGCCCTCGAACTTCTGACTTCATATTTGAACAATAGAATACAGAGGGTCGACGTTAACGGTACACGCTCAGCAGGGTCTGTCTGTGGTTTCGATAGGCGTTCCGCAGGGTTCGATACTTGGACCATTTTATTTTTAATATATTTTATATTAATGACCTCCCCTACTAGGTAGGGTATAATAATAATATTGTTTTATTTGCTGATGATACTTCGTTAATATTTAAAATTAAGAGACGATTAGTAAATTATGACGAATTGAATGGTGCAATCTCAAGAGTGGTTCATTGGTTTAGTACGAATAATCTTTGCCTTAATGGTAATAAAACTAAATGTGTTAAATTAACACTACCTAATGTTACACAGGTGGAAACCAATGTACAACTCAATGGACAAGTGTCGAACCTTGTGGAATAGACAGTGTTCCTAGGTTCCTAGCCAATGCTTCATATTCTTCAATATGCTAAACTCCAGGGAGGAACACATATTGAAGAAATAGCCAGTAGATTAAGTTCAGCTTGGTATGCTGTAAAAAGAATAAGGACTTTAACAGACGTAGATGCGGTTAGAATAGTTTATTTCAGCTATTTTCATAGTATTATGAGCTACGGAATTCTCCTTTGGGGTAACTCCGCGGATCTAAATGCAATATTTATCTACAAAAACGGGTTGAGTGAGCAATTTATAATTTGGGCCCAAGAGTAGGGATTTGCCTATCAAAAAGTTTAAAAATTTAGTTGAAAAGAAGTTATGCCAAAAAATTTATTATTACATCCAGGATTACTTAGATGATAAACAAGACTGGAAATGAGCTGTTTACTCAACTTGCTACTCAAGCAAATTTCTATAGGTATCTAGACTAAGTACCTAAATAACAGAAAAAAAAGAAAAGCCCGCTGAGTTTCTTGCCAGTCTTTAAGGCCTGGGGCCGCGATTGGACCGGTGTGCGGTGCTGTGTGCGGCTCTCTAATTTATAAAATATTGTTGATATTGACGTTTTGTAAGTGTCGTTTAATGGTTTATACAGAATAAATGATTTTGAAATTTTGATTCTTTTTAATTTTGAAGAAAGTACCTTATATGTAGGTAATATGTACCTTATCCTACCTACCTCAGCCGGACTTAACTTAGGTAAGAATAGGCAATTAGATGTCCACTTCTTTTTATACCATTTAGATAGGACCGATGGAAAGAACGGTGACCACAGTGGTCTATCATATATCGTGGTCCTCGTCAACACCCATGGGGCCATCCCAACCCTGTGGAAACCTTCTAATGCCCTTCTTGATGATCCGCATATTGTAGTCCTTTGGAAATACCACAACAGGGAGTTCATTCCAAAGCTTGAGAGTGCGCAGTATGGAGTTCCTTTCATACCGCACAGTGCGCATCGCTGCCGGTCGTAATGTGTGATGGATGAATTCCCTGCCTATCGTAGTGCAATGATAGTAAGTAGGTGTGGGCGTAGAATTTTACCGTATACCGAAGAAACTGTAGTATCCAAGCTTGTCGTCCTTGAACCCTTCGAGCCGGGCACTAAAACCGTGGAGTTGTGTAAAAATCACAGCAGCATCAGGCTCAGGAGGCGAGGCTGGCTCACCGCCGACCACCGCCTGCGCAGGTGCTGCTGACGCAAACAATGCAAGCGCGATATACCACATTGACCAATGATGCATATCACTTAGGATACACCCGACGTTCGCTACAACAAAACCCGGACTACTGACACATTTATAGAACAGTTGTCGAAATCATCCAGCCCACGGATTTAATCGTCATACTATGCTCGTACCAACCCGCTCATGATAAAGCTGAATCCTGTACGATAAGGCTTAGTACTTACCTAATTTAATTCTGGATTTTCTTAAAAATATATTCAGACCGTTTGTGATATAGAATGTATGTATGTAAGTATGTATGTGGTAGTCCCACAATAGCCAGAATGATTTTTTGTAATTGTGTAATAAAATAAACCTACGTACAAACATGGATAGGTATTTAAGTCGGTAAATTGTGGTCTTTTTCGTTATCTACGGCGACCCATTTCAAATGCAAAATTCAATTCTACGGCCAAGTCCAACCAAGTCGGTAGCCACCCTGAGGATAGCAGATGGCACAGTGAGAGCAGGCAAATGGGTGGCCTGTCACCCCAGCAGATGCAGTACACTATGTGATAGCTAAAAAGTTAATGATTAGATTTTGTCTTAAATCGTTGACCTCCAAGAATATGTAGAGCCATACAGGTTAATACCTACAAAACTCGCGTTATACCAGAAACCACAATAATCCACATCCGTACTAATAGTACGAGTATGATGATAGGTATGATGTTTTTATGTTAAGTACCCTTTCGAGTCCTTCCCTTACCTAAACCACTAAAACAATCTTGTAGAAATATGGTACCTACAGAAAAGAATTAAGAACTTTTATCAGATAACGGGAAATGGGAAAATTGGGACTTTTGGAAAATCAGGAAAATGGAAAGAGGTGAAAAGTAAGAAGATAGAAAAGTTGAGGCGAGAGTGGAGAGGCGCGTAAAAATGGAACACAGTTGAATAGAGCCCTAAAATTTACGATACGATACGATAAATGACATCCACGCAGTAGATGAAGTCACGGGCAACAGCTAGTTACTATACTTAATACAAGTTAGGTACAACCCAACTTTATTCTGAAAGTCACAATAACGAATTTCAAAATTCCGAATGATTCGAAATTCTGTAAAAAAAAAAGTAAGAATTCCGATATAGGTATCGTAAATCCTATTTATTAAAAACTTTTGTTATTACCCGACTGCGCGACGCAAAAGAGGGTATTGTGTTTATTTGTTATTTGTTGTTTATTAGTTACCTACTCACTTATTAAAAAATTTACTCTTTTGTTACCTATTTATTAAAAACAAACGATTGTCAGCATGCCGAATTTTGAGACACCGAACCATTAGGTAAAATTCCGTGAGAAACAAAAACTAGCGTGAGATAACAAAAACTGCCATTGAATAAAAAGTTTTATCAAGTAACCGAAGCCGTCAAGCTGAGCGCCATCATTGATTCTAACGGTCTACGTGTTGGTGTTGGTAATGGTGACCCTCTTTTATGAGACTTTGCCTTCAATTTAGCATCAGGCGCAGTGAAGTCATATTGACGTGACTTAAATAGAAATAAAAAAAAAACTATAAAGTTCAAAATAATTTACTCAGCACGATAACATTAAATTTTGACTAAAAGCAGTTTACTCTAAAATTCAAAACGTCTTTTGGCGTTTCGCGTGCCTACAGCTTTTAGTTGAATGTAATGCCCCATTTTCATTTACGTGGTACGCGTAATTCGCCAATCGCTTTCAAAAACTTCACTTCAGCGGGGTCGTGTTGATGGGATTATGTTCGGATATCTGTGGATTATGTCGATACATAAAGTGGAAACCGCAATTCGGCAAAGAAAAGGTGGGACGCCCTCCAGCAAGACGTACGAAAATCCGAACTGGATGCCCAAGGTGTAGGACGGGTGCTATGTATGACGCATATTGTAGAGTCCAAGCAAAGAGCTGTACTTACAAAGAGACAACTGTACCTACCTAATTGAGACAAGCCTATGCCTATGATGTATGTCAGTATGTCAGATAGTTCCATTGATGTATAAGGGAGGGGAGGTGTCTACGAAACGCTGTGTCTTTACCTACGTTCCATTTTATGAATGGACGTTTTACTACGTTAGTGCCGTGCCTTCTCTTGTCGGGGAAGTTTTCGATTTACGTATACTAATACGATTGGGTTTACTTATCTTTTAACGTGTATTAACCTAAAAAGAACGGTAACATTAGCATGTTACCTTATGTTCACTCATGAGATAATAATCTAATTTTAATTTTTAATATCTACTTACTAGTATCAAATTACTTTTTCACTACAGCAGCTCAAACAAGTAGGTTTTGCTGCGTAAAAACAGTGTGCAAAATGCGATTTTGCTCACTGCGTGAGACAAAGTAACTTTTTAATATTTTTTTTTTAATATACTTACAGTGCCAGCACTACATTTAAAAGAATTGTTTCGCAACGAACTTTCGAACTGCATAATCTGACAAAGTAACTTTTTAATTATTATTTTTTTCAATAAACAGTGCCAACCATATATTTGAAAAGAATTGTTCCGCACGAATTTTCGAACAACATAATCTGCAGTCTGTTTCTTGGTCGTCCTTTAAAAAGTCCTTCAAAATATGAAGGCCCAATTTCGAAATTCTAAATTTGAAAGATATTGGTAAAACCATTTTGAAAAGTATTTGTAACCATGTTTTTTATTTAAATTATTTAATATTTTAATGTATTATTGTATACGAAAATAAGTAATTTTAATGATTTCTATTTTCAACATTTAAAAAATAACATGTCACAGACGCTGTTTCTGAACGCACCTTAAAAATTGCGGGAATAAAATTTTATAGTTAAACTTGGTAAATAGATAATATTAAAAATATTAAAGGAATCAGATAAGACCAGCGATACTAGTGATGAAGGCAGTATTTTAATACTAGAAGAGTTTCAGTCTATTCCTGTTCTATGTGTTATCTTGTAAGTAATACTTAAGGTTATGTGTTCTCGCTGCTGAAGTGAAAAGTAATGTGTGCCACACGAGAGCAAAATTATTTGCATCTCGTGCATTTGAATCCCTCACTACGCTCGGGATTCTACATTAGAATCACTCGCTACGTTCGTGATTCAATCCTAGAATCCCTCGCTTGCTCAGGATTCAAAATCAGCATTCGCAGCAAACAACAGTTTTGCTCACTTGTTGCACAAATAACTATTTCACTACAGCAGCTCAAACAAGTAGGTTTTGCTGCGTAAAAACAGTGTGCAAAATGCGATTTTGCTCACTCAGTGAGACAAAGTAACTTTTTAATTATTTTTTTTTAAATATACTTATAGTGCCAGCACTACATTTAAAAGAATTTTTTCGACGTACTTTCGAACTATATAATCTGACAAAGTAACTTTTTGTTTTTTTTTTCAATAAACAGTGCCAACCATATACCTATTTAAAAAGAATTGTTCCGGGCGAATTTTCGAACTACATAATCTGCACTCTGTTTCTTGGTCGTCCTTTAAAAAGTCCTTCAAAATATGAAGGTCCAATTTCGAAATTCTAAATTTGACAGATATTTGTAAAACGAATAACCATTTTTTTTTGCAAATCGAATAACTTCCTGTTCTATCCACCTGTTTCCAAACCTAAAAAAATACATCGGTGGCCAGAAATTTTCATCAAATGAAGAGGTCGAAGCAGCAGTAACTCCATATTTTGAGGAGTTGGAGGAATCTTATTTTTAAATAGAGGGATAATAGAAGCTTTAAAAAAACAGATGAAAGAAATGCATCTAGTTAGAAAGAGACTACATCGAAATACAAAAATAATTATCCATGAGTTATATTTTGTTTTCTTGACCAGGCAGAGAACTTTTCAATCCACCCTCGTATATTCTTCTTAGGTGTTTCGGATGAAGACACCAATCTGACCCAGCCAATAGGTACTTTAAGAGTATTCATGAATTTTAGTGTCTTTGTTACAATATTATTTATATGTTTACCCAATTTAATGAACGATCCAGCCACATACAATATACATGCCCAAATATTTAACACTATCTACTGCCTCTAGATGGTGACCATTGAGACTATAATATTGTTTACCTACTTTTTATTAACGCCCTTCCTAAACACACAGATCTTGCTTTTATTTTTGGACTAGCGACCCGCCCCGGCTTCGCACGGGTGCAATGCTGATACTAAATACCTACACTAAAACTGAACGTTGCGTTGTTATAAATTATAGTTTGCAAAACTAAAAAAACGCTTTTAAAATTGATTTAAGTACTTAATTAAAAATACTAATAATAAAACTGTAGTATCAATTCAAAAATTAAAAGTAAATTCAAAGTGCTATAAGGAGAACCGCGGACCGCGGCCTCCGACGACGCGCTATTTGAAGGCACGCTGCGCCCGCCGCCGCCTTGACCGCGGCGGGCCGGTATTGCCGCAAATGCTACGTCCCGCAATTTTTCAATAGCGGGACGTAGCTATGCTGTAAAGGGCCATATAGATCTATTTTAAATCAACAATGTATTTAAGGTATTTAATTGTATAAGGATGAATGCTGTATTGGTTAAAATCGCTTCGAAAGTTAGCCATTATTTGTCGTAAAAAGTAAATGACAAAAAAATGTTATTGTGGGATATCCATAAGAGATAGACATAATATATACCATCGCGCACTTTTTTGTAGATCTTTTCAATGTGTGTACAATACTTAGTAAATTATTTTGATACATCTCGTAGGGTTCAGCCTGCGTTTGCAATGTAAGCGATAAAAATGTAATTATTTACGACATCACGTAATAGAAACCTAAAAAATAACAGTATTTCTCCACCATTTAATGGATGCTATTATACATATAAACCTTCCTCTTGAACCAATCCGTTGCGTAGTTTTAAAGATTTAAGCGTACAAAGGGACATTGTGTTACATTCGCCCATAGGCCACGGTAACCACTTACCATCAGGTGGGCCGCGTGCTTGTCTGCGACCTAAGAGTTGTATAAAAAAGGTCTCGGCCAAGGTTTCCAAGTAATTCATCCATACTATCCAGTGCTAACTGAATACTGAGGCAGCCTTCCCCCACTGTTTGGTATGAAACAAACAATACAAAGTCATCAGCATATTGAAATACACACACATTATTCATATCATGACAAAATATGCATAGAGGCCACATTGAATGGGGAAAGAGCACCCTGAATAAAGAGATAGCATAGCTTTTGGTACTTTTTTAATTTGCATTGTGGACGCAAATTTAGTCTGTGGCAAGAAAGAAATAACCGAATGTCTTAATTTGATTGATTGTTGATTCTGAAGCGTTGTAGTTTGTTTGTATGTACATTGTAACCTCAAAAAGTTGATACTTTTTTATTTTAGCTAATTACACATTGTAGTAAATACAATAATTTTTATATTCAGTAATACGTAACTAATATTAAATATGCGGTCACGGTGTGCTGTTCGTACCTGTGGAAGCCGAGGAAAACATTTGATTCCACAAGATATTATACTACGAAATCAATGGATTAGTGCTTAAAGACTGGAGCTGAAAAAGTATGCATACATGTGTTCCGAAAAACGAAGAACATTTTTTCCATAAATTAGCGAACGCTAGATGTGACATCACACTCTTCAAATATCACACAATGCAAATATTCATATTCAAGCACACAAATATTTGCACTGAGCGGGAATCGAACCCGCACCTCCTGTGTTGCAGTCGCGTTCACTACCGCCACGCCACGGAGGTCGTCGGTAATGTCGGTATATAACGTGTAGTTACTACTGGACATACTATTATATATTTTAACCATTTAAGGTAAGTACATAATTATGCTACTCCAAAGAGATCTGTCCATCAAGAGGTCGTTGTTCCACCACGTGTTGTCTGGTACCTAGAGATCGCAGTCTGTGATAAGAATAAGGCCGCCCATTGTACTCGAAGAACTATGTTAAATTACGAAAAATGTAGTAATTACTGCTGTACAATAAAGTGATAGTCTGTTTATTTATATTCTTAGGTGGTAATTATTAGAAACGTATGTAAATATTTAGTGTTTATAATATTCCAGTTTATTCCCACGTGGATTTGAAATTGCCCATAATTCGGGGAATTTGCCAGGAATTGGCAACGTAAATTGCAATTTCTTTTACTGGTAGCCCAGAAATACCAATTATATTTCGACGCTTCATTCTTTGATATAATTAACCAGGTAGTCCCTTATATCTACTAGGCAACATCGCACATTTTTAAGAGATATGAATATGACTAGATTTGAACCAGTAGGTGCCTACCTACCGTGCTACACTCTTGACAGATACTCATTCCTTATTTGTGCGTGGCAACGTGAGCACGTCTTCAGCAATGCCAAAGCGCAGTGCCGAAGACAAAATAAATCGTTATTATTATTTATTATAATCTAAATCGGTAAAACGTAAAAGTTATCGTCGTATATTTCTTCAGATGCGGAAGAAAACGAAATATGTGAGTACCTACATAATACATTTTATCAACCATTATATTGTGCATTACTCCGTAATAGTTACGCAATTCCATGGAGTGACTTAAACATTCTGTTCTCTGTGCAATCTTCCTATGCGGGTCTCCAACGATGATAATAATAATTTTACGTAAAACAACAAATAATTACTATCGGGGTCCATTGTGAATGCCCAACGATATTTACATAACCAAACAGTAGTATAAATATTACTATGCCGCAATGCTATAAAAAATATTATATACCCTCCTTTTTTTTTTACTATTTCGTACATTAGAGTAATGAAAGTTTATAATATATTAGGTCAAAAGGACCAGAAATTTCAGAGCTAGCCTCTAATACCTGCCGATAATGCGGTTCCGACCGGATCACAAAAAAGTTACCAACTTTGACTAAAACACCTAATCTTAACGCTCAAACTATCATACGGTGCATTCTCTTTAATAATTAATTAATTCCAAGGCGAGACAATGTTCTGCAGGTAAGGATTGACTGCGGGTCAATATCTGCCTAGCAAATTACATCAGAGGTAGACTGCGAGTCTCACCCGATGATAATAGAACATTCTATTCTCCGCCCAAAGTTCCTACAGGTATGGATTGACTGCGAGTCAATAAATACCTTTCAAATTACATCGGGGTTGACTGCGAGTCTCCAACGATGATAATAATTATTTTACGAAAATCGTAAAATAAAGGAACTTTTAGGATCCAAGGGTCCAAAGGGTGCAAGGGTCAATCCATTGCGAGTACCCTACGATATTTACATAACCAAACAGTAGTATAAATATTACTTTGCCGCAATGCTATAAAAATATTATATATCCTCTTTTTTACTATGTCGTTCATAAGAGTAATGAAAATTTATAAAATATTAGGTCAAAAGGACCAGATAATTCCGAGCTAGGCTCTAATACCTGCCGATAATGCGGTTCCGACCGGTTCACAAAAAGTCACCAATTTGACTATAACACCTAATCTTAACACTCAAACTATCATATGGTGCATTACTCTATAATAATTACATAATTCCAAGGCGAGACAATGTTTCTACAGTTAAGGATTGACTGCGGGTCAATATCTGCCTAGCAAATTATATCAGAGGTAGACTGCGAGTCTCACCCGATGATAATAAAACATTATGTTCTCAGCCCAAAGTTCCTACAGGTATGGATTGACTGCGAGTCAATAAATACCTTTCAAATTACATCGGGGTTGACTGCGAGTCTCCAACGATGATAATAATTATTTTACGAAAATCGTAAAATAAGGAACTTTCAGGGTCCAAGGGCCCAAAGGGTCCAAGGGTCAATCCATTGCGAGTGCCCAGTGATATTTGCAAAACCAAACAGTTGTATAAATATTTCTATGCCGTAATGCTATAAAAATTATTATATACCCTCTTTTTTACTATTTCGTACATGAGAATATCGAAAATTCGTATATTATCAGGTCAAAAGGACCAGATGATTGAGAGTTCGGCTCCAACACCTATCAATATGTCGATCCGACTGGAACACAATAAATCACCGACCTGACGATAAGACGAAGCTTGCAATTGCATTAGATGTACCTAATATGGTTAGAAATAGAGATAAAACACTCTTTCTACTCAGCAACAATAACTCGGTTCAGGAATTACCACTATAAATAGGGCAATGGACCTTCTCTTATTAGGCGAAGATAAAATTCAGGCACTAAAGCACCTCAGCAATGGATGCCAGGGGTGCCGTTTGTTAACAGATTTACAGTACCAATTCACACAGTGCCGTACTAAGCTAATTATTACACTCAGTCTAGATAAAACCGGCCTAAGCGTAATCCATGATGCAGAAAGTAGGTAAAAAAAAAAAAAAAAAAAAAAACATCTAGAAACCAATAGCAAGCGCCTCTTAACAGCCAGGCCCTTGTCACTACCACCATCAGGGAAACTGGCAAGCTCCTCGCTTCCCACCGAACAAGGGAAGGGGGGGGGGGGGGGGGAGAAGGGAACCGTCGCCAGGTGTGACGACTGAGAGTTTGCGCAACAACCAGCGTGTTCCCAATGCGAAGGCTGTCTCTCCGAACAAGCCCCGTGCAACGACACAGTAGTAGTTCACATACATGCCTGTTGTATAACTTATTGTTATAATGGCTGACCTAAAATCGGTAAAATTACAATTGTTCTGAAACAGATCAAGGAGGGCATTCAATTCCATTTCTCAAAGACGTTCAGCAAGTCACTGTTCCTAATAATAATTTCTTACCCATCGATAAACACGTTAATGTATATAGCCATAGATAAGTTATTAGGCTTAAAAAACAATTTCTTCATGTACAGCCACCAAAAACTTCTATCTAGCTACTTTAAAAGAGGCGTACCTACTAAAACCGATAATCACCTCAAATGTATTTTTTCTTTACGATTTCAATTCGAATCATCTCCGGTGTAAAAACCATCTATGAGTCCATAGAATCCATCTTTACCCTACGGGTTATCAGTCTCTTGGTGCCAACCAAGACCCTCACAAAACTTATGAGATCACGATTTTAGATCCGTGGCATACTTAGACGAAATATTGGGTATAGGTGACAACTATGCTCGGTGTCTAGAAAATATAAACGAAACTCTGTCATTACTAAAAAGGTTAGGCTTCGTTAAAATTTCGATAGAAGTTTATTACACTCACAATAGTCATGTGAATATTTAGCCTTTGTACATGATACGAGAAACCTAACATTACCATTATCTACCTATCGAAAAGCTAAATAACATAGCACAATTAGTTCAAAAGTATTCAACTTTACCACAGTGCATTATACGTGACTTAGCTCAACTAATAGGACCTTTTCGTACCCTGCCGCCAAATGCAACTGGCTATACACGAAAATTCTAGAACGATATTAAGTTCTTTTGTAATCGATATACGAAGAGTATGAAACCAAAATCAAACTCCCTCCAGGGTTATTGAAAGACCATAATTGGTGGAGCGAGAACCTCTACATTTATCATATGGCTCTCACTCCCTTTAAATTGGAGATTTACACGGATGCCTCCCGGACAGGGGGGGCACAGTGTGTAATAGCAGTGGAGCAAGCGAAATGCGGTCAACAAATTACTTAGAGCCTTTAGCCGTCTTCATTGGTTTGAAAACTTTCATGCGATTGGAGAACAACGGTGTACCTATTATTGCTTTGCGTCGATATTACGACTGCCATAAGCTGCAATTCCCTCATTTAAATGTCCGGGCTCATTTGGCATTGTTGCGAGAAGCGTGATATTTGGATTGTAGCATCTTACGTTAATATACATGAACATAAGCTCACGCTTTTATCCCCGCAGGGGTAGGCAGAGGTGCTAGCACCCACATTTTGCCAGTTTATGTTCAGATCCAAATGTAATAGGTAGAGCCTATTGCCCTTCTCCGGGTACTAAATAAATAAATACTACGTTAATTTAACGTTACGTTAGTATATAACAAATTACGTTAGTATATTTTTATTTTATTTTCTTTTTATAGCTCATCACAAAAAAAAAAAAAATAAAAAAAAAAAAAAAAAAAAGACGTAATAGTAAGATAATTACGCGGACTGTGATTAAAGAATAATAAATCCGGACATAGAATGGGAATTATCAAATAATGCATTCAAATACTCTACAGCATGGGGCTCGACCATTCCCTTTTGAATCACACCTCACAATGATGGTATCCCAATTGATACTAATTTAAATCCGGAGAATATCATTATCAAGTTAGTAAATTCTTCTTGCTCTTTGTACTGCTTATCGCGTACAAACTTGTATTATTAAAATCGGCAATATTCTTTTATTTGGTTTTTCAAACAACGGTATTCGTATCTCGATAACAGACATGATAAAAACTACTGTTTCCGGTCGTGACCAACACTTTTCAAAGATGATATTTTTGTTACAAAAAATAAGTGAACAACCAGTACGGGTCAGTTATGGTTAACACACAAATTACCACATATATCAGTTACCACACAATCAGTCTTAAATAGGTGCTGACAGAAAGCGGCGTTGACACGTGCTGCGTGTCTAGCGCACACAGCACGCCCAGGGCGCCTCGTCAGCCGCGCACTCGCGCGGTCTTTTAGTGGATACTTTAGTAAAACTGCAGAACACATCCAATACATTCGCAAAACTTTATAACTGAACAGTAGGTAATAATAATTGGTCACGAACATTTCCGCTAATTCAGAATGCTTAGCATAGTGCTACCCACATAGTACCTATGTTATTAGATTAAAATTTGTATTAGTATGTAATTAAATATTTAATTAATTACCTAAGTAAATACGCGTTTTTGTTCTTAATATCCATTATGCTCATATTAAGAGTTTCACTGAAATAAAAATAAAAACTTTCTATGCTACATAACTCTGAAAGTCTACCTGGTTAATTATATCAAAGAATGAAGCGTCGAAATATAATTACTGATCAAGCGAACTTCGCAAGTGAAGTTCGATCATAATTATATGAGACGCTTCATTCGAAGATATAATCTCCCTCCCACCCATTGTACACAAACAGTATTGTTAATGTTTGATAACTACTGTACCCAAAGCAAGAAAGTTTTACGAGGTTTTTTCCTCTCCTCTCTAAAAAATGAGTATCTGTCAAGAGTGTAGCACGGTAGGTAGGCACCTACTGGTTCAAATCTAGTCATATTCATATCTCTTAAAAATGTGCGATGTTGCCTAGTAGATATAAGGGACTACCTGGTTAATTATATCTTCGAATGAAGCGTCTCATATAATTATGATCGAACTTCACTTGCGAAGTTCGCTTGATCAGTAATTATTTTGCACTATTTTTATGCAAAATTTAAGCACTAGTAACACCAGTTATCTCCGTTTTACTATTGTATAACATATTACCTGCACTTAAAGTTCATTTCAGTCTAATGCAAGAACTAGAGCTCAGAACATATTGTTGTCTCGCTCTTTGAACAGCAATGATGCAGGTATAATAGCGTAGGGGAGACTGAGGAGCGTTGCTGTAGATCATGAGTGTACTACGACTACGGGCCCGTACGTAGTTTCGAATGACGTTGTAGCGATAGGTCATTGTGGCGAAAAACTTTTAGCGTGGTACGCTGGAGCGAAAAGTCATTGAAGCGAATTCCACCGAGGGCGAATGACACCGCAGCGACAAACATTGTGAAGAAAAATGGTTGAAATTACATAGGTATTTGCAACTTTAAAACTACACTGACGGACTCATAAACTGCATCAAAGTTCAGGTTTACTCTAAAAGGATTTTTTATAATAAGTATGCAAACTTTTTAGATTAAATATATAAATATGGAAAGACTGGCTCTTAATCTTAAAAAAAATTAAATTTAAAAATAGAACTGCAGTAAAACAAATGAATATAGCCGGGAAAAGAAAATTTACTTGTAGTATCAGATTTGCGTGTTATTTATAGCAAAGTTTTAAATTGATTCTCATTGATTTTTTTTGTTTTGTCAATTGAATTATTGTTACCAGCATAATTGTTGGGTTAGTTTCTTAACACATCGAGAGTTTTTGAACCATAATATGGATACTTCGTCCGAACAAGCGGCACAAATTGTAGCATTGGTGCGGGAGGGCTTGGATCAACGAACGATTGGTAGAAATTTAAATTTAAACCAGTCTACGGTTTCTAGAATATACAGAAGGTTTGTAGAGACAGGTTCTTACAGGAGGAGACGTGGTACAGGCAGAACTCGAGCAACCACAGGTCGTGATGACCGATTTATTGTTATAACTTCCCTGCGAAATCGTTTCCTCACGTCAGTTAACATCAAAACCGAGCTTAATGAAGTGCGTGGAGTAAACGTGTGTGCACGAACAATAAGAAGAAGGTTAAAGGAAGCGGATATCACCCCTTTTAGACCAGCAAATGGTCCAAAGTTGTCTACAGCTCACAGACAAGCTCGCTTAAGATTTGCGCGTCATCACCTGAATTGGACAGAAGAGCAGTGGGCCTCTGTATTGTTCACGGACGAGTGTAGGACATGTTTATATGGTGCAGATGGTCGCAGAAGAGTCTATCGTCGACGTGGGGAGCGATATGCTCAAAGTTGCATTGAAGAGCGTGTTCCTTTTGGAGGCGGTTCATGTATGGTCTGGGGTGGCATATCGATGAACGGGCGAACAGAACTTGTGTTCATAGACATGGTCCGTCAAAACGGTAATAGAGGGGGTTTGACAGCACATCGCTACATAACAGAGATATTAGAAGATCACGTGGTGCCTTACATGGGATTCATAGGCGAAAATTTTACTTTAATGCAGGATAATGCCCGGCCGCATGCAGCTGCACAAGTTCAACATTATTGCGAAGAGGTTGGGATACGTACAATGAATTGGCCAGCACGCAGCCCGGATCTTAATCCCATCGAGCATGTTTGGGACAATTTAAAAAGAGCTGTATATGCGAGAAACCCTTCGCCCACGACAGTGGCAGCACTAAGAACAGCACTTTCGGAAGAATGGGACAATATTCCGCAAGATCTTTTAAAAACCCTTATAAAATCTATGCGGAACCGATTAGAATCCGTAATAAGGGCACTTGGGGGTAATACACCTTATTAAAACACAAATAAACCCTTGCATAAAGTTTGTGTCTATTGTAAAACCAATTTTTTAATTAAACCAATTTTTCTTAAATTTCTGTTTTTTCTTCAAAAAAAGTCTTAAGGTCCTTTCCAGTACATAAACTTAAACTTAAAGATATGACCCTACGCTGTTTTAAAGTTCACGAACCAATCTAGAGGTTTCAATTTAAATCTGTATAGAAAGTATGCATACTTGGTTAAAATATTTATTTCAAAGTCGTCTATTACTTTGATGCAGTTTATGAGTCCGTCAGTGTATAAAGGCTAAATGAAAGACAGAAAGTGAAAGTTTAAGTTTAATAAACAAAAAAGAACAGTTAATTAACTATTTTCTAATAAATATTTCTTTGATAGTCAGTTTTTAAATACCTAAAGTGAATGTTATTAAATTATCACATATTAATATAAACGGGTATTTAATGCTGAAGCTCGTATAAAATCAACGGTGTTTATTTGGTTTTTATTTTTTTTAATTATCTCTGTTATGGCTTTTCCTTGTAGTAATTTTTTTTTTGATGGCGTCTGAGGGATTCTAGCCAGAATCCTTTCAATTTTATGAGCTGTCGTGTTCTGCTCTTCAATTGAGTCTGAAACGGTTTACCAACAGTCGATTGATCCATGAACCGTTGCTCATCATAATCTTTCAAACATAAACTTCTCCTCCAATGGACTTTTCATCCACGAACGTTTCGCCAGCATTACTCTACGTCAGTGAATGCTTAACCCTTAAATGCATAGAACTTTCAAAATTCGGGAAAAAAATATATGTGATAGGTTTTTAGGTCTAGATAATAGGAAAAATAGTAAAAAAAATCTAATTCATGTTTTTATATATATATTTATTTATATAAACTAAGTATCGTTTTCGATACATTATGCATTTAGGTACTGTATAGTCCTATAAGTAGGTTAAGATAGGTAGTTCTACGAGTATTAGAAATCTGTACATGAATGAAATGAAGTAAAGCAGTCTTTACTTTTTTTTGAGCACAAATATACTTTGCACTTACTACAGTATATTATACTAAGTAAAGTGCACCCAGGCATCATACATCTCATCCTGGTATCCCCTCGTTTTTGGTCATGCTCGAAACCGTCAAGGCGAAGTTCTCTTGGCGGTTTCTGCTGACATACCACACCCTTTCTTATCTTGGCTCTTGGTCCTTCTTCAACGCTATCACTTGGGCGACCCCTGGTAGGTGCAGCAGTATACTTACAGAGACAGTCTGCCAACTCTGACCGAAAATCTGCAAGTTTCATTATACACTTGGGGTTTTCTCCTCTTTCTAAAGAAACTTTCTTGTAGAGTACCCAAGAGTTAATTACAGTGAGATCCAAAATATGGAAAAAAATTCTCATGTACCACTTGCGACTTTTCATCCGGATCCGGTACCTCCCTAAATATGAGTCCATAAGATCAACGCCGCCCATGTGTGCATTGTATTCCTTTACCAAGTTAGGACACGCGATGGTTACTCTTTTCTTCTCCTTCTTGTCATACCTTTGAATTTGTCCCACAGGTTCTGCACCCACGTAAGTAGAAGCCAAAGTGACCGGCTTGTTATCCTTCCAAGATACAGCTGTTACATCTACACCATCGATACTAGTGACATTCTCTTCATAGGTGCCACGAGACTGCTTCAATAACTGTTCCTTCGCCATGAGTTTGCATTCTTTTCCCAACCTATTCCTCTGAATTGTACCTAAGGTGTGAATGCCTTCTCCTGCCAGATATACCATGAGTGGAATCGACGTATAATAGTTATCGAAGTACACAATATGGTTTTGATGTCTGGGAACAACTCGTACTAATTTGATGACAGTTTGAGCAACTGGTCCTAAATCTGGTTCACCTGGTAATCTCTCTGTATCCGATTTTCCTGAGTAGATGATAAATCTATACGCGTATCCAAGCAGGCTACATAGCATGAAGAGCTTGAATCCCCATTTATGGGGCTTGTTTGGCAAATATTGTTTCATGAAATGGCCAATTTTAGTCGCGCACATTTGCTCGTCGATGGATAATCTCTGATCTATTGGGATAGAAGAAAATTTGTCGTTCATATGATCTATGACTGGACGCAGCTTATGAAGTCGGTCATGATTTGGATCACTGACGGGTAGGTGGTCGTTATTGTCGTTAAAATGCAGCACTTTTCTAATCCTTTCGAATCTATTCACCGTCATGGCTTCTTCGATAGGAAGAAATCCAAATTTTCCCCAATACGATCTTACACTAGGGAAGTGGAAGACAGACATAAATATTAAAATCCCTAAAAACTTTCTAAGTTCATCAACAGTAAATTTTTCAGGTCTGTTTGGTTGTGTTTGAATGGAATATTTTATACTTTCAGAAACAATTCTATCCATGAAGTCTTTGGTAAAGTAATAAGTAAAAAAGTCATATGGAGTTCTAAATTCTCTAATTTGTGTGTCAAAAGAAGTATTTCCAGTGAATATCAACTTGTCTGCATTGAATATCAAAGAGTCTTTTTTCCAAATAAGATTTCTTCTGTTAGTATATCCGGGTAGTCTACTTGTGCTGGGAACATTGAAACTCGAATTCCCAGATGCAGAATTCTCAGCGTCGCTGATTAGAGGTGGATCAACATTGTCAGTGTTGTCAATACGAACCATTTCTACGTTTGTTGACTGGTCTTGCGCGATGTCTTGGGTGTCTACTTCGGCACTGTCATCAATATCGCCTTCTAACTCGGCCTCCAATGCTTCACGAGAAGGATAAAAATCTAGATCATCGCTATCAGATTCCTCACCGTCTGAAGAGAGTTCTCCGTTTTCTAGCTGCCGCAAATAGTCCTCAATTCTCTTTGCAGACATGACTGAAAGTGAATAAAAATAACACATACACCACACATGCAAAGCGAAAGTATGAAACACAGTATGAAATTGGCTAAAACTCTAGCAAATAGCTGTATTTATTGCAATTATGATGATTTTTGTTATATTATTAAAATATATTTATACATTTTTTAAATCGTCTTATAACTACTGATAATTTAGTGGTTTTCATTGCCTTTACATTATTATACAAAGTCCATCACATTACTATCACAAAATAAGCATTTTGTTCAATAAAACATGCAGTAAATGCATAATGTATCGTTTTCGATACAAACAAAAATCTCTCCAAATATAACAGTGTTTGTGAATATTGTTGATAAATAATTGCAGAGAAAAGAAATTGAAGAACTTACCTTATTGCTATTAATTTTCCAACAAGAATATTTTAACGATTTTCACGTAGAAAACCGTTGGAAATTATCGATATTGCAAGAAAATCTTTTATTCATACACCACGCACAAAAAATCTTCCTGAGTCGAAAATGGCGCCACGAATCCCAGCTGTCAGTTTTTTTTTTTACTTGAATATAATATCGATGGTTTTCGTTGTGTCAAAAATATCATTGCCATATAAATAAACTACTTTATTGACTACAAAAATGCATGTATCGATTTCGATACAATATGCATTTAAGGGTTAACCAACAGAATGTTTAGACCAATAACTTTTCACCCAAAGAACAATTGGCCCATGGACTGTTCCCCAAGAGAACGGTACGTCATTCAGTGAGCGTTAAGTAATCTTTACAAGCAATAATGGCCTAGGGATATGACCGTTGGGCTACTAAGGTCGTAGGTTCGAATAACCGGCACGTAACAATGTCTTGTTTATATATATGGCATTACTGCAATGCAATGCAAAAATAAATTTTAGGTAGGTTAATTGAGGTGTAGGTACCTACGTCTACAACTAAAACCACAATGTATAAATCAAAATAAACCAATATTCATTTTACTAAAGAAAATAATACTGCAACTGCAATCATAAACTTTTTAACACGGACAGTCGTTCAAAAAACATTACTTTCGTAAATGGCAAATGTGTGCCCAGCCACTTAAATAAGTTTTTAAATCGATTTCGTTTTTCTTTGACAAGTGCTGGAAGATGCGTTCTTGATATTTTTGTTCTACTCGTTTCCGTTTCGGCATGGGCTCCGAAGCATTAATGCGCTCTATTATGCAATCCGTATTCTTCTTACAAATCTTTTTAGTATTTCAAAAAATATTGTATAACATTTTTCAGTTTTGTGGGACAGTAGTCCATATACCAGTGGCACAATCTTATGTATTCCATTTGTTGTACCTACTACTGCATGAATTGTATAGATTTGAGTAAATGGAATGGGGAGGATTTAAATGTCCCGTCCATAAGCCAGTAAAGTGCCTCGATCAATAATTGACAATTTTTTTTGTAGTAAACACAAATACGCATACATTATTTTCAATAAAATGACCAATCAAAAACTGTTCCTTATGTATTGTTGTATATTCCTCGAGTAAATTGACATCTTGTACTCTTTTGGGTAATATAGGTACTTAAGTTTTTTCTTCTTTCACGATGTACTATCATCCGTATGGCGTCCTTGTTAGGTGTATAGGGGGCAGTAGTTGTAGGTATTTCTTGAATACATCTTTGTGCAATCTGTGACGGAGTATCCATTGAGCTGCTAGCTTTTTCTTTAATATTGTTTTTTAATTTCATTACAATAGGTTTTCCTGGATCAGGCAAGTGCATATATGTTCGTGATTATGTGTCATTACAGTATGAGTGTTATCAATGAACAAAGTAGTTATAAGTAAATTGCAACTAGATGTTGTTCTGTTCACACATCGCCAATAGTACTTAGTATCCCGTTTGCTATGTAAATGATAACAATAACCATTGTATACCAAAATATCTTTTCCGCGTTTAGACTTGACGAATTCACAGGCACTCATTGCACTTTGATTAAATAGGTAGATACTTTTAACTAACGCAGCGCACGGACACGCTCACAGACACGTTAACAACTAAACACACAAATGATTAATCAAGCGGTAATTTTCAATCTACCCACATTATTGGATATCGTGAGTAACAAAAAAATGATAAAGGAACATCTTATATGCAGCCACGTATTATTATTAATTTAATTATATTATATTATTTTTTTAATTTTGTAGGCACTTCATAATTAATTTATAATACGCACATGAATTTGAAAAGACATTGGGACGTGCCAGTTATTCTAACCTACGACCTTGGTAGCCCAACGGTTATATCCCTAGGCCATTATTGCTTGTAAAGATTACTTAACGCTCACTGAATGACGTACCGTTCTCTTGGGGAACAGTTCATGGGCCAATTGTTCTTTGGGTGAAAAGTTATTGGTCTAAACATTCTGTTGGTTAAGCATTCACTGACGTAGAGTAATGCTGGCGAAACGTTCGTGGATGAAAAGTCCATTGGAGGAAAAGTTTATGTTTGAAAGATTATGTTGACCAACGGTTCATGGATCAATCGACAGTTAGTACTTAAACCGTTTCAGACTCTCTTCAATTAGTTTTTTCATACAGCCGTACAGTCCTAATTTCTTGTTGTCCAGTGATTCTGCAACCGTTCTTTGACATTCGTTTCTCCTTTGGACTGTTCACCGACAGGACGTTTCGTTTTTGAGAGATTCGTCGATAGAACGTTTCACCTATGGATGTTTCGCCGACAAAATGGTTCGCATTTGTTAGTTTCGACGACAGGACTTTTCAACTATGGAATATTCGCCGTTAGATCGTTTTGTCTACGATTGTTTCGACATGGCTTTTTCACTATTAAACTACAAAGCCACCAAAAATCTACGAGCTTGCTACAAAGACATGAAGAAAGAAAATGTTTTAATGGAAGACCGCCTTTACTTTTAATGAATGGTACTTATTTATCTAGATTTTACCTAGCCATATTCGTTTATGCATTTTTATCCATATCGTTTATCGTTTATGTTATTGCAAACATTGGGGAAATAATAAAACAAAAGATTAATGAATCGTATTGATTTATATTATAAAGTGTGGATTACAATGTGATTAAAAAAATAAATAAATAAATAATAAATAAATATTCTAGGACAATCTACACAACGTCACCTAGACCCATGGTAAGCATAGTTTAACTAGCTTGTGTTACGGGTTCTAGAATGCGGATAAACATACATAGATACATTTTTTTTTTTTGTAAATACATACATATTATACATAGAAACACCCAGACCAATGCAGATATTCATATTCAAGCACACAAATATTTGCACTGAGCGGGAATCGAACCCGCGCCTCCTGCGTAGCAGTCGCGTTCACTACCGCTACGCCACGGAGGTCGTCAATATCCTCAATTTTCAGTTTTATTATAAGTAGGTAAGTAGTTAAGTATACTTAGGTTTAAATAATATAAAATTATTTAGTTAGGTGACAAATATGTGCCCATCCATTCAAATATGATTTTAAGTCCATCTGATTCTTTTCAGATAAATGGGTCTCAATCCTTTTCCTGTAATAATCTTTACCTCCACGCTTCCGCTTAGACATAGGTTCTGTGGATTTTATTCTTTCAATAATGTTCACTGTATTCTTTTGCTCCTTTTTAAACTCTGAGATAGTTTTAAATATGTTCCACTTCTGTCGATTTAGTAGTGTATTCCATCTATTATGCCACGATTCAAGGGCGTTCTGTGATAACGGAACATTTGATAATATAGTGAAGAATTCCACCTACGATGCCATGCTTTCACAGTATTCTGAGTCCTTGGAAGCTGCAAAAATACACTGACGGACTCATAAACTGCATCAAAGTAATAGACGACTTTGAAATAAATATTTTAACCAAGTATGCAACTTTCTATACAGATTTAAATTGAAACCTCTAGATTGGTTCGTGAACTTTAAAACAGCGTAGGGTCATATCTTTAAGTTTAAGTTTATGTACTGGAAAGGACCTTAAGACTCTTTTGAAGAAAAAACAGAAATTTAAGAAAAATTGGTTTAATTAAAAAATTGGTTTTAACAATAGGCACAAACTTTATGCAAGGGTTTATTTGTGTTTTAATAAGGTGTATTACCCCCACGTGCCCTTATTACGGATTCTAATCGGTTCCGCATAGATTTTATAAGGGTTTTTAAAAGATCTTGCGGAATATTGTCCCATTCTTCTGAAAGTGCTGTTCTTAGTGCTGCCACTGTCGTGGGCGAAGGGTTTCTCGCATATACAGCTCTTTTTAAATTGTCCCAAACATGCTCGATGGGATTAAGATCCGGGCTGCGTGCTGGCCAATTCATTGTACGTATCCCAACCTCTTCGCAATAATGTTGAACTTGTGCAGCTGCATGCGGCCGGGCATTATCCTGCATTAAAGTAAAATTTTCGCCTATGAATCCCATGTAAGGCACCACTTGATCTTCTAATATCTCTGTTATGTAGCGATGTGCTGTCAAACCCCCTCTATTACCGTTTTGACGGACCATGTCTATGAACACAAGTTCTGTTCGCCCGTTCATCGATATGCCACCCCAGACCATACATGAACCGCCTCCAAAAGGAACACGCTCCTCAATGCAACTTTGAGCATATCGCTCCCCACGTCGACGATAGACTCTTCTGCGACCATCTGCACCATATAAACATGTTACACATATTGAGAACTCACTTGTACTTTTCCACAGTATTTTTATTTTTTATGTTTTAATAGACCTGACCGGTTTCGCCTTACGGCATCCTCAAAGGTTTACGATGATTTGTCATCGTAAACCTTTGAGGATGCCGTAAGGCGAAACCGGTCAGGTCTATTAAAACATAAAAAATAAAAATACTGTGGAAAAGTACAAGTGAGTTCTCAATATGTGTAACAACAAATTCCACCAAGTGCCATCAATCAACAGTATAAATAGTGTCCTACACTCGTCCGTGAACAATACAGAGGCCCACTGCTCTTCTGTCCAATTCAGGTGATGACGCGCAAATCTTAAGCGAGCTTGTCTGTGAGCTGTAGACAACTTTGGACCATTTGCTGGTCTAAAAGGGGTGATATCCGCTTCCTTTAACCTTCTTCTTATTGTTCGTGCACACACGTTTACTCCACGCACTTCATTAAGCTCGGTTTTGATGTTAACTGACGTGAGGAAACGATTTCGCAGGGAAGTTATAACAATAAATCGGTCATCACGACCTGTGGTTGCTCGAGTTCTGCCTGTACCACGTCTCCTCCTGTAAGAACCTGTCTCTACAAACCTTCTGTATATTCTAGAAACCGTAGACTGGTTTAAATTTAAATTTCTACCAATCGTTCGTTGATCCAAGCCCCCCCGCACCAATGCTACAATTTGTGCCGCTTGTTCGGACGAAGTATCCATATTATGGTTCAAAAACTCTCGATGTGTTAAAAAACTAACCCAATAATTATGCTGGTAACAATAATTCAATTGACAAAACAAAAAAAATCAATGAGAATCAATTTAAAACTTTGCTATAAATAACACGCAAATCTGATACTACAAGTAAATTTTCTTTTCCCGGCTATATTCATTTGTTTTACTGCAGTTCTATTTTTAAATTTAATTTTTTTTTAAGATTAAGAGCCAGTCTTTCCATATTTATATAATTTAATCTAAAAAGTTTGCATACTTATTATAAAAAATCCTTTTAGAGTAAACCTGCACTTTGATGCAGTTTATGAGTCCGTCAGTGTATTATTTCTTTCAACAGACCATAAAGCAGGTGGAAACAGGGGTTGTAAACGATTGACGGGTTTTGAATTCTCCCAAAACGTAATATTTTTCGAAGTAATCAGTGACTGCTCGAGCTTCTTCAGGAAATACCGTTTCTTTTAAATCGTTGAACACTTCTGGTATATCTGCTGGCGGAAAATAGGCCAAAGCTACATATTGTGGAGTTCGTACTCATTATCGGTAGACATATTTGCGAAGCCCATTTTTACAAACGCCAAATCATCGAAGAGCCGAGCTCCGAACTGTTTACCGAATTACCGTTGAACGATATAACCGTATACAGAAATCACTTTTCACCGTACATCGGTACACATAGAAATTCTTTAGACGCTACCTTTATTTGCCGACAGCTCGGTTCGCCGAAAGATTGATTTATAGAATAAATGTATCACCGAAATTACGTTTATAGATAAGTCGATTTGTCGAAATCTTCACTGATTGAATTAGTCTTTTATCGAAAGATATAATTGCTGCAATAGTGATCTTTGCAATTATTTTCTTTAATAAAAGGTTAATTTAGTCAGCGGGGATTTATAGACAGTCAAATACCGAAACTAACATATGGCTGATGCATAACATATGGTTGCCTGTAATTACCGGAATTTCAATTATTAACATTTTATTATAGATGTGCACACAAAAACTACTAAACCGATTGCAATGAATCTTTGTATGTACATAGCTGGAGAACTAGATTGACACATACCTAGGCTGCATTTGTAGCTATAACCAACATCTGACTGCTACTAAATTATAAAAGTCTAATACTAGCGAAAATAAACAAAACTAACACAATTTGCTATAATTGAGTTTTATTGTAAATTTTAAACATCATTAATATTAATCATCATCATCATTAGCAATAAATTACTAAACAAAAAAGTTCTTCTTTTACTTAAATCCAAAAAAAACTGTATCGAAGTACTATTTCTCAAAATAAGATACCGATATAATATTAAATATTTTCATATAAATTATTAACATTTTCAGTTTTTATTTATGTATAAAATATGAGCTAAGCCACCGATTAATTCTTGCAATTCCATTTCAGTTTTTTGAGCCAAATGGCTTTGTAATCTTTCTTCGTATTCAATCTGGGCAGAGCGACGTCGTTTTTGCATCGGCTCAGATGCATTGATACGCTCAATTTCGCAGTCAATATATTTCTGTTCTTCATGAAACTCTATAATAGTTTTATAAATGTTCCATTTTTTGCGGTTTAGAAGAGTGGCCCAACGTTCGTGCCATGACTCTAACGCGTTTTGTGTTTCTGGTATGGAGTAATTACGATCAGCTACTGACCACATCGTCGGGGGGAATAAAGGCGGGATTTTCTTCAGAATAATTCTTGTATCGCTGTCAGAAGTTATTGAGCATCTCTCGTTTACATAATATTTACTAAACCATTGTGCTAATCCCGCAGCTTCAGCGGGCAACACTCGGTTTTTAATAAGCTCAAAGGCTTCTGATATTTCACTGGGTTCCATGAAATGCCAACGCAAATAAATATCTAATTTTGTCATTTGATCTTTGGGCCATTTCATTGAAAAAACACATGATCGAACTCCCATATCACCAACAGCACATTTCTTCGAGTTCTACATGTTCGAAGGCCAAATAAAAATAGTTTTTAAATGAACAAGTTTTATCTTTTAATGGCTAATATAAATTATTATGCTTACAGTTGAATTAAAATAATAATATAGTGCTTTTAATCAACTTAAAATAAGGAAAAACCTTAACACCTAAAAAATATAATAGATTTTATATATTTATGTTATTGGCAATTGCTTTCAAAAATTCCATGACATCCATATTTTCTCTGTTTCTCAGAATGGCTGCAAGAGAGTTTTCACTTCTTCTCCCTCTCTTTTTTGGCGTTACGTCCTCGACGAATGCTCTTGCCTTCATATTTGTATGATTAGTAGATATTTGTTCTTTTATTCGTTCACGTATGGTTGCGTAGAGTCCAAGTTTTCGATTGTTCAGTAAACTGTTCCAGCGGCGGTGCCACGCTTCTACGTTGTTCTGAGTACGTGGCAATCGGCATTCTGTATTATAATAGACCATAACCATGGTGGAAATGTGGGCTGAGATCTTGAAATTATCATTTTCGTTCCATCTAGATGTGATTTGGTTTTTCCCAATACATAATATCCGCCCATTGTGTCTATTATTGTGAACCATATTAAGATTTCTTTGTGTTGATTACCGGTGTACAATAAAGTTATATTCTATTCTATTCTATTCTATAATATGTTTCAAACCAGGCAGTAATTAGTTCTCGCATTTTAAGTGCAAACTCGCTGTCTCTACCATATTCTTGACTGAAGCCTTTTCGTTGGATTTTCCTTCAAATACTTTGGCCCAGATGAAAAAGATAAGTTGACTGAAGCGTTGCTGGGAAAACGGTTTTCACTGTGTTTATAATTGCCAATTCAAAATCGGACAATATTTGTTCCGGATTCAACTCAATTTTAAATTCCAAAGCATATCCCTTTAAACTGTTAAAAAAATGTATGTAACATTCTTCAGTCTTTCGGGCGAGAAGCCCGTATGCTAAGGGTAATATTCGCCTGCAATCATCAGTGCCAACTAAACCATGCACCGAAAATAATTGCGTAAATAATACTGGACAAGTTTGGAAAGTTCCATCTACTAACCAAAATGGTGATTCGTTTAACATCCGTAGGTTATTTTCCGTTGCAAATAATAATAGGCGATTGCTGCCATCCAGTTCAAATGTAACATTGCATCCTAGGAAGCGATTGCCATTAATTTGTGTATATTGTTCTGGTATATTTACCTCTTCAGTCAAGCTGTTAGGTTCTTTAGGCATCATCTTTTTTCTTTCTCTTTTAATGATCTGCCGTAGGGCATTGCTATTCGGAATTGCACTTTTGCTGCTTGGAGCCACTTCAGATAATTTCTCCCTTATAATTTTACCGGGCGCATCATTGCTTTGTGCTGCTACAGTTTTTAATCGATTCCTTAATATAATTTCGTCTACTCGGTCTAAAATTCAAATTAGACACAACATACAAATTAGTATTCGTAAATGAAACATAGTTTATCAGGGTTTCCTACTTTAGTGCGAAAGCAGTATACAGGTATTTATAAGTTTTAATAACTTTATTATGTTAATATTTCATAATGAAACTTACCAGGTTCCGGTGCATGATTGTGACTGGACATTTCCTTTAATAACATAATGTTCACTATCAGCAACTAAACAACTATTTGCGGTACTTTTGCATCCATTATTTTTATTAATACAACACCAATAGCGCACATTGTTCTTGTTTTTATCTAGTATTATATAAACATCTATGGTGCTAAATTTCTACACAGTTTTGTGTAGAAATTTTTGTGGAGTACCCACACTCCCATTTTAATACTGAGAACTATGGACCATAAGTCTGGTGGAAATGTTGGTGGTGTTTTTTTATATTCTCAAAATACCACATTCGTAAAACATCACATTCGCAAACTACGATATTCGCAAAATATGATATTTTCATAATACCATATTATTAAAACATCATACTACTCGTAGCAAAATATGATATTCGTGAAACATGATAAACGCAAAAGACTATTATTGTGAGTACAGTCAGGTAAACATTATGGTACGACTTGCTACCACACCACAGTTCTGTTGTTTTTGAGAAATTAAACATTTATTATTGTGGAACAGAATATTTATTCTTATTATAAATAAACAAAGTAGGTACCTACATAAATAAAATAATCTGATATTCAACAAACAGACGATCTGAATTAAATCATCATTAAATAATAGCAAGAACACATTACAAAAAAAAAAACAAAATCTGAACAGAAAAATAGTAGGTACAGCACACTTTTCGCATTGTACGGATTGTACCCCAAAAACGATTGATAGTATGAAAAAGAAGTTCAGACAACAGCTGTAGAGAATTTTATATTCTACAACTTTCACATCCGTACTAATCTCATTTAAGCAATTATAAATATTTATAAATAAAATAAATAAATATAATTTAAAGCTTAAATATCTTTCATTCTTAGATGAAAACTCTAATTTATCTGGTCTTTTACCGTAGTGCATTTAACCGTTTTAGGCATACCCCAATACTTATTACAGTTTTAAGTACGCAATCATTGACTATACTTATTAATTGTTTCGTTCTAATTTCACTTATTGTAATTTTGCTTCCTTTCTTAACAGTGATAAGAATTGATACATGGTTGGCTGTTTTGGAATTAATTCGGCGATGCCAGCCCTCGACACCATTTGTCGTCCTATTTTTCTGATTATAACAGCTTAATATGTCATTGCTAATCTTCTACATCCATTGAGTGTTGAAATAGTCTAAAAAGTTGTTAATATCTTTAGATCCTGATTGCATTTCAATAAATGTGTAAAACGCCTCCGGTATTAAACGTGGTGGCAGCAGTGGTAACAGTGTACTATATTGTACAACTTTGCGATCTTCCACAGAGAGATTTAATCCTCTGACCTTTTTGAAAACAGCGTTACAAAAGTGATAATAGTGATTTCACAGTTATATTTGGGAACACATGGTTCACAGCATTAACAGTTTGTTCGTAGTCGCATTTGTACATGTCTTAAGTTTAATCCGTATTGTTGTTTAAGTATTGAAAAAAATCTCTGATACGTTATTTGTTGTTTGTTGGGCAGCAGAGCAAAAATTATAGGTATGAAGTTAACGGTTTCTTCATTGCGAGTTACGTCCACGTGCAAGGTATATAGTTGGTAATAGGGCTTAGGTACTATTTTAAACGTACCGTCTCCCGTACAGACTTTTTGTGGTTTTGAAATATTCCCACAACTCAGTCCGTGTCATAATTGGAAAAATTATGATCCTGCCAAAAGAATCATATTCGTCATATAAAAAAATATTCCACTAAGTTGTGGGGTAGTTTTAAATGAAATGAGTCTTTGATGTTTAAACTGTTCATTTTCAGAAACAACTTTCTTGCTCTATAGAGAGTATCTTTCTTTGACGTAAATATTGACCAATCATGTTCATGACCCTTAAAGTTATGTTTTGAAATATTCTGCTCAAAATTTTTTTGAGCTCGGGTTTAATTAGTACACATCTTTTTTTTACAGTCATAAACCACAAAATCAATTAAATTACGGGTAAAATTCATAGAATGCAACAAACATGCTAGGCGGGTCTGATAACTTCATTGATACTGTTGAGAGTTATCGAGGTACAGCGTTCTTGTTGTTTAAAACGAAGAACTGGAGATTCTCCAGTTCTTCGTGCCAGACTTATTTTTTAAATACAAGTTGTACCTGTATCCCTCATGGAGTAGCACCAGTTTAGGTTTTTGACTTTTTATAAACTTCATTTCCTGGTTATTTGAATTAGATTTGTCCATTTTCATCCACTAATATTAATTTGCCTGAAGTTCGCAAAGCTATGACATGATAAGTATAAATCAAACCTGACGTATAGGTATAGTGCCTTTATAATTCATAATAACCATAAATACGGAAAATACATGGTTACCAGTATCACATTTTCAAAAATAAAATAAATACCGTACTAATAAGTACTTATCAAGAATAGTTTTTAATTTCTTCCCTGACGTACTTTTAGATTAAAAGTGTGGTAATTTGAGAATATGATAGTATAGCGAATATGGTTACTTGCGAATATCATATTTTGCTAGTATGATGTTTTGGGAATATGGCATTATGAGAATATCATATTTTGCGAATATCGTATTTTGCGAATGTGATGTTTTACGAATGTGGTATTTTGAGAATATGATATACAGCGACTAATCGACTGAAGACACTTGATCCCCAGCTTACATTTTTGCTTCAATATTAGAGTCCACGTCATAATTTCGAAATAATCTGGCCGACCGTCAAAATTCCAAACCTTCATTTCGCCGATAATGAATTCAAGGAATGGTTGTGTAGTGTAACTATGTGAGTGAAAGACAAGGAAGCGTTACCTCTGTCATCTATAGCGCGCGAGCGGTCGGTATACGAGCAGTGTTGGATTTCGTAGTCTAATAAGTAGTATTTGTAGTAGTATTTTGCAGGGTCCGCAAGGCGTAACTTAATTTCGAGACACATATATGTTAGATTATTGGAATATCGACTGAGAGATTGTGCGAATAGAGTTATTTTCGAAACAACTTTTTGTCGCCAAACGCTGCTTCGACTGAACGACGATTATTCAAATATTTATTAGTCGGTGGATTGATGTTCCGGATGTTAAATTCAGAGTAGGTACATGCAAATTGATTGGTAGATATGAAGAAAAAACATATTTTTTAATCAAGCAGGCATTTATTTTAATTAAGCAATATTATATTATATTCATGATGTGTCTCGAAATTATGTTACGGACCATGGAGACCGAATGTCCTAAACGGTTGAATATCTCTTTAAGTAAGTGAATCATATTCTTGCTGCTTATGTCTCGACTCGACATGCTTTGATTTCCTTGTACCTACCCACCACTTGGCAACGGACCTAAAAGGTCTATGGCGATATCTATCCAGGATTGCGTAGGTAATTCTCTCCTCTAGAGTAAGTGTGGTGGATTTGCTGCCGATACCAGGGTACATCCTTGACAGGATCTTACTAAGTCTGCCACGTCCTTATCATAATTAGGCCACCAAACTTGTCTTAAGTTCATAGCGACCATACCAGGGTGACCCTCGTGAGCTGCGTCTAAAACAAGTCGTCGTAATTGTGTCGGGATGACTATTTTGGTCCCTCTTAACAATATGTTACCAAAAAAATATAGTTCGTCCTCAAATAATTTTAATTATAACATTTTACTGCGTTATCGCACATATTGTTAAATACGCCATCTTTCACTTTCTGTATGTTGATATCAGTCTCTGAATGTTCTTCAATACTTTTTAGCGATATAACTATTGGTTTTGCATTGTCAATAATATCCTGGCTGTAGTCTCTGTACTGGGTCTCGTCGTGATTGAAAGGGATAGGGGAAAGGGATCGGCTATATAATTTTTCCCAGGGCGATAAATGACATTATATTTATAAGATTGGAGTCTTAGTATCCAACGCTCAATCCGTGCACATGGTTTGGACTTCACACCGAATATATCCTCAAGAGGTTTATGGTCAGTAATTAAGTCTAATTTCTTGCCGTACAAGAAACACGTGAAAGTGTATCACAGCCCACACTAGTGCCAAAGCTTCCTTTTCGGTTTGGCAATACCGACGTTCACAGTCACCGAGAGTTTTATTACCGAACCCAATAATGCGTGGACCATTTTCATTAGTCTGTACCAAGATTGCTCTGAGTCCGACTGACTGACCGATGCAAGCCCGCATGGCGAAAACCATAGTTTTATCGATCACGTTTGTTAGCTTGCATCGGGTAGGTGAGTCTCAATTCGCAATATTACTAGGTCACATAAATACTCTTTGATATTTTCTATTTGCATTATGTTATCTATGGTATGTTTTTACGCGTCAAAAACACACGATTTGACAGTTCGGACACAAACACGCACTTTGTTGTTATCTCTTCGTGTTGAGTGAATTTATTATTGTATAGGTAATTGAAACTAATACATAGAAGGATTAAATATCATACCGTAATAATATTAATATTATATTCAATCCTCTTGATTGAATGTAATATATAAGGATTCATTGTCTAAGCATGTAAGTAGCGATTTGTAATGTGTAGTTGTGTGTTTTTATTAAGAAAGGAAATGGAATAAATGCATTCGTTGGTGATAATGATGGAAGAATTCTTATTGATTAAACCCGGTCCCGAAGTGTAGCTAATACGTTGTAGTATCACAAATTTGGTATGTCACTCAATGCAACCTTCAAAGCACAAAAGGCTGTTTGTTGACTTTTCCCTCAGTAATCCCTAATATCAGATTTCTTCTGGTTCTGTAAGGGTTACCATATTAGGAATCCATTTGCAAATACAGTTAAAAAGTCCCTAATAAATTTTGTAGTTCCGAAATATTGATCGGGGTCCTGAAATCTTTTATGGTCGATACATATTTGTCCAGTGGACGAATTCCTTGATCTGACAACTCATATCCTAGAAATTCAACTTTGTCTGTTCCATAGACACATTTATCTTCTCTTAACATAACATCATTCGTCCCTAACGTTTCTATTACTCTTTGTAACCGTTTGACATGTTCTTGGTTATCCTTTCCATATATCAAGATGTCATCTATAAAATTTACTACCCCTTCACATTCTATTAATACCCTTTCAAGTGTTTTTTGGAACATTTCCGGCGCACAGGTGATTCCAGACATTAATCTTTTAAAACGATATAATCCTTTGCCAGATATAAATGTTGTGATATGTCTGGCTGTACTATGCCAAATCGAATGCCAAATAATCGAATATCAATTGATCGACCACTATAAATCGAACATCGAAATACTCGAACGTTCATGAAATCGAATGTTTAATATATCGAACATTCAATATATTGTACACTCATTACATCGAGTATTCAAAATATCGAATGTTTGTTTGATCGAGCGTTCAACGCATCGCATATTCATTATATCGAAATATCAATATAAGTACTGAATACTTTTTATATGGTAGAATACAACTAAATATGGTCAGGATGCTGAGTTTGCTGTCAAGTTAAGACACATTATCGCACTTGGTTATTTACCCCAAAAAGAGATACCAGACGCTTTCGATAAATTGAGAGAAGAAGTGTTGTCGGGTACAAGCTCCAATTGATGGAATGCGTCCTTTATATCTAGCTTGCTAAACATTTTACCATTTTGTATCTTCGGTATTAGTTGTTCCATCGTTGGTAGTGGGTGATTTTCTCGTTTGATGGCCAAATTTGCACGCCGCATATCAATACAGAGTCGAAATAGATCTCCATCTGCTCTCAAAATTGGCACTATCGTTGATATACAGTCAGATGGGCCTTCAACTTTTTCTATTATATCTTTTTTGAAGTAGTTCGTCTATTTTCGAATTGATTTTCTCTTACAGTGGAATAGGTAATCGTCTGTAAGGTTGTGCAACCGGTTTCACCTTAGTATTAATTGGTATTTGTATTTGGATATTTTTTGTGTACGTATGGTATTCCGAAATACCGCAAAATTTCTTTGCTAGTTATTTTTCAAGTGCAAAATTTGAACCAATCCACCTAAAAAGGCTGATAAGTCCATTTCACTCCTTTGATATAAGTGCTTTTGCATTCTGTTTTCATAATCACTCTGTAGAGATCGACGACGCTTCGGCATGGGCTATGATGACGCATTAATGCGCTCAATTTCACAGTCAGTATATTTCACCTCTTCAGCAATTTCTTTGATAGTTTTAAACACATTCCATGTTTTACGGTTAAGAACCGTAGTCCAGCGTTCATGCCAAGATTCCAAGACATTTTGTGTCTTGGGATTGTCATATGTGCGATTGTGGTGTCCTGTATTTCTTATATTATTTGGGGTAAATAAATAACACAACTATCATAATGTGTATTAAGTCGCACACACAGCCGTGCTCCCGGTCTCCCCATAGATTAATATATCTCTCCTAGAGAGTCCCACGTTCAGCGGCCAGTGACCACATACTCAATTTTGGATCACAAGGCTGCTGTGTGCTAGACATTGTTATTTTCAATACATCACACCTCTTTCCTTTTAACAAAAATTAGACATTTCCAATGTAACATAAACAATCATAAATCAATATAAGCTTTAGTTCATTAAAGAATTCAGTAAATTTTAATCTAATTACCTATTTTTATTTCAATTAATAATTCAGTAAATATGAAATATAAATAACATATTTTCGTCCAGAATACATATTTAAATTCTAATTAAAATTAAATAATTAATAACATGTTTAATCAGTAGCGTTATTTTCTGTAGTACTCTTCGTCTCATTATTAGTTTCATCTGAATGTGAATCTGGTTCGTAGACTTGGTATTCCTCTTCTATTTTTTTAGATGCATTACATTCCTTCTATGTTCATGGCCGGTTTCATCATTTCTCACATTATATTCATTTCCTTTAGAAATAAAACAGTGTGCAGTGTTGAGTTGAAAGGTGCAGAACATGTTTTTAACGTATACTTTCTCTCCAATATAGATTTCATAATCTGTTGCTTTTCTCTTCCAGTCTTCGTAAGCTTTTTCTTTGTCTTTCGTTATACTATCTTTGTCTCTTATCTCACAATCAACTCCACTTCTCTTTCCAATTAAGGAAGGTATTTTATCCCTAAATTTCCAGGAAAAGAAAAGTTCGCCAGGTGATCTGCCATTTGTACTATGGGGTGTACTATTGTACAACATTAGGCAATCTAAAAGATCGGACTGCCAGTCTGACTTCAAACTTTGGCTAATCTGTAACCTTTCAGGAATATCGCGATTTTGTCTCTCTACTTCGCCATTTTCTCGTGGGGTATAAGGTGTAGTGTTCAGCAATTTTATACATAATTCTCGGCAAAAATCTTCAAAGAATTCACGCTTGTACACTGCCGGCCGTTATCAGCTGCGTTACTTATGCAAATGAATAGTCTAGAAAAAATATCTATTAAGTTTTTTGTGGTGTCTATTGTTGTTATTGTATTCATGATTTTACTTTTTTTGTGTCTGTTATAGTAATCAACAATAACTAGTAAGTAATGTCCGGAAGGGAGGGGTCCTAAAAATCGATAGCAACATCTTTCCATGCTTGATCTGGTAAATTCCGTCTTTTCATAGGTAAAAGTGGATTAGCTGCAGATACTAGGGTACACCCGCGGCAGCTTTTAACTTTATCAATTTTGACTTTCGTCCGTAATCTGTCTTTCATCGAAACAATATCTGGATGACCTTCGTGAGCTGGGCCAGCGCCTCTTTCTCGGGTCGGCAGTAACGTTTTTCCACTTCAGATAGACTCCTGTTCCCATAAGCGATAACGCAATTTCCTCTATGGTCAATTTGTACTTTATATTTCTTTGGATTCTTAGTTCTTGTAGAAGGATTCTGAAACATACCTTCGACAGACGTGTCTCTGCCGAATGAACCGCTGACAGAACGTTTCGATTATGAGTTGTTCACCGACAGAACCTTTTAACTACGAACGTTTCGCCGTTTAACTACGCCTTTTAACTACGAATGTTTTAATTCATGAGGGATTCGACGACAGAATGTTTCACCAAATAAGAATTCGTCGACAACCATTATTTAAGCATGTTTTGTCACAAGTAATGACTAAATTTTTGAGGATGATACGTTTTAAAAGGTTAAATGATACACTGACGGACTCATAAACTGCATCAAAGTTCAGGTTTACTCTAAAAGGATTTTTTATAATAAGTATGCAAACTTTTTAGATTAAATTATATAAATATGGAAAGACTGGCTCTTAATCTTAAAAAAAAATTAAATTTAAAAATAGAACTGCAGTAAAACAAATGAATATAGCCGGGAAAAGAAAATTTACTTGTAGTATCAGATTTGCGTGTTATTTATAGCAAAGTTTTAAATTGATTCTCATTGATTTTTTTTGTTTTGTCAATTGAATTATTGTTACCAGCATAATTGTTGGGTTAGTTTTTTAACACATCGAGAGTTTTTGAACCATAATATGGATACTTCGTCCGAACAAGCGGCACAAATTGTAGCATTGGTGCGGGAGGGCTTGGATCAACGAACGATTGGTAGAAATTTAAATTTAAACCAGTCTACGGTTTCTAGAATATACAGAAGGTTTGTAGAGACAGGTTCTTACAGGAGGAGACGTGGTACAGGCAGAACTCGAGCAACCACAGGTCGTGATGACCGATTTATTGTTATAACTTCCCTGTGAAATCGTTTCCTCACGTCAGTTAACATCAAAACCGAGCTTAATGAAGTGCGTGGAGTAAACGTGTGTGCACGAACAATAAGAAGAAGGTTAAAGGAAGCGGATATCACCCCTTTTAGACCAGCAAATGGTCCAAAGTTGTCTACAGCTCACAGACAAGCTCGCTTAAGATTTGCGCGTCATCACCTGAATTGGACAGAAGAGCAGTGGGCCTCTGTATTGTTCACGGACGAGTGTAGGACATGTTTATATGGTGCAGACGGTCGCAGAAGAGTCTATCGTCGACGTGGGGAGCGATATGCTCAAAGTTGCATTGAGGAGCGTGTTCCTTTTGGAGGCGGTTCATGTATGGTCTGGGGTGGCATATCGATGAACGGGCGAACAGAACTTGTGTTCATAGACATGGTCCGTCAAAACGGTAATAGAGGGGGTTTGACAGCACATCGCTACATAACAGAGATATTAGAAGATCACGTGGTGCCTTACATGGGATTTATAGGCGAAAATTTTACTTTAATGCAGGATAATGCCCGGCCGCATGCAGCTGCACAAGTTCAACATTATTGCGAAGAGGTTGGGATACGTACAATGAATTGGCCAGCACGCAGCCCGGATCTTAATCCCATCGAGCATGTTTGGGACAATTTAAAAAGAGCTGTATATGCGAGAAACCCTTCGCCCACGACAGTGGCAGCACTAAGAACAGCACTTACAGAAGAATGGGACAATATTCCGCAAGATCTTTTAAAAACCCTTATAAAATCTATGCGGAACCGATTAGAATCCGTAATAAGGGCACGTGGGGGTAATACACCTTATTAAAACACAAATAAACCCTTGCATAAAGTTTGTGTCTATTGTTAAAACCAATTTTTTAATTAAACCAATTTTTCTTAAATTTCTGTTTTTTCTTCAAAAAAAGTCTTAAGGTCCTTTCCAGTACATAAACTTAAACTTAAAGATATGACCCTACGCTGTTTTAAAGTTCACGAACCAATCTAGAGGTTTCAATTTAAATCTGTATAGAAAGTATGCATACTTGGTTAAAATATTTATTTCAAAGTCGTCTATTACTTTGATGCAGTTTATGAGTCCGTCAGTGTACTAAACACATAACATTAAACTTTGTATTAATCGACATCATATAGTCATAGGCTAGCTTATCATTTAACTGCTTACATATAATATGTATTAATCAAAATTAAATGCACAACGCACTTTTCACAAAAAAAAAACAATAGAATGCTAAATATCATTATGCAATAAATAAAAATGAAATTTGAAAGTATATAGGTATCTCAACATCATTTTGAATGAAGTACATGAGAAATGTGTACCCAGCCCCTAAAGTAGGATTTTAAGTCCATATTATCCTTTTCTGACAAATGCTGAATAATCCGTTCGTGATAGTAAGACCTTTTTTTCTTAAGGCTTGGCTCCGAGGAATTAATGAGTTCGATAGTGCATTCTGTATGGTTTTGTTCTTTCTGGAACTCCATTATTGTTTAGAAAATGTTCCATTTCGCCGGCCTAATAAGGTATTCCACCTGTTGTGCCATGATTCTATAGCATTTTGAGATAGTGGCTAATGTGAAAGTTGGCTGTCATGTACTGACCACATTCTTGGAGGAAATATTGGTGGACTTCGTTTCGTTTCTTCGTTTCTTTCGAAATCGGTAAGAATTATTTGTGTGTGTCTTTTCACTATTTCTAACATTATTTCATAACATTTTACAGTTTTATGTGAAAGTAAACCATAAATTAGGGGACGTATTTTATGCGTGCCGTCCGGGGTTCCGACAATTGCATGTATAGAATATATTTGACAAAACGGGGAATGGCAACAGTTAACCGTTCCATCTATCTGCCACTTGCTACTTGCTACACCTAAGAGTCTACAATTCTTATTTGTGCCAAATACGATTACAGATTCATCATTATAAGTGTAGTAGCTGATAAGGAATTTTTCATTTCTAATTTTGGTTAATTCATCGGGAATAACAACATCATGGTATATCTTTGGGAATACATGGTAAATTCTTTTACTTTACCCGATGAACCATCATTCTCATGGCGTCCTTAGTCGGCATGTGTAGCACTAGTACTTGGTACATCTTGAATTCAGAGTTGAACAATTTTGTGAGGAGATCTATTGAATAGTGGGCTTTTTGTCTGATAAAGTTAAATATGGGACTCAATTATTGTTTAGCTGCATTGCACAGAATTATAAAATATAATATAATATAACTACCGTAAACTGAATGCTGTCGGCGAAAGATTCGTTCATTTAAACAATCGTCGTTGAAGCGTGTTATCGGCGAACCGTTCCATCGGCGAAGGAAGCATTCGGACTACCAACCGGCGATGAATAATATTCCGCCAAGTAGTTTTTCGTTCAACTAACCGTTAGAGTATAGCGTTATCGGACAACCGTCCTATTCAGTGAGCGGTATTTCGGAATACCATACGGAGATCAAAGCCCTCCCGGCTTATCTCGTGAGGAAGCAAAAATGCTAACGCATATATATGACTCACTTGTAATGTGAATTCACTACTTCGTCCGTATTCTTTGGCTAATCCAAATCTCTGATTTTTTTTCCAAATATTTTGTGTAAAATGAAAGTGTCCGTTGTGTGTACTTCCGCTAAAAGGCTGTTACGACTAAATTACCTAAAAAAATACAATTAAATCTTCATATAAGCGAGATATGCTAGACCGCTTAGATAGTCTTTGAAATCCATAGATTATTTTTGTAACATTGATCTCTTACTTTTTTTGTGTGGTTTGAGATACTTCTTTCTCTTTTCTTTATATTTGCAGATATCCTTGCTGCTTCAAATGTCGTTTTTTTCTGCTCTTTCATTAATTGTTTTAATTTTTTGTAAAAGTTTACTTTTTTTCTATTCAGAAGGCTATTCCAGTGGTTGAGCCAATTTTCAATGGCGTTCTGGGTTGTCGGAATGTTTGCATTAACGCAATCCAAAACTGACCACATTCGCGGTGAAAATATAGGAGGTGACCTTTTTAGCTGTAATTAATGCGTATTCTTTTTTGATTTAATTGGCATTCGCGTGTACGTTTTACCAACGTGATATTTAAAAAACCAATCTGTTAAGTACTTTACTCTTTACTTTAGTACTTTACTTTAATCTGTTAAGTCACTCCCATACATTTTCAGAGCGAAGATGAATGTAGATTCGGAACGAATGCATTTTGGCTAGAGCCCCTGGAATACATTCGACAATGTGTGAATCGATGTGGCGCACTTTCGCACTACCTTGAGTCGCGTTTCGGTACCTACTTTGGGGCTACAGTTTATCGCTATTTTGAACTTCGAAATCCAGTCTATTTATTCCATTTCCTTTCCCAAGAAATTCACACAACTACGTACCACATTACAGAATGAATACTTACAGGCTTAGACAATGAATCGTTGCATAATTATATTCAATCCTCTTATCATTATTATTATGGTATTATATTTATTTTAATCCTTCTATGCATTAATTTCAATTATATAGGTAATAATAAATTCACTCAACACGAAGAGTTAACAAAAGTTGGTGTTCCTGTCCGAACTGTCACATCGTGTGTATACCGTACCATAGATAACATATTATGTAAATAGAGAATATCAAAGAGTATTTATGTGACCTAGTAATATTGCACATTAAGGCTCACCTACCCGATACAAGCTAACATACATAACGCGACGAGGTGCATATTTTTACTCTACCCACTAATTGACTATATTAAATTAAGAGCATTATAGGAAAGTCGAATCATATTAAATATGTACACACTGGGCATGCACGGGTTTGGTACATAAAACCGAAAGCTAAATCATCGAATAACAATGGGTCGACAACGATTGGTCGAACGATCAAATTGTCGCTGGTACATTAGGTCGAAATATTAATACGTCGAGGTATTGTTACGTGGAAAATGATAGGTCGAAAAATCAAATAGTCGCTGGTATATTAGGTTCAAATATTAATACGTCGACGTATTTACGTAAAATACAGACGGTCCATTGTCCCCTCCTTATAAAGTTAAAATTTTCTAAAATCCTGTCTTTGCGGGATATATCCAATCAAAAACATAAATGTGAAATAAGAGCCAAGTTCAATATTATGATAAATGCCTTGGTTATTGACTTCAACGACAAAAGAAGTGAGATCTAAATGGGTGCCAAGTTCAATGTTCAGTCCTGAAAGTTATTTACAAGTAACAGTATAACATATCATAATTATCTTCTTATAACATAAGATAATTTATTGTAGCCTAAGGTCTCTGTTGGCTAGTTTTTATAAACCTACCAACGAATTATTATGTTCGATCGCTAGTTTCTACCAACAATCCAAATTTTGGGAAATATAAAATAAGAACCGAGGGACAAATGCTTGTTTTTTTTAATCATCAAATTTTAAAAAATAGGTAAGTAGTTATTATATTTTGATATTCGTTGCCAACGCTCTAAGATAATCCAATAAGTCCATGTTTGATTTTTTAGTAACTATCGACATAATTGCATTTTCATGTCTTCTACCTCGCTTCTTTGGAGAAGGTCCTTCAACGCAACTCTTTATTTTTTCCACTTCATGGTTTGTCGTGGCTTGTTCATTTTGTAAAAGTTTAATGGTTTGGTATAATCCTCGTTTTTGTTTGTCTAACAACTTATTCCACCGTCTGTGCCAACCTTCGACGTGATTTTGTGTTCTCGGGAACATAACATATTATTTGTTTCAATTGACCACAGTTCTGGTAGAAATAATGGTGGGGTTCGTCGAATTGTCAATCTTTCCATTGATAATTGGGAGGAATGCATAGTTCCCAGTAGTTAGTTGATTTTTAGACCTATAATTTTCCACGGGGTGCCCTATTCGATTTTTATTATATCGAACACGCTGTCGCGATAATTCAGTTGTACGATGTTTTATTCCATCGATGCTTTATTGGTGCGATGTAACATTTGTGCGAAAAATCCTGCTGCGAAAAATCTTATAGCGATTGCTCGTTAGTTCGATAATTTCTTAGTTCGATAGTATATGGGTTCGAATGCCTATAATGTTCTGTGACATATAATTTTTAACTTTATTATGCATGATGAACGTGGAAATATATTATCTTAATTTTAAAAAAATGTACAAATCGATTCAAGATACATTTAATGACTTAAATTTAAACATATTAATGAAAAAAAAATACAATTCTATATGATTAGCAATAGCTCTTAAGAAAGGAAGAAGTTCCATATTATTACGGTTTGCACAAATATTCGCAGTAGAATCAGATACTCTTTTCTTTTTTTTCTTGGGCGGGGCGGGTGTGCTGAGCCTGTACTTTTTCAACAATGTGGTTTGTGCTTATTTGTTCTTTTATAAGGCTCCGTATAGTCTCAAACCAATGTATGATAGTTTCCGCTTCTTCTGGCAAAACATTTTCTTTTAGAAGTTTAAAGGCGTCTGGTATCTCTTCAGGAGTAAGACATGCCAAAGCTATCATGTGGCGAAGTTCAAGAGAAAACTTGCTATCATTGAGTTAGGAGGCAACTCGCCCCTGGGTCTGGCCTGGGTCTGGGTCGTAACAGTAGGGGGAAAGTGGTCCAAACGAGCGGCCAAAATTTCCACACCAAAATGAGCCTATGGTAAACTGGGCCAATTTTTTTTTTATTGGTAAAATAATATACATTATTTTTTTCCAAAAAAAAATTACGATTTATTAATCAACTCTCGTAAATTACTTGTAGTACAACAAAAAACATAGTGACATAATAAGAACCAAGAAACTTAGCAGTTTACTAATTTTTCTATACAATGACCGACTGTTATTTCACCGTCTGTCAATTCTTTAATATTACTTTGAATTTTCTCATGGGTCCATATGGTTTCTTCCTTCTTCTGACTAATGTAACCTTGAATTTAAAAAAGACCAAAGCAATAACTTGAATCCTGTGTTAATTTTGACAAAAGATTAGCAAGATTTGAGTCTATTTGGTTTCGACGTAACCTTTTTATTGAGTCTTGCGTTCCAGGATTCATTAGCGTTGTTGGTCCTGTGGCTTATGTTGTAAATACACCATTTGTCAGAGAAGTAAGCTTTTTTGTCTATCCATGTTCTAAAGAAATAGTCATTAAATTTTACTAAGCAATCAGTTTTAGCACATTCTCCGCGCACATAAAGCCAACCATCTGCCACTTAATCTTTTGGTCATAATGCTATGGCGGCACATCGTTTTATATGTGATCTCATAATTTTGCCGTTTTTTATGCCAAGTGTTTCTGCTTTTCTCCACAAAGCTCTACTAAAATTAAAGAAACAACCTTGCAGTTTTGCTTCTGGAAATATAGAAGAAATAGCAGCCATGGCGCTAACTTCATAGTCCGTGGTAAAAGTATGCGGCGCAAATTCAGGGATTTGGCTTTTGATAAGTTCACCCAAATAATATTGTATGGGTTATAAGTACTTTTCTTCTTATCAGGTAGCAAAGCGTAACAAACCGGAATTATGGAATTCGTATCCACAGAGACATACCTACACATTATTATGATGAACTACCTAGGTACCATTTAATTTGATTTATTCAAATATTGTCATTGTAGATCATTGGACAAATGAGCCGTTTATGTTATACTTAACCCGTCATTGATTACCTATATGATTCTTTGATAATGTAAATTGTTGACATTTTCCTTTAGGCGCACAATGGGGATTTCTCATAATGGGGATTTCTCAAAATGGGGATTTCTCATAATGGGTACATGTACACTTAGCTACAAAAAATAAATGAACCGTTTATATTGTTCCTATACTTACTGTAATGTATGCAATATTCTATGTATATTGTTACTTGTTTGTTATGATATTGGATAGTTCAATAAAACCCAATTTATCACTTATCAGTTCCCTCTAGCCGTGCACCATTGACAATGCCAATTAGTGACCAGTGTTGCCACGGTGCCGCCAGACATTTATTTTTAGAATGTAAACACTACACTTACCAATGACATTGTAATTTGTTTGAACTGATCTAACTGTGGATTAAATGATGTTGTCATTGTAACTGTTGATATTTTGCTTGTTGAAGCAAAGTACCCGACCCTCACAACGACCATACAACAGACGTAACCTACTATGGTCGTTGCATACACTTTCAGTCGATAGGTATTCCAATAATCTAACATATGTGTCTCGAAATAAGTTACGGAGAGTGAGAGGGCACGTGTGTCTGAGAGCCGATTATAGAAACTAGGTACCAACAAGAAGAGAATAGGTATACCACAACTACCGACTCAATTTGGACTATACCGAACCTGACCCGAAAACCTTACCCGGTCGCGGGTTAGGTTAGGAAATTGAAAATAAATGTAATATTTGTTCCGAACGTAACCCTCTTCCTAACCTGACCCGATGTCTCGTTCCTATCATAACCCGAATTGCAATTATGAATGATTTTCTTAAAGTACGGTGGACAGTAAAGGTCAAACTGCAGTGGTCAGTATGTTGCTGCCTCGTTCTAGCGTGATAATTAATATATTAATATATAAATATATTTTGTGATAATTAATAATCGTAATCAAAATATCACAGTAAAATTGAAATAAAACCACTTTTTACGGATTCTATCGCGATATATTTGTTTTTATTTACTTTTAAACCGACGTTTCGGCTATTTTTCAGCAGCCATGTTCGCGGTGTGACTACGATGGATGGTAGTTGTCACTTGGTTTGAAGTATAAGTTTTTCCAAGTACCCGAAACACGTTGAATTGTTGGTGTTACTATTCACGCAGAATGAGCTAAGTGTCGCTAAGTCCATATGTGTCTTAGACTAGACTTAGCGACACAGTGATGGGCCAACTTAGAAGTATATACCCTATCGAACACTGAAAGAAAAATTAAAGTCTGTTCATAAGTGGCTTAGATATCGCATAACAAACATACATAAAAAAAAATACTCTTCGAATTGAGAACCTCCTTCTTTTTTGAAGTCGGTTAAAAATAAAGTAGAATGTAAACATCATTTTAACATTTCTAAACAGTGGCCTACAGTAATGTTTCCTTTCTTGAGTTGGCCAACAACGTACAAAATCCATAAATCTCTGTTAATAGAATGTTCAGTCCTTTTTTCATTAAACATTTATTTTTCACAGTGTTTAAGGCCGCATCACATTTTAGAGTATCTAACACTGTCATTAAATTGCTTTTTTCTCTGATTTTTTATTGAGCCTCTTGTGACACCCTTCAAGACAATTTGTTGTCCTGTGCCTTTCCTCGCTTACACACCAGACATCAATAAACTTCGCATCTTTTAACCACTGCTTGAACATATAATCAGTAAATGACTTTATTTTTTCGTCAGAAATCATAACATTCATAATGTAATTCATACCATCTTTAATTAAGTTTCGGGGTAATAAAGGCAAAGCAGTGTACAAAGCTACGGTTCGGTAATGTAGCTTATTTTTATCTAACTTTAATTGTTTTGCACGTTTCTTTACAGCTCTTGCCATATGTACTTGACAACCCTTAATCACGACTTCAGGAAACATGAATTTTACAGCATTCATGGCTGCTTTTTCAAAATCCGATGTGAACTTAAGAGGTTTCCAGTTCGGTATCACTGTTTGAATCAAATCAAAACTACTTTATACGATTCCTCATTCATTTTGGTCATGAGCACATGTACTAATGGTATAACTCGAGTGTGCTCCATGTCACTGTTGTCATCGCCGTGTATTGTGTATATTTGTTTGAATGGTGCAGGGCAACTTTTGAAAGTACCATCACCGAAAAAATGTTCTAGTGTCGACATAAGATATTTTGCCTCCTCACTAGCAAATATTAATATGCGATTATTACCACGATAATCTGCTATTAAAAATTTTTCAAACTTAGGTGGAATTTCCACATCTTTGGGTTTATCAAATTAAATTTTCTTGATATTCTCTTTTTTGTTCCTATTATAATAAAGTGAAGATTTAACACTTTTGAATGTGGGAACTTTCGTAACTAGTTGTAAACCAGTGTCTTTAATTGAAGCTATAGTTTGATTGGAAATGGTCGGTATTGGCTCAAAATTTGAATTTAGAACGTATTTTTTTAGGTTATCCAATTTTATGTCAACTTCGTTTTTAGCAATATCCGGGGAGCATTTGTGAGCTGTTTCTTTGATGACTGTTATGTTTTGCTGTAAGAAAGTTACCATAAAGATTATCTCATCTTGCAAATATCCCTTCAAAGTGGGTGCTTCCAAGCGCTTAGCCATATAGGGTGAAGTTAGAGCCATGCTCAAGTGTTTCATAAATTTGCGGCGGTTTAGAGGCTTCTCGCCTTTAGTGACAACATTGTGCCGGTATACTATATATGCATTCACGAATGTAATATTCAGCATCCCATAAAAAAGGCACATGGGCCATCTGTTAGTCTTCCTACTGCACGACATAAGAGAGCACATCTGATCAAGGGTATCTACTCCTCACGCTGCTGTCATAACCAGGATGCCGATCAAAGCGCGAATTTCAATATCATTGGTGTCACGAAATGTAGCACTTATCATGGTTTCCTTGCGTCTTAGAGATATTGCAGCATTTGTCCACTGAACTATTTCAGCAATTATCTCATCAGTAAAGAAAATATTGAAGCAATGCAAAGCTTCATAAAGATTGCGACACATTCGCCTCGGACCCCCTTGTGACCTTACAATATTCAGTGCTGAGATTCGTCCTCGTCTTGATGCCTTTGTAGGAGACCAGCAATGTTTATTCTTACCTCTTATGCTAGGCCGAGACACGGTTATCAGACGACGAGAAGCTGTAGATGGTGGTACTTGTTCAGCATTTCCTGCAGGTGGTAGACTGGATGCTATTGACTCTTGGTCCCTCTCCTCGTCGACAAATGCCTCCTCAACGTCACTCTGCACGTCGTCTTCACTCAGATGATCATCGAGGTCGCTGTCAGTGTCGGCAGATGAAAGATCTTCATCGCTCTCTAAAAGAGTTGCCACGATGCTTTCGTCTTGTAAATTCCGATTTTCCATTGCGACTGAATATTCTGTATTTATAAATATAAAATAAAGGTAAAACTATCGCTAAAACAAAGAAAAGTTACCAAAAAGAACCCTAATTGAAAAGTATACAAAAATCCTAAAAGTCGCGTAAAAGATAATCATAGGTCATTTTGAATGAGGTCTCGACTGAGTATGATGAGACTGAGTACAGTCGACGACAGAGATACGGTGGCACCTTTACATATAACTCTGTATGCAAAAGTGCGACCGTATCTCTGTCGTCGACTGTACCTTTATCTTAATTAATAATATATATAATAACCATTTTTTAAATTTTCAAAGAACAGGTACAAAATATGACACTTTTTAAGAGTAGGAATGTTATTATCTTACCTATTACTAATAATAAACATTTAAACAAATCAAAACTACTTTTCTCATCTATCAAAACTACTACAAGTAACTACTTACTTATTATTTTTTTTTGTGAATCTTTAGTGTCATAAGTATTTTGATACCCTCGCCAAATTGTGACGAGTGCAATGTTCCGGAAGATGCGTATCATATTTTGGTGGAATGTGTGCGGATTGAGGCTGAGAGATTTAGAATCAAATACCAATATGACATAGATGTACATGTTTTAGGGGCATGTAATAGTATTCTTGCTTTCCCAGCCAGTTAGGAAGCAAGAATACTATACAGTATAGTAGGGTGTCATATTCACTGTGTGAAAAAACCCTCTTTAAAAATAAAGATTAAAAAAAAAAAGAATTTTGATTAGGTATAGTATCTATATATTAAAAACTGATTTGACGAATATATATTTTTTATTTTGAGAAAGATTAAGAATGACCAATGTGCGCAATTCGGGTTATGATAGGAACGAGACATCGGGTCAGATTAGGAAGAGGGTTACGTTCGGAACAAATATTACATTTATTTTCAATTTCCTAACCGAACCCGCGACCGGGTAAGGTTTTCGGCTCAGGTTCGGATCAAGTGTCCCCAGTTTCCCCTACATTTTAATATTTTGTGTGAATTGCAATTGCACAGAGAAACTCTAATAAACTCATGTTGTTTTTACTATTTAATATTTTTGTAATCACATTATGATCCCTTTTGCCTCTTTTGTGTGGAGTAGGTCCACCGAATCCCACGTTTGCCTTTTCAATAGTTGTATTTGTTATACTTATAGCTTTCTCCTTCACTAAAAATTCTATGGTAGCATAAAGACCCCGTTTGTGCTTATCGAGCAACGTGTTCCATCGTCTGTGCCATCCTTCAATGTTGTTTTGAGTGCTAGGAAAACCCAGTGTATTATTTTGAAAAACAGACCACAGTGAAGGTGGGAACATCGGTGATGAGCGTGATATAAATCATTTATTATTTTCCGTCTCACGAGAATGCAAATTTTCCCAAACATAATATTTTCCAAACCAGTTGGCGATGTAATTTGCCTCGTCGGGTAACACTTCTTCTCTCAATTTATCGAAAGCATCTGGTATCTCTTCTTGGGGTAAATAAGCAAGTGCGATAATGTGTCTTAACTTGACAGCAAACTCAGCATCCTGACCATATTTAGTTGTATTCTACCATATAAAAAGTATTCAGTACCTATATTGATATTTCGATAGAATGAATATGCGATGCGTTGAACGCTCGATCAAACAAACATTCGATATTTTGAATACTCGATGTGTATTGAGTGTACGGGGTGTGATACGTAGTAGTTTCGAATGCCAACTTTGCGACGCACGCTGCTGCGAAAAAAAAATCAAGTGGTACGCCCTTGCGAAAAGCCGTTGTATCGAAAATCGCGAAATCGAATGACGGACTCGCGAACACGCTGTCTCGACATTCTTTTTATGTGTGGTACGCTCGATCGATAGTCACGTTATCGAAATTCATTGTTGCGATTAGGGTGCCTATGCCTATTCAAATCTATCGTATGGGAATAGAATTCACGCACGACCTGGATGAGGCACAGCAACTTATGATGGGCTCGATTAGAATTTGGAAGGAAGAGAAATGAAAAAGAATATTCTTTATCAAATTTTTACTATTAGGTAATATAGGTATAGAAAACCAATCTAGTTTTTAGGTAACAAAAATAATAACAACTTCCAGTATTCGAATAGGATAAATTTAAATATTAGTTAGATGAGAAAAAAGAGTTGTAACTCCAACTCTATTTAAGGAAATAAAAATAAAAAACTTACAAAATGAGTACCTACTACTCGATAAGTAACAAAAATACTCAATACATAATCAAATCTCAAAAAAAAATGAGAATCAGTCTGAAACACTAAAGGAACTCAGTATAAGCGAGTATTTAGAGCTAAAGCTCTTATGAAATCCAAAGTCGTCATTGTATTTTTCTTTTTTAAAATAGCTTCTATAGCATTTTCTTTCAAATGAAATTTTCTTTGGTAGCGGAGTCTGTGGAATATTATCCAAAATTCTTTCAATTTTGTGCATTGTGGTTTTTTGTTCTTCAATGAGCTTTCGAAGACAGGCGTATAAACCCAGTTTTCGATTTTCCATTAAACTATTCTATCGCCGGTGCCATGCTTCCACGCTATTTTGGGTTCGCGGAAGATGCAGATGATTGTTTCTCTCCACAGACCACAAACTAGGTGGAAATAACGGTTGCATTCTTGATATTACAATTATTTCATCCGACCTGCGAGATTGTAATTGGCCCATTCAGTCCCAACATATTCAGTAATAGCAGAAGCTTCTTCTGGGAAAACGCTTTCTTTGAGCTGTCTAAATACACCAGGTATTTCTTCCGGACACAAGAGTAAGCCAGAGCTACATAAGATCGCATTTTTAGAGCAAATTCACTGTCAGTACTATATCTAGTACTGAGGCCATTTCCTTGAATCTTTCTCCAAATATTTTGCCCCAGATGAAATAAGCAACCGGAATGAAGTGTGGTAGGAAATTCTATCCTTACTGCATTTATGGTTCCTTTGGTTTATTTTTGTTTCTTACTCTCTTGATTATTTGCCGAAGAGCGTTTTTATTTGGAATGGAACTTGTGCTACTAGAAGGTATTTCTGCCAGTTTATCTCTTATAATGATGCCTGGTGCGATTTTACTCTGACTTGCTGCACATTTCTTAACTTGAGTTCGTCAACTTGATCTAGAAAATCTCTCTGTTGTGCACTCCAAGTTTCTTTGATGCCAACTTGACCTTGTCTTCCAAATGACTGCGGAACTGGACGTCGTCGCTGGAGATAATTATCGACCCCAAATATCCCGATACTCGAGGAAATGGTAAGCGGTGTGCCCAGAAATTGCGGCGCTACAATAAATGGGGTTTTCTTAGCGGTCAATACACGTACACGTGTCGTCCCCGATCGGATACTCCAGAGAGAGTAGTCTCGATTTCATACACAAGTTGTTCGCGACTGTCCTCTACCCAAGACTGAGGGCTCCGTGTAACACGCGTCCCCGGTACTGTCGTCTGCATAACAATGGATTTTTTTATTTTGTTTTATACCACTTACCAAGGTGGCAGACAAGCACACGGCCCACCTCATGGAAAGTGGTTACCGTGGCCTATGGGCGTGGGCAACACCAGGGGAGTCACACTCGCGCTGCCGACCGTGTACGCATTGAGAATTTTTGTGCCGTCTGTGTGAAAGATGCAGGATAAGCCTTTGGTTTTACTTACCAAGTTTCAACAGTATAGCCCTTACAGTTTCGGAAAAAAGTGGCTGTGACATACGGACAGACATGACGAATCTTCAGTTTTTTGCCATTTGGCTACGGAACCTTAAAAATGTTATATTGCCATTTTGTACACAAGGTCTCCGAGTGGTTTTATTGGTCATACTTTTTTTATTTAATAGCATTTTGAAATAAGCCGAAGGAATATAACAATAGGAGAAAAAAATTATAAAATTTCAAATTTCAACAACTCACCTGGTTCTGGTGCATGAGAGTGATTGGTCATCTCTCTAATTAAAAAATGTTCATCACCAACTAAATGACTGCTTGCAGTACTTTTACAATACAATGTTGCTTTATTTGTACAGCACCAATATTGCACATTGTTGACTTTTTTGTTTTGCTGCATAATAAAGCCATCAACAATTATTACACTTTTCCCATAGCGGGCACTTATTGGCCGGATTCTGCAACCGTTCTCCTAAGACCGATTCGCCATTGGACTATTCGTCGACAGGATGATTCATTTATTTCCGTTTCCCCAGCAGGGTCTTTCACCTATGGACATTTCGTCGACAGAACCTTTCATGTGCGTCACTTTCGACGACAGCCCTTTTCAGCTACTAAGTGTTTCACCGACACGACGATAAACCTATAGCTCTTTTAACTACAGACCTTTCCATCTACGATAATGAAGAATTCCCGTCAATCTTAAGACAAACATTATAAGAAAAAAGCATGTATAATTTATCTACAGTTTACTGTGTTTTTACTATCGGTCGAACCCAATAACCTATCTATCACATACTGGAAATAGAACAACAAATGAAACAACAAACATATTTTTTTTATTTTACTTAATCAAAATCTGATCATGTTTTCTCATTCTTCTTCTCTGGAACTTTTTCTGTTTTTCTTATTTGATTAAATGACAAATATGTGCCCAGCCACTTAAATAGGTTTTCATGTCCATCCCATTTTTATCAGATAAATGCCGCTCGATTCTTTCTTTATATCCTGTTTCACTGCGCTTGCGCTTGAGCATTGGCTCTGAGGATTTGATTTTCTCAATAATGCTTTCTGTGTGATGTTGTTCCTTTATGAATTCATTAATAGTTAAAAATATATTCCATTTTCGGCGACTCAATAATGAGTTCCAGCGGTTGTGCCAAGATTCAAGGGCATTTTGCGTTAACGGCACATGTTTGATAAGACTGTCATTTACTGACCACATGCGAGGTGGGAAACGAGGTTGACGTTGTTTCACTGTCATTTTACAGCTAACAGTTTTTGTGATTGTTGTTGATCCATTAACATAATATTTATCAAACCACTTAATTACTTTGTTTGCTTCCTCGGGAATTATGTCGGTTTTTATCATATTGAATGCATCACTGATTTCTGTTGGCTCTAAAAACGCCAGTGCACCGATGTGTCGCATGTTATGAGCAAATACTGGATCATTGTTATAGCGGGATGCGAGACCAGCTGATTGAATGTGCCGATATATACTTTGTTGTAAATGAAAAAAACAAAGTTTATTTACACATCGCGGAAAAATATTTTTGATGGCATTCATTGCCCCAAGTTCAAAATCAGTTATGATGATTTCAGGGCTCAGTTGCACTTTCAATTTATTTGAAGCTTGACATTTTAAAATTTCTAGGAAAAAACGTGTAACATTTTGCTGATTTATGCGAGAGCAAACCATATACTAGGGGAACTATTTTGTTTGTCCCTTCCGGTGCTCCGACAATGGCATGTATCGTATAAACTTGACAAAATGGGAGAGGGCAGCTGTCAAATGTCCCATCCATTAGCCAAAAACTTGCCTCACTCAGTAATTTTAAATTTTCTCTCGTGCAAAAAACGATAATACATTCATGTTCAATAAAATGACCCATGAGAAATGGTTCACCATTAATCATACTATATTGTTCGGGAATCTCAACTTGCCGGATATGTTTTGGAATATTTGGTAAATTTTTATTCCGTCGTTGTTGTTGTCTCGTTGTATCATCTTCCTCATCGCATCGTTATTAGGCATATAAGGAGAAGAAGTACTTGGTACACCTTGGATGCACCGCTGAATGATTTGTGCAGGTGTATCCATTGAGCTGTTGGCCTTTTCTTTTAAATTTTCCTTCAGCCTGAATTCTAGCCGTTTTTCAGGATCTGGCAAATGTACATGTTTACGATTTTGTGACATCACAACATGAGTGTTATCCGTGAACAGAGTTGATACAAAAACGTCACACTGAGCCGAATCTTTTCGTGAACATCGCCAGTAAAACTTCGTATCACGCCTATTATTTAGATGATAGCAGTAACCTTCGTGGATTAAAATGTCTTTACCACGTTTAGACTTCACAAGTTCACAGTCACTCATTGTAAATTCATTAAATAGTTAATTTAGATAAGACAAAGACAATGTTATTGATGTTATGAAACTACCCGCATTTATTTTTATTTTTTAAATTACTCGGTAAGTGCAAGCGCCTACTTTATTATCACTGGCAACTTTTTAATGCGTTCCTTTTATGTAAAATAAATGTGTTGTAGCGCAATTTTTATATAGATCATTTCCGGTTTAATAGATAGATAAAGCAAAAAGATGCAACTGTCGAACATAAGAATACGTGCGGTTTACGATAATTTTGTTTTATTTTTATTTAATAGGATAGAATGTAAGTAGGTAATTAAAACTACATAAATAAGTACCTAGTTAATGCTTTTTATAGGTAGGACTATTTTTTTTAATATTAAGTTTTTTGAGTTGCAAGCAAAGATTAAATTCTCTCAAGATGTTCGATATATTAAACATTCGATCTCATGAACGTTTGAGTATTTCTATGTTCGATTTGGGTTACATACGTGGAATCAACAGTTCATAAGATCTAAAATCAAGATGTCAACGCCATGAGATCAGCAGTTTACAATATCAATGGCTTACTACACCAATAAGTTATGAGTTCAATTGTTCATTAGATCAACAGCTCGTTTCATCAACAGTTCACTACAACAATTGTTCATGAGATCAACATTTAATTGGTAAGCGACTTACAAGTCGTTTTAGGGAAAAAATATTTAAAATTTGTCATAAGGAAACTACTGCTGGGCTTATTAATGTTTCAATTATTTGCATTCAAATTTGTATTTACAAATATAATGTACCTAGATAATATTGCATTGAGGGTAGAAATAAAAATATTTTTATACGACACGTAGTTTTAGAATTTCTATTAGCATTCAACATTCGTTGTGTGCCTGTTTATGTTGCCTCTCATTATTTAAAAAAATGAATAAAGCAACATTTGTGAAATCTCGTAAAGGAAACAATTTATTAGTGCTTAATGGTTACCTGTTCATGAAAAACAGTACTCGAGAGGACATTACCTACTGGAAGTGCACAAAATGGAAAGAGCTCTGTTGTTCAGTATCCGCTAAAACAGTTGGTCAAGGTGAGAATATGTTTGTTCAACCTATGGTGAATAATATAACCCACAGCCATTGCCCAGTGCCAGATGTTGTCAATAGCTTAAACGCCATTGCAGCTATGAAAACACAGGCTGAAAATACAATGGATAGCCCCGTACAAATAATTCAGTCTGTTTTAGAAGATATGCCATCATCCAGTGCGCCTTCTTTACCAAATAAAAATGCCATGAGACAAGTTGTCAATAGAGTCAGAAGAGCAAACTCCTTAAAAATAACAAGTTTAAGTAACCTACCTGAATGTTTGACCAAAATTGATGACCACAACTTTTTACATTTTAACGAAGAAGTTGACGGCATTGGACGTATTTTATTATTTACGACAAAACAAAATGTACGGCACTTGAAGAGTGCAACATATTGGGTTATGGACGGTACTTTCAGATGTACGCCTGTTCCATTTCTTCAACTATTTACCATACATGCCTTTGTTGGCAATGACGTGTCTTCAAGACGTATGCTACCTCTGGTCTATGGATTGCTTCCTCGTAAAACAGAAGCTTGCTATGAAGAATTTTTTAAGGCTTTGAAAAGATGTGCTGAAGGGTATGATATAGAACTTTCACCAACATACATAATATCAGATTTTGAAATCGCAATTATTAATGCCTGCAGACACGCTTACCTGCAAAGCACACACAAAGGTTGTTTCTTCCACTTTACTAATAATGTTTGGAAACAAGTCCAAAAACGAGGCTTGTCCGTTCAATACGGCAATGACAGTGATTTTGCATTGAAAGTAAGGCTGTTGTTTGCGTTAGCGTTTTTACCTGCCGAAGAAATTTCTGAAACGTTTGAAAAGTTGAAGATCAAAAATATGTTTCCTGAAGAAATGCTTGAACTCGTGCAATGGTATGATGAGTATTATATATATGGAAAAATAAAATCACATGAAAAGGGACCCACGTCATTAATAGTCAAAAGGACAAATCCCTTATTTCCTCCTAATCTCTGGTCGGTTTTTGAGAGCAGTACTGCAGAAATACCTCGATCACAAAACCAAATAGAAGCTTGGCATAGAAGGTGGAACCAACTTTTAAATCAAAAGCAATGGAATTCAAACAAATTTATTTTAGAAATTATGAAAGAACAAAAAAATACAGAAATGAGCATACAGCGCATAATAGCCAACGTCCCACAAATACCTTCACGTAAAAAAATTAAAACTTTTGAGGAGCCTCTGAAGGTAGCGATGTCAAAAAAAAAATGAAATGAATATTATCGACTATATAAAAAGTATTGCTTACATTTACAGGATTTAACTTTTATCTGTATCTACTTATATTAATGTAGCTAATTATCATGTGGACATCAATAAATGATAATTGTAAGACCGTAGGACAACAAAAATTGTTTAATTTCTCCCAACACTGTAACGGATTAGGTAGGTACTACTGTATGTATACAGATCTTAGATTAACGACTAAAGTAAAAGATGACCGGATGGTGGATAGGAGGGCTATGACGTTTGGGCGTAACCTTTTATTGACAGGTGGGTACATAAGACGAATTTTAAATATTTTTTCCCTAAAACGACTTGTAAGTCGCTTACCAATTAAATGTTGATCTCATGAACAATTGTTGTAGTGAACTGTCGATGAAACGAGCTGTTGATCTAATGAACAATTGAACTCATAACTTATTGGTGTAGTAAGCCATTGATATTGTAAACTGCTGATCTCATGGCGTTGACATATTGATTTTAGATCTTATGAACTGTTGATTCCACGTATGTAACCCGTTCGATTTATAGTGGTCGATCAATTGATATTCGATTGTTTGGCATTCGATTTGGCATAGTATGTACATTAGTGCGAGTTTACCACTGTTGACAGAAATTCATTTTGTGCGCTAGACATCTTTATTTTCAATACATCACAGCATGTGATTGCGGCGCTGCTGCTGCTGTGCGCTAGACATCTTCATTTTCAAAACATCACATACACAATCACTACAGGCACCAAATGTAACGAGTCTGCGACAAACTAAGATCGTTTCGCCATTGGACTTAACAATTTTGGAACAAAAACATGGTAGAAATTTGAAGGCGATTCAACATACATTACGTCATCAGACTACACCATTCTTAAGCCAGTTATTTTTTTTAAGGTAGGCAAAAACCGTTGAATTCTTGAATATTTATAAGATATTGTAAAATTATTCGTCGTGTAATCATAAACACGATCGAATAACGATTCATAAAATACTTTTTGAGAACTATTTTTAACAAATAAAGCAAAAGTGTAGGTCGTGTAATTCATTGTGCAAATGCTGCCGTTGTGACGACACAGTCTACGTTGCTTTTGCGTCATCATATTGTGAATAGCACTCAAACGGGGAGGACGTGGGATATGAAAGTGAACTCAGTGCTGTAATAGAAACAAGATTTATTTTTTTTCAAATGTTTCTAATGTCGGAATTATAAAGTACAAAGTTTTAGGATAGGTGTGTAATTTACTTTCGTGCCATAGTTGTAATCACTTGTTTTTCATTTTGTTGTAATCAATATTAAACTTGTGTATTTGTTTTCTTCAGGTTCCTTTCGGGGTCGCCGCCATCATGGCGTCGGACGAACAATTTTCATTATGTTGGAACAACTTCCACGCGAACATGTCAGCAGGCTTTCATGGCCTGCTGTCGCGTGGAGATCTAGTAGACGTAACATTGGCTGCCGAAGGCAGATTACTCCAAGCCCACAAATTAGTTTTATCAGTATGTTCTCCCTATTTTCAAGAAATGTTCAAAATGAACCCCACTCAGCATCCCATAGGTAAGAAGTCCTTCAAAGATTAATGATCTTGTGCAGTGATAACCGGTGTGTTGACGTTTTAACTTTATATGGCTTTCGTTTGTTTCAGTATTTTTAAAAGATGTTAGTCATTCAGCGTTAAGGGACTTATTACAGTTTATGTATCAAGGTGAAGTTAATGTTAAGCAAGAAGAATTAGCATCGTTTATTAGTACCGCGGAACAACTTCAAGTGAAAGGTCTAACCGGAAATCAAAACGAAGAAAGTTCCACGCCATCCAAACCAAAGCCGACCTCCAGGCCAGGCCCGAGGTCGTCACAACAACGGCAATCTGTTATGACTAAGTTAGAGACTGATATAGATTCTAAGCCCTCCTCAACTCCAATAGCAGTTAAGAGACCAAATAGGCCATCAATAGCATCAAATAATTCGTCATCTTCACAAAGTGGACCAGCGAAACGGAAATGTGTAGACCCATTAGAAGCCGGACCTTCAGGATCAGCGAAAGATGAATTTGTTACAATTCCCGATGAAGATGAAAATAATGCTGTAGCACCGAAAATGGAACCCGAATTTGTCAATGAAAGTATGTGGGATGACGATGATGACGGTGCAAATAACGAAGAGACAAATTTCGGTGAAGATGATTCGAATATGGACATGACAGGTAATGATTGTTGATAGGCGAGGAGACTATCCATTTGTTTCCAATGTCTGATCCTTTGTTTGCTTGTAGGTTTTGATGGCTCTGCAACTGGTGATGGCAATATAACTGGAGGTGGAGAAGGTGGCGCTGTAGGAGATGCACAAGGTAGGTTTGAAACTTCCTTTTGTAAAGACAGTTTGTCGAAATTGTTTCGACAAGCTGTCTAAAATGTTCGACTTCTGTGATCTCATTGGTTCATTCAGTTACTAGTTTATAATAGATGGGTCACATAAGTTTTAGTATTAGAAATGAAATTTGTAAGTTAGAATAAGTAGCCTAGATTTAGTTCGTTAGTAAATCAGGTGGATACGTGATTGGTAAGGTTTATGGTATGGTAAGGTAATGAGGTAAGGTATGGTAAAGGTAAGGTGCAGTCTGGTAAGGTAAATGATAGTACAGGTAAAGTTTCGAAAGGTATATACGGTAAGCGGATAGAAATTGCAGGTAATCTCACTTCCTGTGCTGTCAAAGTATGCGGCAGCATAGGAAAGGGATTGGAGGTAAAGTAACCCGTAATGGCCCCGTTCAAATCTGTATGATACCTACATGGTAAGCGGTTAGAGTATAGGACAAAGCTGACCAGTAGATTTTGGTTTGGGGGGTTTTTACTGCGTGGCGACGCTGGTATACAGACTTAACTATTCAACGGGAATAGATGCTAGTGTTGCCGAACTATCGATTGTTTCACTATCGATAGTTATCTGATAAACGGCAATCCTATCGATAGTATCTATAACATCGATACTTTCGATACTATTGACTGGTCAAAACGAGCAGATACTATCGAACGATGAACAATACCTACTATCGAACGTGGAGGGAAACTATACTATCGATAGTAACGACGTGACTATATTCAACGGGAACAGTTGCCCTGTAGGCCTAAGTTCCTATAGGTACCTAATATGCCGGTATATTTGGGCTATCGAATGGACGTGACTATATTCAACGGGAACAGTTGCCCTGTAGACCTAAGTTCCTATAGGTAATATGCCGGTATATTTGGGACGTGACTATATTCAACGGGAACAGTTGCCCTGTAGGCCTAAGTTCCTATAGGTGATATGCCGGTATATTTGGGCTATCGAATGGTAATAGAACTAGAATTTGTTCCGTATTATTTTCAGAATAAATGATGGTTGAAACCAAACCTCCAGCCAGCGGGATTTTTTTTTGTTATGAATTTGGTCACGCTGAAATGTAGTTCTATAATTAGGGCTATGCTATGTGAACACATAAAAGCCAAAACAGACATGGGTTTCATTCATGAAATACAGAAATACAGTTTAGAATAAAAAAAAAAAAAAAAAAAAAAAATCTCCATTCAGCGGAAAAAAAATTATTTAATTCGAAAACAATATTGAAATGCAAATCACTAATTAGTGCTAATCATTTAAATCATATAAATAATATAAATCATAAAAATTATAACATTAAATTACATTTTTACCGCCACTGCGCCGCGGCCGTTTAACTGACTATATTATATTATTATATTATAAAGTTGTAATCTGCTATAATACAAAAGCAAGTTTGAAAAGTGTAAGTAAAGGAATAGCACTAATTAATGATTTCCATTTCAATATTTTTTTCGACTTAAATAATTTTTTTTCCGCTGAATGGAGATTATTTATTTTTTTTTAATTTTTTATTCTAAACTGTATTTTCTGTATTTCATGAATGAAAACCATCTCTGTTTTGGCTTTTATGTGTTCACATAGCATAGCCCTAATTATAGAACTACATTTCAGCGTGATCAAATTCATAACAAAAAAAAATCCCGCTGGCTGGAGGTTTGGTTTCAACCATCATTTATTCTGAAAATAATACGGAACAAATTCTAGTTCTATTACCATTCGATAGCCCAAATATACCGGCATATCACCTATAGGAACTTAGGCCTACAGGGCAACTGTTCCCGTTGAATATAGTTACGTATATTTGGGCTATCGAATGGTAATAGAACTAGAATTTGTTCCGTATTATTTTCAGAATAAATGATGGTTGAAACCAAACCTCCAGCCAGCGGGATTTTTTTTTGTTATGAATTTGATCACGCTGAAATGTAGTTCTATAATTAGGGCTATGCTATGTGAACACATAAAAGCCAAAACAGACATGGGTTTCATTCATGAAATACAGAAAATACAGTTTAGAATTAAAAATTAAAAAAAAAATAATAATCTCCATTCAGCGGAAAAAAATTTATTTAAGTCGAAAACAATATTGAAATGCAAATCATTAATTAGTGCTATTCCTTTACTTCCACTTTTCAAACTTGCTTTTGTATTATAGCAGATTACAACTTTATAATATAATAATATAATATAGTCAGTTAAACGGCGGCGGCGCAGTGGCGGTAAAAATGTAATTTAATGTTATAATTTTTATGATTTATATTATTTATATGATTTAAATGATTAGCACTAATTAATGATTTGCATTTCAATATTGTTTTCGACTTAAATAAATTTTTTTCCGCTGAATGGAGATTATTTTTTTTTTTTTTAATTTTTTATTCTAAACTGTATTTTCTGTATTTCATGAATGAAACCCATGTCTGTTTTGGCTTTTATGTGTTCACATAGCATAGCCCTAATTATAGAACTACATTTCAGCGTGACCAAATTCATAACAAAAAAAAATCCCGCTGGCTGGAGGTTTGGTTTCAACCATCATTTATTCTGAAAATAATACGGAACAAATTCTAGTTCTACTACCATTCGATAGCCCAAATATACCGGCATATTACCTATAGGAACTTAGGCCTACAGGGCAACTGTTCCCGTTGAATATAGTCACGTATCGAATGGTAATAGAACTAGAATTTGTTCCGTATTATTTTCAGAATAAATGATGGTTGAAACCAAACCAGCCAGCGGGATTTTTTTTTGTTATGAATTTGGTCACGCTGAAATGTAGTTCTATAATTAGGGCTATGCTATGTGAACACATAAAAGCCAAAACAGACATGGGTTTCATTCAGGAAATACAGAAAATACAGTTTAGAATAAAAAATTAAAAAAAAAAAATAATCTCCATTCAGCGGAAAAAAAAAAATTTAAGACGAAAACAATATTGAAATGCAAATCATTAATTAGTGCTAATCATATAAATCATATAAATCATAAAAATTATAACATTAAATTACATTTTTACCGCCACTGCGCCGCCGCCGTTTAACTGACTATAATACCTATATTATTATATTATAAAGTTGTAATCTGCTATAATACAAAAGCAAGTTTGAAAAGTGTAAGTAAAGGAATAGCACTAATTAATGATTTGCATTAATTCAATATTGTTTTCGACTTAAATACATTTTTTTCCGCTGAATGGAGATTATTATTTTTTTTTAAATTTTTTATTCTAAACTGTATTTTCTGTATTTCATGAATGAAACCCAACGTAACTATATTCAACGGGAACAGTTGCCCTGTAGGCCTAAGTTCCTATAGGTAATATGCCGGTATATTTGGGCTATCGAATGGTAATAGAACTAGAATTTGTTCCGTATTATTTTCAGAATAAATGATGGTTGAAACCAAACCTCCAGCCAGCGGGATTTTTTTTTGTTATGAATTTGATCACGCTGAAATGTAGTTCTATAATTAGGGCTATGCTATGTGAACACATAAAAGCCAAAACAGACATGGGTTTCATTCATGAAATACAGAAAATACACGTTAGAATAAAATTAAAAAAAATAAAAAATAATCTCCATTCAGCGGAAAAAAAATTATTTAAGTCGAAAACAATATTGAAATGCAAATCATTAATTAGTGCTATTCCTTTACTTACACTTTTCAAACTTGCTTTTGTATTATAGCAGACTACAACTTTATAATATAATAATATAATATAGTCAGTTAAACGGCGGCGGCGCAGTGGCGGTAAAAATGTAATTTAATGTTATAATTTTTATGATTTATATTATTTATATGATTTATATGATTAGCACTAATTAATGATTTGCATTTCAATATTGTTTTCGACTTAAATAATTTTTTTTCCGCTGAATGGAGATTATTTTTTATTTTTTTTAATTTTATTCTAACGTGTATTTTCTGTATTTCATGAATGAAACCCATGTCTGTTTTGGCTTTTATGTGTTCACATAGCATAGCCCTAATTATAGAACTACATTTCAGCGTGATCAAATTCATAACAAAAAAAAATCCCGCTGGCTGGAGGTTTGGTTTCAACCATCATTTATTCTGAAAATAATACGGAACAAATTCTAGTTCTATTACCATTCGATAGCCCAAATATACCAGCATATTACCTATAGGAACTTAGGCCTACAGGGCAACTGTTCCCGTTGAATATAGTCACGTTGAAACCCATGTCTGTTTTGGCTTTTATGTGTTCACAAAGCATAGCCCTAATTATAGAACTACATTTCAGCGTGACCAAATTCATAACAAAAAAAAATCCCGCTGGCTGGAGGTTTGGTTTCAACGGGTTATGCGCACTTCGTCCCATTCGCGCTTCGTCCTCCGTTCGCAATTTGTCCCATTCGCGGTTGGTCCCATTCGCAGTTGGTCCCATCCGCAGTTGGTCCCATTCGCACTTGGTCCCATTCGCAGTTGGTCCCATTCGCAGTTGGTCCCATTCGCAGTTTGTCCCATATACGTAGTTTGTAAGGGAAGAGGTAGGTTTAAGGGCCGAAGTGGGTGACTCGAATAAAAATGTCATTAATTTTGCATTTTGCTTTGTAATCAAATAACTAAACACTTCTAAATCAACCTAAATAGTATTATCAATCAAACAACAATGATGTAATAAGAGTATGTCACAATCAAAACGTGCGCTAGCAATAATACACCATTTCCCATTGAAATCCACAGATTATTTATTGAACTAACCACTTCGGCCCTTAAACCTACCTCTTCCCTTACAAACTACGTATATGGGACAAACTGCGAATGGGACTAACTGCGAATGGGACCAACTGCGAATGGGACCAAGTGCGAATGGGACCAACTGCGAATGGGACCAACTGCGAATGGGACCAACCGCGAATGGGACAAATTGCGAACGGAGGACGAAGCGCGAATGGGACGAAGTGCGCATAACCCGTTTCAACCATCATTTATTCTGAAAATCCATACAGTTTTGACAATATTAGACTTGTCAAGTGGTTCACTGACGAGTTATCAAGTTAATCACCGAATTATCAACTTGTTTTCAGCTACTATAAAAGTGTTCACAGTAGTTATCAACTTAAGCACCATCAAAAAGTATTGTTTTCTTGGGCAAGCAATGTTTTTATATCCGTGGCTGGCGTGAATAAGTTGACAAGTCTATAATGACAATTTTACAGGGCGGCCTTTTGAAAGTTTGGCCGTTTCTGGTAAATCGGTAAATTTGTTAAATTTAAGAGTATGTATTGTTTTAAATATTATTTTAGGCCAATTTTAAAACTATGTCAGTAAATTTGAAAAAATCCTTACAGTTTTGACAATATTAGACGGGTGCGTCAAGCATTTGGTGCACTTCTCAACTTGTACACCATGCTCAAATGGTGCACTTCGCAACTGGTGCACTTCTCAAATGGTACACTTCGCAATTGGTGCACTTCTCAATTCTTTTGTCAGTTTGTAAATAAATAAATATAAGTTCGGTCTTCTTCCTATCAAAGTGTTAAGTCGGCGGTGCCAACCTTCTATCGCGTTTGTGGTCCTATGCCTTTGACCTGCACAGAACATTGTTGTTGACAATTTAGGATACCATTGATTTTTGCCATTACCATTTTTATCATAGGTAATATGTACTCCATTGAATAGGATAAATAAATATTAAAAAAAATATATATTTCTACAGTTGATAAAATAGTATATAATAGGTAGTACATAATTTTGTATTATATTAATAATAGGTATGTATCATCATTTTGATAACAAAATAAACAGGATTACTTTTCATTGTTATGTTGATTGTGGTGTGGAGTAAGAATAATATTAATTTTGAAAAATTACACATAATTATTTAAAGTTATATGTTTTAATTATCAAACCTACCAGTTGAAACAATAATCAGATAAAAGAAACTTTTATCAATAAAATAAAGTTTTATCTGAGTGTAACCATTTTGCGAATGGGACCGAATGAGAATGGGACCGAATGCGAATGGGACGGAATGCGAATGGGACCCAGTGCGAATGGGACCGAATGCGAATAGGACCATTTTTGAATTCGTGACGAAATGCGAATGGGACGGAATGCGTCAAACCCTCAGCGGGATCCCCTGTCTGGGAGACTTATGAATGATGCAGAGAATTAGTTCTGGATTTGTTCTACTGAATTATGCTGAAAACAGAATTTGTTCCGTATAATGAACGGAAATATAAACTTTTCTAACCGACCTCCAGCCAGCGGGATTTTTATCAAAATTAAGTCTGGGGAACTATAAATTGTTATTAAATTTTAGTTCTGTGTTTGTTCTGTTTAACAAAACAAAAAACATACTTCTAACGTCCTTACTTCAGCCACAATCAAGCTGAAATGAAACCTCCAGCCAGCGGACTTTTTCTCTCAGGGTCATTTTTTTGTAACTTTTACACTAAACTGATAACATTTAAACTATTTACGACTATAATTTTACTTAAATTGCCTTTTCGTACATCTAGTATAAAAATTAAAAGTATAGAATTTGAAAGCTAGTATAGTAGAATACAAAATAATCTCCATACATAGGTACAAATTAAAGTTGTTTGGGAGTAGGGTAGTTTAGCAATACAAATTTCGGTTGATATTGTGTGAATCACAATTGCGTAATAGTTATTTGTGCAACAAGAGAGCAAAACTGTTTTTGCTGCGAGTGCTGATTTTGAATCCTGAGCAAGCGAGGGATTCTAGGATTGAATCACGAGCGTAGCGAGTGATTCTATTGTAGTATCCTGAGCGTAGTGAGAAGTCCGCTGACACGTGCATTCCGTCCCATTCGCATTCGGTCCCATTCTCATTCGGTCCCATTCGCACAATGGTCATACTCAGATAAAAGTTTATTTTATTGATAAAAGTTTCTTTTATCTGATTATTGTTTCAACTGGTAGGTTTGAAAATTAAAACATATAACTTTAAATAATAATGTGTAATTTTTCAAAATCAATATTATTCCTACTACACACCACAATCAACATAGTAATAAGAATTCTTATTATGTTGATTGTGGTGAAAGTAAAAGAAAGGTAAAAGAAACTTTTATCAATAAAATAAACTTTTATCTGAGTGTGACCATTTTGCGAATGGGACCGAATGAGAATGGGACCGAATGCGAATGGGACGGAATGCGAATGGGACCGAGTGCGAATGGGACCGAATGCGAATGGGACCAAATGTGAATAGGACCATTTTTGAATTCGTGACGAAATGCGAATGGGACGGAATGCGTCAAACCCGATGGACCCGCTTAGACTACGGTAGCTTTGTGTACGATTCTAGTGTTAAAACTCATTTATATAAACTCGAAAAAGTACAAAACCAATGCATGCGTGTAATAGGAGGGTTTATTAAGAGCACTTCAATTCACCTGATGCAAACTGAACTATGTATAAGTCGCAGTAAGATAATTATACTTAGCCATAATATAAACATAATACGCTTAGTAATTCCAAAAATATTGGTGTACCTTGTCTCCCACAGGGATCAAGTGTCCCCAGTTTCCCTGACTAACCATACTAACATAATTTTAAGCGCATTGTTACTAACATACTAATACTACCTATGGACTAAAAAAAAAGTTGGTCTGAAATAAATAATTATGTATTTAATTTTATTTTATTCAATTTATAGTCATATCCCTAGGGACATAATTATGCCGGAACATAGTTAAGTATACGAAAACGATTCATTACTATCTCACTAAGAATATAGTTATAAAACGGTCCAAATTTAGTGATATAATCATATTACTAGATTAAGTTCAGTGTTATAATTATATTAAGTACTTGATTAAGGTTAGGTTAGGTTAGAACTGTGATCACAACAAGCCAGATAAATAACACAAATAACATGAAAAAAATAACGGAGACCCCCTTTACATAAAAAAAAAATGTAGTTTATATTCCAAAAAATATGATCGTTTTAATTATAATTGAAATTACTTTAATACGTGTTAATGTCACAAAGTATTGTAACTAACTGAAGGAAACATAAAGTTGATTTTCTAATAAAGATAAAACCAATATATTATTGTTTTATTTAATTATATATGGTAGATTTCAATTTCACTAAGTAATGGAAAAGTGAATAAAGTGAAAGTGCAGAATAAAAAAGTGATTTTGCAGTGGATTCCATCTCATGTGGGAAAATGGGGCAATGAAGAAGCGGACCGTCTAGCGAAAGAGGCTGTAACAGACGGGATTTCCACCCATGTTATGCCACTTTATACCGATGCACTGCCTATCCTGAAAAATAACATTTTCAACCTATAGTCCGACTTTTATATAAATATAGAATAGGACAATTAGTTCGGCGCCTTTCCACAGTCCCCGTTTTTTTTTTACGTGGTGGAATGCATGCATGAACCTCTACCAGACTACCCACTAAACCATCACGGTGTCCGTCGTCATCGCATATCGACGATGGCGGGAAGAACATCTTCCGCCATAACAACATCTTCCGCCATGCCTTTCCACAGTCCCTGGTTTGAGTCATGTAGATTAGACAGGAGCTCTCTAAGCCTTTAGAGCCTTTAGAGTTCGTTCTGGTCACATCCTACTGAACAAGTTTGCATATTTAATTAAAAAATCTATGTCACCGAATTGTACTGAATGCGGTCTGATTGAAGATGTTAATCATGTTTTGATGGAGTGTGTCCGGAACGAAGCAATAAGAAGTACCATTGTCAACAATATCATTGATTGCCATATTGATGTTGGTTGGTGCAATACAGTGTTAAGCCAACCAGATTCCAGTAGAGCCAAACAATTGTATAGTTTAGTTTAGTTTGGAATAAGGGCTAGATATTATAAGGTGCTGTAGTGTGTAAGATGTATTACGAGGGCGACATGGTCGCTTTCCTCAAAAAAGAAAACTACATACCTAGGTAAGTACTTATTTCTTCTTCTTTTTTTTCTTAGATGGCAACATATCAACCCAATTTAGGGGACAATCTTGCCAGTGTCGAGTTGGTAATTTCCTTTTATTTTGTGATAAGTATAGTTAATTGTTGATGATGATGATGATGATGATGATGATGATGACGGATGATAGTTACCCTAGTAAAGTAGTGGAGACTTCACTAGAAGCTTTTAGATACCGGTGGCTGACCATGCCTACGGCTCCGTAAGAACACAGAGATGGAAAAATAGTCAAGCTTTTACTCCATTATACAGCATAGGTTTCAACGGTATTCTAGTGTCTAAATCTATGTGGTACGCTGAACGAGCGTTTGACCGCTAATAGGTATAGAGGTTGGGGTTCGATGCTCGCTCAGTGCAGATATTTTGTATGCATAGGTCTATTTGTATGACACACGTATGTTTAACACAAATATGTAAGTATTTTTATCCATGTTCTAGAACCCATAACGCTGTCGAAAAATTAGGTTACTGCGGATTGATCATAATGTGACATCGAGCATCAGAGGTCGCAGAATGACCTCCGTCCTTCATGAGCGCGGGCCCGGGGGTGACGGGTGGAGCCACCACCCTAGCAGAAGCAGGCCGCGGCGGTAGCGCAAAGTGCGTCTTCCCATTCGGGGGGCTAGATAGGGACACCATGGTTCCCACATTAGGAGATAGGGGTCATCTTAAAGAGATGTCCCCGGGTCTGCCGGGGTGCGAGAGATACGTCTTGTATAATCTCACCTCTGGCAATCAAAAACCCAGATGACTTGCGTTTGAGTCGGTTCGAGTCCGACATAATCACCTCCACCGACTTTGGCTCCATCATTTTGTGGGCTTTTTCCCAAGTCAGTTGAGGTCTGTCAGTCTAACTACGATACGGCTGTACTTCGACATTTTCTGTGAAGTGACTACTATAATTGGCTCCGGTCGATTACAACCTATTCCCAACATGCCTGATACATCAATACGCCTGAATCTCAATAAAATTAGTCTTAAAAACAAAATACCTAAAGTTCAATTCGTCATGTAACCAAATTACCTGATTATATGGTAAGTACCTACTTTCTTTTAATATTAAAATGTAACTAAAGCGTTCATCAGATTAGAATAGAATACTCAATGTATGGTCACCTAGTACCTGCTATTATTTATTCTGTGGTATGGGATCGACACGCATTTTGACGTTTATGTCATGCGCAAACGACTGTCAATCACATACATTCTATTCTATTCCATTTGGAGGAACGACAACGAACGATTTGCCACTTGTCTCGAGAGGCAGGTGTGATACTTTTGGTTTACCATACGTAGTCCTGGATCTATGACTATAACTATAGAATGTCATAGATGTGTGTACATAAATGACAACTGGGATGGACTGTATAGCGTACTCTCCGAGGCGCGGAAGGATATCAATGTGCTAAGAAGAGTCACCCATCTTAAGACAGTTGAGCGACTTTATATATGGCCTGCTGGACTGGATGTCAGGTTTTGTTTAGTAATGTGTAAACCTACTAGGCTACCACAGAAGCACGATACGAGGTAATGGCGCTGGGGTACATTAAAATTTTATTATTTATTTATTACTAGCTGTTGCCCGCGGATCCACCCGCGACCTTAACATTTGTTAGCAATATTAACGCCAATGTATGGGAATCTACCGGATCTATTGAGATTTATCATTATTGCTCCGCTCCCATGGACGCTACCGTAATAAAATATCCGTCCATCCATACCTACAAATTTTCACGTTTATAATATAAGTAGTATTTTGCTATACTATCTATAACTAGGTACCTAGCTATTTTTAATTCTGAACATAGTACCATTAGAGAACGTGCGTTTGAAAGAGTGTATTGTAGACACGTAATGTGTTGGTGCTAGAAATGTTGAAAAGTCTATACTTAAGCGGAGTATGTAATATGATCTTCCTTCTTCCACTATTATTTTTAGTTAGTAGATTTGGCCTTTCCCAATGTGCCATTTCTCCTGAGTCTATCCCAGAAATCATTTTCAGATCAGTCCATCTGCTTGGGAGGTTGTCCCGACTTCAGTTTGTCTTTTAGCGGGCTCCAATCTAGGACCTGTCTGCTCCAACTGCCACCAGTCCTTCGGCATAAGTGGCCAGCCTACTGCCACTTCAGATTGCTTATTTTGCGAACTGTCACTAACTTAAGTTTTTTTGTCGGATGACCTCGTTACGAATTCTACCCATTAAAGAGATTCTAAGCATTGCTCGCTCCACAAGCCGCTGAGCGACTTTTTATAAACTAAACATACCTACTAAAAATTTATAAGTAGACCTGGTAAGGGTGTCTACTAATTAGGTTTGCAATCACATCTTTACCATGGTGAATGTTCTGATGAGCTATTCCAATTAATCCCACCCTCTCCTATCCTACACAGGACAACACGTGCAGGGCTTAGATGTCACGCGCATACGGTGCAGAAAATTTCACCAAGAACCAAGCGGTTCGGTGAGTCTTTCCTCTGCCGCACCATTTGGTCTTGGAATTGGTTACCAGCGGCACGTGTTTCCTTCTTCCCGTCCCGGTTGGTACTCGTATAAGCGGGGCGTGAAGAAGCATCTGATGAAGCCGTCAAGCTGAGCGCCACCATTGTAATACGATACGTATTTGTAATGGTGACCCACTTTCCTGAGACTTTGCCTTCAGCTTACCATCAGGCGAGGTGAAGTTAAATTGCCATAAATAAATAAAAAAAACCACCCCGCGCCGCGCTGTTTCATATCCGTATACAAGTGAGAATAAATGGTGTTTTTAGGGCTACGTGTATAGTACAGGGCTCTTCCTACACTCCCGGGATTCAATTCAATGTCACTTGCAGCTAGTAAGTGCATCAGCAAAATGACGGGTACGGCTCTGGCGCTTGTATTTCCTTCGCGGTTAAGGCTTCAAGGTAAGGCTCACTCTCATAAAAGTCAATAAACCAATCAAAGACGATAGACGGACCACGGACTCCAAAATACAGCTTTCGAAGCAACCGAAATTTGTTGAGAGGATTATGATGTTGGATGACAAACGAGAGTATATAAAGAGAATGAAAATAATATATTTCCATCATCATCATTCCCTGAACGTTTTTCCCAACTCAGTTGGGGTCGGCTTTCCAGTCTAACTGTGATGCGGCTGAACTTTGATATTTTCCGTGAAGCGACTGCCATCTGACCTCCACAACCAATGGCGATATCGAAGTTCCAAGTTACGCTGGTTGGACTTTTGAGGGCTCCAACTACCCGTAACGACTGCCATAGATGTTTGTATGGCAACCGGGATCGACGGCTTAACGTGCTCTCCGAGGCACTTATAAACCTGCGATAAATACACACATAACTTCGAAAAGCATCGAAAAGTCATTGGTGTGTGCCATGGTAAACCTGGGATCGAACTCGAGACCTCATCTCAGCAGTCCATTACCCATACCACTAGGCTACCGCGGCTTCCAAAATAATATGTTTCCATCTATGGGATATGTATTTCTTAAAATACTCGATAGTATCCTCAATAGATGGCGCAATGTGTCTCATAATTGTGCTATGGTATTCATTTAAAACTCAATCATGCTCTTGTATAAACGATATTCCTAAATTTTTAACGTTGGTAACTTATTGACGTAGCACATACATACAAATAATGTTTTTATATCACCGTAGCCAATTCTAAATGCAAAATGTGAAATATGTTTATGTTTGAAGAATTTCATAATTCAGTCAACTAGATGGCGCTGTGGTACCTGTACAGCATCTTTAGAAGTGAAACATAGTAGACAAATGTTTATAATTAGACATCATATACCTTTTCCTTTTTTGCATTTTACTTTACATATATTTATATTTAGTTGTTTCTTGTTTATATATCACTGCCACTTGTATATTATATACGCTGAAAGATTACTTAGCTGGGTAGGCACACATTAAAGTGGTTCTAATCGACTTAAATTATTGTTACTTATAACCGAGGGGCTGAGAACTAAAGCTCAATTGCTATAACGTAAAATAGGGCGCATGGCTCTATATGATTGTAAATATTGCTTCTATAAATTTTATAAACCTATTTTTATACTTAGTCTCTAAAAATATTTGCTACAGCTCCCTCTAGTATAATATGTGGACAATAAAGCATTACTCATTCATTATTTAGGGTTGCACTTTCGTGCATTTTGCAACATCACTTAAGTCTGTTTTGATTTAACCCTTCACCTATGAGTGCGCATTGAGGGGGGTCACTTATTGGTAACTAGGTATATCTAAAAACCGATATTATAATTATACAAATTAGCATTCTTTATTTATTTATGTTTATTTGTACTGAATACTTTATATTCATTTTAATATACTATTTGTAAAAAACATATACAATATGTATGCAAAATCTAAAAACAGCAGCTAATAATTTCGGTCTATTTATTTGATACACAAAACGTTTGACAATTTTGTGTAACACGGAACGTAATTCCGTTATTTGTGGTCGTCCGTCTTAACGCCGTGGGATCTATGGTTGCAATTGTGTCACTCGGAGATTGTTTACTATTTTGGGAAATAATGAAAGTTTGTTGTGATTATAATTAATTATATATGTGTATTATCAATGAACAATCACCCATGGACTGCAGTGCAATTGTTTTGGATCATAAAATAGTGAAAATTGTGAAACATGGTATCGGATCATATTTGGAGGTGTTTACGTGATGTTTTAAATTGTTTCGTGATATAAAAGTGCTAATATATAATGAGTGTAAGATTAAACAGTCTTTTGGGCAGAATAATCATGTGGTATGTACATTTTTTATTCCAATTTCTGAATACCAGGGAAAGTTACACGACATGAAAACGAATGCTGGTTGTCACTCAGACTAGGAATTACGTTTCTTGTTAAATATAATATTTCTATTTGTTGAAATTAGTACTATAATTTGAGATAATCGTTATTAATTCCGTAACAGCACCTATAGCATTATGATAAACATATTTTCCCCGCACTATTTAGCAGCTTGTAAACATAACCTAAAAATTGAGCCCAATGTTTAGTACCACCAAATTAGGTTTCATATTTTTATTACTGTATGTGCCTTTATATACTTATTTACTGAATAAAATGGGTTTGATCATTAATTTTCATTCACTATCCTAATTAATGAGAGCTTTGTACAAAAATTACACTGCCTTCAATTTAATCTAAACATCTCTTCTTAGGTAGGTATATCTTATTTTATCGTACTAATATATAATATTAAATATATAATATATGCTTAGTTAAGGAAAGTCTCTAGGCGATGATATACTATCACAATACACAAAGTGTTCATGATAGATAATGATGAAATCTGTGCAGTTATAAACTATCTTTTAACTAGTATTATTTTGTTACCTGATGTTTTTTAATTAATATAAAAAATTACAGATATCTAACTATCTGTCTACTATTATCATAGATAACAATCTGATAATCTATAATAGTTTTAAAATTACATTCAAAATCAAAGTTTACAATCTTGATTCTTTAAATTACTAAGAATTAGGTAATCACCTACATTACAAGCTAAACATAAAAATAGTTCAATTATTCATGTATTGTAATGTGTTATATGTAAAATTGTAGTATTACAATTTTGCTGATAAGCACAAGTTATTTGAACTTTAATTATTAGTAATGGCAATTATGAAGAAAAAAACAACATACCAAACAGTCCTTTATCACTTACTTGTTTTCAAATTCCATGTGATTAAATACAAAAACAAATCAGTTGACACTTTCCAATGACCATGTGACCATGTGCCTGACGCCTGGCAAGCACTTAGTTTAACACTGCTGTTGTATACAAATAAAACCTGAACAACTTTGGAGGACCACATTAAATGTTATGTTTTCCATTTTCATATGGTCATTTGTGTCATATGGTCAATACTAACAACTCAACATGTATTGTGTCACTAATGTAGGGTGGAACTGTGAAAGTGTAATGTCATTTATTTAGTCTCAGTTTAGTTTACATCATTCTACACTTTGTCAAATATAGGATGATAATTTTGACAGCTCTAAGTAAGGCACCCCATACAATTGTAAATAAATCTATTCAATATTCAATTATCGTTCCCGTAGAATATGGGATCAATTGTTACATAAACGTAAAAACACTTATTTCCTACTATTTTAGGTAATTAGGGAATTTACTTAAGGTGACACTGCAGCGAAGAGGCACACCATATCTTCAAAGCTGCGCGACATTACCTAAACGTACTGTACTGCAAATGGTATGCACATACACACATCACTATTATAGTGAGTGTGTATGTGTGTAATCCCTTCTAAAAAAAATCTGCTAACAAACATGGATGTAGGTAGGATATGACAGTATCTTCCATCCCGATTGAACAGTCTGACTAGGGAAGTCCCCCATCCTTCAGAATATTGCAGCTCATAATAACCACAATATGTTGTGTTTCCAGCAGTGAGTAGGATAGCCATATCTTACTGGAGAGGGTTTATGTTCTCTGCAATAAGTCGCAAACTTCAGTGTGAATGCAAATGTGTTTTAAACCTGTTTGACACAGTCTTAATACATGTATAAAACTTGTGTTCTGATAGGTCTTCAACAAGTTTTTGACAAATCTTCTACCAGTTTTGTATTTAAACATGTCATCTATAATATATTTGATTATAAATCGCTGACTCACTTGTTACATTTCTTCAGCAATAGCCTGGACTATAACTGGACTTAACTAACAGACGATGTTTTTTCTGCCACCTTAATAAACTCGTTTAAAAATGACTCCATAACTGGCTATGATTTGACTATTCAGTGCTTAAAAATTTCGCCAGTTTATGTTGAGGTCCCAATGTAATAGATGGCAAGCCTATTGCCATTAACCGGGCACAAATAATCCTGCAATAAATACACACATAACTTCGAAAAGCATTGAAAAGTCATTGGTGTGTGCCATGGTAAAACTTGGGATGGAACCCGAAACCTCATCTTGGCAGTCCATTTCAAATACCAATAGGCTATGATATGATCAATAAATGATGAAATAAATTATTAATCTGTTGTTTTAGTTAGTTAGTTTTGACTACTATGTTCATATAAAATAAGGGAGAGGTTATTACTTACTTCTATTACCTAGACATGTTTTGATCGGTTGTTTCATTACATTTGAAAAGAGATCAGCATTATATCTTAGTCATTTTCCGTCGTCTAATTATTAAAGTACATTTAATGATTAGTGGTAATTGTTCTAACAATGCTCTGATATTGTTGTGACTGCCTGGTAACCATCAGTAAAACCAGAAATGATGAAAGCAGTTATATTGCAATTGTGGTTCTGAACAACATTTTTAAGCATGTTTAAGTAAATTGACTTCTGATTTTATGCTATGTACCTATTTAATTCAATTTAATTGCATAGTGACTATCCTTACAGTTATTTACAAATTAGTTGATGACCCTTTGTAAACCAGGATTATTAGGACACCACATTTGTTTAGACATATACACATTTACAAAGGCAACACTTTTACATTGCTTGAATCTTTGCAATAATGTTATTGTATGTTTGTTCAAAGTAATTGTATCATAATCAGAAGGTGAATTCTTCTTCTCTACATTGTTCCTACAACAAAACTGTATTCTCATGACACACTTTTCAAAAAACAACATCCAGTTTAACACAGCAGTTCTTGACATTTAGGAGATCGAGATTAGATTGAGATTGACACTATTTATTTACATTTAAGGCATTACAAAAATAAGTGGGCTGTCAAATATTGTACTGAGACCATTTTACTTGTAGCATTTGTAATTGATATATTTTTTAAATAGATTCTTTAAAGGCAAGTTGCAGCTTACAATTAGCCATGTACATTAACTCCAGGAGTACTATTCATCATCACATATATTCATCGAGTTATATTTTACAATGTTGTAAATACATAGCTATTTGCATTACATAATACAGAATACCACATGATGAGACTAATGTAAACATAATAAGGACTGCTATGTTGATAATTTATGTAAACATAAATTACATGGTAATATAATATCTAATTGTATATTGAAAATGAGATGTGTGAACTTTTCAGGGATATGCTAAAATAAAAAGAAAATTATTGGTATATAAAAAGCTTGCAAGTGTTTTATTGACTTTTCACATCCAACATGAATGAAGCAATCATTGTCAGAATCTAACTAAATATTAATTTTCAGTTATGGGAGCTTTAAACAGCAACATAAAGAGTGATCTTCATTTCATTCAAACGAAAAGTGGTCATCTTCAGTTAATCTATGAACCATATATATTTGTGACAGACAGTGTTCGTAGCGGAAGAACTTTCTGGAGGTGTATGGACTATGGCAAACGATGTCGAGCCAGAATAACGTCTAAAAATAATGTATTAAGGATAACAAACCCAGTACATAATCATATTGATAACCATATGCAAAAGATTACTCGCAAATACGAATTAGGGGAAGTTGTCACTTGCCCTACGGTTTAACAGCATCTTTGTGGCATTTTGTATGTAGATTCAAGTCTTCCTATTATGGGTAAACTGCCATTTTGTTTGAGTTGCAAATAATATTATTTAACTTATTAGTTAAAATAATATTCTTCATAATTGAAGGACGCATAATGGACAGTTGTACTGCGCTTGAATTTATTTTGAAAATCAATAATTATTTCTTATTTTAACTTAAAGTATCGTGAGGTAGTTAGTTTTAGTATATTTTTAGAATTGACTGTAGTTACTACTCGCATGCATGATCGAGTGTGATTCAAGTAAGGATGAAATCGCGTATGAAAATGAAAATCAATTCGCGATCGATAGAATAACGTAATATTTCGATTATCTAGTTTTGTCTGAACATTGTGATCAAATATCTTGTAATATTTAAATAAAAACTTCCAATTTGCAACATTCTTCTTTCAATATCTATTTTCAAAGTGTAAAATCTATTCATAAAAGTCTTTCATTTATTTTTGTATTGGTCTTTTAAATGAGGACGGGTAGAATGTATGTAAATAATATTGCCAATTAGTTGTGATGGCTACTGCAACAGGCAACGGCGAGGTGCAGCCGGTGCAGGTATGTTACACGGTGACTCGACGAGGTGCGCCGTCGCTGGTGGTGGCAGGCCACGGTTACGTAGCGCGCAAGAGGCGTGGACCACGCGTCTACTGGTCTTGCCGCAGTCGCGCGCATGGGTGCCCGGCGCGGGCTCTCACAGCGCACGGCCGACTCAAAGCACGCGCTGGCACTCACACGCATCCGCCACATGTACCGTCTGTCGACGAACACGCCCGCATTGAAAGCCTCATAGAGACTATAGCAGCAAATAACTGAAACGAAATAAATATGTAATCATTATACTTAATGCTTTTATTTGTGAACTGAGCCTAGCAATAACTTGGTGGATTAAAGCATGCGAGTTGTGTTACTAACATAATGTTGTATCGGATAGTTATGGTAGCGGTGTTTTACAGTGGAATTCGTCATATCGAACCGTGGGCGGCGCCATATGCGGCTCGGTGGGTTTTCGTTTTACGCGGAGAAGGTGTTCCCTGAGAAGAATAAGGTTCGGTGGAGGTGCACTCGGCGGACATGTCGCGCATATGCGCATACGCTGCATGACCGTATCTTTGCAATCAGTAACGTGCACTCACATGATCCACCTGCGGCTATATCAGCGGCGGCGTCACGCGGGTTCACGCACGCATCCATCGCCGCGCAAGCCAAGGCTCTGCTTGATGAGTAATTCAATGCCTTAAACTTCGTCACACTAAATACTAACGCATCGCTTTTACTTACTATAGTGTCGTTTGGGGTTTGGTTAACGCATGATTGAAACCAATAAATCTTAGCTAACTATATTTTTGGCATAAAAAATAACAGCAGACTTATTCGTTTCATGCTATCATATCATTGAGTGTTATGTTGACGAATGGGATATGTGAAAGGTAACTGGGGCATGAAGGCGGGAAACACGTGGAACTGATAGTGAATAATAAATAAATTAAGTACATAGTAGTATTCTGTTTGAGGCCATGTGCACAAATAGAGGATTGTAAAATTATTATTGTCTCATATGGTTGTCGAAACAATCTAGTCTTGAAACGATCTCATTGTATATTATACAATATTATTATAATGTGTATTAAGAAGCTACAAATTATATACATTATGCCATCAACGAAAGTCGTCTCCACCCCCTCAAGACTCATGTCTTGAGTCTCTTAGACCAGTGAAATATCAGTGAGATTCCAGGAGCCCATATTACGGGACTGGCGTGTGCTAATACGTTGCACAGGTAAATAATGCCATTGAATTGGCTATTGCCAAGTTTCCTGACTCAACTCGGTGCAAGGTGCTGACCCAAACTTGGTTGTTCACATTATTCAGTAGCCTAATCGTATGTGATGTAGAAATAAATTCTATCGTCGGGACGTAGCGTCAGACTTTAACTCATGATTGTAATTTGTAAAGTGTAGCCCTCTGGTATAATGCTAGTAGCCCTTACGAATAATGAACTTTAATATAACATTAATATTCATATGAATGCATATTTGTAGCCAAGAATCCTATTAGCCAAGTCAAATAATATAAACAAACGCACAAACTTCAGCAGAAAAATAAAAAAATAATTAACATATTTTGCTGATCACCTTCTCAACAGTTAAACTAATCGTTACATGAATTTGTGACAGCTCTGTTCAATGACGACAAAACATTTTAACTCAGACAAGTGGCTGCTATGTCCGAAAGTGCTAAAAATTCGCTACTTTCGTCTTTAGTTTCTGGACTACATTTTTTGCTAATCACCCCGAAGTAGTGTATGAGTAATTTAATATTTCAATAGATTCAAGATACTAAATATACGTTGGATAATCCCATTATTTCATATTTATATACCTGGCAAATCAGGATTTCATCACCATTGGGTTGTTACCTGGTGAAACATCCTATTTAGGCTGCCTTCACACTGGCGTTTATCCAGTGTAGGCGTTCGATGAACGTATGCACAGCGCAGACGCCGCGACAACGCGACGCATACGTCACCTTGACGCGGCGTCTCTGCTGGAACATATGAGTACGCTGCACTAGCGTCGGGCGTTCAATTAACTGCAGAGGAAACATTCATATGTTCCAACAGCACGTCAACAGTCGCGTGGTCGCGGCGTCTGCGCTTCGAACACGTTCTTTGAACGCCTACGCTGGATAAACGCTAGTGTGAAGGCAGTCTTAGTTAAATACATCCACCTAGCGGTATGCGTAATGTGACAATTAGCAATAATTTTACACGTTGATTGGAATGAAAGAATAATAATAATATGTTATATTGTTTATTTATTTTAATTTAAATAATAGGTAAAAAGTATTATATACCTAATATACTATATTAAATATTTTGACAAATGCTAACACGCGTTAGATTACGTTAGATCCTGTAGATTACGCATGTATAATAATACTACAGAATACTAGTTTATACAATTTTTTTGACTAATGAAGCAATATTATCTTTACAGTTGTTATTAATTATATTAACAATACATTCGTTTCTAATCTGGTTTTGTAAACTGGTCACCTTGCTTGTTTTTTAACACGAGAGTCCGGGTTTTGCATGTTTGCCAGGCGCTACATATTGCACTATTTGATACGATTGTAACTATTTGGTTGTTCCGGTAGAGAAGTACGTGCGTCTGTGCGTGGGTCCCGGTGGTCGCCCGCGACTGTGGGTTCGTGGTCGCAGCTTCTACGCGGCACATACGATGCGATCAGGTGTCGTGCGCTGGCGGTGTACCATGGGCGGTTGCGGCTGCAAAGCTTACACTCAAAAAGGGACCCTTCACAAGCTGGTGGGAGATCACAACCACGCTGGTCGCTGTGGCCGACGACCACCCGCCAAGACTCAGAATTCGGTCTCAGCTCCACCTTCTATTTCATCATCCACTTCTTCCCCTCCTACACCTTTAATACTTCCTCGTCTGCCAAACTTAGACTTTGATAAATTTGACCCCAATGCTTGGGTAGTACGTTACTAGTGCAGTAGAAATAAAAAAGTGTTATGTGTTATGACTTGCATATCAGTTATGGTTGCTATTGTTGGAATTTATTCCAATTTTGATTGTAACCTCGATAGTACGTATTTATTTTCGATCGCAATTCGATATGTGGAAATATTTTTAGACTGGCAATAAGAATACTTTCATGTGCCACTGACAAGAATAGTTCAAAATGTCGAACCGACATAGGTATGATATAAAGTATTATTTATTTAACACATTTATTATGATTCTATATTCATATACTTTGTAGCCGGAACTGTGATTAAATTTTATTGCATATTTTCTGTCATGCATTCCTGATATTGACATATCAAAATCACGTTTGCAATATGCCAATATGTAACTTAAAAATGCAGAAACACTCTTTTTCTTGGACGTTTTGTAATTGTCTCGCTTTAAATTGCATTTTTAGAAGCCGATACATGTTGCGTTACAAATAATAAGTAGTCCAACATGTCATTTTATTTACAAGAAGCTACACACATGTATGTAGAGACGCGTAGTGAGTAGTAATCTAATTTATTATTTAGTAAGCTAGGTGCCAAAGAAGTACACTTTGAATTTAGTGTAGGATATTATTCTTACACGAACTTCTGCGTTCAAATACCTCATAGTAAGTATTAGAATATAATGTAAATATTATAATGTATATGTATAGTCCACTGTGACTCGAGTCTCTGGTCTTCCCTATTTAATTACGTTATTTGTTACTGTTGATTGTGATTTAGTTATTTTTATTAAATGAATAAAGAATGCTCATTATTAAATCAATGCCAAAGTATTACGTGCCAAATATTTTTGCTCATGATATTGTTTCTCGAAGAGAAAGTCTTTTATAATGTGTAAGTCTTTCCTATGTGACATTTTCGTAGTCGTAGTGATAGTACTGTAAGCTAGTCCTATGAATCAGAGTTGTGTATGTATCATATTACTTGTAAATGTGCTAAATAAATATATTGTACGGAATGGTTTTTTATTTAAAACAAATTAAATTATTGTATTATACTTGGAACTTCATTGTTTTATTTTGTTAAAAGGTAATCCTTTCTGCTTGTACCTATATAGGTACCTATCCACACAAATGAAATAGACGATAATTATTGTAATATGTAGTTTTATAGTTTAACAAGCATGCTTAGTTTAAATTTATTGTACCATCTAAACTGTGCAATCCGAAGTAATATTAACGGACGCAAACATTTTATGTGGTACAGAAATTCACTACTAATGTCCACTTTCAAGTACTAACTAATATTTCTGTTTTAGCTCGCTTCATCCGGGCAGGCAAAGGTCGGCTTCTTCTTCACCGTGGTTACACCTTCCGCCTGAAGAACAACTTAGCACATGGTAGAAAGCAGTGGTATTGTTCATCACGATTGACGTCGCGTTGCCTGGCTGATGTGAATACTGAAGGACCCGAGGGGCATGAGCGCATTGTTCGCTCGCGATACGCACACAATCACGCGCCGCCCAACGTTCGGCGCTTTGCAGATGGAAGATACGTAGTGCGCACGCCGCATCAGAGCGGGCACCGCGCACCCGCTCCTCTGGACCCCCATCACCAGTTGTTGCAGCTCCAGCACGCGCTGGCATTATACGCCGCCACCGCGCATGCGACTGCAACTGCTAGTGCGTCAGCCGCAGTGTCGGCTACTACCGGCCCACCGTCGCAGCAGTCTCCCAACTCGCTGCCGCCTCCCCCGCAGCACACGAATGCCGCTAAACCTTTGCTGGTCGATACCCCATGCAAGGAGGAGGATTAAACGAACACTGCGGCTCTATCACAAACATCGATCGATTTTACTATCTATAATAGCGATTTCACCATTTATAATAAGCGATTTTGACAATTGATGAATAATCGAGTATTCGATATTTTCTGACCGCCTTTTGGCGAATGTAGCATAATTTATATTAGGTTAACGCATAAGTAAGCTATGAGGGGATAAGGTGTTGTATACTTAAGATTCAGCGATGGCTATTGTTGGTTATTAAATATCGGTAATGTGAATGTTTGTCAACATATATGTAGGTGTTGTGGTGTATTGGATGTTTTGACGACCAGTGACGGGAACATGGAAACAACCAGTAATACGAGTTAATTACGTCGTGTCGTATAGGTTAAGTGATCTCGACGAGATCAATAAAGTTATCCGTATAGGTGTGGGCTATTTATCGAATCGAATAGGGCTAGTTATATGTGTAAGAAACTTCTGAATGTATAACGGTGTCAGCTCGTCTTGGTGTCAAGTTTAGATAGGTTGGTTATTATCCGGAACAAGGCCGCTTTTAGCGTTTGATTTCATGTATACCACCCGTGCAGTATCTATCAGGTTATAGGCTAGACGCTAGGCGGACATAATATGCACGATATTCATAGGCTGGTCATAAGCAGGGCAGGGTTGTGCGCGATGCGAACTATTGCGAACGCAGCCGAGTCAGCTGTCGACCCGAGTGTAACGGTAAGGTCGGAGGCCTGTCGCGGGCCGCCGACGACGTGTCGGTGACTGATTTAGAAGAAACTCGTTCGAATTAAAGCAATATGACGTCCCCTGGACTGTACTTAGGATTACTTAATTTATTTTGAGAATTGAAATCTTTACACTTTTCAGATACTTATTGCTACTTGACATTTAGATGTCCGCCTCTTAAATCTATAAGAATTTACAGTAGAAATGACAGAGCATGTTGTGCTTGTACGGCACCGCCAACTAGCAGTTTGCAGTCGGCGTCGTGCTCATTAGGATTGATTTAATAAAAACGTACTTAGGCTCAATCATCTACCTCTTCACTTTTATACGGGTTTTACATATTAGTTTAATTATACAATGTTTATATACAAGAATGAATGAATACTCAGAAGCTTTACTCGAGTAAGGTGTTAGACGTAAGCACTTAGGTTAAGTTAGGCTAGCGGCGGCGCGCCGGGGCGGCTCGCCGCTCAGGGTCCGGCGCGCCGCGTCACTACCTCTAGTAATTATCGGAACTCAACTACCTCTTTACTTAGTTTATCTTAAGTATCTACTGTACGCATACTGATCGTTCGCTGTTTTGACGACCTATGATTAATCGTGTTTAAAAGCATCTTATTAAAGACGGTTGTCTTAATATATTTTATGAATTGTTTGAACTAGTTAGTTGCTCGTCGAAATTTTGTCAAATAACGATGATCCGCTTTGTATGTATGACTCTGATTTAAGTACAAATTTTTACTAATTTTAATTGTTATTTAGACTTAGCTCTACGGGGTCCTTAGAATGTGTGTGTTTTTACTTAATTATGTCAACATTTTATAAGTGTTATTATAGATTGTGTCAAACTTTAAACAATGATCTAACAATGAATTAGAGCAGTAACGCTAGGTGCCTTCTGAGATGAGGATATGCTTGTGTTGAGGAGTGTGTCGCCGTGTGGATCTAGAAGAAAGTTAGTGATAACGGCTCCTTTCAAATTTTACATCGTTTGTCATGGTTTTGACAAGACAACTCTTTGTTGATCGTTTGGCACGCTCTATCGTACCTGAACTGTCATTAAGCCAAATAATATGGGCGATAAACTATACGTTATTATGAAACCGTGGCGATAGTTAGTATGTAATTGTAATTATAAATTTAATATTGGTAATTTTAATATGTATAATATATTTTAGAGCAATGACAATATACGTCAATTATATAAGATACGATTTATGAGTTGACATGTATAACTGATGTTGTAGGAGATTCACATCATTTCTCTGTAAATATTGTTTACAACGTTTATCCAATATCTACGTTGCTTCGTTTCCCCTCAGGCGGCATTGCAGCCATTTTGGGATTTACGTGTTTGGATGTTTCGATCGACGGTTGAGTCATGTGCTGTTCTATGTTTGCTCATGTTGTTAATATTATGAATCTCGTAGGTAGTGCATGATAACGATGTGTTGATTGTTGAGCGCTACCGCCACGGCTTCATCTCACAGCAGAATATGTCACCGGACTCTCTCCGTTTCCGATACTGGCTATCTACTTCAGTCACAGTTAGCTACTCAGAAACAACTCTTATATAATTAATATTGTAATTTTATACTTATACCATTATATAATAGGGTTTTTAGTTCGTGTACGGGGAATGTTTTTTGTGAAATCATATTAAATTGTACTTATAAATAATCATTTGTTTTATTTCAACCCGATACACTAATCCTGAATATAAATGTACCTACCTGTTTTATTGGAATTGGGTTCAGGCACTAATGTTACGTATTCAGTTATCTGACATTTGTTTTTCCCACAGGTATTAAATTTTTGAAATCGCGGCGTGGGAAAGTGATAATGATGGTGAATACATTCCCATTCTGCGAGGAATCAAAACTCAGGGATAAAGTAATATGGCGGTGTACTTCAAAGAAGACTAATTGCAAGGCCAGGATACATATGCTAGGATCGAATGTGGTGGCCGTCAAGGGAATGCACAATCACCCTCCTCGGGCACTTCCCGGGGCGGCTAGCGCACGAAGACTTAACGCGCGCAAACAACTCGACACCCTCTCAGGCCCTGTCACCGCCGCTCCCATCACTAACCTCGACGCCTTAACTATACAGTCCACTGAGCTAGAATAACCCACGACCACTGTGGTTCGCATAAAATAGTTTACAATGTACTGCTATCGTTATAACTGTAATTAAGTTTGTTCAAACAAGTTAGACAATAACTTAGTAGTTATTATAAATTTAAGGTGTTTAGGTATAGCACTGTTGACATTTTGGTCGGCTCAAAATATTATTTGCTAATTTCATTCCATTTTATGCTGCCTCGTCTAATATACTACTGGTGCTTTTGGTTGGATGTGATTCATATACATTTTATATATCAAACATGAACTGAAGTGCGTAACTGTTATGTAATTCTAATATTAGTAAATGATAGCGCCAAACACAGCTCAAGCACGGGGCGGGTCGGGCTCGCTACGGGTCTATTCTTTTATTCGTCTTTGCAATTTTATGGACGACAACACAAAATGCGTGGCTGCAAACAAACTGTGGCGTGAGTGCAGCGGATCGGGAGCGTGCTAGCGTCATTTATTTTCGTTGTAATGTACGCATTTGCTGTAACCGTACATTTTGACATCCCGATTTTGACACATTGAAGCCTTCGCGGGTCTTGTGCAAAGCGGGTCGCAAACGTGTCAATAATAATGTTTTGAACTGTATAATTGACTTCTCATATCTGTTCAAACTCTTGAATGAAACATTAATTCTCATTTACTTCTTTCTTTGTCAAGAAAGGAATTATCAAAGTCAATTATTCAAGTCTTCATTCATTCACAATTAACCAACCTTAACGACGCTAAAACAACTGTAACCCTTAGGCCGCAGTGCGCCTCAAGGAGCAATATTTATTTATGCGTACTTTATTTACACTTCTCTGTTTACTAGAATGTGGGTACAAGCACCTCTGCCTACCCCTTCGGGAATATGGGCGTGAATTTATGTTATGTATTGTGTTTATGCATTAGACCGCAAAGCGGATCAAGGAGCAATATTCTTATTCTACCTTACAACTAATTCCTAGCTATATTTACACACTTAGACCAAGGTTCGGCGCACTGCACAGACTTCTTGTGAATATTTACAAAAATAGTCATATCATAATGAGCCTTTGTGAAGGTTTTCACTATGGATCTCAACCAAAAAAATTATTGAATGTGTTCGTAAACATGTCTGACTTCTAATTCTCTGCAAAAGCAATGATATTCAATTATTGTGATTTCATGAATCCACGACCATTTCCTTTTTCCTGCTGTTCATTTTAAAGAAGTTAGGTATTTTGAAAAGAAGAACATGAAAAAGAACCGGTAAATGAAAAATAAAAAGTTCTTCACCTTCATTCTAGTAGCTTAATCCCGCTTAATAGGACGTGTATCCGAATCCCCCGACATTTTCAATAACTGAAACGCCCGCGCTCGCCCGATTCCCGCTATGTGTAAAGTCACGCGGGCGGGTGCGTGCGTAAACCGTTGGGGGCCCGCGCCATTGGACACGCGGCGCGCCCGCGCATCGTGTGTTTTTTTCGCTTAAATACTAGTTAACTTAGAACGTTTTACAATCTCGTGGGTACGAATACCCATCACGATATCGAACGGTTTTTTACACCGTGTTATGAAATTTTATTATGAAGTTTGACAAACCACGTAAAGCAATCACTAAATACTTCTGCACTATCAATGCCAACTTGTGATAAGAATCGATGATTAGCTAGAATAAGATTTTATAAGTAAATTTTTATGTACTTATGATAAGGTTATAAACTCAAGTATTTATTACATGTTGATATTTGGCGTATGTATAATAAACTATGATGTTATACTCTAAAGTAAGTAAACAAGTGCCTTTTGTATAGCAACGGGACCAATTTAATGTCAATTTATTGAATTGATGTACTGAACATTCCCTATTGAAAATTTAAGCTGTGCTTTATATTAACTATAAGTTTGATATTATGTTTATAAATATCGATTTAAAAGACATCGTTACATTTATCGAGAGTATTACTTATTAAGAATTAAATGATTAAAGTTTATATTTATAATATTGTGTTAGTTTTTTATTATTTTCATGATTTATTTTTAAACTCATTATAGTGTGAACTATAAAAAATCGTCATTTTTTTCTAATTTGTGCGATAAATATCAATTGTAATTATATTTACAGTATATCAGTTAACTAGCTGATGCCCACAGCTCTGTCCGTGTGGACGTTGGTTATTGTTTTTTTGCCAGACGTCTAGTTCTGCTCTAATAATTGCCATCAAATCCGTTCAGTAATTTAGTGTTCACCACGAACAGGCAGACAGACATAATTGTTAAAAGGATTATATGTGTGATTTGATGTCGCGGTCATCTATACCTGCTACATACCTACACAGCATTGCCGCAAAAAGATACACATTTTCTTACTTAAAACTCTGTCAATTTTGTTAATATCAGCCATATAATCAAGACCTAAAGCCCTTTAAACACCCTGTTAACTATTTTATAACCGCTTGTCGAGATTTGTTGAAATTCCCCTTTTTTCGTCAGTTCAAAAATCAAGTTTTCCGTATCACTTCTTCGTAAAGACTTAACTAAAACTAAACTAAAGACTACTAAAGACTTCTATCTAAATAAGTCTTTATTCTGTTTACGTTAGAAATGTTCTTACAGTCGCCATGAACATGATGCTAATGACTTAGGAGCTTTATCAGGTTCCAAAAAGGAGGCGCAATTCAAACTAGGCAAGAATTTTCGCGGGAAGAATCCTATTATATCTACGGGAAAGTTTACCTTCGTCAAAGAGCGGGAGTTTCCAAACGGGAAGACCAAGTGGAAGTGTTCCAGTACAAATGGAACCTGTCCTGCTAACATATACACTATTGATACTGATGTAATTCTCTTTTATGATAAACATGATCATGAGTAATAAAATAATTATGAATTAAAAGCCATATAGTTTTAAGTATGTGCGAGTTCTAAGTCGTTTTATTTTTCTAGAATATTACATATAATGATGTGTGAATATTGTTTTGTTATAAAATATATTTTTACTATGTATGTATGCATTTATGTATGCATTTATGAATCTAAATCTGTATCTCTTCACAGTTTTCACATTTTCAAACTTTATATCTTAGGTATGGCTATGAACATACAATAAATACTTTGAGTAATATGTTTTAGTGTCATTGTTGTCTATACCTGAAGAAATCGCTATTAGCGATATGGCCGCACATTTTACATTAGGTATAAGTGATTGTCATTTACCACTACTTCCATGGTGTACAATAAAGAATATTTTATCATCTCGTGAGACCATATTCAGTCTCTCGATCCCTCGCGTTCGTCTCGATCCATCCAGATCCTAACTGCGCTAACCCAATTATTTTGATGTATGAAAATATATTTTTTTACTTGTAGAGTTACTATTTTTATAGGAAATATAACAGCTGCATACATTCCAACTGGGAGAGGAAAGAAGAACTTGATACTCGACGGGTTCTCATTCACAGAAGGTCCTCCAACGTATTGGGTGTGTTCTCGTCGCAGGAATATGAATTGCAAAGCGACTGCCCGCACCAATAAGAAAGGGGAGGTGATTCGTTACAAAAACAGTCATACCCATGAGAAACCTAAGTTTTACAGTAAAACGACTAAGAAAATGATAACAATTTAAGCAGTTTTAATTCGAAGAAAGAACTAAACGCCTAAATGAAACAATATTAGTTTTTTTTTTTTATGAAATCGAACCTATATTTAGTTTTAGAAGTTACGCTCATATCGGTGAAGCGTAATTCAATTCCAACAAATAGATGATTTAAATTGGGGAAATTGAACTACACTTTATGATATTTTTATAGGAAATATAACAGCTGCATATATTCCAACTGGGAGAGGAAAGAAGAACTTGATACTCGACGGGTTCTCATTCACAGAAAGTCCTCCAACGTATTGGGTGTGTTCTCGTCGCAAGAATATGAATTGCAGAGCGTCAGCCCGCACAAATAAGAAAGGGGAGGTGATTCGTTACGATAACAGTCATACCCATGAGAAACCTAAGTTTTACAGTAAAACGACTAAGAAATTGATAACAATTTAGTTGAATTTAATCTTAAACAAAGAAAAATAAACGCCTTAATGAAAAACAAGTTTAATTATTTAAGGTAGGTATAGGTATGATTTTATCTAAAGTAGTAGTTGAGTTAATAAATCTCCTCTATAAGAAATTATGCTCATGTTGGTGAAGTGTAATTCAACCATTAAAGATGATTTAAAAAAGGAAACTACCCTCTTAGACAAATAGCAATTTGTTGGTCGTCGTTTTGTAATATATTGCCACTTGCCTAAAAGAGCTCGTGTTATTGGTGTTGCATTTTGTGCCTTGTACAGTGACTGTGATTGATCTTGTCCGAGAGCAACGAAATGATATTTTAATAATATTCATGGCCGAACAGTTAACAATGTTTAATGTTTTACTCACTTCCTTGGTCATTTTAAGTGTTGCTGCTGTGTTGCGACTATTTATCTAGTACTTAAGTATTTTGCAAAATCCAATCCAAACTTCTACAAAAGGATTGATGATATTCACTGATTTTGAATTTTAAATAGTTTTGTTGAAAAGATTTCAATAATGTGTGTTGGTTAATCAGTAATTACATAAAAAATAAAATGTTCGTTGTAGTAAAATTCATTTATCGCCTTTTACAACAGTTAAGTAGGTACAGCATACAACATTGAAATTATTTCGCACTGTGGGCATTTGTTCAACAAGTACAAGTTAAAAATATAAAATAGTTATTGTTAATATATATATATATATTTACATGCATATTCCCTTTTGGTAACGAACTTGCTTAAGAAATCATAAGTGCCGGCACATATCTGCACAACAATTACGAACGAACGAATACGAACTAACTAAAAATAAACAAAGGCAGTACGACTCCGCTAATGTTGCAGAAATCTATTGGCCACGGTAACCTGTTTTCATCAGATGGGCCGTGTGCTTGTTTAACATCTAACTGCTATAGAAAATCTTTGAGCCTGTGATTGATTTAATTTATTTATCTGTTATGTGTATATTTATATTGAATGTGGTGGTCACCCACAGCCGCTTAAGAGTCTTAAAAACGCTTTCTGCGCAACTTGTACTTGTACGCGTTGTTTGTGGGAACTTGAATTACGTATCGTCCTCTGGATCTAACATTAATGCAAAGTTTACTTTTACAGAGGCATTCTTTTTACCGTCGCGAGCTGGCAAGATGGTTTTGATATTCAGAAACAATAAATTTTGGGTTAACAATCAGTATCGGGACAAGTTAAACTGGGCATGTCGTGACAAGGATTCCAAAGGTTGCTTGTGCAGAGTTCAAACCACTATGGAGGGTCGTTTTATCCGTGTGAAGGGCAACCACACTCATAAACCCAACTTTACTCCTGATAATTTTACTTCTGGAGGTGTAGTGAACAATAAATTCAGTCAGTGGCATACGTCAGTGCTCGCGGACGATGTGGAAAACAAGTTATAAGTAAAAGAGAACAAATGTGAAAACAATATAAGGGCATTGTCTGCCCTTTGTCTTATTAAAGGTTCAAAGTACCGTTCGTATAGAGTTCCAGAGAGCAGGCCAATAAATAACCTTTTACGTCATAGAATCTAAAATTTGTATAAAGAGAAGTCAAATCCGTGACTATGTAAAGTGAATGAATCAACGGTCTTAATATCATAAATAATCAACATTTGCTTGTCTCTCTGAGAGTGGTATTTGTTAAAGGACATGATAATGCCCATGTGCGTAGGTCTACCTTATATAAATATATGTCTTTAAATTGATATATTTTCGCCATATTTGATCAGCCCAGTGGCTTTCAGTGGCTGTGATTACCCATGACAAAGTATCGGTGATATAAATTTCACTATGCATTCCTGTAGTTTTAAGAAATATTTTCGCATTTAGGTAGTCCGCACTGGAAAGAAAATATTTTATTGTAAAACGTGTTTAGTATATGACCAAATGCGTGAAGTTTTATGTTTCTAACAAATTCTGTCACGTTGGTTCTGTCTGTATTATTACTTAGCTTTAAATGTTTTAATTTTTCGTGATTTTGGACGAATATATAAATCAACATCTCCTAATTTGTCAGTTTTCGTACATCACATCATATAACTGCTCTGTTATATCTACCAGTTAATATTCTGAAAATCTGAGAAATAAAATCAACTTCAAAAGTAAATTATGTTTACAAATGTATGTCACAAATTAAAATAATAATATAACTTTAATGTTCTCTAGAATCTAGTTGTTGTTTTTACACGAATTTGCCCACTGAGCCTTACATAATATATTGCAGATGGTAAAAGTGGTCCTAAAATATACTTTATAAGTACGGAATATAGATTTAAGCGTGTCCTGCATAACTACTTACATTAGTTTTAGGTTTTTTTGTTGAAATCATTCACATGTTGTTGATATGATTGGTTATAAATGTCAATGTATTATGCAAGAGTTGGGCTTCACTAGATTCACACTTAGCTATGACTGTTATGAGGTTTAAATACCCATTCATTCTATATTCCTTTGTCATATGTATGATATGATTTTGTCAGTGTCATTTCCATAACTTGAGGACTTACAATCAGTTGGTGTAATGTGACGTATATTCAATATTTTTAGGACGTATAAGATTTAAAATTATTTTTTAACTGCGGCGTAACTAAATATACGATATTTTTGTATAATGGTCTTTTTTTTAAAGGTCAATGAAACCTTAATGGAATCTTTTAGATTGGTAGTAAATATATGTTTACAGTGTTCTGGAGTGTGTCAAGGTACGGCAACCCTGTCCTTGTCATAGAAGGCTGGCGATTCAGGCGGGCTGGCAAGGCGGTCGGTAACCGATCCACCTGGGTCTGCATTAAGTCGGACACTGGCTGCAAGTGCTATGCTGTTACAGTTAACAATCGTATTGTAGGCATGGGCCACCAACACGAACATTACACCAGGATGCGCAAAAGGCAAATTCGCCAATCGCGTCGTAAACGTAAACCTCATATTAATGGGAGTTTAAGAAAGTAATTCTGATATATATGCTTTATGACTATGTAATTAATTTCTATTTTTGTACTATCTAAATTTTACAATGTTAAACATTTTCGACTATCCTTCACTTCTAGTCAAATTCACCACATACCTTCAAGGTATGAAAGTACAGGAAAAGGTGCTGTTTTCTGCCTTTTTTATGCAATAAAGTTGTTAAGTACCAAGTTGTTTAATTTTGCGACAGGACTCTGTAAAAAAGGTATCATAAGTTTAGTTTAGTTTTAGTGGTACAGTGGTAGACACGATTGTCTTATAGTCGATCCTGTCTGCCTATGGTATTTAGCTGGTAGTGGTTCCGCTCGAGTGGATACTAATGGTGAGGTGATTAGTTGCAGGCACTGGTACTGGTAACCCCGAACCAACTCCGACGCTGGGTCTACCATTTCCGTTTCCTTGCTTTCCTGGGCAATTCCGATATTGTTTGAGCAAGAGAGGGAAGCCAGCCATTGAAGTGGGTGCGCACAGATTTTGCTTCAATGGGCGCGCAGCTAGCGGTAAAGTGTGGTGGCGATGTTCCCGCAACCCTCGCTGTAGGGCAGCGGTCCATACATTTGGACTACGCGTCGTTCAGATGAACAGCGCACATACATGCGGTGTGAGAGCAACGCCACTTACGCCTATGTTTTAGACTCATTTTTATGTCGATCGCTATCGGAATCCGACAAGAAGTCAATTTATGTGTCATCGAATCGACCACCGGCTTATGATATGATGTTGGGTTATGGCACAGATTTTGATCTCAGTTCAAAATTGAACGTAATGTAGCGACCTGGAGTACTGTTGATATGTATCAAGTGTTTGTATTATTGATTGAAATTTGTACGAAAATTTGTCCAAATTTCAATCTATCGTACATGGAAAGTCAAATTGCTCTTGTGCCTTCCAGCCGGTGGTTTAGAACTTGATCATTGTATACGCCTTTTGTCGATTAAATTATGTATACGCAATTGAGATTTTGCGAACTATAGTTTGCGCCTTTACTCTCTTATTATCTGATTCTCCAAAGAGATTATTATGATATATAATCTATACTGTATTCAGTAGATACTTACTTGGTAGATATTTTTGCGCTGTGTAAAGTATACGACTATTTTATAAGTTCTAAGACGACCGTCTGCGTTCAACGATTTGTCCTTGAGGTCAGTACGAATGTATGCGAATTCTGAATTTTGTTAATGTTCATTCATACTGATAGAAACATGATTTGGAAGGACTATTTCTCCAGTTAAATAAATAAAATTGAAAGAAATGAAGGAGTAACCGCGGTTGACTCTATCGCGTCATTGTTTTTTTTATTTCTTGATGTGTATCTGTTGCTGCTACTTGATTAAATCAGCTAGTTAATTGTAAACAAAGGCTGTTCATTAAACGTCGACACCCAATGAAATGTCTGAACAATAAGGGTGTAACCACATTAATCGACGCGGAATCGGCTTAAGCCGAGTGCGTATCACCACACTACTCGGCTTATCGCCGATTAGTTGTTGCGACGGCTGTTAACATGCGATCGGCAGTCGATTTCTCCGAACGACCGTCACGACGGCTGTTCACTTACGTTCGGCAGTCGACTCCTCCGAATGGCTGTCACGGCCTCTGTTCAATTACGTTCGGCAGTCGACACCTCCAAACAGCCGTCGCGACGGATGTTCGCAAGCGTTCGGCAGTCGACAGTCGTGATCGTGTGAGACCCCGAAAATATCAACAAATGCTTTCATCGCAGATTTAAGTTTAACTCTGAGCTGTACGGACGTTCTGGCCTTTCATTTGGAGATAAAGGCACGCGAGCGGATTCATTAGTCTGCTACCCAACGCCGATCGGCGTAGATGAAGGCATGCGAACGGTTGATTCAACTGCCGTTCAACGCCGTTCGACCGTCTCCAGTGCTGTTCGGCAGCAGGCGGAAACGTTCCGCTGGATTCAGTGCCGTACGGATGCGATCAGCTAATCGACAAACGGTTCGATTCGCCGTCGGCCGTTGCCGCGTCGCGTCGGCCGAGCCGAGCCGATGCGAAAGCTATTAGTAACACTCTTATTCCGTCGGCATAAAGACTTTTTTAACCGGCTTCAGCCGATTCCGCGTCGATTAATGTGGTTACACCCTTAAGCGCAAATCACACACAGCGCGGGTGCGGCGCGGGTCGGGCCCGCGACGGGTAATTTTTTTTTGTATTCCTTATAATTGAATGGACGACAATACATATAACGCGGGCGCGGGTTGTGTCAAGCGCGGGTGCCGCTGGTGTCACCCGCTTTACAAACCATGGCGCGGATGCGGCGGGTGGGCGCGAGCTAGCGGCGTTTGTTTTCGTCGTAATGTGCGCATTCTCCTATAACCGTTCACACATACGGCGGGTGCGGGTCGGGTGCGACGCGGGTCGCGCGGGTGTTATTTTGCTTTTGTAATTAGTTACAAAAACTAGTACATTTTCACTATGAATCTCAATGAAAAAATTATTGAATGTGGTCCTAAACATGTTTGCTTGTTTGTAATTCTCTAGAAGTGATTAAATTTTCCGCGTTTTCTAGTCTTTTTTTATAGATTTCGTGAATTCACGACCATTTTCTTTTTCGAGCTTTTCTTTTCAAAACAAATAGATACAATTTTTCTTCTTCTTGCCTAATAGCGTTATTTTAGCTTCGACCATTTTTTTATACCACTTAGGTGGCAGAGTATCACGCAGCCCACCTGGTGGACAGCGGTTACCATGGCCTATGGACGTTTGCAACACCAGAGGCGTCACGTATGTGCCGCCGACCATATAGAGAAGAGGGGGAAGGGGGGAGTGGAAGTATGGACTTCGGAGCAATCCGCATTTTTCAGTCTAACTCCGTGTTTGGCTGAACTTCAGTATTTTCCGTGAAGCTATTGATACCACAAACGCTGACCTCCACAAACCATTGGCGATATTGAAGTATTGAAGTTGGACCAGTTGTTGTATTTTTACCTCTCTACACACCCGCGCTATGTGTGTTTTGCGCTTTAGTAGCCAATTCGTTAACCAAACCGTTTAACAAGATGATTGAATGTCTTATAATTTAGTTAAATTGGACTGACTGATTGATTATTATTTGATTGTCTCCATCTTTTGACTTCGTGAGACATGTCGACTACGTTCGGTTTACATAATAAACCTAGCGCGAAGCTAATGTATCCATATCGAGACGCGCTGTTTTGATGACACCATCATGAAAATATTTAACTAAATTTAAACCCATTGACTGAATCTTAGTTAGTCATCTTCAACGGGTAGATTCAAAACGACGAGTCGTTAAATGTTGAGTGGTTTTTGTTCACCTAACCATTGGCCTAGTCATTTCATTGAATGCCGGCGTTCAATGAACGGCCTAGGCGTCCAATTAATGGGTTAATTCAGCCAGTCGCTGCGACAAATCGTCCGTCTAAGTGGAGCTCTTCCGAAGGAGACGGTCTAGTTGTAGTTTACATGTACAAAGTGATAGTTCTCTTATGATAACCTAAGTATTTTTATACATTATTTTATACATTATTTTTTTACAATTTTATTCGTGAATTTGTACATAAAATTTACGATTGTTGGTAACAGAATGTGCACAGGACATGTTCCAAAAATGTTGGATTTGGTTGCGACTACGCGAATGTCACGGTTATGTTGTCGAGTACGCTTACACCATAGATACGGGAGGAAGCTAAGGAGTCATGTATACGATTAGGAATGTAATGTAACAACTCGTTAAAGTAGAAAACTGCATTTATTGAAAAATTGACTAAATAATAATACTCATGTATACGTTGTAGTTGTAAGTTTTTTTAGTGAGATATTATTGTATTTTAAGATTTTTGATTTACACATTATATTTTTTACATTTTCATTACTTTTTACATTGAGTACTTACTACGCGTTTATTTGAACGTCGATAGTACTTATGGCGAATGTAGTCACAACTGTATGTTAACCGCAAAGTTAACCATGCACCAGTTAGGTACTTTACAAAATGTATACGATTATGTTAACCTTGAAAGTATTATTTTTATTGTGATAAGAATATTTTATTGTATTATTAAATTTAGTCGTGAAAGTATTATGGAATAAAGGTAGCTATAAGCGGCAGTTGTCGGTCAGAGGATGTTTAATGCTGTGTAGCAGGTAGTAAAGTGACGAGTCTCTAATGTATAGGTACAAAGAAACGATTATATTGCGCTGAATTAATTTATGATTTTCATTTTAAACCTCCCTTAATGCATTCCTCTACTTCGATTCAAACGCAAATAGTCTATGATAAATTCATACAGCTTTTTAGAGTCTCTATCTAGGACATACAACTAACTGCGTGCTTGTTACTAAGTAATTCATTTATATGGAGAATTATAACACAAACCAAGGCGTTCTCAGATTTAATGCAATACATATAGCCATCTAGAAATGTCTACCATATTTGCTAAGCCATCTAGATTGCAAATAAGAGGACGTTCACTAGAAAAATCATTTTAATAGTGGTGCAACAAGGATTAACAAAGTGTTCGTTTCAGGGTGGTTCTACATTCGTTCAGCCCGCGGGGGCCTCCATTTGGTCGCCGACGGACACATATTTTACGAGGATGGAGGCTCTCACCCTCGCCGCGTCACGTGGAGGTGTGCTCGTTCATACCAGAAAGCTGAGAGGTGCCAAGTTGCCTTATGTTTAAGAGATGGGCGTTTAGTCTATTTTCGTGGTTCACACAATCATCCCGCAACATATAATCCAGCGAAACATGAATCCAGGCGATTCCAAGTGGACCCAATGGGCAAGTACAAGATTGTAGCTAGTCCAGCGCCTAGGGCCGTCGGTTTGATCGCCGCCCCCGCACCGCTGGTGCCCCCGGCGCCCCATGCCGCGCTGCTACTCTAGGCCTGGCGCGACCTTCTTGTGCGTGGCCTACTGGACGGTAGGCATTGACCACGCATAAGGAGTGTCGCGTACATGGTTTTCGTGTTCAAGCAATATGTGCACGTCAAATTTTGCTATATATATTACGAAGGAACAAAATTTAGCTAATAGTAAAGATTCAAACCTAAATTATGTTGCTTCGTAAGTTAATGAAAGACGCCTTATTATTTTTACGTAGATATGCCAAAGGTCATCTGTAATGCCGTACCTACTGTATATACTATGAATATTATGAATTTCATTTTGAATTTGGTATGTAGTAGAGTGTAATGATTTCCTATTATTTGGAGAATTTTATCCTCAATGCATAGAAGTAGAAGACAGCGTCGCGTGTCGTCATAGTAACATCGCGAGGAAGTGATACGCGTCGCCGATATCTCGTATTCATCAATCTTCCATTAAACGTAGGTAGTAGAAGGAACCCTTCGGGTTTTGTGTGATATCAAACTAAACATTTGTTTAGGTTTTGGAACCTGTTTAATACATGTATGTAAGTACTTAATATGTATAAAATTAATGGAATATATAAACAGGAGGCTATAGACGCTTTAAGGTCGCCTTGTAATGCCTTAGTGGCTATTTATTAGAAAACTACACAATTATGAGATCGTAAAACATTGTATTATGTGAATGTGCAATATTCTCTTATCAAAGTGTTTAGAAATTATGTATACAAACTGTATAGCTTTAATGATAGTGTAGCCGTCTTGTTGATGCTTTTTTATAAAATTCTATTTATTAACCGCAACGTAGTGCGGAACGACTGATAGACGATGTTACGAAATACTCCAATATATATGATTTGTATCTAGCTGTAGAGTAGCCGTAGAAGTAATATACCAGCTTGTGAACAGGAAGTATATGATACGAGCATAGTTTTTATATTAGAACCTTATACGACCATATATTATATCGTAGATACTACTCGACTTGTACAGTAGAGTGGTCACTCGTAGGGCACTGTGACCGGTGTTCCGTAGTGGTGTATCTACGAAACATTATTACTTAGACTTACTTAAGACTATTTATTGTTATTTCAATACTCATTACGCTTTTTGAAAAGTACATTTTGATGATCTTATTTTCAATACCAAAGTATGTTAGAACTGTTTAATTATATTGTTGTTTTGTATTGTGTAAGAATATTATTATTATGAGTTATTTTACATAAGTTACTAATTTATTTATATTGAGACTTTTTATATTTATAAACGCGTATACAGTAAACGATATTTTGAATTGTCGACCCTTGTGTTTTGTATTACGTTTTCCTTGAAGCTTAAAAAAAAGATTTCGTTATCAACTCCCATTTACGGACATCGAGTTCTTCGAATCTATTTACGTGTATAGGTACTTTCGAAATCAATTGACTGTAGTATTGCGTACTTCTCAGCGTGATTATTACTCTCACACTGATTATGTACGTTTTCGAAAATTTAAAAACTTATATTATACTTCATTCGTATAGGTAGCTAAATATAATATAGTCAATTTCAAGCCAAACCACACATCATTTAATTCCGAGGCGTTTGAGCGTCTCATGAGGGCCACCATTTGAACATTGTGGATATTTGTAATGGACCATCTTACCTGTGATTTTAAAATACGTAATAAAGTAATGACGTGTCGTCTTATATGAAAAAGTTTAGGTCGCTTTGCCTCCATCGCCCTAGCGTTGTCCCGATTGCCTTCCTATTTTTCCTAACCAATTTTATTTCACTATTGACTTGTTACGGTATATAGGAGATCCCGTGTGATCCTCAACCTCTGAGGGAAATCCTGCGCTAGAGCATCGTCTGTGGATCGACCCTTAATTATCAATCAATGGACTATACTTAGTATTTCTAAACATATAAAGTGTGTAGTACTAGTGTAGCTAAAGTGAAAATGTTCCGAACGTCGTAGGTCTAGTGACAATATTATGACTCAACATAACCTATGTATGATCTGGTGGTGTCCGTTTTAGGCATAAATTTGTGCATATGGAATAGTTTATATCTGCTTACAAAAGCAGAAAATAATTACCGCATGTAGAACCACCCCTGTCTAAAGAGAGTACCTCTTGTTACGAATTTATCAAGTCTACCCCTGGCACGGTGTTGCCCGGCAACAGAGCAGCCTAGTGGGTGTTGTGTTATCATAACTTATAGCTACATATAAATTATATATAACTTAATATAATTTTGCATGTACCGGGATGGTATGGTACGGTATCGGACCGAGATTCTTATCTAATTTCTTAAACATTAAATATGTAGACTGCATAATTGGTGTAAAAATTGTTGGGCAGTATTGTTGTCGACGAACACGTCTGGCGAGGGCGAGGGACCATTGCTGAAAATCGGAGGTTTCTGGTACAAACTGGACGGATGCTACAGGGCCAAACGAAGATGGGTGTGCGCGAGCGACTGTGGCGCCCGACTCCACACCGTGGGCAAAAGAATCGTATTCTCGGAGTTCAGACATTTCTGCAGAAGTAAGAATAACACGATATGACTGTTAATAAATGTTTTATGACGAAATAATGCCTGTATTTGTTGATAGGTAAAATCAATTTTGTATTATCAATTGGTAAATGTATTCAGAGCGGGTAATATAGTATTTTGTACAGATATTGTTTTCCTTTTGAATACAATTTTTATTTTATGCATTATATGCAAAAAAATGTATTGAAATTTTTCACCACAGAGTATTATTTTTACCTTTATTATAAATGTTATATTATGATTTACTGTATATGTATATATTATATTAAATTTTGAAACAATACAAGTAAAATTACTATAGAAATTGCATAGTTTTTGGTGTCAGCCGTTACAAAGGTAAATGTTACTTATTACTTACAAACTGCAATTTCAGATATTACTTGCAATAAATCTAACAATAAGTCTATTTTACAGTGAAAGTAATATATTCCCACTCAGGGTATCCTAAGCTGTCCTTGCACGGTTACACGTATCGTCCTCACAACGCGTACAGAAACCAGCCTAGAATTTTATGGTATTGTGCGGCGAGAAATAAGTTCCAATGTACGGCAACTTTAAGAACGTACAACGGAGAGGTGATCGCAGTCGCAGGTGCGCATAACCACGACCGCTGACTGCTGGATGCGCGGACGCACCGCCCGCCCGCGCCTGCTCCCCGTCTGCCGCCGCGTAAGAGCTATTTGTCTCCCCATCTTAAGCAGATGTTTAAATTATACGGCGATCGGCTCGCTTCGAGCAATCATGAAAGCAACTAGTAGGTTTTGCGTTTATTTACTTTTATTTTAGAGATACAATGCAATACAAGTTGCTGTTTTTGCTTATATAATACGTAACGTAGACATTTTGTTTCCCTACAATACCTTACATTATTTCTGTAACAAAGCCATTTCCTAATAAATACATGCATTATTATTATTTAAATAATTAGCTACATTTTATTTCATTATTTAGAGGAAATAAATTAACTTTGATAAAATTAATTATAATTGCATACAATCATGTTTTTGAACTCATTTTATTTTTTGTAATAATATTCTTGATAATGGATTATGTACTTATTTATTTAACAATAATTACATCTTGAAATATTTTGAAATTATTGAAATAATCAACAAGTACATTTTAGTGTTATACACCTATTAAGGATTGTCTATCTGAATCTCATAGTTTGAAATTGGGATGAGCGGTAGTTACAATGTATGGAAACGGGACTCACGTAATGCGAAAGAACGCCACATCGAACCAGAATTGTCGAATATTTGTAACCGAGATGCACGTTACTACGAAAGTTCTCCACGGTCGAATGTTTATTACCGCGAATGCCCGCTATTGTGAAAATTTAATAAGAGCGAATGCATGCTACTTGTGCTTTGCACAGAAATGTCTGAACTCCCAGAATAAGAATATATACATATAAATATAATAAATAGACGAATCGATGTTTTTGTAAGGGTATGTAGAGTCATCGATTTATTGGAACTTCAAATCATATCAAAACAAATTAGTGCCATGCATTCGCTCTACTGAACTTTCACGGTAACGTGCAACTGCGGTGGCAAACATTCGACAATGTGTGGTTCGATGGCACACTTTCGCACTAACGTGAGTCGCATTTCCGTACTTCTGAACTATCGTTCATCGTGATTTTGATCTTTGGAATTCAGTGGGACAGTCTAAAATAAGTAAGTATTAGTAGACGATGTTTACTTAACGATTTCATTTTATCTAGGTGTTTTTAATTTTAATCGGTAAACAAGCTTATTCAGTTAATTTATGTTTACAACATTATTACGTACTTATATCTAATATGTTCATAACAATTTTGTGTGTCAGAATTTAGTTAGCTAAAATAGGTATATTTAAGAATTCATTTTTGCTATTTTACTAAATACCTACTATACAGTAACTAATAGGGATTGTTCTTAAGAAGATTGACACTGAGTATTTGCATTGCGCGCTCTATAGACAGACATACATCGCATTTTTTTAAATTATATCGGTATTAAAATAAATATATAAAGTCTAAGTAGTCCTTAATATAATTCGAAATTTCTCTTTAAAAGTATTTCATAAAGGCAAATGTATTCTTATACAAAATACATTTCTGTTGATATTATTAATGAAATTGTGTATTTATAGTCATTATTTGTATAATTTTATAAATTTACGTACGTAATGCCATGTTATTCCTTGTCAAATTAGTGATATATATTATTAATTAACGTGATTAACTTTTCATCTGAAAAAGGTAATGGTTAAAATATTGAACCCTAAAACGCGGTACTGTAGAGGAGTTTAGTAATTGCGGTATAAAACTGACCCGTTGTGGCTGTGTACGGTACGAGAAGGTGCAAACTCTTATAAAAGGACTCAGCGATTTGATATCGAGGTAGACGATATAACAACTATCAAATTTGAATTATTACATATTTTACAAAAATTATGTAATACCGATTGCCTCGGTAGAGTATCTAACGGTGGTGAGATAACAAATCTGGGTTCAATTCCAAAGAGTTAGGAGATGTCAGTGGCAGAACGACAAAAGTGCCCTGTAAATGGCAATTTTTGAAATGTTGATGTATTCCATTACCTACGCCTTCGCATATACAATGAATATAATAACAAAAAGCAATAGAAATTAGAATTGAGTATTCTCCTGTAGGTGTAGTATTAATGAAAAATAATTTATATTATCGTGTGATAGTATGGTCAATTTACAATTGAGCAATATTACTTTTATAAAATTCCTCAAAGGAATGAAATGATCCTGAATTTCTGTATACATTCATGTCATTTCCCTTTGTTTAGTATGATAAAATGAATCGCATTTTTGTATATATCTTTTAACTGTACAACTAGAGCAGTTATATTTTTAAAATACCGTAAACGTATTATTGCCCTTCTATTTTCTACAGCTTTACTCCATGTAAGCAATGTTACTTGTATAAATATTGATTAAATCTTATACACATCCGCGCCTGTTATTCACCTGTAGATACAGGAAATGTAGTTAAATCACGTAACTTGAATGCTTTAACTGTAGTCTAACACTCGGTTTAATCGAAGAAATTTCCGCTTGAGGCGACGTATTCGAATGACCATACATTTCCGTGAAGCACAATGCGTTATCACATAATGAATGGTTCTAGAGGATTCGGTCGAAAATTGTATGGTACTAAATTCGGTTGATGGTGTGAAGACACCGTCAACCGAATGTAGGTGGTCACATGTTGGGTATTTGACGCAGTGCCGGCCGTGTACGTGCCATCGCGGACGGGCAAGTCGCTTCTACTGCACGACGGGTACACGTTCTACCTCAAGAATCTCCAAGCGCACGGCAGGAAGCAGTGGTACTGCTCGTCTCGAGATATGGCAGGGTGCCGCGCTGACGTCATCACGGCACCCGCTCGCATCGGCGCGGGAGACGTTCTCTTCCTGGTCCGAGGAAGGCACATACACCAACCGCCAAGCTACTACTTCACCCCTGACGGCAAGTATGTGCGAAAGAAAGACGTATACCATAGGTATAGATAGCGCGCCGCAATACTATATGATTTACATTTTTGTTTTTTTTTTCCTAGGAATCGTTTTGCAATTTTTTTTATGTATTTTCTTTTTAATATTTTTTTGTAATAATGTTTTTGTGATTATTTTGGCTTTTTGTATAGTCTGTATAAATATTAAAATTGAAGAGTTCCTAAAATTATAGTACGCCACGTAGGTTTTTATAGTACTTACAGCGTCGAATGATTGATATTATTGTGATGTACTTCAAAAGTCAATTAAAACATTGATAAGAACGGTAATTTACAAATTATTTATAACATGTTCGGTAAATTGGAGACAGAAGTACTTAGTTGTCCAACATATTTATTTTGAAATGAAAGACTGGACGATGTTTGTATTGAATGAAATATTTTATACAAATTGTGACGTCAGTATGTTAAAGTTTAGTGTGTCCCGGTTGTTGGGGTAATATTTCTGCAGTGTTAACTCATCTAACAAATTGTTGCTTGGTTTCCAGAGAGGCCTATATATTTTCTTGTTTGAAAACAATAATAATTTTTGTAATAAGTGCCTCTTCATGTGATAACACTTTATGGCGTGATAGAATTAGGAAATGTATTTAGACTTGACTACGACTATGACAAATGACGTGATCGCTAACGACAATGAATAGTTTGAATCGAAGCCCGTTCTTACATTAGGCAACTGCCATTCTGCGGAATCCGTCATCTTGCTGATACTTTTTCAAAGCTCCTGATTGGTTCTTGAGATGTAATACAGGAGTTGCGAGAAATTGATTTCGATTTAGTTGCCTAATGTAAAAATAAATTATATTAGTTTACAGAGTATAATAGTTTTATAACATTTGGAAATATGTTATGCGAAATTTATTCGATATTTTTTATATAAATCAGTAGAATCTCTTATATCACGTAAGGAGGTAATATAACAATCCCATTGAATTGTGTAAACTAAAATAAGTATAAATATTTTTTTATACACTACAAAACACTATTACACTAATATTTAATCTTATTCTACTATTTGAGATTTCTTTATTTTCTGCAGCTCTGTTTGCCAATCGGCAAAGGCCTCCTCCAACCTTTTCCATTCTGACCTTTCTTGGGCTACTCTGTTCCACATCACTCCAGCAACCTGTCCGATTTATACTTATGTTACTTTATATAATTCATTAGAGTGAAAAATAATCAATCTTTATTAAGTTTTAATAACTGTGATACTTTTATCATGTTTTTTTATTGAATCACACGATATTTTATTTTATTTTTTTACAATTTTTGATTAATGGTAGTTATTGTAATAAAATACATACTTAACTGCAACCATTATCATATTATATTTGTTGTAGCAGTATAAATATAAACTAAGTTACGAAACGTAGTACAAAACTGGCTCACGTTGGGCGCCAAGTACGGTGAAACGCGAACATAATGTACGCGAACACGTGAAAAGGCGCTTATAATTTTACTTTAAAAATATGTAATACATAACATACATATGACAATCTAATTTTCTTAAGTATTGAATATAATACTCTGTATTAGACTAGATTTTTGTTATTAAAGAGTATTAATGAATGAACAGTGTTTTCGTGGGCCTGAGAACGTGACGTGGGCGGGAGGGAGGCAACGGACGCGTGGGTGTTCAGCGTACTACTACGATTACTACGCAATTGCCTTCATACATGTTACGTTTTATTTGTATACAATGCCCTTTTGACATTTAGGGAGTAAAAGGGACAGGGACAAGCGGAGCGTGAAAAAGCTTCTGTTGAGGACGTTAGGCTGACGCTGGCCCCATTGTATCATATTTGGTATTTATAAATGCTATCCTCTTTCCTGTAACTTTACCTTCAGCTTACCAATAAGTGGTCGTGATAATTATAAAAAAGTATAGAAATATTAAGGAATTTTTTTTCTCATTTCAACTCAATAAAAACATGTCTAATTAGGTACTACACGAAAAAACTACTAAAAGCACTTAAAATTGCTAAATCATCACTATATTAACTACTTTTATAGTAGAACGTTACACCACGAAAGTACAGACAAATCCCATTGTAATAAAATTGGTGCCGTATTAGGTACGCGAGCGTTATTATCGTTGCAATATCGGATGTATTCGAGAGGACATGAATTGCGCAGTTGTGACGGATCAATACCTACAAAGTTATGAAAGAAGAAAGTTCCGCAGGGCACGGGGAATCGCATGGGCGTGCCCTCCATCTCCCGCTATAGCCTAGTTACGCCCTGTATGCCCTAATTTGACGTACTACCCCACCCGCACCCCGAAGGGCGCCTGTGCCGGTGTGTGAGTAAACATTTCTGCGTAGTACGGCTCCCATGACGTGGCGTGTTTTGATACTTAATGCTGCTATGATTTATTTATAGGTAGACGCTTTCTACTATAACGTATTCACATCTACGCTTATTAGTATTTCTTGTGGGAAAAATAGTGGTCACAACTAACACTAATTAAGAATGAATCGTCATTATGAGGAGTAACGGTACCACGACCTTATAAAGTTACTTAGCTTTCGTACTAGTTTCAGGTTTTCCTAAACGTTCGCGTGAGGTTTTTTAATGAGATTTATTTACATTATGTTAAGTAGTGCAAGTATGGCATTGTTTGGGTGCGAGCGCGGTTGGTAGGGTGGCCGGCGGACGGGTCGCAGGTCGCGCTAGGTCCCGCGGCACGCGATCCCACGGTGCCGCGCGAGACATGCGCGCCGCGCCACTCGCATCCTGGTGATGGGGCCCCCAATCGATAATGCCCCAGAATCTTACTCCGAGTGCCCCTCTCCTCTCCTCTCCCGACCCTAGGCTCACCATTCCCCTCAAATTATAACATCCTATTGTAGTAATAAGGTCGTTTTTACATTCCCGCTTCCGCTAATGTTTCCGTTATGGTTAATAGTCGCTATAAAGAATCTTTTGAAGAAAACGTTGTTTCTTTGTGTTCCAGTATTTTTAGAATAGAGAACAGCCTATCGTTTCTGTATATACGTATGAATTATTAATGTAATGTTTACATTTGAAGATATTCAAAGGGAACGTTGAGTTTGTGACTGTATAATGTAGAATTATAAGTTTTGGAACAGAGGCGAGTGTTTCTGTTTGTCCTATGTTTTTATTACTAAGTAGATGATTGTTTGACGAGGAGTGTATAGTTGTGTTGGTTGGTGGTTGTAGCTGGTGTGTGGGAGTCGGTGTCGTGGCGCGTAAGGGTCAGCTGGCCGGCGTGGCGCTGCCGTAGCGTGTCCTTGATGCATGCGTCCTCGTGCTACGTCACCGTCCATAACAGACACCTGTGCGATTGTCTTCTCGGAAAATGTCAACCTAGCATATGAAGTACATGGTTACAGCGCCATATTATTAACCTTTGTAACACCAACGTACAATTAACATTAGATACTATAAATTATCGTCGATGGGTCAATCTTAACTTCATGATTTGCAAGTTGTGTCTTCTGTATTGAACGTTGGCGTTTGAAGGATTATTCAAAGTATTATTTATTTCACTGATGTACACTTATTTATTAGTATTAAAAACTATATAGGTATAATAACACGCACCTTTGTGGTTATAGTTGGTAATAATAGGCCCCTATTGTAGTGTTTAGCTGCAAAAAGCTACAAGTACCCACCTAATTCCTCCTGTAAATAAATATAAATATCATTACGGTGCCTCGTTTTAGAAGGAAGTTACAATATTAAACACGTGGTCTCGGTTGCAGTCGCACTGCGTAGCTACCCACGTGATTTTGGTATGTACCTACCTTCACAATAATTCATGTTAAAAGTAGAGTCGATATCTCAAGAAAACATAGGTCCAAATATGATAACAACTTTTTTGTAATAAAAAAGTACGTCGCCTATCATACTAAAAACAAAATCACAAATTATTATCATCCTCCTGCCCTTATCCCATATTTATTTGGGGTAAAAAGCGTAATTACAAATGCAAGTTCAAATTAGGTTTAAGGTAATTTATATTCGTTAAGTTGCACGAGCTGTGAACACAACTGAGATCATAATATAACAATCGTGTGATACAGATGCGGCGCGAGGCTACAGCCCAGTCACTTACACGCCCTTAGTTCAATGTTCTATTTTTAGTACAAAACTGAAGGCGTAAAACGCGGTTGTAGTGCGTAGATAATGCCCAGTACGCATGCGCTGCTATCAATGAAATTATTTCCGAACATTTTATAGTACTACACAAGGGCTTCCAACCTGTTTTTCTGTTACGTAACCTTCTAACACGTTATACAGATGTGCTTTGTAACATTTATACATATTTTTCTAACTCTGGGTAGTTGAGTTCTAAAACCGGATTTCGATTTAACTTTTTGAGTTTAGAAGTCTGGTTTAATGTTACCTACATACCGAGTGTCGAGGCTCCACGCTGCCGTCGTACTACTATCTCCGGTTATAAGTTATGCGTCATTGATTTGTAAATGCTAAGTATTATTCCATAACCGCTGTGCCGCTATCAGATAGCTCGTTTTAATGAGAACCTGCTTTACCTCGGTGGTCAGGTAACATCGAAGTCCGTCCTACATCTCACACTACATTCCACTTAAATTATATTCTACATTATAATTGGGACTTGTGTGTCCTAAACTATGTAACTTCTGCTCCTAATAAACTATGATTAAATATTTATAAGACATATAAAGCATTTAAATAGTTACAGTAGAAAATTCCGTCCGAAACTTTTTTTACATTATAGTACTTTCAAGTAAATAATTATAATGTAATTTTAGTAATCTCCAAATAATTATACGTTATGGCTAAAGAGCCGGTTGGAAGAAATAAATATTAACAGTAATGTTAAATCATATTATAAGGATTATATTGTCTAGTGCCAGAGCCCGGTTAACTAATTATAGTTACGTACAATCACTCCCGAAGAAAACCATAATATCTTTGCGTCCCTCCTTGCAATCAACAGTGTATTGTACCTGCACGATTTTATTGCACCTTGTCATTGTAGTGAAAGAATAAAGTACAAGTTATTTAAATAAGTGTATTATTTTTACAAATGGTCCCTTGTAACTAAACTTTAGCTAAATATTTTGTTTGTTATTGTAAGGTGTTCAGTACTGAGAACAGCGCGAGGAGGGTGATTGTTATACTACATGGGCAACACTTTCTACATAAATACTAGAAACAAACACGACAAGATTGGCCTGTTATGGTTCTGTTCGTCTAGTCTCGAAGCTGTCCCGCCTTGGTGCTCACATACGACGTAATTGTTGGCCAGATGTCAGTTCATACGCATCCGCCGAAAGTTCCCCAAAACCAGATGTTGAGACCAGGTTGAGATGGACATTTACCTTTCAAGAAGACCATTTTAAAAACATGGGAAACAATGAGTACATCTCTTCGAGCGAATAGGGTTTTTGGGCACCCTTTTGCTCATCAATGTGATCTCAATGCCATTTTTTTTACCAATAGCCTTTCATTAGGGGAGCTATTGGTAGGGGACACTCATTAGAGATATACGTTCAATTATTTATTCACAATCATTAGTCTCTTTTGTATTACAGATTGGTAAATATACTATTTGATCAGACATTCAAATGTCACATGTGAATAATGATTGCTTATATAATAGGGAACTAATAGATCGTTTCCTCGTAATGGTCGTAGGTCAGCCAGTGATGACCTGTTTCACGATAAAAAAATTGACCAGCTATTGATCAAGTCAACATTCGAGGTCTGAATTCTATCTACTATTTAAAATTACGTAATATAATACGTATTTATGTTTAAATAAACTTATATATACTAAGTAGTATTACTATAAACTGATACTAATTCAGCAAGGGTAGCTTAGTACTGACTAATTCCAAAAATGAGTCAAAACTAGACTATGCTAACACGTTGGCATCCAAATTTCAAGCTTACGGTTACAACTAAAAGCAAAACTGAGATATCTTTCCAGTTGTAATAACACTATCCCGAGGGATCCATTGGTACGTCATTTAATAGAATTCTACCTGCCCTTTCTGGGAATTAAAAAAAGAATGTCTAGACGTCCTGCCTTTTGATGCTTTTTCTATTAAAACATGTTTTTATAGAGTACATTGATTTCTTTCAATGTTCTAGCGCCAGCTGCAGGTAGAGACCGGCGCACTTTATTATTCTTAAAGATATCTTTCGTTAGATTTAAATGTTCCTAACGTTTCTGAAGGGATATTTTTTATACTAGTCCTTTGACTCGGCCCTCATTGTTGTCGTTCAACGGTTTTAGGTTTCGACGACTTAAGTTGGATGGTTCTTTGGTGATGGTACAATAGCGTACATTGTATTTCTACCATGAAATTAGCATATTTTAAGCGGTATTCTTCTTGTGCAGCAATCTATTAGTAACTTAAAATATTCCTACCTATATTAAACCATATTAGCTAAATTTCCACTAACATGTGACATACTCTCTATTCCATTGTATTTCACTAGCCAAATTTTATTATGAGGTCAACAAAGCAGATTTAGAGACCGAGGTATAAGGGCGGCTTTGGCAGTGTGGCTAGAGCCTAGGGTGGGCTCCCAAATATAAGAGGCTCCTAATCTTTAAACATTTCATTTCTCAATTGAGTGATTCATTAATGATTGCTTTTACTACTTACTCTCACTATCAAAGAGTGGAAAATATAATATCCGTTTAGTACATTTATTAAAACATCACAGAACGAATTTTCATTTGTACAAGGTACTGCCCGAAGAGATATTATACGGTATCACAATTATCTAACAAACAAGGAAGGCGGCGCCGCACCACGTGCTTAAACACCACTGCTAACAAATATCTCAGATTGCTGTTATAAAAGTAAATATGTATATTCGTTTGTATGTTAACAGATTCACTAAGAAATGAATGACGTGGTAAAAATCTAGTTGAGATTGCTCAAAGTATGCAGCATTGTTATTCTACATTGTATCATTGTAAATAAGTAAATCTCACACAGATAGTGAGCAGCTAATGCATTCTGTATTCACACTGTCCCAGGTTTGTATACCAGCCATCGAGATATCGCCTTCTCTGAGAAAGAATTTTTAGAAAGTGCACCGGATTACACTAGACGTGTGCCTATATCTTCTTGATAAGGGCATTCGCTGACGCTATTCAATTATTAAGTACATACAGTTGGGCAGGTTAATAGCGTTGCTTCTCCGAGTAGTTCTTGAGTATAATTTCAAAGTGATTGCGCCATGACCCTATTGCCCGTCCAACTGGTAAGCACCTGAAGAGTACTACCACAGGTATTCTACGTACCGTTACGGTGAACAAACTGGACAGCAACCACTTGCTTAGTTCAATTGAAATGTTAACTTGATTACATTTTTTCTCGGCGGCAACAGTGATGACTTGCTTTCTAACACAAACGCGACTTTAGTCATTATGTACTACGGACTAACGACTAGTCGACCTTCAAACATTTTTAGCTTTGTGATTCAAGTTTAATGCACTAAAGTTGTTTACTAAGGTTACTCGTAGGTACATGTGCTTGTGTTAGGAGTCATCGCACTGCCGAATCTGGGTTTTCCTCTTGCGTACTTATTAATTATTGTATAAGCAATACTAGTAATAGTTTGAACATAATGAATTTGCTACAAGTTGTTTACGTTTTTTTCAATGGTATACCTATTACTTAAATTGTTGGACTAGGTAGGACCGTTTAGCTTTTAATTGTAATAATAAAAGTAAGGATAAAAATACACGACTTCAACACAAATATTACATATTGCTACATTATATATTATATACAAGCTGACATCCAGGAGAACTGAACAGAAAAACAACTTTTACAAATTGGTAGATATATTGCTACGCCTACGGTACAATAAAAATACCCATTCTTGAGGTAATTAATATTGTTAAAAACTTGATGTTGATTATAAAACGTTTACGACCTACCAAGTTGATTTTATTTAACATTATTTCTAGGTCGAAAGGAGCAGGAGAGCAGATCCGGGTTTCGTGGCAATACGCTATAGATATAGCTGCAATGTGTTTTTCGGGTGGCGTTGGTTGCTAGGCATGTCGAGGGCACCCCAATATTTTGTTCGTATTAGGGAGCGAGGGGGTATCATGCTATCGGTATACGTTTAGTTACGCTGTTTATCATAAATATGAGTTACAAACGCGAGGATATTGCCATCGATATCAAATGAAAAATATTAAACGAAGCTATTGTAGTAATTGTGTGGACTACGATGTTGAATCAAATGTAATCTGACTACATTACAGATGTACTAGGTACCTACTTTACTGTTTCCGGATGTTTTTTAATTGTAGGTTGCTTATAACCACAGAATAATGACTCCTACTTAATATGCAGAACGCCTAATGGGATTGACGTCAGACATAATCTTACGAAGTAAGTATTATAATAAAATTATTTTTTCTTTCATTAAAATAATTTTTAACATTTTGAGTCAAGTAATTAAGGACTTTTTATACGTAGATTACACTTTATTACATTGCATTGAACTTTTAATCGTCTGGATCACGAAATTTAATTTACGTTACAAAATTTGATGTCCTTTATTATATAATTATTATAAATATGATAGTTATGTACGTATGAAAGATTATTGAATACTTAAAATAAATCCAAATCACTATTATTAATAATCCCGACCACGATGATGGCACAATAAGTCAGGCATGTTACTATGATGGGCCTCAGAGGTTATGAATAAACGATTTAAAGAATTCTCGATGTAGGTCTCTGTTCTGAGTGTAACGGAATGGCGTATTTGCTAGATTTATTCTAACATTATGAAGAAAACAATAAATAATGTATCATGGAAATAGCGTAGACGTGTGTATCGTTCCGTGAGAATGGGCGTGTGCCATTATAGTCGCTACTAGTTCGCACACCGTTACATTATTTTGCCATCATAATTGTTGCACTGACTTTCATGTGTGTCGTATAATGTATGTGTATATGACAATAGCTATTGAAGAAAAATGTCTACTTCAAGATATATTTTAAAACGAACTATTCACGTTTTTCTGCGAATTTTCGCAATAGATTTAAATTTTGAGTCTCTCTATATATATGGTAATTCTCTTTTATCTGGAATTTATTCTAGAATCACTACACTAGAACAGTAACACAAAAAGGTAAAAATGATGATTATTATTCATTGACATATTTTTTGTACAAGAGGCCACGATTTCATTGTTTCATTTTGCTATCGTTTACCTGCGTCATACTTGTAGGTATATTACCTATTCAATGTTATACGCCTGAATCAAAATTCAAGTCCGAATCAAATCTATAAGGCGTCAGCCTACATAAATGATGAGCTGTAAATATTTATAGCGCCTATAGTATTAACAGAAACAGGTCAGAGAAAAGATGCGGTTCACCAAATTCCATTATAGAAACCGAAGACTGCATCTGTGACGGTCGTTAAGTGAAGCATTAAGGTATGATGATAATTTATCTAACGGTACCTGCTCTACATTGTTCAACTTGTTTCTAGCTTTGTAAACAGCGTGCTGCTCACGTAAACATCATAATTATAACTACATTGTCATGCTAACATGTTACTATTTTGTCAATACATGTGATACGAATCTTGGTATAAGTATATCCTACTGTTAGTTTACTGGGATACGAGTGGAATAAAACGGAATGTACGCCACTAGCGCTATTGGACGCACTGCGGTGTAATCTTGTAACAAACTTGAGACTTCGACTCATCCCAGCCGAGAAACAACTTCAAGGTTTTTGTGTAGATGGCGTTATACACAGAGCCCTTAAGGTTTTGACGTGTAAATCGAGAAACAGATTGTAGCGTTAGGTCTTGAGATGTATGATGAAAAATATAGTGGTCTCGTATAAGATATTACGGTTTCTTGGTAATTTTAAAAATGATTAAGAATAAAGGTTCATGTATGAACAAATTACGGTATGTAAACAACATTAATTTAACACAATGATGCAATTATAGGAAATATCGTGTAGAGCGAACGACGAATAAAACTTCTTACGGCTACCAACAGATGTCTATACTTGTATCGAAAACTGACGTACGTTTTTCATGTTATGAAAAATTTTGCCACAATATTAGCGTATATTTGTGGGACTATAAAATGTAAGTATTTAGTTTGCAGTACAATACAGCTCTCCAAACGAGATAAAAAATGTATGTAAGTACTATTATATGTCCAGCTCTCCATTGTGATATCCTCAACATTACAGGTGCACTGTTCGTCATGTCGCGGCGTGGTAACCCTATGATTGTCTATGAAGGTATGAACTTCATTAGGGAGAGATCTCGAGGGCTACGGACGCGATGGGTTTGCGGCAGAAAACGAAGGATGCAGTGCATAGCTACATTGACTACATTTGATGGAGTACTCGTCAAGAAATATGGCTGTCATAATCACAGCTAGCACTTGACTGTTGACATAATATTTACATTTTTAATATAGATAACATTCGATTCTAAGGCTTGGGTGACCAGATTAAATATCTAGGAACGGAATAAAACCGTAAAACACACAGTATGATGAAATCATTCCGATTAAATTTAAGATTAGAAATATATAGTTGTATGGTTACACATCAAGCGCCCCTCAATCTGATATCAGAACTAATTAATTGAATATTACAACGCATGCGCCAACAATGAGCATTGTTGCATTAAGTATTCGGTGATAATTTTTCCTTTACGAATGTAGAGGTATCGTAATATATGATGATGATAAACAAATAGGTACCTACAATATATTCTTATAACTACAGTAAATTTTTTGGCATTATCGGAAGTATCAGATATATTTTTATGTTAACCACAAAAAAATATACGCGTTACTTGGTACAGTCACCTGCAATAATATGTAAACGTTTTAGAACTTTTTCACATTAAACTTGTCAAATTTTACCGTTTCATGTCATAATGTTGACTTGTCATTTATTATTGTGACAAGGTTCCAAAGTGTATACATATAATTGCAGGTGACCGTACTTGTACAAGTGTAAAATTATCTACGCTACGAGTATTAACTAAGTATAAATAATTGAAAACATTAGTTCTATAAGAATAATTGATAGGAACGACCTAATATTTTTGTTGCACCCTTATTGATTAGAGATGCTGAACGGTTTTGGCGATTCTAGGGTGACGTACAGTATCTGCAATATCAGTTAACCCAAATAAAGAGATAAGTGGTATAGATAGAGACAATGATAATAAGTTCACTGATCCATTGGTTATCGATATGCTTCATGTGTAGAGACATAACATTGTGTGAAGATGGATATATATATAAAGATCTCTGTGGCGTAGTGGTAGAACGGTCGGCTGCTTAGTTGAAGAACGAAAGTGATTATAATCGTATATGTATTTGCATTGGTCTGGATATTTTCTATGTTAACAAGTATAGAAAAAAAAACTGTACCTATAGAACAAATGAATTTATTTATAAAACGCTGTGTAAATGCTCTAGAATGAGCTTGTACGTAAAACCTAATGGTTTACCTCAAATCTATTTGAAGGTTCGGTTTTATTGGTTTATCAATTGGAGATCGGGTTCGAATCCTGTACCGATGACGACGTGAGCTGACTCCTGACACAAAAAATTAAGATCATCCACAGTAGCTGTGTCTGTGGATAACTTTATAGGTGAAGACAAATATTTATATGATGATGTGGAGACAAGCAGACAAATGATATTTAGCTACCTAGCTGGTCAATCTATACAATCAGGCTGACTGGACAATCAAAACACAAATGCAGTGATATACACGCATCAGCGTATGCTGCTAGTGTATTATAAAAAAATACCGATTTGTACCGACTCATTGTTTTATCACCGCAGAGTCTAAACTGTTGGACTTACAAACTTGAAATATTGGTAGGTGATTTTGTATTGGAAACATCCGTAGTATTTTGGGGAATTTTATTACTTAAGTTAGGACTTAGGCATAGGCAACACACAGAGGTGTCGATTATAGGGTACCTCATGAAACATGATATTAAAGGTATATTATTTTGAACTAGCCTTGAAAACTTACATATTATTATGAGTGAAATAAGCGATGAACTGTTTCATGGAAAGTTCGTCATTTTTCAAGTAGGTAGCATGCAATTTCGTATTGCTCTGGTTGTATTACTTCTTTTTAAAATTTCTCTACTAAGAGGGTAGAATAGGTAATGAACGGTTGTATGCAAAGTCGTATAGGATTCTTCTTCGAATTTATTATACGTTACGAATTGCAAAACGCGCGTGTCGAGCATGTGGATTTGAATTATGAGTAAAAAAAATTGTGCGCATATACATAGGTACGGCCTTGACTTTTCCATACATTGTTTACGGAATTGTGACTGAAATTTTTACATATAGTTTCCAATATTTCATGGTCTTAATGCTAAACATGTTTTTTTACAACATTTTATCAGGTGGTTTATGTATTGTAGGTACCTAATATTTAGTTTATGCCAATCTGAAAAACATCAGTTTCATTGAATTCATTTTAAAACTGTTTTGATGTATAACATCATTGATAGTTATATCGTTAACACCATAATTGTTAATGTTTTGTTAAAATCGGTAAACTCAGCTTTCAAAGAGAACAACTAAATTAAAAGACAGTAAGTATTTCTAGAGTAGTAGAGAGTAGAGTATACTTTAAGTAGTGTGAATTTTTACTCTTTTTATAATTACTGACGACATAGGTAACCGGGCCGGTAGTGTACCTAGTACCCCTACTAGGTATCAGTAATATAATTAAGTCTACAGTGGTGCCACCTGGCAGTACCGTGAGGTAGGAGCGGCAGTCAAACGCTCTACCGGCGGCCCTTCATATTAGCATTCATATTAATATTGCGAATACTATAAATACTAACTACAAAAAAACACGTAATCCCCGAAGGGGTAGGTAGAGGTGTATTAAACGCCCACATTCCGCTAACTATGATTCTCGGTCCCACGTAGGTAATAGTGGGCGAGTTTATTGCTGCCGATCGGGCACTTTGTATAAATTAGGTATCCCGAAAATAAATTCTTAACCGAAAATGTTGCAGCTAAATAAATTTGTTGAGATTTTTTTTTGACCCGATTCCTTGCTATGCCTTGTAAAACACAAGGAAATTAATCACGTGCTTAGCCGCATAAGCACTACCAATTAACGTCTTGGAGAATTGCAAAATAATATTATTTTGTAGTTAGTGTTAATAGTATTGGCTAACGTTAATAAAAGTGACATACTGTTAGAGAACTTCGCTGTTTGCAACATTTGCAGTAACTATACGAAGCAGCAAAATTACCTACACGTGTACTTGTAAAGTACTTATAAGCAATATAATAGCGGCAAATAATTTGACATAATACTCTTAGCTACGCAGAAAGCGATTTTGAGTTATCCTTGTTAGTTATACAGAATAATTGACCAATCAAACAGTATATTAAATAGATCACGGCTTCAAAGGGCTTGTATTTCCGACTTTTGTTCAAGTTGTTTGCCGCCATTTATACCTTACAGTTAGCCTAAATTAGCTTTCTTTTATATTCAGTACATTTTAATATTCTAAAGTAAAAGGTAGGTACATATATGGTTGTAATATTTGTATATGTAATACGTATAAAAGCTTAACATGTAGAAATGTATATTGTATAGTGATACAACATTGTGTATAGGTATAACAATAAATACACTCTACATTTTGTAGGTAATTTTTATGTTGGTATATAAAGACTGATTTAAAACTTGAACAGAACAAAGGATCTTATCTCTATAATATGACTTAATTATGTATTATCTTATTTAGATCTGAATGACTAATCGTTATGCTTACTGAATCAGACTCAAGACATATTTAAAATTAATAATAACTCCGTACCTAAAGAAAAATAGTATAGTCAATATCTAGCATTAATTTTTATCAGTTTGAAAATGGTAATACTTATTCTATCTAGTTAGTAGTTGTGTATTAAATATGGTAGGATGTGGGTGATAATTCCTTGAATATTCCTGAATTACGCAAAAAACGGGCGTAGGTATAGGCAACACACAGAAGTGTTGATTATAGGGTACCTCATGAAACATTAAATTAAAGATATATTCTTTTGAATTAGCCTTGATAACTTACATATTATTATGAATTATTACATCTCACAGATCAATGATGCGATTGATTTCTATTTCCGAGAGAGTACAAACTCGAAAGGAACCTGTCAATTTTTTGCCATATTGTTGTGCTCTGCCAGTCTCAATCAATCATATATGGCCGTTATTAAGTCTGTTCAAGACGTTTCTAATGAAAAAACAGCATCTAAGTCCGCCAGTACCTAGTTTAGACGCCTTTGTCCACTAAAATCGACGTGGATTTTGTATACTCCTCTTTTAGGACTACATCTATCGCAAACAAACAGTTACAATGGTTCAGAATCCAACATTAATCTAGATGAATTTAACATTACCCAAGTACATTTTTAAATATGTCCAATATCTCCAGAGACTCCTTATTTACAATTTTATAATAGGTGTAGTGTAGGCGTACATACAACGTTAGACGATAACTTTGCAAAATATGTACATCTTTGATTGTTGATTATAAAAAGATATACAGTGCTGTAAATAATATTTAGCGTCACTATTTGTTTTTTTATTACTAAATCAACCTTACACTGAATAGGTACAGGAAGTGAACGATCGATGTTCTCGTAAACAATAAGATAAACATTTAGTAGGTAGAAGATACTTAATTTTTAGGTAATTGTTTTGTTTACTTCTGATAAATTTATAGTACATCCTACTAATATTATAAAGGCGAAAGTTTGTTTGGATGGATGGATGGATGTTTGTTCCTCTTTCACGCATAAACGGCTGGACTGATTTGGTTGAAATTTGGTACAGGGGTAGATTAGAACCTGGAATAACACATAGGCTACTTTTTATCCCGGGAAAAGGTTCCCAAGGGTTGCGGGAACGGGAACAAAATTCCACGCGGGCGAAGCCGTGGGCATCAGCTAGTAATATATAAAATGATAAAATATCAAATAATGAATCATAGTATTTGAAGGTTTTATAATATTGAATGAATACCTTAGTGGGTAGTTTCATTTTGTTATAATATTTTTTATTTGTTTATCTAATAAAAACCACTCAAGCTGTTATTGTGAAGCATACAGTATCTTATAGTTGAATTAGATTATGAATATATTTTATATGCAATTAAGTATACATAAATGTTTAGTGTCTTGTTACTATTTTATATTTAAGAATTAAATTGTATTAAATAATAAAGATAAACGACCTAGATTTGCATTTTTTATGCGTTATGAAATATATATATATGAATATTTATATTTTTGTGTTGATTTTTTGTTAAATCAGTTCTTTTGTTATTTTTTGTCTCGCAGATATTACTAAAACCTGTGCATTGCAATTGAACAAGAAGTATCTCACCAGGGTCTACTCATTTCATGACCTCGAAATAGCATTGCATCACTGTTCAAGCGACTAAGCACAGATCGTATAAAGAAGATATCAGTTTAAGAAATGAAGTGTCACATTTATTACTTCAAAATAGAAAATCATTGAGGTGAAATCACCATAATTTTAATGTGTAGGTCTATGAGTATTGCTAATATTCTTATTGAGATTCTCATAGGCTCAATTTACTAGTCGAGCTGTCGACTTCAGGGCACTTAGCACTGCACCGAGTAGGTATGTAGACGTGATGAAGTTGACTATTACTAGTTTGTCAGGCTTTTTTGTGTTATTTGCTTCTTTTTTTGAATTAAAATTTTCCTTGGAATTAGGGCGTAGTTACATAGTATTTAATTGTATTTAGATGGATAATCTATAAGCTGAAATTGGCAATAGGTAATCTAACACGCATGATGTATTTATTTAACTTTAAACTTAATACGAGTGGTTAAAATATAGGTAAACGGGTTTTGGCTCTAATTGCATTTTAATTATTTAGTCTGTCTGTTGAAGACATTTCAGACATTTTTATAGGTATATATCTATCTATAGGTATATATCAAATCAATTTGATGTGAGAACGTAGATATATTTTTGTTGCAGTGCTTTTGAAGAATACTAACAAAAATATATGCGTGAGCTATTTATTTAGGTTTGTAGTCTTAATATTGCTTGAAAACGCAAATGGAGGTCGACAAAATTTCAATTTACAAGTATAGTACAAAAATTACACATATGTACATTGTATACATAGAGAACCTCTACTTCCCTTCACTCTACATGGTCGACAGCACGAGTGTGTCGCCTCTAGTGTTGCAAGTGCCCAAAGGCCACGGTAACCACTTTCCATCAAGTGGGCTTTGTGTTTGTCTCCTACCTAAGTTGTATAAAAAAAGAGATCTCTTCTGCCTCCAATCTACTTTATCTAGTATTTTTTGGTATTTGATTTTATGTTCTGGACTGCCGCTTATTCTCTTCTTCTCTCAAGTCATATAATGATGCAATTAATACCGGTGTCTGATGTTTCTTAACTTCTTTAAAAATAACTAGGAGATGCTTGTGGCTTCACTAACGTAGAAATCTGTTCCCGTCCCTATGAGCCATGGGAACATCTTTTTTCTAATAAAAATTCCCATGTACCATGAACATACAAAAAACTAAATTAAAACTGAAACGGCTAGAGTTAACTTTGTAAATGGGTATCATTTTATCACTATAATTATTGTAATTGTAATTGAGCTTAGGTTAGAGAAAAACATGGCATTTTGCTCTTGTTGAAAATACAAATTTGGATGGTCTCCGCCCAATAGTGCTTTTTTAAGAAATACTTTAGTACCAAATGCCGATGTAATATAGAGATCAAATAATGTACTTGACGTCTTTGCCATTAAAAGCTTTAAGATGTCTTATTTCAAAATTTCAGTGGCGTGGTGTTATATATATTTACATAAATTCATTTACCATGGTTTTGAACTTATAAAAATTACGGTATACATTTTATAATCCAACAATTGTATATTCTGTAGCTAGGAAGAAGCTAGACAGCTGGGCATCTCAGCTTTAAAAGTCAATAATCTCAACCAATACGCGAAATTCATTTTGTTCCTAGTTTGTGACGCTTTCTAGTCGGGTGAATGGGTAACAGTTTAGTGCCTTATAAGGTATGTAAAGCTTATGTGACGGACAATCTAAATATTATGTAGGTGTATAGGTAAATGGTTTTATTATAATATAATGTTTACGTGGTACTATATTTTCCTTGCATGATGTAATTTTTAATCTATTTTTTTAATACTTGAATTGTTCCTATAAGTGATAATCAAATAAATTATCTTCTAAACAATGTTTGATATTTTATTAAATTTATGTTTTTTCTTCCTCATATTGAATAGGATAATCTGTATCTTTATTATTTGTGACATTGAAATTAGCAATAAGACTCACCATAGTGAGTGAGTTATTGGTATTTAAGACGTACAGTTCATACTTGCGGATAAAGGCAAGTAAATTCTGCTTCTCTGCTGTTATACTTACTCGCAGGTCGGTAAGTGGCTTTTCTACTGCTCTTCAAAATACCGGGTGCAGAGCGTCGGTTTCGCTTGCATCCGGCAAGTTCTACGAGCCTAGATATGTGCATAATCATACCCAACCATCACACGTCCATTGTGGAAAGGGCCCATACATCCTAGTCCGTTGTAGACTGCCACGTGCTATTAAGTTTGATTAAAGTTAGTACCCACTTATAAAGTGTATTTTTTTCATATTTGAGCTAAAATCCCAAGACAATTGTTTAGTCAAGTGAAAATTTCATTAACTATCTAATACGAGTATGAATATGAAATGATGGTAATTTTTTTTGGTATATCTTCCAGAATTAATCACAAAGGTTATTGGTATTTCAGACGTGCAGTTCATACCCACGGAAAAGGGCAAGTACATTCTGGTGCTCCGTGGCTATACTTACTCGCAGGTCGGAGGGCGGTTTTTCTACTGCTCTTCAAAACATATGGGGTGCCGAGCGAGGGTTAGGTTAATATCAGGTAAGTTGGTCGCGTCTGGAGACGAGCACAACCATGCACCACCGTCACACGCCCGTTGTGGGAACGGCGCTTTCGTCCAACTCCGTCCTAGAGGTCTGCCTAGTCTTGCAGGCCTTTCTACATCAGCTGCACTTCTCCCCTCGCCGATCACATATCCAACTGCGGCAGCTTTAGCCCTTCGTGCCCTTAATTTCCCTAGAATACTCCCCAAAACAGATCTTTGGTTACGGCCCCCAAATCCTGAAGTGAAGAAGGACCCATAGACCTTAAGCAATACGTTAGACGTTATTGTTGTTGTCAACTGATGGGGATCGCTTACATTGTTTGTTGTTAAATGTTATGTGCTCGATGTCTGTTGTATCATAAAATCCTTTTGATATTACGACTTTTTGTTGTGAATGTACTTTGTTTTAGCTAGATCACTAATGATCTTCCAAACAAGGGCTTTATCAATGATGTGAATGGTTCGTGGAATAGTGTGGTGTGATTGATGCGCATCAGTTGACAGAGACACTTAAGTTAAGTTTAGTTTGAGTCAGATTGTTATAAGAATCGTGTGTTTCTTAAATTTGTTGATCTCTAAAATCTATGTATATTTCGAAAATTTAATTATAGCAATAAGCTTCGCTTTCAGTGATATTTCGACGCGATACGTAATTTGGTGATATTTTCTAAATAATTATAATACGAGCCTTATTAAAACTACGTTAATTCGTATAGACTTGTTAAAACTTAATATTTCGTTTGTATATACAAAATATTTTTAAGATAGACTGCTCCATTTATGAATTATAATTATGCTTAACAACTTTTCTTTTATTGCACAAATAGCAAATAGCCAGTGGTATCATCCTAAGTGATGTACTTAGGATGATACCTACTCAATATAACAGGAACCTTATATGACAGTAATAGTTAAAGCCCTCAAGGCGTCTCCCTCCCTTATACTTGACGTGTAGCGGTGCCAAGAAAGAGATTGCCATACCATGCACGTACTCCCCGTACCTCCGGTGCCACCAGCATGAGATGTGAGGGCAGGAGATAGAAATAGGTACCATCTGCTTCGTACCTGGTACGATACGGCATAATATGTAAACGATGCCGATATACCGCATCTATTAAATGCAGCTATTATTGCTTGAAGTAATTATTATGCTAGAGAGTGGTACTTTTTCGTGCTGGATATGGATAAAACTTATGCCTACATACTTATTTATTTGACTTAGAATTCAATTCAATTCAATTCATTTATTTATTTGCTTCGAATATGTATATATATAATACGATCGAAGCGAGTGAGAGTCTCCATTACGACAAGGTGACCGATTTTGCTTTTGTCCATCTCGTAACTATGTCTGTGTGTTTGTCAGTGCCAGCCTAGAGTACCTACCCATTTCTTGTCCAATATTCACTAAATGTTGATTTAAATACAACCTTTGTTTAGAGCTTTTTTGGTAGGTGGGAATATGGAGGTGAAAAGCGGAGAAGTTTGCAGTCGCTTTATTTATGAACGGATCTTGATGATTTTTAGCTCAAACATCAAGTTGATGATGATGTTTACTGTTGTTGTTGTGGGTGTCATCAAGCATATGAATCCTCACAGATATGTATGTCTAAGTTTAGTACTTGTAACAATCGGTTAGTAAATGCGAGCTATATGTACACCATACTCTCAGACGAAGGTAGTATCCATCCTCGCGAATTCTACTGCATTATTTTTTATTACGCAGAACTAATAGTATTGTGTATTTATCGCAGGGTATCGCATTTAGTATTGTGTATTTATGCCATTAACCGGGCACATTGGGACCTAAACATGAACTGGCGAAATGTGGGTGCTAGTTCTGCCTACGCCTTCGAGGATATAGGCGTGAGTTTATGTTATATTATGTTATAATAGTATTATTTTTGTTGAACAAATTCACAATTTTCAGTAGAAGTAAATTATGATTCCTTAGCTGTGGCGCTCACGTTGTTTTCACAACAAAAGCAACTCCGATACTTTGTCGCCCGCAACTGTACGTCAAGTATAGCGACAGAGAAAAATTCTCAAAAAAATCTTTCAGTTTTAAAGTTGGCAGATTAAAAGAGCACGTTCTACTTTATAATTGAATTGTAATAAAAATTATATTCGTTTATACTTTAGGTATACAGTTCTCAGTTAATAGACTCGGCGCACCTTGCCTGCTTCTCGAAGGTTACCGCTACAGGAAGGAGTACGCCGCAGGGCTCCGGGTCTCGTGGAGGTGCTCCAAGAGAGGTTGCCCGGCCACCGCAGTCACCATTGAACACCTTCTGGTGTCTAGTAAATACCAACATACGCATTGATTGATATGCGATGTTTTCTAAAGCAGTAGTTTGAAGTGGGGCGTGTCTTTAGGTCTTACAAGTGGCACACTACGAGAAATTTGTTACGATCACACTGTGCTTTCTTAGCCGGTAAACATTAAAACACGAGACTAAAAAAAGGAAAATTGTGATGAGCCGTGGTGGGACCCCCTCCACGGCTCACAATTTTCTTATTTTCAGCTCATCATCGTCATTACCTCCCTGCCCTTGTCCCAATTGATTGAGGTTGGCGCAACATGTAATTTTCCTGTACACATTTCTGTTAGATGTCATTTCCTCAGTTGTTACCTTCTATGCCGTATCCTCTTTCTTGGGTCGACCTCTACTCCTAAAGCCCTCTACATTCATACTTTGGACCTTTTTTTTACAACATTACTATCATCTTTCTCACAGTACACTCTCACGACAGTCGTGCCATTCTCATACTCACTACTCATTCTTTTTGCTATCCATTCCACCCCCCACGGCTATCGGGGGAGTATTTGCCGTTTGCTCTCTCTCGCTAGCATCTTCCTTGCTCAAGGTGACCACGTCGAGGTTACCCTGTGATCGCACCGTACCAACCGTTTAAGCTGTACCGATAAATATACGATGCTCTTTTGCTTGAAAATATTGTACAGAACAGTGTATTATCACCACAGATTAATAAATAGTAACTATATATAACACTACATTCAGTGTGTTCGTAATCATCTCGTAGCGTGTGTGCTGCCTATTACTCTGAGACAGTGGGTTAAAGTTTAAGTAACTAAATAAATAGCGATTGGTTAAACCTTCGAAAAGTCAGACATTATTGCCAGACTTCTCAAACGTTTCATCAAGATTTTTGAACTAATGTTATACAAATGTTGATAATTTGGTAGCCTAATAAGTGCACAACAGAGTAGGGATATATTTTTTTATATTTAACATATGATTATATTGTTTGTAAAATAGTTTGATATTTTGATGCCAGGTTTCTATGCAAAAATAAAACAATTTTGTAAAAGTTTTTAACAAAAAGTGGACTTTATGGGCTCAGAAGGCATAGAACTATAAATAAAAGGTACTAACTATAAAAGGGACATATAAAACCTCAATTGGCAACCTCGTAATGTAATTATATATTATTCGAACTGATTTTAAGTATATTTTTAGGTACGGTTCATTTTTATACCACGGGTCGAGGTTCTCTCGCGATTCTGTATGCTGGCCAGAGATTCTACAAGAACTACGAAGGGAAAGACCACGTCGTATCCTGGGTTTGTCACAATAAAAATATCTGCAATCGTAGGGTTAAAACTCTGGGCTCTCATGTTGTAGGCGTTTCTAATAAAGGGCACTCAGAAGCTTGCCAGGCTTTAACAGAAAATGGCATTGACATTTCATCCTTCTGAACTCCAGTTCATATAAAATAATGTTAATAATCTTTCTTTCTTTCTTATGACCACCTGCATTTTCAATGTTTTCTACGGTCCCGAACCAATTATTTGGACTACTGAAAATTTCTGAACCGAATTGTCCTAGCCCGAGTACTGAAGTAGGTATTATATTATTAGGATTTATTATAAAATTTTGAGTATATTTATTGTGACATATTGAATATGATTATACAAAGTTTTTTTTAAACTGTACTTAATATGTTTTATTTTAACAACTTTAATGTGATTTCTTAGTTTTTATTAGTACTTATTTTTAACATTCCTTTCTTACCTAAGTACCTAAAGTGTAACTGACATTATATATTATTATCCCGCGGCTACGCTCGCCTGATGTATGCCGGTAATCGCGACCAAATGCGCATGCGCACGACTCAAGATCACGTTTACAGTTCCAATAAGAAAAGTATAGACTTCTCCGTCTTCTGAACGGCATAGCTTTAATTTAGTTCGGTGGACGAAACAGATGGATATATATTTAAGATGTGTTTTTAAAATGGAGTCGGTGGTATAACTACCTTAATACCAATTTTTTTTTGATCTGGTATCGCACGGAAGAAATAAAGTTTTTATAAAAGTGCGGGACCAGATCGATCTATATTTTTTTACTATGCGAAAAATCCTCCGCCAGATCCGGTTGGGGAGGTTATATTTATAGACCTCAAACCGATCAAACCGCACGCCTTTTTAGGGTCATAAGTTGTCGAAGATGTATCTCATTGTTGGGAAATGAGATAGATGAGATAAATCCATATACTCGTATGTAACCAACATATCCCTCGCACCCCGGCAGAACTGGGGATCGGGAATCGAATCTATTTGGTAATTAGCGCTAGTTACGCGCGGCCAGTCTTGAGACCGCTTTCGGAGAAACGCACGTGTCGACATAGCGTCACATATGGAGAAAAGATGTCGCAAGATAGAGATTTGACGTCGACAGTGACTACTATAATGAATTGATTAATTAGAGACGGGTTAATCTAAGTAAAGCTACAAGTTAGTGGAAAAAGTTATATTTATATTTCAAGAAACGTGTAGTACCTACATACACCGTGAATTTTTTTTCGTAATCAAGTTATATTTTTGGAACAGTTACTTAAACCAAACAATCATCATTTGGTGAGGGGTTTAAAGGAGAAAAATTATGTTGGATGCTACGAGAAACTCCGAGCCTTCTTAACGAGTCGCAAAGCGGACCGAAGTGTTAAAAAAGTAATTACGGAATGGGTTGTTTATAAGAGAATCTTTCTATTGTGGGCTGTTTTAATAAGAAACATTAATTTGTGAACGTTTTTTCGCCTACATTAAGACTTAATTAAAACAATTGTCATTGTTATTTTACATCCCCAAAATACGCACTAAACTTCTCTAATTCAGTGCGACACCTGATACATAACCGCCGGTTTCTGAAAGACCCGTCAAATCATTGATCAACACTGCTATTAGGTAACCCACTTGCTACTTGACAAGAGATTTAACAGTTGATTAGTTAATTTTAGCGTTGATCAGCCTTTCAGAAACTGGGTGTTAACCTTGTATTTTATTATTGCCGTATATTCAAACCTAAGCTGGTTGTCTGTATGCGCCAATCAATCACTACATTCAAGGCAAAAAAAAAACTTAAATATTTTTACATGAAGCCAATAACAAGATTTCAGTTCCTACAGCGATACAAGGTGTAATACGCTCGGCATAATGATAGTGTGTGCTGCTACACCTGGTACCGCTTCAGAAACTGAAATCTTTTTTGTAGCTTTATAATAGCTTTAGCTTCAAATATATGGTATAAATAAAATATATATGGCTTAAATATATAAGTTGGTGTAATTCTAGGTGTGAATACGAATCAAATTGAACATGAAATTAAAATTGAATGCATCGAAACTGAAGACTCTACTGACGTTCCAAGGGAACCTAGCGGTTCTAAACAGCAACAAAGTAAAATTAATAATACAAATAAAACAAATGATCTAAACGGTGTTCAAAATGACACCAATGATAGCAATGACCCACTTATGACCGCAGATAAAGTGGCTGAGAGTGAAGTCAGTGAGGTAACAGGTAGTGATCAAGACCTTGATAGTGAAATAGAAGAGATGGAAAGTGATGAAGAAGAATTTGATTCAGATGACACGTCGTCCACGGATGATCTACTCTTTTACTCATTGATTTAGGCGAACTTATTTCACTTAACAATAGTTGTTAAAATATTTATCCACTTAATTTAGGTAATTTTCATCATGTTTATAACGTAAAATATGAACCATTAATTATATTACTCACTGTAGAATTTAAAGGTAGTTTTATTTCACTTAAAAGCCGCGTTGGCGTAGAACCAGGATTTCCAAAGACCAAGACACATTGTTTCGCTTTGCCATTATCTATACTATTTATGATTGTAAAAAGATTATTTTTGTCCGCGATGGATGTAAAACCACTGAACGGATTGCGATGCGGTTTTTTTGTTTGAAGGGGTTTGGTCCAACTTAAAATCTTACGTTTGTTTGATGTAATCAGTGAAATCGGTGAAATAGAACCAGAGTTATGATTGATAATATAGAATTTGAGTTGCACAGAAGGCGAGCATAGGCTAGTATTAATAATATAATAGATACAACAAATATAAAAAAAATTACTTATATGACTATGTAAGTACGTATATTTATGTATATAGCTTTCATATATAAGTACATTGTATAAATTATTTACAACCTTAACCTTTTGGCTTTGAACATATCAGTAGCTCTACTATTTTCATTAAAGTTACTAAGCAAGCAAGCCTACTGATTTGGATTCTGTTTCCCTTAGTTACGCCATAACTAGAAAACTTAGGAACACGGATGGATTTGATGGATGGAGTTCATGTTTTCACAGTTGAGATTGTAGGAGGCAGTTACATCAATGAAATTAGAAAAATAATTCTGTACGATGAAGCTGCGGGCAAACAACTAGTTTTTGTTGTGTCGATTACACAGATATCACTTATTTTTTTCGTTTTATAATACCAGATTCAAAGAAGAAGCGAGCAATACGAGGAAGACATATAAAAGTTGGCCGAAACATCATTTTTGTTGAAGACTGCTACACTCCTCCGGCTAACGCTGTCAAAGAAGCAGATGACGATGAAGGAAGTGATACCGATGAGACGTACTGCGATTCCGATGATGAGATGGAACAGCTTAACTTATTAGATTTGCTTTGACTAACTGCTAACAATAAAAGATTTAGCATACACGTACAATTTCTTTTTTATACTTATTAAATTTCTTGTTGTTAGTACTTATTTTATTTAACATTGTCTTTCCTACCCAACTTATGTGTAACTGACGTTATAATTATGTAATATGTATTTTAATTGGTGTAATTTTAGATGTGAATATCAATCACTTTGAAAATGAAATAAAGATTGAGTGCATCGAAAGTGAAGGCAGTGACGTTCCAAATGAATCTAACGCTATCAAAAATCAACGAAATGATACAAATAGTAATACAAACAATGTTAAAAACTACGCCAATGTTGACAATGATACACTTATGGCCACAGATAAAATGGATGAGAGTGAAGGCAGTGAGGTAACAAGTAGTGATGAAGAAGACCTTGATAGTGAAATGGAGGAGATGGACAGTGATGAACAAGAATTTGACTCAGATGACTTGGATGACATATTATACTACTCATTGATTTAGACGAAAGTTTAATTTTTTTTTAATTTATAATTTTTTTAAAACATGTAATTGTTTTAATGCAACTAATTTTCAACTGAAATTTCACAAATAAAAAAAAACTGTAGTTATGTTCGATATGCATCAAATTAAAGACACTAATGAACCATTATTTTGATCATTGTAGGACTTAGAAGGTCCTATTCCAGCAAATTCAACAGTCGTTCAATAAACGACAACAGTCAATAAAATGGTTAAACCGATAGTTACATGCACAATCATCACACTACGACAACACAACCTGTTGAAATGGTAAGCCTCTTGGCTATGGATGACCGAGATTCTGCCAAGTACTTACATATCGAAGTACGTAAAATATCAAAGTTCAGCCATCTCGCGGTTTGACTGGAACAAGCGGACTCTGATTTTTTTCTAAGAAATATTTATTCTGTTAAGTACCTAGTGTAATAATTTTTAGCATTGATAATATTTAAGATGTATAAAATTTGGACGAAATGTCACTTTTGTTGCGACTCCTCTAAAAAATGTAATAAATCACCTAACGCTGTCTAAGAAGTATATGATGATGCAGGTAGTAATACTGATGCGACGTACTGCGATTCTGATGATGCGATAGAACGGCTTAACTTATTCGATTTTCTTTTTTATATAGACATCATTTACTGTTTAAAAATTTTACAGTACAGTAAACTGTAGGTCAGACATGGTCTATTAAAGTGATTACTTTTTTAGACGCGTAGTGCAATTTTTGTGGAAAAAATTGATTGGTAGAAAATTTCGGTTAAGCAAAAAATATGGAACTCGCATCATCACCTCCTTCAGTCCGGTTCGGTCCAATCCAGTCTTGAGATGCTGACGTCCAGTAGCACTTTTTTGAAAAATTGTGACTATTTATTATGTGACACCTCTGAAAACTCATAGACGCGTTGAGCACTTTTTGTACTGCACAAAAAAGTGCTCAACGTATATTTTTTGTAATTAGTTAATATGGAATCGCCAGTAAACTGAATAAATATTACGTTTTGATTACATTATGTGTTTTTATTAAATTTTACCTAGTCTTTATTAACAACTCGATCTTATGATCAATTTTTAAAAAGTTCATCAGTTTAAGGCAGTAAGGTTACGAGTACTATAACTATTATGAACTCTTGATTCCTTTTCCGATTATCGCATAAATTCGTAATTCCAAGCTTTATCACGCTCAAAAAAAGTTTACATGAGGTTTCTGGACTTTTAGACTAAAGTCGAACTATCTTCATTTTGGAATACCAGAAAGCAGTTGAAACAACTTGAATCATAAAATTTTCGACAATAATTGGAAAGCAAGTTTGTTACTGATAGTCAACTTACAGAATAAAGGGTTGCAACCCTTTAATCATACTTTAGGACACGATATCTTTGATCGATACAGGGTTAAATCGATATTTGTAATCTAAATGTTTTAACGCAGTTAGACTGTAAAAAAGCGGATCCCGGACTCCGAAGTGACATCTTCGGGTGCTAGTGTGCGACCGGGTCACAAATGATTATATTTTGTTTATGCATGAAAGAGACATATAGTTATTAAGCCCTCCTTGATTTTAAATTAATGTTAGTAAATGTATTATAACACCAAGACATTTATATATTAACACCAATACACGCAAAGTAAGGTGTCCAAATTATTAAGATATTAAATATATTGTAAATAACAAAAGACGACCGTTTAAATTGCAAGCAGTTGAATTTGCAGGAGATGGTTTACTTCATTGGCCTGCGTGGAAGCCGAATCGATTAAGATGTAAAATGAAGGCATGCGTCCAGAAATCGTATGTGATGTGTGTCAAGTGCAAAATTTCTTTATGTTTCAACAAGGACCGCAACTGCTTCGTAAGGTTTCATTTAAATAACCATAGTGATAAATATATAATTACAAATTTTTAACTGTTTCTGTATTAATTATTGTTCATCATCATCATCAGCCTGCGGCAGTCCAATGCTGGACATAGGCCTCTCCCATGACACGCCACTCAGCCCGGTCTTCGGTTGTCCCTCTTCACTCCACACCAGCCACTCTGCGTATATCGTCGCTCCATCTAGTCGCAGGCCATTTTTAATTGTTGTTATTTTCATGCATTATGTACCAAAATATGGACTAAGAAAACATAATTTAATCGTCGTTAGCTTAGTGGTTAAGGAGGTTAAAGGGTTTAAGGAGTTTGAATTAAACCGTTTAACCTCCTCTAATGGTCTAACCATTACACTACTGATGTGAGCCCTAACATAACATGCAAATTAGTTTAGTTGGGGGGGTTATTACAGTTGCTAATATTTTTATAAAATTATAAGTTCCTACAAATAGATTTATATCTAAAACAAAAATGCAATAAATTAACTATATGGGGTACTTTCTGAAGTTTACGCGAATGTTACAAATTGAAATGAAACCACTTTTGGGCCGTGGGTTCACTGTTGACCTGAGACCATGGCTGCTGAAGTGAATAATACCAAGTATAGAGCGATAGAATCCGTAAAATTAAGTTTAAGAGCTAAAACACTACTACTTTAAAATCACGCTTAAAAAGTATCTTACATGAAAATATCATGGATAACCGTCGACGTAGCCAATTTCCCTTTGAATGTAATGATTTGTTAGAGAAAGTGGCTTGATATTTTCTTGTTTAATACTTTTTAGATGTGACTTTTTAGTACTCGTGTTTTACTTTCGATACACAAGGCGCTATTCAAATACAATGAAAGCGGTGAGATATGATAAAAACAATGAAAGCGATGAGATATGTTAAAAAACATTGTGGAACTTCGGCAGTGTCAATCTGAAGTGAAAAATGTCTGAAGGACTTTGTGTCTTGCTATTCTACGATGTGTGAAAATATCTCTTAACACTTTTTAGTGAAATATTTTTGGCTTTATTTAATTATTTTTATCTTTTTTATTACAGCCCATTTTCTGCATACTCATAAAGGGACGACAATGCTTCTTTACAAAGGAATTCGCTACTCTAAAAACTATCAGAACGGCGAACGAGTGTCGTGGCGGTGTAATAAGTCCGGATGTATCGCAAGAATCAACACGTTTCACCAAGAAATTGTAATGGTTAGAAATTGTCACAACCATGCCCTTTTTGATATCTAAGGCTTATATACAAGAGCTCACTCAAAACACACAGTTCGTGTGTTTTCAATGGGATGATCGAGAAAACCTTTGTCATCTGTTCTGACAGCACAGAGAGTCTCTTAACCTTCTCCTCTCCCGCTTCCCCGTCTCCCATCCCTCTTGCCCTTCTCCCCTCCTTCTTCCTCTTCTCCCCTCCTTCTTCCCCTTTTCCCATTACCCTCTATATGGTCGGCAGCTGGAATTTGACGCCCCATAGTCCACGGTCCACGGTAACTTTTTCGGAGTTTTTTACGATGCGGCGGCGTCGCATCGCAGCTTTCTATACATTCTGTAAATGCAGTATTAATATTTCTTTAGGAAATTAATCGATGCCTAAGAGCAAAACTGTGATAAGTGAACTTTTGTATCAAGTTTTTAGACTAAGAATGACGAAGTGAACATAGCCTACCGTAAACCACTGCTGATTCTCCCAATGTCGGGAGACTGCAGCCTACAGTTTCCACGTTGGCCAGACGGGCTGGTACAGGGTTTTTGTTTCGAATTTTCTGCGTATGTTGACACCCGTCGGTTGAGATTGAGTGGTAATTGGTAATTCCTTTTCCTCCGTCATCACACCGATCTCGAATCTCGTTTATAAAAGAGAAAAGAACTTAACCAACCAAAGTTAAAATATAACCTTAAATTGTGAAGTACAAAATAATTTTATTGTGCGATTAATGCCTTCTATTCAAGCGTCTGTAAGGGTTGGAGTAATTCGGAACCCCTTTATTAAAATTCTTTCTCTCTATTAAATATTTCGGTCTGCATCTCATACTAGAGCTAGACTGTTGAAAATTTCACAGGTGGCGTATTTTGCCGCCAAAACAACCAACAAACATAATGCGCCCAACTAATACTACTAGCTAAAATTGGTGTACATGGAAAATGTCTGATTAATTCTTAGTGATATATTTGTGTTATTAGTACTATAATGTAGTAAGTCTACTTTGATTGATCTCTTTTAAATAAATAAAGTGTGATTGCCATTTTTAATAATAAAAAAGTCTGTTATTTTTAAACTGTTTTCTGTTATTTTTTAGTATTTAAACTAAAACGCATTTTAATAGTTCTTTTGGGCTTTTTTTTGTTTAGAAGTAAAACTATTATTTACGCATTTCGCGGGTTAAGGGAGTTGCGCGGATATGCCGGGAAGTCATCACACTACAACAACCTGCCATGTACCATACTCAGCTACTTGTGACTGAACCGTCGGAAACACTACGCTCTTGCCGACGGATCACCCGAGCGTTGACCCGCAAAGTTGAGCTATGGATCCTTGTTCTGATTTGGTTTTGGTAGGTGGTACACCTGTTTATAGAGGAATGAGCCTCTAGCGCAGGTTTTCTTCTCGAGGTCCACCCAACCGACGGTAGCTAGTTAGCCCCCATGAAAGCTGAATGAAATAAGCTGGGTGTGACAACACCCATTTTTTACGTGCGGACATCCCCTTCCGTGATGATGGAAGCTGACAATATCACAAATTCGTACTAATCGATTTTATTATTGTTCACAATAGGAAGACTAGTAAGTTAATTTGCTTATATTTATTATATGTTGCAGACTATATTATACCAGAATTCGTTCTATCATCACATGGCAACAGAATATTGCAATGCGGGGCCTATCGTTTTAGACGTGAGAAAGTAAATGGCGACAAAATCAGATGGAGATGTACCAAAATTCAAAACACGAAATGTCGTGCTTCCGTCACCACCATAGATGATGTCATTGTCCGACACTACGGAGATCATAATCATTGAAAGAGGAATGCCCCATCAGCAGGGTAAACGGACAATTGGAAAATGGTAGCTGGGATAACCTGGATGCGAAACGCGGCAGATCGGGTGCTATGGCGCACATTGTTAGAGGCAAATGTACACTAGGCTAAATTTATTGAATCATTGAATACAGAAATCTTATAAAAAAAATACACCCGTTTGAACTAAAAAGGGTTTTCGTATTTTATAATAACTTTAGTTTCTTATAAAGGCTACGTATATCGTCAAAATCTTTTGTATTTTCTTGTCTTCACATAGCGGGCGTATATTATATAGTTCCTGTTTTTCATATACTAGAGCTATTAAAAAAAGCGGGAACTTTTAAGCTCTTACCTATGACTAAAACGTGAGACTTTTTTCATATTGGTAAGAAAAAAATGTTTACACCACATACTGAACCATTAAGTAAATAACTAACTAACTAACTTGCTAAGCTGTGTTATATGTGGTGGGGGAGAAAGGATATCACCACTCCATCTCATCCGAAAGGTATACATACATAAAGAGCTGAGTAACTGAAAAAAACACAGATAATATAACTGCTAGAGAAGGAAAATTGGAAAGAAAACTTGTACCAACTCTGTCGACCTGTCTGACGAGCGTGCAAACAGTAGGTCAAAGCCTCCCAACATTGGAAGATACCTGTGTCTAGCAGTGGACTGCGCTAGGCTGATTGATTGAAGTTGTACCGCGGGACTTTGCCTGGTATTAATTATTTCCACTGCTTACTGTACTTGTCTTCTTAGTCCTCCACGCTGAAGTGCCGTAGTGTGATATTAAACTACCTTCGCCAAGAACTTAATCACAATATTCATCATTCACAGATAACAATATCTTTACGTACTTTTTTATGAACACAGTCAAAATATCAACGATATGTAAGAATTTATACGTACGCTGTATTTTTAATTACTGTAACATTAAAGTGTATTTTTGTGTTCCAATAGTTTGTGAGATTTCATATAGCAATAATTGCAAGTGATTTGTTGATCGTGAGCCTTAATTATAGGGTCGGAATCCGAAGGGTCGGTAAAGTCCGAAGAATGCTATTTCGCGACCAGTGCAAGAGGGAATCCCGTGGTGTCAGGATACCGGTTCAAACTGATGAAGACATATGGCAATAAGAAACGATGGATTTGTATTAAAACTAGGGACCGTTGCAATTCATTTGTTGTTACTGAAGATGAGAATATTATTAAAATGAGTGTTACTCATACACATTGATTGTTGTGTTCTGTTTAAGACATTGTTAGAATATTTTAAATATTTTAATGCAAAAAATATAGTACAATATTGTTATTTCGTCCGAATATCTTTATTACAGATACCTTTACCTTTATCTTGTAAGATGTGAGACAAAAATCATTGACTTTTATTTTTCTGCAAGTGAAATGAAACATTCACAATCATAAACTGTGTTAATTCATTTAAAACCTAAACCAAGATTAACTGTACTATCTATTTTCAGTATGTGGAGTTACTCCCCTGACGTTTGGTACAACGAAATTTGGTAATCCGATTATATCTTGGGGGAATTACCGATTTGTCAAAAAATTATCTCGACGAGTGAAAACCTGGTGGGAATGTACGGCTAGGAAGAGCAGTGGCTGTCGGTGTGTCGCTGTCACTGTCAACGATCGGTTGATGAAGCTTAATGGATGGCATAATCATTAATGTTCGTATATACCTATAAATAAGTGTTGTCGCATTGTTGCACTTACATACCTATCGGCACGGATGTTGGACCTAAGCTGCGAGAGAAACGACGCCTAGGTATTCATTCAAACATTAAAAAAATCTGTGATTAATAGATTTCAGCTCATCCACCACAGGTGCACACCGCTATCTTCAAAAAACAGCCCAAAAACGCGTATTGCGCGTAAGAGAGCATGTTGAATACATTTTGGGTTCACAACTCGCACCTTTACCTATACGGTTAGATTGGAGAGTGAATGGGGCAAGCTCCTCTTCATTGGCCACCTTGTTAGGACTCATTTGACAGAGGATGCAAGTTCTTTTTTAGATATCAAGGGGGGCGGTCAGCTTTACGTTAAATTCAAGTTTGTAGGGTTGCAAATCTTATCCCACGGACATCATCTAAGATAAGGAAGTTTATGGTTTATCTGACATTTGTTTGTCAGACTTAATACACAAAAAAATAGTAGGTAGTATTTTTTGTTGCAACAACTGTCATTTGCTATCAAAAATTAAAACAAATAAAAAAGAATAATAATTTCATCAGATGAAACATAAAACATTTGAACCCCTTTTTGGAAGTTAGCGGCCGCTGGACAAGGATTACATGACTCTACACACTTGGATTTAACTATAAATTGTCACCCCTTTGATATTTAAAAAAGAGAGTTGTATCGTTTGACAAATGCAAACTCTAATGTAAATTTTCAGTTGCCTATATCTGACAGATCAAACATTATTACTGACAGCGCACTAAGCATGCGTGTGGCGTTAGGGAGACCACATAACCATAGCATTTGCTGCGTTCATATGGGAAAATTTGTAACTATGTGCTTAATTCTAAATATGTAGCCTCCTTTACACTTATTATTTGCATATTATACCTTAGTTATTATTCACATATACCCACTACATAAGATAATATACGTAAAGGTAATATTAGACGGTTCACTTTATCATTAGGAGTAGTAGTAGTACACAATTATATTAATGATCAGCATAAATATAATTGTGTACTATCTAGGTGAATAGTCTAATTGCACCTTTTTGTTCGTGCGCAAAATCCCCACGGATTCCAATCTGTATTCACCGCAGCTGGTAAGAGAAGTAATGTCGGACTCGAACAGACTAAAACGCCGTCTTTAGGGACCACAGCTTCCTCGTCTAGCTCCCGGGTCTGGGGCCACCCCAGAAGTGGCGTTTTACGCCGCCACCAATTGTAGAATTACCTTGTAAATATAGTTTATTGTGTCAACTAACATCAGTTAGTTCCTAGCTTTAGTCACTAATTGTACAGAAAAATACACTTGCTGCTAAATTGTGTAAAAGTCAGTTAGTGTATAAAATCTAACTATGAAATGTGATTTTTGAATGTGGTTTTAGAATTAGTTCTAATTAAAATTGTATATTTATACATAACGTTTGTATAATCAATATTGTATCCAGCGCCATTTATGTTACTATTAAATATATCCACATAAATGCACGAATTAATAGAATTACGACGCTTTTATTTATACCTCAAGTTGCTCATCATCAATAAATTTAAAGTTGTACCATGGTACCGGCAACTACCTATATCCTATTATGAGGTACAGAATATTTATATTTCCATTAACGAACCAAGAAATGATGTGTTATGTTTTGCATGCTCTCGAGAGAACAGTAGATACAAGTATATATAGAAGAATGGTATTACTAAAATACAGTGACTAACAAAAATTATGCGTTTCAGAACCGAAATTTGATCTATCACAACGTGGAAACTTGGTTGTCCAAATCGGAGAATGGCGCTTTAACAAACACGCCTGTTGGGGATCGAAGGTGCGCTGGACCTGCATCAAAAAGAAATATGGATGTACGGCAGCTATCACGACAGTGGATAACGTCATCGTGAAGACTCTTGGTAAACATAATCATTAGTCAAGTCCAACATTGTAAGCATTGGGATTATTCATATCGCACCTGGCTAAGGCGAATCTAGCCTGTCTCCGTGAGACTGTAGACCATGCCGAATTGAGGTGCTGGTGCACAGCGCTGTGGTTTGTATGGAGCCCGTTGATGATATACTTTCTATTGAGATGGACGTGGAGTCTACTCTACCTTAGGTATTATATGTGTGTAAGTCATAAGCGGCGGTAGCCTAGTAGTCAAGGTAAGGCCGACTGCCTTACGCTCGAGAGGTCCCGGGTTCGAATCCTGGCCATTACACTACCGACGTGAACACACTCCTAACACAAGTCTTTGAGCTTAGCTGGAGGGGTTAAAGGGAATATTAGTAACTTCGGTTGCTAATATTCTTTTATAAAAAAAATGTACGCTGTGTTGCTAGATTCGATTTATTCGAGTCTATCTGCCTCTATTGATCGCGGTATCATCTAAATACTGTCTGTCTACGTCTTGTAGAGGATTTTATTCTTTAAATAATTGTTTTTGGATATAAAGCGTTGTATATCTAAATATTTTTTTCTTTTATACAGTATTAGTAGTGCTTAGCAATAGATATGAGTGAAATATGAATAATCCCTTACTCGTTCTCACAAATATTTCATATACGTATTTAGATTGTAGCTCATATCTATATGGGATTTCTTAAAAGTAAGAAAGCAGTAGATAAGTTTTTAGTTCTTTGTGTAACATTGGCACCTAGGCCCATCAGAACTTTCTGATCTCTTAATACTCATGGTAGTAGGTATTAGTAGTGCATTTAGCTACGTGTTTAATCAATGCAGTAAGTTAAGAATAAAACAATAGTTCAATCTTCCATTTTGTAGTTCTAGTACAAAGTAGGTATCTGTAGCTTTGTATGTATGTAATATCGTAATCAGATATAATTATACAAAAGCTTAGGGCGGTTTCAAATTAGTGATTTATGTTGAGTTACTGCAGTCTGACTGTCAGACTGCTGCAGTCCGCCTACCGGACAGCTATTGGAGTCATGCATTTTTATATGAAAAATCATAACCGTCCGCTAACGGAGGGGTTAGCAGTCCGAAAGTAGGACTGCAGTAGTCCAACACTAATCGTTAATTTAAAAGCGCCCTTAAAGTTTAGCTAGCACACCAATATAATGACTAGTAAAAAAAGTACAAAAAGATCACTAGTAAAATAATATCGAATATACGTACGCAAAAAGCATTATAAATTAATTATATAATTAATATTAATTTGATTTGTGGTGTGTAAAAACGACTACGGCAAAGCGGGTTATGACTTTGACCGATACGTATGTATGTTCATTAGTTACTTCTAAACTCCTAATTGGAATTCGATAAATGAAGTAACGTTAGAAACGTCTTATTAGTGGCTATGTGACGTCACATTAAATTTAATGTTGCACTCTCTAGATGGCAAAGTCTTAAAAAAATAAAATGAAATTGATTGAAAGTGTTGGGTGTCAAATGTTATTTATTTCCAAATTTTATTCAGTTACTTCACTTAACTTGAAATGAATTCAGTTATACTTACTATCAAGTAGTATCTGAAAGACAAGGGTCTTTGATATCCCTGCAGAACTTTTATCGTTCTGCCGAAAAAGGGCAATTAAGTCAGTGGGTAATAGATCCTTGATTTACTTGATTTAAGAACCTGGGTCCCCTAAATTCTGATCCAGATGTGTTTTGGGCGACGTAGCTTACGTTTTCTTGTGGGTTCCAGTCTAGTTCGTTCGAATCAGATGGGTCCATCCAGCGCCATACACAGCGTTTCACCTGCAAATAGAACTTAATTGTTTTATCGATAGGGAATGAGTATTGTTTCCTCAACTCTCGTGACACTGAGGTTCTAGAGAGTTGAATATCATTGATACCTTAACAATATTGGGCATTGAATATGCGTAAAAATTGTATACCAATACAAAGTATTAATTTATAGTATTATCTCGGCTTTTTTTCGCCTGTAGTTTGATAAGTAGTTACTAAGATACTTGTAATTGATAATAAGCATGCAATGTTTAATCATTTCGTAGCATTTTTTTTTAATAAAGTAAGGTTTGACATAAAAATAATCTAAGTGTAGTTTGTAGAACATGTAGTGCCCTTTTTGGATCACAAAATGTAATGAAAAGTATAAAGTTCCTAGATTATATTTTAATTTATTATCAAACAATTAATAGGTGTTTTTAAACCACGATGACATGATATCAACTTACAAAAATTCACAGTACAAGTAAAATTGTTATATACGTAATTATATTTGAAATACAATATCATAAATATGTAACGCTAACTAGTATTTGGTATATAACATAGGCATATCTTTAGCGACTTAAAAATACTATCGGGTTCACAGATCTGATCTGACAGATGAAGCAAAACCAATGATAAATGGTTAGAGATACTTTCCAGTGAAAATTAAATTAAATTATTTTTTAAAGTCCAACCAGCCTAACTTGGAACTTCGATATCGCCATTGGTTGTGAAGATCAGATGACAGTCGCTTCACGGGAAATATCGAAGTTCAGCCGCATCATAGTTAGACTGAAAAGCCGACCCCAACTGAGATGGGTAAAGGTTCAGAGAATGATGATGATACTTTCAAGTCAAACAGACTCTAACGTTTATACATTTCATAAATAAATGTATTACTTTAGTGAAAGTATACCAAATTTGGTTATTACTAATATTCGATATCTACGCAGAAACTGTGAGCCTATATTTTTAGATAGTGAACGTTTTACTTTAGTGTATTTTAGGTATGTGTTATTTTTTTATTTTCATTTGCAAAAAGTTAGATGCCTCAACTGTTTTGCTAGACATTTTCTGTTGTCTTACAAACATTTTGTAAACTTCTTATAGAATTGAAGAGTATAGCTGACTGGTTACTATTCTATATTCTATATTCTACAAAATGTCAAGTGCTTGTAAATGCCCACGTCAATGTATGTTTTCGTTCTTACTTGCCTATTATTAAAGTTTAGTGTGCTCAATATTTATTGGGCGACTTTCTTGAGTGAAAGCTTTTTAAAGGAATTTAACAATGTTAGATTATAATTTTTTTTTAATTGGCTCCGACCCTGGAGGTCAGGATTCGCCTTCCCGCTAATCATGTAATGAAATATGTCGAGTACGATTCACTGTTTTGATTCAGCGTATGGAAAACAATTCAAATTGATTAGGTACTATAGGTATACTTAATGCAACCAGTGAAAGTTGTTTGTTTATTTATATTGCCTGCATGCAATGACTATTCCAGACTTTGCAATGGATTTTACATATAAGAAGAACCTGTGTTATTGAAATAGTTTTAGAACTATGTCTTTAAACTTAAGTTTAGTATTTAATTATAATATTAAAATAATGATGTAATAAATTATTCAGTAATCTTTTCATTTTATGACTAATAAAGGATTAATTCAGACTTATATTTTAATTTACGTATTCCTTAAACCTGATTTACTTATAATACATTTTCTAAGACAAAAATATAAGACATTATAATTACTAAGGAAGTTCATCAGCCTAAGTTCCACATCATATTACTGATTTTTTTTTTCTAATTACTTATGACCAGATATTAAAAACTATATTCTTTTCAGATCTGAACCCCGTATTCGCACAATCTCAACGTGGTAACCCTGTCATAATGATAGGCCAATATCGCTTCAACCGCGTGAACAAGTATGGTTGTCGAACCAGATGGGTTTGTGTTAAGGCTAAAGCAGGCTGCAGAGCATCACTTCACACCATGGATAACGCTATCGTTCGTGTATGGGGATTTCACGATCCCTTAGCTCACACAAGTGCAAATAGATTTTAAATCAGAGCAGCTAGAAATTTGACATGTCTCGCTTTTGCAATTAAATATGCAATAAAATTCTTAGCGTAGGTATAACATGTCTGTAGCTATAAGAATTCCTTATATCCTGCTGCAAACATTCCAATGTTGGATCATTTTTCAATTGTATTTGATGTCTAATCAAATTTATTTTAAAAAAGAGCGGATATTCGCTCTTTGCCTTGACAAGTTTTTGAACTGTAGCAGTTGCGTGGAAATCAGCGCTGTTGTTATAAGTATGACCTCAATGACAATATTTCCAAAGTTATGGGTGAAACAGCAGTTCTATCAACAAAGGGTTTTTGACGTTTCCATCGCTTACCTACTATTTGGTCGTACTAAGTAATGGGAATTATAAAATATTTCATATTGAAAAATTATATAACGCACAGAAAGTTATTTACAAACTTTGTATTAAGTGTGCGCTATCTATAATACTCAAATATTTGAATTCGAGAACATTGTCAAAAGTTGCGTCGAAACTACTGTTTCAACATAATTAAGACAAAAGGTGCTTTCCCCATAAATGTTGCTTGTTGCAAGAGTTTACATTGAGGCTTGAATTTTTCGGTGAATGAAATAGATATGAATACAAGTTATTAGTCTAAGCAGTATTTTATTAAGTTTTAGGGTGGGTTCTACTATAAGTGTTAAATCGTAGGTGTAAGATGAAATTGTAGCATCGACTAACTTCATGCCTCGTATCCATTTAGCAACATTTTTGTGCACAGGTTTTTTGAGATTGAAGCCTACCATTTGAGCATTTTTCATTGTCTTTAAATTTAGTTAAGGTAGCTAGTACGTTGCACCACATGTAACAGATGCTCTCACAAATCGCATCAGCTAGTTAATTCGTAACTTATTGACTGTATACCTACACTATTTATTTGTGGTGTTTTAATACGACGAGTGAAGAAGCACGGAAGAGTTAACGATACAGATGTTCTTATTTTATTGGCTAATGAAGCGGGACAAGTGTGACGTAGTTGCAACTAATGTTCCTTAAAATTATGAAAATGGTAACGAGGTTTCATAACATTAAATGCTCTCGCACTCAAGTTACTAACGTAAATATTACTTAGGTTTTGGTGGTGGATAAAATAGCGAATCTTTTATTCAGTATTTATTCATAAGTAATGTTTATCTTCAATATTTTACTACATACTTAATATAGATTACACGTGTATAATTTATGATTTTTAATAATGTTGTTTTATTTTAACCTTGTTTCTATTACTAACAAAACCTTGACAACGATCTCATTACAAAATAATCACCAATATCTTGTATGAAACAAAACTCAGATAATACATGATAGAATAATTCCTGATTCTTAAAAAAAATAAAATATATTTGGCTGGACTGAGGCAGGGCATGGCTGTATCTCCTGTCCCAATTGAGAACTCCGACTGGGGAAGTACCTCCGCAACACAGAATGCCGTGGCGAATAATGACATTGTGTTGTGTTAACGTGAGTAAGGCAACCAGAGCTCGCTGGAGAGGTTTTGTGTTGTCAGTGGGAAGACGAGAAACCTTCTGCACTGATAAAACAAAAACTCTCTTAGCATTCTATATGGGAGGGGGGGAGGAGGGAAGGGAGAGAGAGTCCCTACCCTCTTCCCTCCTCCCCTCTATAAAGTCGACAGCACGTATGTGATGCCCCTAATGTTGCAAACATCCATAGGCCACGGTAACCGATTTCCATCAGGTGAGCCGCGTGGTTGTCTACCAGTTTAATGGTAAAAAATAGTAACAATAAACTATATTTAGTCATTTCGCGGACGATATAAAAGTACCTACTTAGTTTTTTAGTGAACCTGAAGTAAGGTAAAAGCTCCTAATACGGCGGTAGCCAAAATCGTTTCCTATTACGGTGGTATTTCAATTTCCGAGTTTAATTTATGTTTTATTTAGTTTATGTACACCAAAAAGGAAACTATTTATTCTAAATCTAATTAAAAAGTAGACCTTACAATCGAAAGGTCAGGGCCTTCGAATCCGGGTCATTACACTACCGCCGTGAAACCACTCCTAACTGAAGTCATTGAGCTTATCTTTAGTAAAAATTATTCTTTAGTAAAAAAAAAATCTTCGGTTGTATATTACGTACTTAATTTCAGAAACAAAGTATGGTAAACGAAAATCAAGACGTAAAGTACGCACTCGACCATATAAAAACTATGATATTGAAACATTGAAGCTTGCTTGTGAAGCTGTGGTTACAAAAAAAATGACGTCACAGAAAGCTGAGCTGCACTTTGGTGTTCCTCGGCGAACAATATTGAACAAGATCTACCGAAGCCATTTGAAGCCAGATGGTGGACAGTTAGAAATAAAAAGTGAAATTAGCCAGTGAACACTCTAAGTGACCTAATATATTTTTTAAATTCAGATATTGACTAAGGCAGTTGTGTGTGTGACTTTGATAATTGTGTTTTTATTCCATTATTTCCGAAGTGAATAAAATTATCTCCATATTATATACATACTACAAACAGAATCATCACAGCACTTTGGAAGCGACCTCTGTTTTTCTTATATTAATAATAAAAAGTTAAATAAGCCAGTTAACACAATGAACTACCAATTCTGTCTCAGTTCACGGATCTTTATTCTACAATAACATTAAATGACTAGACTGATTTTATTTTTTAGTTTTTATTACAATCCTTAGGTACATCATCTTGAGTTACATAATTTATGTATACATAGGTACATACAATCACGCCTTCATTAAATCTTTCTTTATTTCTAAGTTTTTTTTGGTAAGCGGCAAGCGTTTGACCGTATAGCCTAATTTTCAAATATGAAAAAGGACTGTCGTGCTTTCAAATAACTTAATTACGTATTGTCTGAAAGGGAAACCTCATCTTTACAAAACAAACTAAAAAGGTTCAACACCTTTAAGAACATAGTTAAATTATTTTTTTATATTGGTTTGTTTGCTTTTAATTTAGTAATTCAATCTATCTATTAATCAATTAGCCTATTGCAGACCACTGCTGGACATATGCTACTTCCAATGTGTGCCATTGCTCCCGATCCTAAGGCCTCTTTATCCAGTCTGTCTCAGTGTTTTTCTGGTCGTCGGTCCATCTGGCTAGGGCGCGTCCTACTTTCCGTTTGCCTTCTCGCGGTCTCCGCTCAAGTACTCGTTTGTTTCAGCCGCCATTGGCCAGATGCGGCCAGCCAACTGCCACTTCAGCTTGCTTATTCTGCGAGCTATATTGGTAGCTTTAATTCTCTGTAAGATGACTTCATTGCTTCAAACACAGTACGCTCCATGACAAGTTGCGGCACTTTCAATCAACCCCACCGACACTGTCCACGAATCGGCATAGTAGGTTATAAAAGAAATTAGACACACTTATTATTCCAATGTCACAATTAGAATTAGTATAATGCTATATGATTAGCAAAAGTTAACATATATTGACAACATTCGATGTCTATCTAAAACGTTTGTCTCATTTTCAGTGAGTAAACACATTTCCAATAGAGGTACTCCAATGCTATTGGCTGGTGGATATCGTTTTTATAAAAACAAGAATTCTGGTGTCAAAACAAGGTGGCATTGTTCTGGAAAAAAAGTTAAATGCAGAGCCGCCATTATAACGATAGGTAATGAGGTTGTGAAAACAAACTTCGAACATAATCATCAGTCGGAAAGGATGGCACGGTCGCGATTTGTCACCGTTCTAAGTAACGGGGCAAATAACTAAAAAAAAGTACTAAGTAAAACTCGTATTTATTAATGAGACTATAATAAAAAAATGAAACTATAATAAAAAAATGAATGAATCAAGGTGTATGCCTGAATGGCAATGAAAAGTCGTCACCGCCTACATTAATGTTAAAGAGGTGACGGTATACTATACTATACAGGGTGTTAGGGAAACGCTCCCGAAGCCGAAGGCCCCTGGTAGGTAGTACTCCTGTTACACTACATATTGGCATAAAAAATATGATTTGGTTTTTTTTTATACCGTTTAACTAGCGTTATTCACTCTCCATCGTGTTAGCAAAGCTAAATGAAACAATGTTTGCATAAAAAAACATCAAATTGCACTGTGGCACTTTTTTTTCTTTGTATTTATTACATGTCTACATGTTCACAACTGCACACTCACACTTTCACACTTGGCTTCGACGGTTTGGTGTCCGTGTGTCACTGTCAATTAGGTTCCAGTTGAAAACCAGCGTCAGATGCTGAACTGGACACCTATTTGGTGCATCTGTGAGCCACACTGTTTTATTTATATTTCTTTCTTTTTTTAATATGGTTTGTTATTGTTATAATTTATGACCACCTGGCACCAATTAAATGTTTCTTTCTCTATTTCTTTCTTAAGCCAATAGTGTACCAGGAGTAGGTACTACTAGGGGCCTTCAGCTTCGGGAGCGTTTTCCTAACACGCTGTATGTACCAGTGACGAAAGGTCTCTATAACAAGATTCCTAAGAATTACCAATAGGTTTCATGGTGCATTTGAAACTAGATGGAGGTACCTAAGTGTTCTTTTTCCATTGACTTTCTTTTAGAACACCGTTCGCTGCTGGTATGTACAGCTGCAGTACAATGTTTAATTGTCAGCATATTATTAGTTGCAACGATTAAACATAATAATGATTAATATTATTATTTTATTATAAAAAATGAGTAGCAATTTATTTACTTTCTGAATAATGAAGAATATAGTAGAGGACCATTTACAGGTTGACTTAGTGTATTTTTTACTTTTAGTGAGGGTGATTACTTCGAATAGAGGCAATTCAATGCTTACTTGTGGTGGCTTCCATTTCTACAAGGAGAGGACCAGTGGGTTCAAAACAAGGTGGCAGTGTGGTTACAGGCGTCAGTACAAATGCAAAGCTTTCTTGACAACCGTTCAGGATACTGTAATAAAAAGTAATATTGAGCACAACCATAATTAGAACGATTAGATAAATTTGATATATTATCTTTTACTCTTTTATTTATTTATTTTATAGCAAAATATATAAATACTAGCAGTTAGTGTAACAAAAACTATTAAATCTCTTCAATGCATTCATCAACGCAATACCTTTTCAACAACATGACTAAACTGTAAATAGGGGAAAGGATAATAAGTAACATGTTAATATGTTTGCATGAGTTAATAAGGTAAAATGTCTTCAGTGTCACAGATCAGAACCAGAAGAGGGACTTTGATGTTACTCGTTGGAGGACACAGATTTTCTAAGGAGAAAACTTACGGCTATAAAACTAGATGGCAATGTTCCGTCAGGTCACGGACTAAATGCAGAGCATTTCTCACCACACTGGAGGACCATGTAATAAAAACTGACCTGACGCATAACCATCTGTTAGAATGAAATTACTTGAGATAAAATTCTATACGAACGAAATAATCATGATCATGGAGTACAGAATGAAATTATGTCTCAAGAATAAACGGCGCTTAAATATTAACTTGAAATTGTGATAGAGATATATTTATATACATCAAAGAATCATATTGCAGTCCACTATTGGACATAGGCAGTGGACTGTAATATGCTAATTGATTTTATATACATGATTATAATGATTAATAAAAAGTTTATTAAAACAGTTTTAAACTGCTGATGTCTTTTCTTCAATAATACTATTCTTTAATACTTCAAAATATATTACAATACACCAGACTACAAACCAACTAAATTCTGCTTAGTGATTGGGTTACGATAAGGGTAAATGTTGGTTATGATGGTGGTGCTGGTTCCTTTGCAATTTAAAGGGGTCAAATTTTACCTTGGTCTGAGGTATATTGCTAGAATATCCCAGTATTATTGAACTTCCACTAAAAATAACTAAAACTTCCGTATAAAAAAATAAATTCAACCTTCAGTCGAGATTTTAATGGATAAAAAGTTAAAGGTTTAATTTTTTCAGTCACAAAGGTGTACTTGCGAAGTGGGAGAGTGATGCTTCAAGCCGGAGGATTTCGGTTCTCTCAGCAGAAGACTTCAGCTGCAATTACTGCCGGCAAGGTCCGGTGGCAGTGTTCTGTCCGATCTCGAACTAGATGCACGGCATTTATCACCACTTATGAAGAGGAAGTTCTTAAATCTAATTTAAATCACAATCACTCCTTGAATACTCGTTAAAAATTGAACCATTTTATATATGCGGCTGAAAGGAAGAAAAACATTGTGAAAAAGATGTATGGAGAAATAATACAGAAAATTTTACGACGGTTTTATTTCCTGATAGTGTAATTACCAAATTTGAGACTTGGTTTATTGATATTAAACTGTAATGAGGTGTAATAATGCACTTTCCAATGAGGACCTTCATTGACAGTAATAAGGCATAAAATAGAGCTTTTTATTGCATAAAGTTAAAAAGTGTACCGTACCTATCAGCCAGCTATCTACTTCTATCCTTACATACTTAACGTCCTTCGTTTACTCATTAAACTATTCATTTGCTCTTCTTCGATTGTTTTTTCGAAGTTATCTTTTTTTTGGTCGTTAGTTACTAAGTATTCATTTTGTTTTAGTGTGCACACTAACGTCTATGAAAGGTACAAAAATGTTGTTCGCGGGTGGGTTCGTTTTTTACAAGCATTCTCATACTTCTTTAGAAAGGACTCGTTGGCAATGTTCGATGAAGAAGAAAACTAAATGTCGAGCAACTATCACCACTTATATCGATGGATCTATTTTGAATTGTAATTTTTGCCATAATCATCCCTAGGCTATATGTTGAATTGAATTATTTATTATTTTCTTTTATAATAAATACTATTTTTTGAGTTCATTATTTAATTTTACAACATATTACATGTGTAGATTCTGAAGTTATGTTTTAATATTTTATGTTCAACCTCTAGTGAAAATTCATTCAAAACGCTTTTTTAATTTGGTTTTTTGTTTTTTTTTATTAGTTTCAGTTCTAGAAATGGTTACGAACAGAGGTACACAAATGCTGATAGCGGATGGATTTCGGTTTTCCAGATCTTACGTAAATGGCAAAAAGACTAGATGGCAATGTTCCACCAGAACAAGAACTAGATGTTCCGCGTTCTTAATAACCTTGGGTGGTATCATTTTGAGAAGCAGCCTAGTTCACAATCACTCTGACTAAATCAAATTATAATAATGTACCTATTTTTTAATACATTCATGAAAATATTACAATCTATGGTTTTACTTGTAGATCGCATATGTATACCTCGTCTCGTCTCTTGATCGTATACGTATCTGATAGTGAAAATACTTGATATCTTTTAATTGACGCTTGCAGTCACGTTCCTCCGGACAGGCCGTCGTTTCACTTAGACGTCTACTATTAATGGCAAATGCAGATGGCAGTGTTTGACCAAAACATGTACAAAATGTAAGGCGTTCATAACCACAGTTTATGGTATAGTAATTCAATATTGCTAACTTCACAACCACAAGTAACAACGTATTTATATAAAATCGGTTTATTTTGAACCCTATGAAAATTTGTTTACCTAACAGTTATTTTAAAGTAAATTTAGCAACATTATTTAACTTAATTAAACGTAAATTTGACTTCAGATAGCGATAATAAATTTCTTCTACCTATAAACTGAAGTATGTGTACGTGTGTGTCTGTAAATATATTAAACGGAATGTTGACTTTAATTTCAATTTAAACATCTATTTAATTTCAGTACTCAAGATAAAAACTGAAAAAGGCGTGGAAGCGCTCTTTGCTAATAATTTCCGATTTACAAAATCTGGTCGCATGAGAAATAACGTTAGGTGGCAGTGTACCACCAAAACTAGGACGAAATGCAGAGCATCTATTACCACTAGCGGGGACCGCGTGGTGAAAGCCTACTTGAGCCATAACCATTATTAACACCGGATTTGTGAACCGGATGAAATGTGGTTACTTAGATGCAGAGGTTGGGGCTGTGATTGTGGTGCTCTCTTGCAAGCGATGGACCACTATCTATCGTGCACACTATGCTCTAAAACTTGCACAATCGAGGACCTAAACAAGGCAACTGAGGCAGCTATCCAAGTCGTCGAATTTTGGGCTGGACTTATTTAACACAGAAAGATGTTGCCTTGGGTCGAAGAAGATGAAACCTGACCTATATTACAGGAGTCTGAACTTATTGTGAAGGCGACAGGCAGTAGCTGTTGTGCTGGCAGTGTAACTTCATGGACGCGTATTCGTCATGAAACACTTGGTGTACAGTGTAAACTGTACATTTGTTGGACGCTTACATACAAAACTACCAGATCTAGATACGGCCGGTTTCGGTATAGCAAAGAAACGAGAACGGCTACGAAATCATGCCTACAGAATATGCAAAATATCTACTTATAACTCTGTTGAGGCTTTTACAAATACATTTCTTCCTAATGAATGTTAATATTAGTCCTGTGTCGATCGATCAATCTTCGCGAACCGGGTCGATCGCGACCCGTCAACAAAATGATCGAATCAAAAGACTCGATCGTTTAGCGGGTCGCGGGTCTTCATTATCGCGATTTCTCTCCTCAATCAGGTTTAAAATGCCAATTTATTGGAATTGTAATAATTACACGTAATTAGAATCTGTTTATTGTTGGAATCCCGCTCATGGAATTAAATAATGATAATCATTTTACAAATAATAACATGTAGATTATATAGGAATCAATTAAGATCTAAGGAATTCATAAAGTTACTTGTTTTATGGGAATTGCTCAATGTTTTCTTTATAGACCTTACAGGCAGCCTTTTACATCTCTAGAAAATAATTTAGGTATGGTATAATAGGTACCAAGGTAAAATTCATTGTTATTATCCTACACGTCTCGTTCATCGATCGTGAACCGCGTAGACAGCTGCGACAAAACGATCGACGGGTCGCGAAACGATCGAATCTCTTCGAGATCGATGATTGACTCACTCGTATATCGCTCGCGACCCGATCATTTTGATTCGATCAATCGCGATTGACACAGGACTAGTTAATATCAAGAATTGAATGACTACAAATGAAGGAGATAGACGACCCTAGAAATTAAATTCCTATGTGGAATTGGATACACTGTTTATGGATTCTAAAAACGAGACTTGGAAAGTTAAATCTCTTTGAGAAGTACTTTGAGAATTAACTTCTCATGATCCGATTTAATTTAGAACGTCACCCTAGCTAACATCAGGCGTATAGCGATCAACCGCCGGCAATTTGACCCATTATAAAAAAAAAATGATGTCAGGTTTAAAAGCCTCTATATGCGCCTACCTCGTACTAGCTCTGCACCGCCCTATGGTAGACTGGCAGAGAATGCCTATGGCATTAAGTCCGCAACATGTACAACGTGCATAAAGTATAAATAAATAAATAAAGAAATGATATTACGGCAGTGAAAGATTTGAGGATTTGCGAAAGTACATTTGTATCTTTATAGGAAAGGAGGCTGTTTCTGTTATTATTGGGGTTATTGATACCCACGTGATTGATCCGTGTGCACATTTATAATTATGATATTACCTAATGTTGATGTTATTACAGTTTTAAATGATAATTTGAAACTTTTGTTTAAACTTCAAGACAATAATTAATTTATAGGACGAAATAAAAAACCTGTATATAAACTCTACCCGTGTTGTCCTTATATACCTACTACAGCAACTAGCCTAACTACTTACAGAATTTCGATATCGCCAATTTGGTTGTGGAAAACTTTACGGAAAGTTCAGCCGCATTTTAGTTAGAGACTAGAAAGACAACCGTTGTGGTCGTGTGTTGGGAGTAGGCTCAGAAAATAATGATGTGTTATCCTTGTCTGTTTTCGACTAGACTTCTATGCTTGAAGTAAATATCAATGCTTAGCATATATATATTTATTTAACGTTATTATGACAAACAATAAACCTAGTTAGAGTTGATTATCAGGTGAGGTGACGTATTAATACGAAATAAACGTTTCTACAGTTAGTAGGAAACTACATAGGAAAACAAAAAAATGATGATAACGTGAATAAGTTAATATTGGTTATGCTTATTATGCAGTAAAATACCTACTTTGAATAGCCAATTTACCATTACCAAAGTTGCCCGATTTCTCTAAAGTATAGTTTTATTGTGCGCAATATTATGTAGTTAAATGAACCAATATAATTTTAACTTACTCATATAAATTGATATACCTACTACATAAATGTAACGCTGGTTTGTACGAAATAAATATCTGCCTGATCTTTTTTGATGTTTTAATTTCTAAGTGCTTTTAGGAAGTGTGTGAGTGGATTATAATAAGGTACATTATAATTAAATTCTCGTTTGTTTTCAGAGCCTGTATTCAGTACAACAAGAGCAGGCAATCCGGTGATTATAATAGGCGCATATCGGTATAACCGTGCTAGGATGAACAAAGGTCCACAAGTGCGATGGACTTGTACTATGACGCCTAAAGGGTGTCGGTCGACTATCATGACTATCGATAATGTAATCATACAACATAGAAATGAACACAATCACTAAAATTTGCGGTGTTCATATAAATGTTTGAAAATTCCTTACATTTAGGTTAATAAGCTGTTAAAATTTATTGCCGGTTCAGTGGACAGCTTTTTAGCGATATACCTTTTCTTTAGCACCATTGGGGCAAACCAAGGATCCGTTCTTATTTCGATTCTATTTAGCGCGGTGTACTTATTGTCAGTAAACATTACCAAACAGTATTAGCAAGTCAGAGCAACCACTATGTATGTTCATGTGACCATGGTTTGCAGTGACCCTCTGAATACGTTGGTAATAAATGTATGGCCAAGGAAACACAAGTCTTAGGTTTACCCAAGAAAGTTTGACGGCATAGAACATGACCATGCATGCCAATGACTTCATTGGTGGGGATGCTCAAAGCGTGCGAAGTGCACAAGGCTGCTACTCTACGCTGAGATGATGAATTACTGGTTAAAACTAAAAGCAAGCTCTGGTAGTTATTTCAAAGATAAGGAAGTTAGCTTAGTAGTAAGCGGTTGGTGAATATACATTATTTTTCATAACTTTTGTCAATCATCACAACATTGTGATTAAGCCCGTTCTTACATTAGGTCGTTCTACATTTTTGAAAGCAGCTGATTGGTTATTGAGACGTTAAACCCTTGCGGCAACTCGCGTTTTGTCTGAATTGCTTAATGTAAGAATGTTGTGCAGCACAAAAAATCACAACAAAACATAAATGATCTGATATTGTTTCTTTTTTAAAAGTTCTAAAAAACTGTGATAGTACTACTAATACTAAAATTTAGAGCTAATGTTATTTAATTGTTATATAAATAATTGTATGAGTTTGAATATAATATTATGAAATATGAAACTTATGAATGCAGTATCTAGAAATGTGGCGTGCTACTATCTTTTTGTAAGAAGTTTTGTTGTGCCTAGTGTAAAATAAAATTCAGTAAAAAAAACTGTATAATGAGTATAAGAGGCGTGTGTGCAAGATAAGTATTTTTAGTAGAAATAAAAACGCTCGTCGTTCTTAATAGTTGTTTTCATAAATAATATAATAGAGGTAATATAGATATATACCAAACCCATAAAATAAAGATATGTGAAAAGTATTAACCTGACTATTACTTAAAAAATACTACTACTAGTGTACTCGTACATACGGTTTTGATGACATTTATTGCAGAGAATATCTGAATATTTAATTAAAAAGTTCATTAAAATTTGTTTTATTTTCAGACCCTATTTTCAGTACAACAAAGGCTGGCAACCCTGTTATCATAGTAGGGCTACATCGGTACAATCGTACCAAGTCCAATAAAGGGCCGCAAGCGCGATGGGTCTGTAGCAGAACCTCCTTGGGATGTCGCTCGACAATTATAACTGTTGGCAACACCCTCATTCAACATAGGAAAGAACACAATCATTAATATGTTGTTGTGAACTTCATGCTTACAAAATATTAACGCATTATCAGTACCTTCAAACGAATACCACTAGTGTGGACACCGAGACTTTTGCGTTGGCGTCACTGCCTACGTATGAGTACATCATCCCTAATGAAGGTGCGCTGCATACGTAAAAAGAGACACAAGTGCGCCCTAGTGCGACCTAGCCTTACTATGACTACTCTAGCGTTATTGTATATTCTATGCTATACTTATGATTACCCGCTTCATAAATGTTCCAATTCATAGAATGGAGTTAAGAAGATAATTTTGATGTCGTGCTATGATCTACTACTTTAATAGCTAGGGGACATGATCAAATATCAATATATTTAAGAGGTCGAGGGGAAATGTCTTTTCTGTATAGATTATTTTATATAATATGGACTTATTTACTAAACATATTCTTGGTATAATTTCATGCTAATATTTGAATAATATAACATAAATTATTTAAGAATTTCATTTAAAGTGTGTTTGTATATAATGTGTGAATCTGTTGCGAGAGTCGACAGTGAATAAATATTGTTTACTTTTGAGCAACACTGAGGAACACTACCTTAAAATGTATAATACAGAGTAACTCAAAAAGTCTTTTATTAGAGTTCCTTTCCTGATTGAATGAAATTAAACCTTATTAACCCTATTTACATAGAGAAGAGATACCGTATGAATTATTCACTTCATTTTCAGTCTAACGAAGTTATCGTAGTAGGTCCGTGCGGGTACAACCGTGCTCCTGTTAGTTCCAATAAAGGTCCTAGAGTGTGGTGGTTCTGCACTTTTATGCCAAAAGGATGTCGGTCAATTATCATAACATATAACGGCGTTATAGTAACTCGGCTTGCGGCTTTGAAATAAAACCACTTCTAACAGATTCTATGGCGATTCAGCTATAGCTATTGCCGAGAGGTACCCGAAATGTCTGGCCAAATGTAAATAATATAAAAAACCCCCGACTCAAAAATAACTTCATAAAGCAAATAATAAATAATACATGCGTTGTCGTGTCGGGGGACCTATAACTGGTGATACACTCCTACATGTTTTTGAAACGATCCAAGGTCCCGGTTTAAGTGATATTCGCGTAAAATTTCGTCAATGTTTTAATTCTTGTTGTGTTTAGCACACTTTGTTCAGTTAATTATATTATTATTTACCTATACAGGATGTTAAGGAAGCGCTTCCGAAGGCAGAGCATGGTAGTACTCCGGGTACACTTCAAATTAGCATAAAAATACGATTTAGTATATTTTACTAAATCGTATTTTCAGCACCACCAAAAAATATTTTATTTGGTGCCTTCAGCTTCGGTATCGTTTCCCTAAGATCCTGTATTTTTATTGTATACTTGTCTTTCCGAAGATCAAAATGAGATTTTTGTATAATTTAACCCTTACTTTTAAGTAAAAATAAATGTAATAGATATATAATGATATGGATATGTATAGTTGCAACGAGATATTTATAAATGTACAGTTTTAATGCATGTATGTATACATTCACATGCAACATTAACATTATTACACATTACGAAAAGGTGTATCTCTTTTGTCAATTGTAGGTACATAGCTTTGGTTATAAATCATATTTATATAATAGTTTCAGTTTCTTGTTGTAGACATATCGGTTTCATTAATCTACTACTAATAGTGTATATATACCTATGTATTTATAAGTACTAAAATCTTTTTATTCACTCAAATTTGTTTTATTTTCAGGTTATGTTTTTAGTACAACGCGGCTTGGTAATCCTGTTATTATGGTAGGTCCATATCGTTACAACCGGGCACGTATCGGTTCGAGCAAAAGCTCAAAAGCAAGGTGGGTTTGTACTAAATCTGCTTTGGGATGTCGGTCAACTATTATAACCATCAACGATGAAGTTATCCACCATAGAAACGAGCACAGCCATAAGTATAAGTAAGGACTGTAGTATTTTAGACCTTTTAAAACATTACTTTGTCAATAGGTTAAATGTATACCTAAATTATCACCATAGTTAACTGTTGTATATAAACATCTTCCAGTAGATGGAATGGTTAATAATGGTGATGTGTGTATTTTTTTAACATTTCCTTTCATCTATCTTCTCTCGCTGAATACAATGCAATCTTCACAATAATTTTCAATCATACGATCTTTCATTGTGATATTTTACTTTATTTAGGGAACTCAGTTTGACAAATCTACCTGTAGATAGAGAACTAAGTAAAAAGCTGACAATTGTATTGCTTTTAAATGATAATTATCTTTTACTTAAAATGTTATTTTCGGTTATAATAACCTTATTTATGTTTCAAACAACAAACGTCAGACGCCATTTTCTTCAAGAATTTCATGTCAAGTTCAAGACCTTTGAGTAACATATTCTAACACAATAGCACTAGCATTCCCCTATGTGCGATCAGTTATCTCTTCTGATACATTCTGAATGTTAATAAAGCTATGCATCATTACGTAGGTTCATATCATATTATCTGTTAAGAAACATGTACAAAATTCGAGAACAAGACAGTCACATCCACAGTGAGATTTCTTTAAGAATTGACTAGAACACAAGGAGTTTGATGGCCTAATTATTCGATTAATGGCAGTTAAAATATGTGTTTACGTTTTATATATCTACATTGGACAGTTAAGTAATATTATAAAGCCGCAAACATAAAATTAGATAAGAAAAAAATATGTACTCGTATGTTCATTTTTTACTACAGACAGTACAAAAATTTGTAATGTGATCTAAGTTCTCGCAACTATAGTAGGTACACTGGGCTCCAAAAAGTCCTAGACACGTTAAGATTTATAATCCTTTGACAGCCTGAGTCTAATTTAACCAAATAAAACATAGATAGCGGTAATGAAATAAGCTATATAGATGTTTTCTTTCTTCTAAGAAAAAAGTAAACTCGTGCAAGTAGTAGCTTAAACTTAATTACATAAATAAGTAGATCTATTACATTAACTTCTAACGTTAGTGTTGTGTAGTGACATCAATTCATACAATTTGAGTTTCAAACTGTCGAGCAACTATAGGAGCCCACTGTATGCAGTATTTTAGTTGGCTAATATAATTTAGTACACAATAAAAATAATAAACATATTGATATTAATTGACATTAATTATTTTGTGATGATATAATTTTCTACAGTCTAGTATATGTGATAATAATATTAATTGTAATATTACTTTAACTAAGATGTGTGTTGTTTATTAAATAAATAGGTTTTAATGTTACTATTTTTAATTTTATGTAGCGAGTACTGGCCCGGGATTCCATGATTCCAGCTACGTGGAATATAATTAGGTTCTTATGTCTTAAAACATACGATATATATTTTTATATAACATAAATATTACATAAAATTTCATAAAAATAATATAGGTACTGCGGCCGTTAATTCCTGACTCTTTAAGAACCCTAAGAATATCGAGAACAAGTGAGATATATCATAAAATGAATTTGCCAAGATGATTCAGATGCTAACGGCTGTACTATACATACTTATTTATTTATTTATTAGGCACATCAACAGATTATGTACATTACATTTCAAACTTAAAAATAGGTTTTATGGATACTTACTTTTACTTTTAAGGATATTACTCAGGTACACATTGCATTTACAATTTTATCGTCGAAAAATAATTGATCAAGTTTTATTTTCAGAATACATTTTCAGCAAATCGAGGACTGGTAATCCTGTCATCCTAATAGGAGAATATAGATATAATCGCGCTCGTTTGAATACGGGCCCTAAGGCACGTTGGGTATGTTCGAGAGTTTCCAAGGGCTGTCGATCGACTATTGTGACGATTAATGACGAGGTTTTTTGTCACAGAAACGAGCATAATCATTAAATTCGTAGAAAATAGTGTCCGTATCTGAGTGCTACACTGTTTTATGTAGCTTGATTTATGTCATTTTACTGCTATGGGTTCGTAATTGATTTTGTTATTATTTGATTGTAAGAATTCTTATTACAAATTAGAAATTTTTACTCCACTGTTATTTCATATCACCACATTCTTAGTTATGTAGATCTGTGCATTCTATGTTCTTAGATGCGTCTGCTCGGGGGAAAAAACGGAAGTAATATTTATCATATTGTTTGTGGTGAATCATCACATTCGAACTATGAGGCTAGTATTCCAGATCAATTCTCAGTCTTGAATACCTTTTTTCATTCACAGATTTCATAGATTGTCAATGACAATTTCTCCTCAGGACTAAGTTGAAATTTTTTTAGCAACCTGAGATTTAAAAATTTATGATCATTAACTTCCCGCTCAGTGCAAATATATTTGTGTGCATGAATATAAAAAATCTGCATTGGTCTGGATGTTTCTATGTATAAACTATGTGTAAAGAAAAAGTATAGTTTTTCTTTTCTAATCTATGTTTACGGAGTCACTTTTTAATCTATAACAAAGACTGTCATGAAAGGAATATTGGATAAATAACATTAAATGTCGTTTCGCCCCCTAAAATCCAACCACACGTCCTGATCCACTACCTGATCTCGTGGGGGGCGGACACACGGAAACAAATGTACTGGCGTGGCTAACGTGGCTCTGGAAGACTTTTTTAAAACTTGAAACTTGAAATTTGCGTCTCGCCATTAATTTTATAAGACGTTTACATTTACTAGAGACTGGCAAAATTGCGGCTATTCTGCTATCCTTATATATGTATGTATTTAAAAAAAAATGTATCTAAATATGTTCATCCGCATTCTAAAACCTGTCACACAAGCTTGTTAAGCTATGCTTACCATGGAACTAGGTGACGTTGTGTAGTTGTCCTACAATATTTATTTATTTATTATTATTATTGACTATTGTTTTCAGAATTTGTCTTTGGTACGACGAAAGCAGGTAACCCTGTTATTCTATTGGGTCAATATCGTTACAATCGACATGTCAATCACAGACGTGTCAAAGGTCCTAAAGTACGATGGGTCTGTACAAGAACCGGTAAGGGATGTCGATCTATGATCATAACTATTCATAATGAAATTTTGCATCACAGAAGTGATCATAATCATTGATTAAGTCAGCATTCAACTAAACTAAGTCCTTTTTTTTTGTTTTTTCTTTTTCATTTTAGTTTTAATTTTATTTTAATAATTAGTTTATTATAAGTAAGTTATAAAATTGTATTGATATAAATTTCTTAGTAAACTTCTTAGTAACTAAACTAATGGATTTATGTAATGTGTTTCTCGAATAGAATATACTACATACATACATTTATTATTTAAAGAAAAAAATATAAAAAAAATAAATACCATTTTGACGACAATTTTATTCTACCTAAGCTAAGTTTACCACTACTTTCTAGGCGTTAGTGGTGAAGGAATGGCGTAACGAACTCCAACGTAGCATTTGTAAAAAAACCTACCTACATACCATGCTCTTCATAATGGCTGATTCTTCGTGATATTCGAACTCTAAGTTAGTTATATTTGCAACTTAAGTTATTTGGTCAAAATATTTAACCATTATGTTTCATTTTCAGTACCTGTGTTCGGCACGTCGAGAGCTGGCAACCCTGTTATTCTGATGGGCCAATATCGTTACAATCGACACGTCGGTGGTTATAAAGGTCCTAAAGTACGATGGGTCTGTACGAGAACCGGTATGGGATGTCGATCTGTGATCATAACTGTTGATAATGTAATTTTGCATCACAGAGGTGAACATAACCATTGATTCAGTCGACATTGAACTTATTTCATCTTTGATATACTCAGCATTAAATTGACTAAAGTTGCTATTCAACTGCCTTTAACTAAAGTTACTTTAAGTTTAATACTTTATATTTAAGTATTGATTATTCTTACGCGGAATATATTATTTCCTTAGCATATTTTGAATAAAATAACTATACTAATTTCCAACTTAAAAAATATTATTTCCAAATAATCATATACATATTTCCAAATAATTTACTTTTTGAGGTTCTTTTATATATCTAATGCATGAGCAATGGTTAGGTTATATTTTTCAATAAATCTATTTGTTCTGCTGTGCTATCCGTCTACATAAATTTAACTTAGGTATACTTAGTTGTTTTAAGTCAATTTCAAGACGATATATTTAGTAAATGTAATTTTCGTGTCATGCTTCGAAATGCATGTGTTGGGTCACAATTTCGTTTCTCTCGTTCAAAGTTCCACTTCCATTTTGTTTTCGATCGCAACTGGTTATGGAACACAGATACCATTTCGGCCGAAGTGCGGACTGCGATGTGAGAGAGTCGGTTGTAACCGAGACTAGTGTAAAGATGACCATAATGATGATATTATTGTAGTTAATATGTTGCTAAGAATCTAAGAAAGGGTTTTTTTCTGGACTCTTAATGGTTAGACAGTGCAACATCTCTTGTAATATAGAGTTTGCCATTGTGTGCCATAAAGTACAAATCTCTGTATGTAATAAGAAGATCACATTAAATAAATATTTTTTATTAACAACTTGTTTAACTTAACACATTGAATACTAGCCGAGTCATCATTCTCTGAACCTTTTTTTCCAATACAGTTGGGGTCGGCTTTTCAGTCTAACAGTGAAGCGGTTGAACTTCGATATTTTCCGTGAAGCTACTGCCATATGACCTCCACAACCAATGGTCCAATGACCAAAGGCGATATCGAAGTTCCAATTTAGAATGGTTAGACTTTTGAAGGCTCCAACTAGCCGAGTATTATAGTCTTATATAAAATAGATTCGAACATACATAATTCTAATACTAAAGTTCTGCTTTCAGTGCCCGTTTTCGGTACAACAAAGGCTGGTAACCCCGTCATTAACTATGGGCCTTATCGGTACAACCGTGCTAGTAACAGCAAAGGTCCAAAAACGCGTTGGACTTGTGTCAAGTTTCCGGGAGGATGTCGATCGACCATATACACAGTAGACAACGTCATCGTTAGGCATAACAATGAACACTGCCATTCATAAAAGTACAGTCTAGTCCATTCATATTGGCCTGGGCGTAAAGTGGTGTAAGATTATCGGACAGAAGAAAATCTGATCTAATGTTTGCCTGTAAGATATTGCCACTGTGTTATAAGGCCGCCAATTAAATATACTCATAATATACAATTTCGTTTATATCACATGACGGCATGGTGGTAGTGAACGAGATTACTACGCAGGAGTCTCTGGTACGATTCCCAGTCAGTGTAAATATTTGTGTGCATAACTATGAATACTTGCATTGGTCTGGGTGTTTCTTTGTATAATATGTATGTATTTACAAAGAAAAAACGTATCTAAGTGTGTTAATTTGCATTCTAGAGTCCATAACGCAAGCTAGTTAACGTGGCATTGTGTAGATTGTCCTAGAATATTCATTTATTTATTTACTTAGATGTACAACACATTTTACCTGAATTGTTGCAACCTTAGTCAATGCAGTCATAGATGTAGTTTACAGTTAGATATGTACGTAATGGACGATACATTTAACAAATTATAAACGTTTAGGATATGATATTGAGCCTTAAAATATCGCTTAAAATTAGTTTAAAATACATTAAGTATTGATATTTTTCTAAAGAGAGTTACGCCTTTCCGAAATAAAACTATACTTCGTACATTTATTGATTTTTTCTTTTATGTAAATTTGCATCTATGTGTACGTGTGTAAATATTACTTTTTGCATATTAGTTTATTAAAAATAGTATTATATAGTATATGTAATAACAGTAGCGCAATGTTGGCTTGTGTCACTCATTACTGTGCTCTCACACAGGGCTCATTTCCCATTACAGTAGAAATAACTCGAAAGGTGTACGGGGACAGACACAAATGGCGGCATTTATTAGAATAAAGATGTATGTGCATAATCATACCTGTTGAGCATATGTGTCTATATTCGAATAACGCGTCGATATCTATTGCATGCGATAACTCGAATTGCAGAAAATTTACAGTATAAAGTAACTGAACTATTTAATAAAGAAGTTGGCAGGTAACAAATAATTTACGTAATTGAAGTAATCATTCGACGAATTACTTTAAATTGTTTATTTTGCTGTACCTATTTTACGGAATGTATAATTCAAAGGTGAACTGAGTAATACATTTTTATCGGCAACGAATATGTAACCTTATTCTACTAATACTGAAGTTCTACTTTCAGTGCCTATTTTCAGTACTACGTGGGCCGGTAATCCCGTTATTAACTACGGGCCATATCGCTTTAACCGTGCTAGTAACAGTAAGGGTCCGCAAATACGCTGGACTTGTATCAAGTCTCCGGGAGGATGTCGATCGACCATATATACATTAAACAATGTCATAGTTCGATATAAAAATGAACACTACCATTTATAAAAGTTCAATTCATTTTATTCGTATTTGCCTGGACGTATAGTGGTGGAAATTGATTAGTAATTTTTCTACAACAAAGAGAGAAAATTAAGCGATCACGTAAAGTGTCGCATTTGATCCAAAATGGCTGCCTGTCAGAGATTACGTCACAATGCATTAACGCTAATCAAAATTTATTTTATACATATTGTATTAAATATTTGTACGCATTGTGTGGAATATAAACACTTAGATTAAGTTAATCAACACTAGAAAGAAATAAGCAATAATTTAGCAGAGTTTAATTCTTGTAATATTAAAAATGCTTTAAAAGTACTGTTAAAATATTAATTACATTATAATGTTGAATAATAATAAATGTGTAAACAGTATTTTTATAAGGAGAGACCCATATTAAACTAGACTTCGTACATTTTACTGATTTTGACTTTTATAAAGTATTGCGTGCGTGTGTAAGTTGAACCTTTACCACATTGGCGTGTAAAAAAATTATTCAATACTACTTCAATTTAATGGAATAGAGACGTATATGTATAGGTATTTCACATGTTGTCCATTTTAGATTTGCGCGTCGATGTCTTTTACACCATGATAGCGATAATTGCAAACAATATTGATGATTGTATATATACATATTTGGCATATTGATACTTCCTGCTTGCTCACAGAACTGCATCCAACATATTGTAATTAGAATTGAACAAACACAAGGAACGTTTTATAAATGAATCAAGTAAGAGAATGGAGAAAAGAACATTTTAGACCCTATTTTACAAACTGCTCTGTTTGGATCTAGAGCCTTGTTTAATTTATTTCAGAATATTTTATTATTTACTTGATCCGCCCTGTCCCTTGGCTGACGAACGTGTAAATTAGTTAATATATATGTGTGTAATATGTGTTTTAAAATTTCAAAAGTATGGAGATTCACTCAGTGCCTTTAAAAGAACAGCTGCTAAGCACACAGCATACGGCTTTCATTAATTTGTACTTACAGATTGTTATTTTTCAGTTCCCGTGTTTACTGAGAGTCGGTACGGTAACGCTGTCATAGAATTAGGACCGTATCGCTTTAATCGGGCTTCTGTCTCCGGATGCGGTCGTCGAAGACGATGGCAATGTTCTAAAGTTAATTCAGGATGCCGCGCGGCGATTATAACGCTGGATGACGTCATTATCAAGACTTCAAATGAACATCAGCATTAAGTTTATGTAAACATATAATAGGTATAATCACCATCCTCGGTGGGTTAGGTAGAGGTAAATTAACATCCACATTTCGCCAATCATTGTATTCGGTCTCACGTAATAGGGGGTGAGCCTATTGCCGTATTCCATGCGCTTTGTTGACTCGAGCCTTTCATCTCAGGCTGACTCTGGGCTATATATATTGTCTGATGTTAAACAGCCTTTAGTCGCATTGTACAATTATAAACCAACTATCTAACTATTTCTTTTAGAAATATTTCTGTTATATTTAGTGTATGTGTTTAAAACGTTTAGTTAATCTTGAATTTATTTTCATTGGTATGATTGATTTTGTGTTTTTTACTTGACATGATGGCAACTAAGCTTGTATTGATTGACCGCTGTTGATCTTATTTTCATGAATCCTAATTATAAGTAAACGTTAATTTTAGGTCGTTCCAATGAGACAATATATGTTACACTTTGGTTTCGAAAATAGTAAACTACTATCTTCTTTATTAGAATAATGTTTTATTTTAACACTAGCATTACGTGATTTCTAGACTAACCGCTAAACTGAGGCATCACTTGCGGGGTGCACGGGCGGTGAGGTAGGACGAAAATGGGGACTGCTTGAGGTGCGGGCGGCAAGCAGGCTACGAGCAGCTAGCACGTCACGCGGCCCCCTGGTTCATGATATTTATGTTGTGTTAGTACATGTCATCATACGAATTCTGTTCAAATCAGTCTTATTTCCTCTAATCAATCTTTTTGTTTCTTTTTCTTTCTCACATTAGTTACAATTGCGTTTTTGGTTGCATTTTAGTGCCTGTATTTGGGAGAACTCGGAACGGGAATCCAGTAATCTTGGTAGGGCATCATAAGTTTTATATACAGTCGTTGAAGTCGAAAAGTAAAGAAAAACGATGGATATGCAATTATAGAAAATGCAACGCTTCTCTGGTCACTAAAGATGACGTTATTATCAGAACGGGCGGAGAACATAACCACAAATGATGTTTCTTTTCATATTAAGTTCATTATGTTATAGTTTATTGTTACTGGTGTCAATTTGGTTCATAATGTTTACTGCAGTTTCCAAATATAAATTTTAGAGCGTTTCATTAGATTCCAAATCTTTCCTTTAAGCTCTCAAATTAAGCTATATTGCATGTGTTAGGAGTGGGCTCACGTGGTCAATATTCAATTTGGAGAGCTTAATTTATATATTTTAGTGGCAGTTTAGAACCGAATCGACACCATTGTTTATCTTTTAACGGTTTTCGTTATTATCTTTTGTAGCCTTATTTACTATAGTTGATATATTTCACATACATACTATTATGTTTTTGATAGCTTTGAAATATTATATCTTATGTTGTATTTGACTATTATCAATAGCCAAGCTTCGCTTTTGTTAAAAGGATGTAACTGAAGTTTTGTTTTACATTCCATTAAGAATAGCATCTAATTTTTTACTTAAGTAAGTATACGTACTTATTGCGGTATTATATTTAATTATTAATTATTATACTTAAGTATGTTTTACGTATTTTGAACATAAAAACCGAAGGCCACGACATTCTCTGAATATTTTTTTAAAGACAGGACTTATTACTGTTACTGACTTACTACCTTTTTAAAAGCACAAAGATATTTCGTGCAGAACAAGTAGTATTCATAAAAAAATTGGATTTGGATTAGGTTCCTTTTTATGTCTACCACTACTTCTATCTCTTACGACCAGTTTGCCATAAGTATGAATAATAGGTGACTTTAATAACCGGTAAACAACTTGACAATGGACTTAACTGAGTAGAAAATGATTTTATGTTTCTTTGGTGGTTGTATGAGGAGATGGTTACAGAAGCAAACCAATGAACCAACGGGCACAAAATGCTCGCGTCATTGGTTGATTAATCCAATCATATTATTAGTCGATCAGTCCAATTTACTGTTTATTTTAGTAGGAAACGCACACGTGTGAACTTTCCATGCATTGTTCAAGAAGTTTTCCGGACATTCTACATATACAAATAGGATCCAGTGATAGTTTAAATATTTAGTTCCTAATTCCTGACATAGTCATTTACCATACGAAATATAAATATATACAGAGTTAATACATTTTTAAATTTTAAATATAATTACCGACTGAAACGACTTCATTAGTTAGAATTTATAATAAGTAAAGTTTATAATATTGTAATACAAATATAAATAATACTTTATTAGAGATATCTGGCTGGAACTCGGTGGGCTATGTTGGCAACTTTCGTTCGTCTACGGAGCTCCTCATTTCTGAGTCAATCTTGTCGAGAAATCCCGATATCTCTAATAATAATGTTGGGGACCATGATAGTTTAAATACTTATATTAAGAATATTTTGTTACTTCTTATATCAGTAATTGTGAATTAGAGTATAATGAGGGATAGACTTAAGTTTGACTATACGTTATGCATGCAGTGCATGCATATTTCTTGAACATAAGAAAACGTGTGCATACAATTTCCACTTATAAGCGTTACGAATAATTATTTTTGTTGATTGAAGAATATTGTTTGTTTGTACTGTGTGTACTATAAGATATTTGTAGGTGCTAAATAAGACTTTTGTGTGCCTTATTTTAGGATATTTATGCCTTTTACAGTAGAGTCTAACATCGTTAATGGTTTTGATTAAATTGTGCGTTAATAATGTACTCACAGATTTTAATGGCATGACTACAATATTTGATAAAGGGTTTTAATTACAAAATAGTGAAAAAGGAGGCGAACAGTTCACCACCTGCTTCTGTTATTACGCATTAGTTAGGTTTTGGTTGTCAGTTATATAAAGGCACTTTTTTAATTTCATCATTAAAATCTGTGTGCTACCATTAAAAACCACACACTCTTTTCTAAATACACACGCCCAATAAGCATTACGTGAATGACTTGTAATGACAATGTGCTTTATATGTGCAGGAAGCACTATTTATGAATATTTGTTGGTTCAAATCTTGGCGCGTTAATCAACCAATCATAGATTATCTTAAATCAACCACGAACTCACAGGGCACGCGTTATTGGTTGATTGGGTTTTTTAGTTATCCATTAGTATACATATGTCTACATTGTGACTTTTGTTTATGTTGTTGGCTCGTATAGCTTGTCTAAACACACACACATTCACATCAGCTGTGTAAAAATGGTAAACAAGTCAATCATTTCCTGGATTTGATCGTCAATATAATTTGCTTGTGTGCGTATGAGAGGTGGTGAAACACGTCATTCAGGCCTGGACAAAGTGGACAAGCTATATGTACTTATAACAAATAGTAACCGCTAGGTAATTTAATATCTTATTATACTTTTGCAATCTAGTATATTGGTGTCATTGAAAATGTAACTTGGTATATATTTACAATAATTTATACCAAAATATGTATTCCTTTTGTGTGATTGGATATTTTAATACATCAAAGAATAGCTATTGAGCTAGGTATGATACCAAAATTTATTTTTAAATGAGATATATTTCAGTTTGTTGGTTTAGTTAAGTTTGATTTCTTCTTTTATTTTCTTGATAATTTGGTTACATTTTTTAAATGTAGATTTGGGACCATTTGGAATAAAGTGTACTTTTATATAATGTTCTTGTCTCATTGCATACATTATAAGCGAAGAATTATTGACTAATGGTGCTATCTTGTGTGTGTGTTTGTTTGATGAAAATGGGTTTTAGATGAAGTGATAAACCGGGAGACAAAGTACCTATATCATCTGGATTTCACATTTAAAGAAAATCTGTATCAGATAGTCCTAATTAATTATGTATTCAGATATATCACCAGTATGCATTTTCACAAGATTATGCTATGAATTATCAGCTTTTATTTTACTTACTAGTATCATGTATGCTGGTGCAAATCGTAGTCGACAGAACCGACATCAAAATAGGACTCATATTGCGGTTTGTTAGGCATACGGTACAGAATATTCCATCAAGAACCAAGCGGTTTGGTGGGTCTTTTCTCTGCCGCACCATCAAGTCCTGGAATTCCTTGCCGGCGCACGTGTTTCCTTCTTCCTACAGTCCCGGGTCCTTTAAGCGGGGCGTGAAAAAGCATCTGATGAGGCCGTCAAGCTGAGCGCCACCATTGTAGCACTGAACATGTTTGCAATGGTGACCCTCTTTCATGAGACTTTGCCTTCAGCTTAACATCAGGCGAGGTGAAGGCCAAATTGACGTGCCATAAATAAAAAAATATTATCGTTCTTTAAAACTTATCTATTTACAGAATATTCTATCATCAAGACAGTGAACAATAGAAAGATTCTGATTATGGGGAAATATCGGTACGGCATCCATAGTGGTTCCAGGGAACCCAAACTTCGCTGGATGTGCACCAGTAAGAATTCAGGGTGCCGCGCCACAATTATTACCGTAGAAGATGAGATCAAGAAAGTGATCAACAAACATACTGGATACCATGGATCGCACTATACAGTTAAGTATAGAAGCGGGATAAGAGCGAAAGGTGTCTCAACATGCTCTCTTTCTAAATAATTACCATTAGGATACGACGCGACGGTGGCGTCGGTAATATTGTGTAGTTCGTAATGCTATCATTTAGAAATATAAACAAAATTGGGCGTAGAGTGTGCGTTGTTGTTCTTTTGTACCTTACTTCTGAACTTACTCCAAGGCACTACATAATAATTTACTATAGTTACATTTTATACTTATAGATATGGTATTTACTATTAATGGGAATAAAAGAATTAATATTTATACATACGTTGTGATATAATAGAGACTAAGAAGATTTTTATTGTAAATTGAACAAATTAAATATTTTTATTATTTACATGACGCGTTTCTATTTTCTTCAATTCGCTAGCGTGAAATTAGGAGCCAACACGCGTGCGCGCATGTTGATATCTTTCTGTTTTATTTTTTGTCGTAAACTCGTGCTCATATTGAAGTACAGACATAAAAATGGATCAACACAACAAAATAAATAACTAAGGTTTACCCTCATCGGCTATTTATAATGACAATACATCAAATGATACATGAATTTCTTCATATTAACGGAACGTATTTAATATTTATAATAATTTTGTGTTTATTTTTATAGATATTCTGATAAAATACTCTATAAACTTTATCAATATATATGATTTTACAACGCATAAAAAGATGAAGATAGTTCACAATTGTGTTACGAGGATACCTTTTTGATATTTGGGAAATTGAGATTAGATGTTTATTACGAGAATTAATCCTTTGATAGTGAAATGGAGTTGATTTTTTACAAGGGCATCGAAAAAGTAACACGGTTACGCCGACCCAGTACCAAATGTATATCGACTGTTTCAACGTTGAAAAATTCAAAGAGTTGAACCTTATAAAACAAATTCCTGAAGAAAAAACTGTAGTTTATTTAATAGAAAACGTAATCAGTCATTTAAGTTACTAAAGGAAGTTGATTAGCAGTGCTCGGAAGATGATAAAAGTTTTCAATTAACAACTGCTGTGTACAAACTTGGTTCAGCGAGACTTCGTTTTTTGTCGATAAAGGGACTTAATAGTAAATAGTAATAATCGATAAATAGTATGCATATAGAGTTAGCATACTACTGCAAATAAAAAATAACCGTATACTTACCATGTTTTGATCATCTCCAAAGAAGAAGATAATTATTTTCCTAAATATACTATACTACAATATACTCGAACTCTCTACCTAGAAGGGTCTAACATAATTGGAAAATTAAACCACCTTTTAACCCCGGGAGACCAACTTGCACTGGAGCTTTGTCTGTCCATCAGCATTAGCTTACAGATAAAGTTGACTTGGGCTACAAATATCACCGTACAGCTCTAAAACCATCTGCATCCCCCTCACCCGTTACAATCCTGTTGATACGCAAAATGAGCTATGAAATGAACTTCATTTCGTTAATGCTTAGGTTGCGGAATTGTAGGTAATCGTTTAGTAAACTACAGCAGGGAGCTGTGACGAGCAGCTGCGACGCCCTCGGTGTTGCACACATCAATAGCCTGTTTCCCATAAGGTCGCCATGTCATATTTTATATTGTACAAATATGCATATTATAGTATTTTTGAAAGAAAATTAACAACCGGAATTACTAATATTCCCTCTAACCCTTCCAGCTTAGACCTTGCATGGGTATTTAGGATTACAAAAAGATTATTTAGATATCTCCATATGTATGCATAAAAGTTATATTTCCAAATTTGTGATACCTGCAGTATTTACTACTCAACATCGCGCTATGGGAATAAGATTCTTTGTTGCCAAGGTTATCGCTTTACCCAGCACACTTCAAGCAGACCTCCTATGACCAGGTGGTACTGCATTAAAGCTTGCAAAGGTTGCAGGTGTACTATTGTATTGCTTGACCATAAATTGTACAGAATTTTGAATCACCATAATCATTAGTTAACGTACTAATAGTTTTCATTATTAGTATTATTTTTTTTCATTGGCCAGAATGTGAATATTATGTCTATTTTGACAATCTATTGCTGAAAATTTAATAAAAGAATATTATTTATCACTCACAGCACCGAGGTTTTTGCTTACGCGATTCGGTAAGCCCGCGGTTGAATATCGAGGATTTCGTTTTAACCAGCGTTATGGAGGAGCCCGGAATGGAAGAGCTAGATGGGTGTGCGTCAGGGTGGCGGTGGGTTGTAAGGCTACGATATACACCGTCAATGGTTATATCCAGGAAGAGATAAATTATCATAACCATACGTAGTATATATGATTATTTATTTGTATAAATTATATATGTAATAAGTTTATATTTTATTTGAAAGTTGAACCATACCTCATTGTATAATGTTTGTTAATTGTGGCTAGGCTTTATTAGCTGAAATATTTGTCATTTGTTTCTGTTTGCTATTCGTATAGACGAATGTATCCGACCGATTAAGACGAATAATAAATTATGCAAAAGGGAATGTGGTTGCGACAGTTACTTGTTAGTACCAAACATAGTCATTGTAATTTAGTAACATTATAAAGGCTGTATAAAATAATGGGATCCAGGGTCCTCATCTATTTATTGTATAGACAGAATTTTAGTATCTACCTGATGTAAAAATTTCGTGAGGTAAATGTGTCTTAACAATTACTTTTAGTTTCAATTTGCATATTTATTATTATGTGTCGAGTATTTTGAGTAAAAAGACATTGTGAGTCAAAGAGATATTCTAAACTAATTCTTTAACATGTTTTTTGTAGGCTATATACCTTGTAAATTTGAAAAGACCCGTTTTGGAAATCCAGTAATTGTGGTGGGGAAGTATCGCTATAACAAATGGAGTGGCAGCAAAGGTGCTCAAGTTCGGTGGACCTGTGTAAAGAATCAGCAAGGATGTAGGGCCACTATCACTACTATCGATAACATCATTGTCAAAACTAAAAACTTCCATACGCATATGTGAAACATTGTAAGTGCCTAGGCAGTAGCATCTTGCAGCCTTAGCATGGCGGTGTGGACATATCTGTTCGCTTCTCTTCGATCAACGAAATTGAAGAGATGTGTGAAGATCGCGATTTCATTGGTCGTAAAGAAACGTAGAGATATATCCATATCGCCATACTGAAGTTGCTATAGTGTGGTTGTGTATAAACTTAAGCTGCTTCAAATATGATTTTGAACTTCATACATCAGTATGTTTTTAACTGTTTATTATTCTGTATTTGATGAGATTATGCTTTTTGTGCACACAAACGTGTCCCCGAAAGGGTAAGTAAGATAAATGTACTAACATTTAAATTTCGTCGTAACATTTTTGTTTCCACGTAGCTGCTTACTTACCCACATTTTTTAATATGAAGCTCAGACACTTGAAGCTCGGTGCTGTGAGTATATATCATGCAATGCAACTTCACCTCCTAGTCTTCTTCTTAAATGTTATTCAAGAAAAAAGATTGATTGATTGGTAGGGCAACTTGTTTTTGGAAATTTTTCACATAGTTCTTTTTGTGATAGTAGCTATAGTTTGGTTCTGGAGTGCCAGAATGTGTTATTTTACGCTTATAATATTGCGCTTATCTGTTAGTAGTTCCCTTCCGAAATACATAATACATAGGTATAAAGCTTTAACCGTAGGCGGTATTTTACCAACGGTATAAATGCGGTTAGAGCATTTTGCTCATTGAATTTCATTGAGTAAAATGGAGAACTGAATTCAGTTGAAACGTGCTAATTAGTATTATAAATGAAAGATTTTTCTTGTTAATGAGTGACATATGTATATAGGAAATGATTATATTTCTGAGGATAATAATTTTATTTTGAAAATAAGGCAGCATACGAGTATAATGATTTTTTTTGTTTGATATTTTTATTAAATAAAAATAAGCTCTGTGTGAGATAAAAATGTCAACAGTATTAATATTGCGATTAATTATGGTAGAGGCTTAGTAGATATGCCATACTTAGTTTATGGAAATCGATAAAGGTACGCTTATTTGCTTTAAACGTGAAATATTTACACATCAGTGTAGTTTATAGTTTATTTTAACAAATGGATTGAATTGAATGCGTATGAATGGTTTTATTGGATGTTTGCATATTATTTTATGTGTAGTAGGTATACCAGAGTGGATTTATAAGTTGCAATATAGTACGTAGAAATAGATTTCAATGCAACATGAAAATTCAATGTATCAGACGTGTATTTTATTTATTGAATGATCTGATATGTCATTCTACACAACAGATTATATTATAATTTTATGGAATGTATACACGACCAAAGTACCGCACTTAGATACATGCACAGGGCACACTACATGTACACATGTAATCCTACGCCGATACTCCTTTAGCCGTGTATATATTAGTTGTATTCCATAAACTTCGATTACATTTATTATGTAACAAAAGTTGTTGAGGACACTAACGTATTGACATATTCCTTACAGTGTGTGCATTAAATATTACAATATATGTATTAAAATACATACCTGTGCTAAATTTATTCTTTTTCTACTACCCTTTTCCTTCAACATAGTCATATTATAGGGTTCAGATAACTTAACGAAGCGAATGAAATCACTGATGCGTTGATGTCTAATGTTCGCTTTACATGTTGGCGAACCCAGTGACAAATGTGTTTGCCAACACGTTAGCGAATGTGTAGAGTGGGGATTTGTGCCATTTGCCAACGTGTGGAACAGACATAAAATGTAGTGGCAAATACGTTCGCCACTGTATTCGCTAGCGTGAACAGAATCCGTAAAGGAGGTCTCACACTAAAGCAGCATTTACTACACACACAGAAAATTGCCAAGAAAAACGTCAATGTCATGAAGTATTTGCTACAAATGTAGGTAGATTTGCTGCTTTGGTGTGTGGCCTCCTTAATTGGTGTAAATATTTATCAATTTACTGATTGATGGGTACTTGTTGAATGTCTTCAGATACCTAAATTTGTCGATTTTGTGCTCTCCTTCAAACTCTTATAATGTAATACAAATTGTTTATATTATTTATTTTCAGTTATACCGGTATTTGAGACATCTCGATATGGAAAACCAGTATTGTTGTTGGGTAGACATCGGTATAATAAATTCTGTATCCCTTCAAAAGGTCCACTGGTGAGATGGCTGTGTGTCAAGAAAAACTACTGCAAAGCAACTGTCATGACAGATAAGGACAAAGTTATAAAGTACACACATAAGCATACTCATTGACATAGGCCCATTTAACATTCAGTTGGCGTTTAAATTTAAGTGAATCATTAATTTAAGAAAATTATTCATTCATAATAATTAAGCAGAGTAATTGCGTACTTCCTAAAAAATACTTTGGCCGTAGTCGTAGTACTGGTGTAAATGATTAACCTAAAGGTATGATTCCGTAGCCGACAGCATATCGCTGCAGAAGATACAATGTACTAACTAATGTGATTATTTATCGTTTTAATACATTACGGGTTCTCAATGGTATCGTTTATCCGTATCGAAATTTTACAAGTAATGCACGACACGTAATCCGAGCGCACATATTATCCTTGGAAATTAAAGAATGTCAGACCGGTAATTTTTTCACATACATTACCTGTGACACCTCGTAAGGGGCGAACAACCCATTGAGAAGCCGCTAGGAATTAAAACATTAAGAAATATTATCATATTCTAGCCTATTTTCTGGTACAATGTATCTGCTGCGTGCGTCGGCAGTTGTCGTATGCGGTCTAATCGCATTACAAAGTTTATGTGCGTGTGAAATGTGTAAAATATTAATAAATGGCGTCCACTATTCTTTGGACTGCACCCTAGCTTACCATCAGGCGGGGTGCACTATTATAAATAGGTTAGTTTAGAAATATGAAGATAAATTTGTAGTTCATACCTTCTTCTTCTTCTGTCGAGTCGATGGCATTTCCTTGCATTGCCATCGTGGTGTAGTAATTTGTTTCACGACAGCGCTACTCACGGAGAGGGCCCGAGCATAGGTTTCGCTCTTTGGAAAGGCTTATACTACTTCCCTTCAAGTTCCAATTCAATATTTAAAATATCAATAGGTATAGAGCTATGGAGAATTTATCGTCAATTATACATTCCATTTAATCTTTCTCCCAAAATATAAAAAAAGTGGTAAATATTATATACAAAACATATATTATTATAGTACTTATTTGTACATACTTACTATTATTCTTATTAGTTTCTACAATGTGCCTTGTTAAATATTTAAAAAAACTTCTCGACTATGTACCTACTTTGTTATGCCATAGGAACACACGCAATGTTAATAAAGTTATATTTGCTAATATTTTAATCTTTATTAATCCCTATTGCTATATATTTATATTTATCACAGTTCTATCTACATAGGGCGACAGACTGGGTATTAGATTACTAATGGTGCACATTGGGATACGCCTATGTCTAGTAGTGGACTGCAATAAGTGAAAGAGATAGCCCTGGGATAACTGGGATTCGAAGAATTTGTTACCTAGATCTCTCCTCCGGTAGCCAAAATGGTGTGCGTTTTAGTCGGTTCGAGTCCGACACTAGTGGAAGTGGAGGTGGTATCTTCCGGAATTTTGTGCACAAAAAATATTTAATTGATTGATTTGGCAAATTAAATTACTAAAGTACGTCAGTATTTTTATTTGGAAAGATTATTATTTGATAATATATTGAACTACTGGTGACCAAGTTCTCAGATCGTCTCTTTTTACAGTAGGACTCTTCGCATATTATTATTTTAGACTAAAATACTTAATCGAACCTAGCATGTAATCCTAAAATTGAAATCTAGAAAAAATGAACTTTATTTTTAAGACTTTTTTCACTGTACATTTTCAATCTCGACCTTATAGCATCATTAGGCGAAGACATAGATAATAAAATATCTTAATATTATAATATTTTCCAGATCCGTTCTTCACGGTGTCTCGCCGCGGTCAGCCTGTCATTCAAATAGGCTCTTACAGGTTCAATAAATGGAGTGGAAGCAAAGGTCCTAAGACCCGATGGGTGTGCGTCAAAGACCATTACGGTTGTCGCGCAAAGATCACCACAATAGACGAAACAGTAGTCAGCTGTAACAATGATCATAACCATTGAATCTTGTGTTTTTGTATTTACAAATGTGACAAAATATACTTGAATTAGTTATTAAACGAGTGATCTAACGATTACAATGTCTAATCGAGATGACGATGACGAATCGAGTCAAAATGACGAAAACTTTCAAAAGCAAATCTATTAAACGCATATGTTTATCAAACTTTTTTTCTAATCTACTTAAACCAGTACGCGGTACGGGCATTATCACGACCCTCCTAACGCAGCCTGTTTTTATACACAAGCACGAACCAGCACCAACAATACACAATCACTGCAGCGGACCGATTAAGTATTTTTTTTTTTTTTTTAATTTTTTTTTTTTGTAAGAATATTAGCAACCGAAGTTACTAATATTCCCTTTAACCCCTCCAGCTAAACTCAAAGACTTGTGTTAGGAGTGGGTTCACGTCGGTAGTGTAATGGCTAGGATTCGAACCCGGGACCTCTCGGTCGTAAGGCCGTCTCCTTAACCACTAAGCTACCGCCGCTACTAGTATGTACAACTTATAACAGAGGTGAATTATGTTCCAGAGCCTGTGTTTGTTCGGTCACGCTACGACAGGCCCGTCCTTCTACTTAATCAGTACAGATACAACTTGAAGGCTTCGAATAGTACCGCTCACGGTACTCAAGCACGATGGTACTGCGTCAAGCAAAGACTCCACTGTCGCGCTAAACTTATCACGATTGACAACATAGTGGTCAATACATTGTATAGTCATAATCATTAAATATCATACAACTAGCGGTCTAAATCCTCAGTTTAATATTTTTAATCAATTTAACATTTTTATTACATGTATATAAATATATTTACAGTGTCAGTTGGATTGTTTCTTAAATGTTTGTTGTTATGAGAAAATGAAATATATTTTTTACGTTTTTATCAGTGTCAAATGTTTTTGATTGATAAAGACCAGCGGTATATCCTGTCATTATTACTTATATTAAAATATAAAAATAAAATATGAGTGACGAATAACAAACTAAAAATGGTTACTTTTATAATTTTATGGTCCTATTGTAGTGTATTCTGTTACCCGTAACGTTGAGCAAGTAACTTATTGTATCACTCATTATTGCTAGGTATATTGATAACGACAATTGTGAACATGTACGAAAGTAGTTTTCAATTCTGTAATATGCCTACTTGATTTCAGTTCCTCAATTTTCTGTATCGCAGCGTGGAAGACCGGTCATCATCTTGGGCAAATACCGATACAATAAGTGGGCAGGCAGTCGAGGTCCTCGAACTCGCTGGATCTGTGGAAAGGTTACTTCTTTAAAGTGTTCAGCCTCCTTGGTCACATACGACGATGTCATTATAAAACAGACACCCCACAATCATTGAATTAACGCGAGCGTTTGGGAATCTCATAAACAATTTTATTAAAATCTGTGTAAAAATTATTTGGATACCCACTTGAAAATATCACCTAGAGAAAATGAACTGTATGAGAAAATTACTATTTCATACACCAAAATATGTACTAGGGTAAGTGTTTTCATAAAATTATTTACTTCTAGCAGACAACTAATAATAAATATTTTGTAGGTACTGTGATTGACTTGCATTAATAAACTCTATTATTTCTTTGTACACTCATTAGAAATGGAAGAAGAAACGAATTCATCGACCAGTACGCAGCGAGATCCTGCATTTGAAATTATACCATCACAAAGAGGCAGAGAAATTCTGATGCGAAATGGATTTCGGTATTCGTTACGGCTGGTAAATTCTAAGGGATGTGAGGTGTGGCGTTGTTTACATAGGAGATATTGTACAGCTCATTTAGTAACCAGCCATACAACAGTTGTCAGAGAGGATATTCATAAATGCGAGCAAGATGACATCAAAAATAATTGAAATTATTTATAAGTCAATGCAAACAAAGAGCAGAAGAAGAAACTACAGCGCTACGCACAATTTATACCGAAACTGTTGAAAAATTCCGCAATACTGATTTAAAATTAGAAGCTAGAATCCCTCCATATGATAGCATAAAATCATCTTTATATTGTCATAGAAACAAAAAGAAAATAAAAGACTAGAACATACTATCTCCTTGAATTTAAAAAGTTTGGAGTTTATGTGAGCTTGAAATTGTAGCCTTGGTTTACGTATCTTGTTATTGTACGAATATTTGATTGTTTAAATGATGAATAAATAAAAAATATATGTGAATAGTATAAATAACAATATTTTTATTATTAGTTAATAAAGTAATTTCATGAATTTGATTTAATTTGATGAAATGAAGTCTTTATTATTGTGATTGCATAAGTAACAAATGTTAGGGTGCAGTTGTAACATGTTATAATTGACACTTTACATCTTTGCTTCGGTCATAATCACGTCACAATTTTTGTTTACAGTTTATACCTACAACAAGGTATATAAACGACCTCGCAAAACATCACGTGGCAATATACCTACGGAGACTTTCAAAGAAGCTTGTGAAATAATACTACAAGAAAATGAAAGTGTCAGAAGTGTAGCTGCTCGTTTCGGCATGTGTCATGTGACTTTGTCCAGGTATCTTACTCAATACAAGCAAGGCTACACCATTAAAACAGGATACAAATCACATAATAAAGTTTTTAGTGATGAACAAGAATTAGAATTTGTGAAATATTGCAAAATGGCGAGTAAAATTTACTTTGGACTAACTACTAAAGATTTACGAAAATTGGCTTACTCATTCGCTAAAGCAAACAATTTAAAATATCCACAAAAATGGAATGACACAGAACTTACTAGTGCCGATTGGTATAAAGCCTTTATGAAAAGACACCCCCATTTATCTACCAGACGTTCGGAAGCAACAAGTTTAGGTCGAGCAATGAATTTCAATAGACCAAATGTAGAATTATTTTTTGACAAATGGGGTGAACTATTGGATAGATACAAATATCGACCACATAATATATACAATATAGACGAGACAGAAGTCACAACTACTCAGAACCACTCTAGAGTAATTGTTGTGAAAGACTCAAAACAGGTAGGTTCAATTGCTCCCCAAGAAAGAGAGACCCTAGTTACCGTGTGCTTGGCAGTTAATGCGATAGGAAATGCTTTACCTGCCTTTTTCGTATTTCCTCGTAAGAATTTTCAACCACATTTTATAAGAGATGGTCCATCTGATTGTAAAGGATCAGGAAATGAAAGTGGTTGGATGCAAGACGATGATTTTTTATTATTTATGAAGCATTTTAAGGAATTCGCCAACCCGACTAAAGAAAATCCGGTCGTAGTTATATTGGACAATCATTCATCTCACATAAACGTGTCCGTAATTAAATTTTGTAAAGAAAACTATATTTCTATTTTGTGCTTCCCTCCAAACACATCGCACAAACTGCAACCGTTAGAGAGGTCTGTGTTTAGACCCTTTAAAACAAAGTTTAATGCGGCTTCTGGTCATTGGATGAAAAATCACCCTGGTCAAAAAATGACCATATTCGATTTACCCGGGCTTGTGAAAGAAGCAATTTCGTTTGCTGCGACTCCAATTAATATAACCCAAGGATTTTCTTGCACGGGTATATGGCCATACAATAAGGATATTTTTTTCGAGACCAATATTGCTCCAGCCAGCGTTACCGCTCATGTAGATGAAGAATATGTAACTGAAGAATCTAATTAGCATGGTGCTGATATATCTGCAGAACGCACTAATGGAACATCCGCTACAATTGCATCAAATTTGGTCTAAATACATACACAATAATATTTGAACTTATCGGAGACTGCACCACGGACTTTGAAGCGCTATGACTGCTGTTTCTTCCATGTTTCCAGTACTGCAAGATTGTTTTTCTTTTATTTAAGTGATCTCGGTGCAGAAACTCAGAGATGCTAAGAATTTTTATCATTTGGCAAATGAGTGGATTAACATACATAGTGGATGAGTATTTAAAAAAAAATGCATTAATGTAGTTAGAAATTGTTTCTTCACAAAAATTGCATTGACCACTACAGCAGACCATAAATCTGAAATTTTTCGTAAATATTCGAGTTTGTTTGAAACTATGAAACGTCGTAAATACTTTTTATCTATTGCAAAATAATCTCTATTTCGAAGAGATGAGGCTTGTTTCGTTTTCCATGTAGGCTGTTTTGGTATTAAAAGTGTTTATGTATTTACGACCAATAAAAAAAATTGTTTACTTTTAATGCAATGTATTATAAACGTTTATATAATATGTAAGTTTGGCGACAACGGTTCTGCTTTAGAATCTGTCATATCACATTTCTACTAGTTTTTCTGTTCTGTAGTTTAAAAGATTTGATTCAGCCGAATATCAAAGTAGTGTACGATATTGTGTGTGTGTTATATATATAGTGTTATATGATACGATAGTGTGTTATACAATAAAAAAATAATTCATTGCAGTAGCAATTACCATTGTTATTAGTCATTGTATTGTCGTTTCATTATTCTGTCTGTATTACAATATTTTAAAAAATCACTGTATTTAATAATTATTATATTACTGACTTTACAATTAATTTTGTTTTTTTTTATCATGTCATAAAAAATATTGATTTAAATCATTATATCCCATATTATATCGTCTTATTAAAACAAAACTAATAAAGACCAAATGTTTATAAAGATCGCCATAGTTGAAAATAATTCATAATTTCAATATGATTTAATGATCGTACGTAATTACGTTCTTAGCTACACATAAAAGTTGAATGTTGGTCTTACTAAGTGCTCCTTGACCGCATCAGAGAATTTGACAGTTTGTCTTTCAACCACACTAGTAATATTGCCACATGCTCAATTAAAATGATTATTTTAAACCCAAAAGGTGAGGGTACTAAGGTTAGTTTCTTCTCAAAATTACATTGACTCCTAACAAAAAAATAGGTAGATGTGTATATTATTCTTTACCGAGGTTCACTCGTATTAATAAACTTCAAAATCCTTTATATTTTTGCCAGAAATGGAAGAAAAGTTCACTGCATCTACCCTGCAGGATACGGCATTTGAAATCATACCATCACAAAGAGGCGGCGAAACTCTGATGCGAAATGGATTCAGATATACTTTCAAGCGTGTGAAATATAATGGACATAAAGTGTGGCGTTGCCTCGCTACGAGAGTTTGTACTGATTGTTTAGTCACCAACCATTCAACAATTGTCAGAGAAGACATTCATACTTGCGAGCAAAATAGTTTAAAAAATAAAATAAAATTAATAATGAGTCAATGCAAACAAAGAGCCGAAGAAGAAACAACGCCACTCCGCAAAATTTATGCTGAAACTGTTGAAGAATTCTCCAATACCGATTCTCAAATATTATCTAAAGTCCCTTTATTCGAAAACATAAGAAAAACCTTATATAAACATAGAAATAAAAGGAAAACGAAAGACTAGTACACATTTTATAAAATATTAGTTACGTGTATACAAAAATGCTATGAAAATGATTCAAAATAAATGTGTAAGAATGAATTAAGGAGTGAAAAAAGATTGAATGAATGAATGAAGAATGAAATAAATGGATTATAATATGTATAATTTTAAAAATAATTCATTGGTAATGATTGTTCTGTCTAATATATTTATTAATGTTATAAAGGGATTTTAAGTTTTTTTTCTTCATAATATTGTAGAAGGATAGTGCGCATGTAATAGGTGTTTTCAAATAATGCTGTGCTGATTTCCTACTAATTTTATTTTATTTTTGTCATTTAAAAGAAATGGGTCCAGATTAAATGAGTATCTGGGGCACTCATTCGGAATAGTTTTCTACTTCTACATCTAGCACATTTTATCTCAATCCCATTCTAGAGGAGATTCACTATTTAGTCGGATGATTATTAGCTCTTATTGAAAATTATTTGAACGATGTCGCTTTTCATCTATTTTAATTTGTGAATTTGCTGTGGATATTTTTAAAAGCTGAATGGCTTATTTTAATGTAGCTGGCTACCGCACCTTATAATCCTTTATATAGCACCAAGTTGTTGCTAGTTGAAAGAAAAGGGTACGGATAATAAGAACCGAAGAATCGTAAGCAATGTAATTAACACATGATTTTTATTTCATAATATGTCTTTTTACATTCTTCGTTTATTCACTGCTTTCAGGGCCAATATTCTCTGTGTCGCGACGTGGTAATCCAGTGATAATTTTTGGAGAGTATCGTTACAATAAGTGGGTCGGCAGCCGAGGGTCTCGAGCTCGCTGGATTTGCGTGAAAGTCAAAGGTTTGAAATGTCCTGCAACAATAATAACGGTTGATGATGTTATAGTCAAACATACTCCTCATAATCATTGAATAAAACTAATCAAATTGGATCCAACAGATTTGTTTTTAAGGCGACTCTTTTATTTCTTCATGTCTTTCTGTGCTTCCAGTTGTTCCTTGAAATCTATCATGGCTATCATGACAGATTTCAAGGCTACACAGGGATACATCTTTAAATATTTTTGAGTAGTTCTATACGTAGGTATATGTATGTATAAAAAGTGACGTTGCCTGGTTACTTTTGAAGTAGTTCCAAATGTTTCATAAAAGCTTTTGAAGTATTCTGTTCATAATATAATGAAAATAATTCAAATTATATCGCGTATCTAATCTCAAAAACTACATTATGCCAGGTGCACTATATCCAAGTAAGAAAGATTGTCATGGTTAACTAATTTCTGATATAACTTTTTCATCAATGATAGGCTCAAAGGTTACACAGGCAGGTACCATTAAACAGAGTCACAATTGAAACTTTCTGCATCTTCATTATCTTCATCAGACAGGTAGAAGCTTTAGATATTTGTAGCCAGAAAGATACAGTACAAGTTTACTAATAGACTAATTTTATATTTGTTTATTTCCTACATTTTCAGCATTTTACACTTTGTCGCGTTGTGGAAATCCAGTGCTGCAGATTGGTCAATATCGTTTCAATAAATACTACAGAAGTAAAGGTCCGAAAGCTCACTGGTCGTGCGTGAAAGCTAGTGTGGGCTGTCGTGCGAGACTAACCACATTCAATGACGTTATCATTAAAGCTAACCATGACCATATTCATTGAACAATGGGTATAACTTACCAATTTTGGACAATTTACAATGGGCGCAGTAAGTGCTGCTTTAGCGTGCGGCCTCTCTAAGGGTAAAATTATTCGTAAGGTAATTTCGAAACCGACCACTGAATGACATCAACCTTTAAATCGGCTATTGGATGATATCGGATTGAAACTGTTGGAGGACAGAAAATCGTGGTCTAAATTTGGAAAACTTCATATTCGGAATGGTACTGCGATAAGCCCAATTATTAATTTATTTATTGACTCTGTATTATCAAAGAAGTATTAAGAAAGTGCCTGTGGTTTTTAAACAAAATTAAGAAGATCTAAACAATAATGACGATGTACATGTTTCTCGCATCAAGATGTCAAGGGATTGGCTTATGAAAGGGAGGAGTGGCAATGCCCCACCGACAAGAGCAGAGACCGACAAGACAAGAGAGAGAGAAACACGTTTCTCAATTAAATTAATCACTGTTCGAGAATTGTCAACAGACATTCACTGTTAAAAGAAACGTCTATTACCGAACGGTCGAGTACATATTCGTTAAGGAATGCATGCGTGGAAATTCAACAAATATTATATTGCATTGTTTGAATTCGATTTTATTAAATATGCCTATTTTGATTTAACAAAACATTTGTTTTACTCTTTTTAGGGAGATCTTACGTTACCCTGGAGAGGTTTTGTGTTGTCAGTGGGTAGACTGAGAAACCCTGCTTCGTCTATTGCACTGACATCACAGAAACTTTCTTAGCCTTCACCCCTCTCCCCTCCCGCTCTTGTGTACATGGTCAGTAGCGCAAGTGTGACGTCCTGGTGTTGCAACCTTACATTGGCCACGATTTATGCGGCCGTATGCTTGTCGGCCACCTAATTGGTATAAATACAAAAATTAGCGTTTTTTGTTTTCATTAAAACGTAAATTCATGTAAAACAAATATGATCATATTATATGAATTTCACATATTTCAGGTCCCGTATTTTTGACTTCCAAGAACGGTAAACCAGTTATTGAGTTAGGGGGATATAGATATAACAAGTATTCTTATTACACTGGTCCCAGGGCAATTTGGAAATGTGTTAAGTCTTCTAAAGGTTGCCGGGCAACCATCACTACCTTCGAGAATGTGATTGTACAAATGAAACCTGGACACACTCACGAGAAGAAAAGCACAACTACAATATCTACAGATTTCACAAATCATCAAATTAGTTCATTTACTTCTAATCAGACGCATACTTTTCCATTAGTTGATTTTCAGTCGAGTTCTCCTTAACTTAAATAAATACCATACCATCATCATTATCATTGCGTTAGTCCCGGTCACATCAGAAGCCCTCCCCTTGAAATCCGGAATCCGCTTAAGTATTCAACATAAATGTGCGCGCTTAAAATCATACTATCAATTATTATAAAAAACTGTCTGCTTTATTGTTTATTTTATTAGTTTAATACGTATTATTAGAACATCATTAGATCAAACTAATGTAAATTTCAGATAAATGACAACTTGCTGCTTTAAAAAATGTATATCGAATTGAAAAAGTATTTTTATTTGTCAATATGTGATAGTTGTTTAGTTAGTGTAATAATATACTCTGTACTATTATATAATTGTAAAGTGGTCGTGTCTGTACATTGGAGATATTTAAAAAAACATTACTTAGGTTATGTCATGGACAATTCTCACCAGATCAGGACAATCTGTTGGTTACACTTTCAAGCCTAAACCTTAAACCCCTGAACTGAACAGATCTTGGTCATACTTATATTTGGTTCCGAGATAGACCAGAGCTTGGGAAAGCAGAAGGGTTCAAATAGGGAATTCAAGTCTGAATTTTTAGTAGATAATCTGATTAAATTTGGAACACAAGTAGATTACATTTTACGCGGTAACTGACATTCATGCGAGTGAAGCAGTGGGGGTGAAAACTAGTAGGTATATAATTATCGATGTTAAACTCAATAATTGTGTTAATAACTGTGTGTGTTACTATTTATGTAATAAACAAAGTATTCATTTATGTATAAGCAATTTTACTCCTACTACTATTCATTCATTCGTTCAAAAATCAAAGGGCATTAAAGCATTAATAGTTAACATATTACTACTAGGGGAAAGTGGGGGGAAATCGGATAGCGGGTGAAACCAGATAGTTACTATTTCACTGCTTTGCATATAGTTGTCTCGTTCTAACTAGTCAAAAAGTATTCGCGAATGCTCGCTCGGTGCGGTTGCAAATGGTAGCGACAGTAACATCTCAACGCGTGCGTCTATGAACGAAAATTGAAAACAAAGGTAAGTTTTCTAATATTTCAAAGATTTTGACGTGATATCATTTACATCAATCGTGTGTTATGAGTAATAATAGTATGTTATGAGACGCGATATATATTTAAGTTTTTAAAACGTTATTTATTGTAGCTGTGAGTGTAAACATAACCTGTCAGATATTAAAACTTCAAATTATGTACCTGTGGGGTACAAGCGGACGGGGTGATTTCGGCTACATGATTTCACCTCAAGGAAGAACTCCATCCCCGCAACTTGGAACATCTGTCGCATTTAGTGATACAAGACATACAGAAGAGTGTCTTGTATCACCAAGAGACATAATGCCAATACCGCATTTAAAAAAAGAGAATAGGCCATTGACACGAGAGCATTAAAGTAGATGAATGGTACCAATGTACCCCGTGGTTTAAATGAGATCACGAAGAATGCATATATTGTAGGAAACAAGATCTTTTATTTTTTTGTTACTAAAATTGCCGGTAATTAACAACAAACACCTTGTTATTAGTGTTCGTATTCACCCCGTATACCTATCCGGTTTGACCCATAGGTATGGGGTGAATTCGTATTTTTTTTTTTTCATAAAAACTGTTTTATTGCCGTTTCCCTTCGATTGATCTCAATTATTTTGATTCTAAAGTGTAGCCTATAAGGTACTTGAAGATTTATAAAATTGCTTATCTTAATAAATAACATAGTGATTTATTTATGAACTCTTTGCCTTAACTATCCGGTGTCCCCCCACCTTCCCCTACTACTAATAATAAATTTTTGCGTTACAGAAAAAAGTAGGGTTCTAAGAAGACATGTATTGATATTTCAGAAATGAAAGCTATATTCACGACATCGAGGTGCGGCAAACCGGTCATCATATTGGGGAAATATAGATACAATAAACGTAGCAACAATTTAGGACCAAAAGGGCGGTGGGCATGCGTGAAGGCAAGATCTGTTCCTTGCCCTGCCACCCTGGTCACTATAGACGACCTCATTGTCCAAATCTGTGGTACTCATTCACATTGATACTATGAATAGGCAAAAAAAGATAAAATGGATGGGTTTAAGTAGTGTTCCTTCAGAGTGCTTTTGAGTAATCAATAGACTGGCGATCTTAAAAAGGTAAGAGTAGCTTGGAATGAAAACACAGTTATGTATATGTAATTGTATGTGACAGTGGACCACATCAGGTTATTTGTTGACTGATGTGCTAATAGGACTGATATCGTTTACAGTGATCCCGAAGTGGCATTCTATATTCCATAACACAAGCTAGTTAAGGTGTGCTTAGGCTCCAGATAGCGGTAAGTAAATTGTTGTTGTTGTTGTGCTCCAGATTATAAATTTTAGAATTGAAAACACAATTAAATAATTATAATATAATTTGTATTGAATTTTAATGTTCTGACTGACTGAAGCTGAACTAAAACGGATTGTTCGACTTGTACTTTTGACATACTCGTACTTTTCTGTCTATGTCTTACCTCTTGACATAGAATAGGTATAATATGAGTATTGAGACACAGATAATAATTTGTGTGTGTTTGTAAAGAATGTAATAGTGACCTTCATAGACGTGCTATAAATAATAATATTTTGTTGTTGCATACTGTTTCTGAAGCTTTGCAATAAACATTTATTTATTTATTATTTATGTATTTATTCTACCAGAGTAAACTTTCTACACTAGTTTATTCTTCGCCCTTCAATTATGTTAACTTGTATTTAAAGTTGACACAAATTTTGGGGATCTACAACTGATTCCCTAAAATTTAATACCTATGTTATACTTTTTAATGAATCTCCGATTTGCTTGACTTTAAATTGAACATTTTATCTTTAATTTACAGATTTTATTTTCTTTATTTTAATGTTATTATTATTAATATTTTTATTAATAATACCACTATTTGTCATATTTTATGGTGAATTTTAAAATAGTTTCAAAGATAAATTATATATTTACCGTCGTGAAAAGTTCAACATTTAATTTTTAGTCTATTTGTAACACAGATACCAAATAAATTGTCTTAAACGTTATTCATTTTTCTTTGCTTTTCTAGTTTTATATTTGGTTTTTGGTATTTTTCAGAACCTATTTTCACGTCTTCAAGATTCGGCAAACCAGTGATTCAAATAGGGCAATATAGGTTTAATAAATATTGTCGCAGTACGGGTCCGAGGGCTAGATGGTTATGTGTGAAGGCGAGGTCCGGGTGCCCAGCATCTCTTATAACAATTGACGATGTCATTATGAGAGCTAATTGTGATCATATACATCGAGTCTAGGAAAAATAGATGCTTAGGTGATAAGGAATGAGACTTTAATATAATATAATATATTTGAATAAGTCTTAAATTTTTTATGATTGTGTTCAGTTGTGCTCCGAAGGAATAGATATATTTAGAAATATTATGTAGTATGCCTACCTCTTGCGATTTCTTTAATACAAAGAATAATTAATTTACAAAGAATAATATTGTGGAGAAAAATAAGTGTGTTATCTAATCAATAATGTATAATAAATTATATTTGTTTTTCTATAGGTCCCGTTTCTTTTGCAAGAAAAGTTATTCAGAAACCTTTTTTTACATATAAAAAAAGGAATAAGGTGCAATGATTATTTCTACAAATATTTTGTTTTACAGCGTTTTTTACAAGATCCCGTTACGGGAACCCGGTGATTCTGATTGGTCACCATCGATTCAACAAGTACCATCGGTGTAAAGGCCCTAGGGCCACTTGGGTCTGTACGAAAACTAAAACTGGATGTAGAGCAAGTGTCATCACAGTTGATACGCAAATTGTTGGTTACAGACATGAGCATAACCATGAATAAATTTCTTAAGAACTAGCAGACTTGTCAAACTTTGTTTACCAAGAATCAATGATATTGTGTAACTTTTAGCTGTTTTATCTAATTTTTTAATACCAAACCCGTTGACTGTTGACTGTTGACCAATGCCTATACACTCACGGAGCATTCAACACCCGCGCATAAACATTTTCGGGGTCCAAGGCCCAAGTCTACAAGTTGGCATACATGATCTAGTTTTCTCTATCTTTTGTCAAATTTTTCAAGTGAATTCCATTATTTTTTGATTATTCTCTTAACTCAATATGGTGAAATCCAATATAATTTTAAATTATAAAAATCGGTCCAGCCGTTCTGTTGTTATAAATGGTGTATCTAATGCAATTGCCAAGTTTATTTTCCTCAGATATTTATTAAGGAAATTAGTTCCCTAGATATTTATTAAGGGAAACCTATACAATATTGTAGAAAAATTATAATTTGTATACCTAATATATGTAATGAGCATAGGTTTGTATATATTTTGTATTTAGTCCTTTATATTTTATATTTGTTTTAGGATTAAGTTGTAACCATGTCTTCATAAATAAAGCGCAAAATCAAAGTGAAATCGTAGAGGGAATTTGATTAATATTGAAAGAATAGTGGTCTATACTAGAGACCTAATATTATTATCTCCATATTAGGTACTTCTTGTGTGTCACATAAGAATGTCTAACAAATTATAATATAAACCCAGTACAACCTTTTTTTTTTATTTCGTTTGGAAATCCCTTCGATGATGTCGTTATATTTTATTTAGTACACAATAAAGTAGGTATTGCCGGTTATGTCAACTAAAACCGCAGGTTATAAGTTTTGCAATTGACAATTTTATTATGTCAGTACGTTTACTTCCATGTGGTTGTCCTCAGACGTCGCTGAGAAATATAAGGGCATTTCCTAGCAGCCCTTTTACTTCTTCTTTCCATGATTTAGTTCTTGGGTTATACTTCTTGATCTTCTTTTGATTATTTTGATTTATCAGTCTAAAATGTATAATCGTAATCTTCAGAGAAATTGCAAAGTGCATAGTCGACCTAAGCTGGCTCTTTTTTTAGCATCCTAAAAAAAAGCCAGCCTAGGTCACGAGCATTAGCTTACCCGCGTCCATAACTTACCCGCAGGTTTCACAATTATAACGATAGCAATAGTAAAATATTACTAATTGTAATAGAAAGAAATGCCAAACCGCACCTCTCAAAGTAAGTAAGAATACTTCTTACCCGAGGAGATAGGAATTCGTATGTGCAGTATTTTTAAGCTTGCGTGTTTTCAGAAATCTAAAATAAATAGAACTGAAGTTTCAGTGTTGAATTACATTACTTAAAAATCAAACCTTATCCAAATAGAGACTGCGGAAATCATTTAGCTTTTCTTCAGTGTTGCCATTAAATCAAATAAAATTATCCATCACATCTAAATTTCCATAGGGAAAGATTCCGAAACCTAATAAACTATGTATTTACCTTAACTATCTTCTTTCCAGATAAGCCTTTATTCATAACATCGATTCGAGGCAACCAGATGATTTTATATAGAGGAAACAAATTTAGTTATAACAAAACGTACACTAAGTCTGCTAGAAGGAGATGGTTGTGTACGAAATGGGCGATCGGTTGCCGAGCTTCTATTGTAACTATCGATGATCTTATTTTGAAATGTAATGTTCAACATTTGCACTGAATAAAAACTGTTTACATTATGTGCTGTAAGTATAATCACACTGTCCTATTAATTAAGCTTTATGAAAATGTTTGGATGTTCAATATAACGGCTAAACGGATCCAGCTAAAGGTAGTTTGAAAAATAGAACATAGATATCGCAAATATATTACTAGCATAAATATATCTACAGATTCCTTCATTACCGCGTTACCGAATTTAAAATGTTAATAAAGAACACTGGTCTATACCTACTAGAGATTTTGACGTTACTACAACTACACTTTGAAATCACTGCAATGTTCCTGTCAAAGTTATCAACTTGGTTCATAAAAAAACGTTTCATGGTTTGTCACTTTCTCATGCCTAGGTTTTATGTAAACATACGTATTCATACTTACGTCACTCGCACATTTTATTCCTCAAAGGGCAAGTTTATCGTTTGGAATAACACATAATAATATATTGAATACCGTTGAAAGATTTTCATCGTTATTTCGGTAATAAGCTATGAGGTTTTTATTGAAGACATAGGGTCTTTTTTTGCTGCAACTTTGAGTTGTGTGTTCTAAAGTCCTGTAATAGGATCTACTGATGGGCTTCAACAGTTAACATACAAGAGGTTAATTTACTAGATGCAATTTTGGGTATATATTATATTTCATTATTATTTTCTGTGTTACAAAAGCTTATCAATTTTTTATAATATTACCTTGTACATTCCGTAATGTGTTAATATTAATCGTTTACAGACAAACTTATTTACACAACATCAAATAGAGGGAATCCGATGGTCTCATACAAAAACAATAATTACAGTTGCACAGAAAAATCGAATCATCAGAAGCCTAGAAAACGATGGATATGCACCAAGTGGGCTAGCCGTGGGTGTAGAGCATCGATAATCACCATAGACGATATTATAGTGAAATGTGATGAATTTCATACTCATTAAATAATCTTTAAAGCTGAGTCACAATGATGACGTAAAAAGACGTAAAAAGCTGTTTGTACAAAAACTTAAACCAATGAGACCGATAGATAAAAAAACAGTAGATATTGACGAACCTCCTTTTTTGAAGAAGGTTAAAACTATAAATGCGTTCACATCGAATTTTTCATCGTGAACTATAGAATTGCTTCGATGAGGGTTAATGTAAGAATAAGGGTCAATTCACACTGAAAGGGCAGCGGTCGATATTCATTACTACATTAAGGTTCGTGCCAACCCGCAGCATCTTGCGACGCCGAACTGCTACTCCTCCCTTCAAAAGACTATAAGACCTTTTCTCTATGCTCTCTTCCTATGAACTTTCTGCCATATATAATATTCAAGATGGCTGGGTGTGTGTATATGTTGCGGGTTGCCCCATATTCCTTTGACGGTCGTTGCTTTTTCAGTGGGAGTGAACTCGTAAGTGCTTGAGTATTACAATATTATTGAGACCTGAAATTAAAATTAAATATTTGTACCTAAATTAGTGTGTGATATACCTATATTTAGTAATTAAATTTTTCAAATGTTAACATTTGCATGATATTTTGTTAGTTTCATTTTGCCTCTTATATGATAAACCAGGTGTGGTTGTTAATCCAAATCTAAAGTTATATGGTATAATATAATATATAATACTGTTTAGGATTATATGATACATAATATAGCCCAACCAGAACAGTTCATCATTATATATATATATATATTAGGTTGTACACACATATACGCATTATCTATTACTAGGGGACCCGCGCGACTTCGTCTGCGTCACCCCGTTTTTGCAACATTTTTCATTCCTGCTCCGCACCTGTTAGTTGTAGCATGATGTTATATACATATAAACCTTCCTCTTTAACCATTCTATCTATTGAAACAAATCGCATCAATCAATCCGTTGCGTAGTTATAAAGATTTAAGCATACAAAGGGACAAGAAAAATAGGGACAGAGAACTCGACTTTATTTTATACTATGTAGTGATAGTGATTCAAAGATTTCTAAATAATCATCTTGTCTGAGGAAGGGGTTGGCGAGTCGTTAGGGTCTTGGCTTTACCAGTCCGCGCCTGTCCGAACGTAGGGATCCCGTTCGGCCATTTACCTACTTTCCGCTGTACCATCTGCTAATCAGAGTGACGCGTGGAAAGCTTCCAAGCCACCCTTAACATGACCATTTCCACATTGTGCGGAGTTGCCTGTAGGAGACACCGTTCTTCCCCACCTTGAGAGAGGCCTTGACGTCGCCTAAGGCTCACCGCATCGAGGCGTGGCATTTAAATTAATTTGGGATGATGATTTCTTTGTACTAACCGAAAATCGGCCACCATGAAAGACCATATGATTGAAATTTATGATGTTCATACTCACTAATACTCGGGCTACACTAACGAGAAATGCCATTAATTATCGCGTTGATGGACGTTTAACGTAGGTTTAGTTACACAATTTCATATTGCCGTTTGCTGTAGCCACCTAAATTATAGTGTAAATAACGTAATATTTGTCGCGATGATAGGCATTGACGTTTCTCGAAGTGTGGCCCGAGCATAAGAAGTTTTCGAATAATTATTTTTTTCATCGTTATAAATCTTCTACTATCATACAATTTTCTACTTTAATTTTTAATACCCACGAACAAAATACGGTTGTTATTAACCTGTAAAGAACATGTTAAACCGTCTCGGTCCGGGTTTAAGCCATAAAAGTAAGATAGAGACACCCAAAAAAATGGGAATAATAGTCTACTTTTGCGGTAAAGAGGGCCTTATCAACATCCTTGAGAACCAAGTTAATCTCACCTGCTTGTTGGTGCACCTAAATGTACGACTCAAAATTCCTCTCAGGATTGTGAGGACAAAATGGCGGCATAGAACCTTATCCTTTCCCCTCCTATACACCACCACGTCAACAAGAAGGGCATTGCAAATGTCCATAGGCTACAGTAGTCATTTTCATCAGGTAGGCCGTGTGCTTGTCTGCCTAACTGTGTCGACTTAAGTGGTATAAAAAAAACAATAAACATTCTTTCGCCTCCTCGAATTGCAAAATTATAATGCAATTGGGAAATTGCTACCACGTACTGTATGAAGAAGTTGTCATTTTAAGGTATGCGATAATTTATGTACCTATTTATAGCCTTAAGGGGACCACACACCATAGCAGCAAGCAAAATTTAGGGAAATTTTCTGTGAGCTTCCTGCTTGCTGCTTTGGAGAGCTGCCATCCTTAGTTGTATTTATCATTTAAGAATGCCCTATTTAATACGTTTGTATGTTCTAGCTCCAGTTTTCACGGTGACTCGTCATGGTAATCCAGTAATTGAGTGTGGGGGCTTTAAATTCTTCTTGAAGAATGAACGTAACAGTACCTTTAAGAGGACATTTCGATGCAGTTTCTGGGACAGAGGCTGCCGAGCAACAATTACTGCAGTAGACCAATACATTATCAAGTGTAGAATAGTCCATAACCATCGGTACCGCGATACCCATAAACTTAAGAACTTCTTTTTGTAATGAAATCTATGTAAATTGATTTAGATTGTAAAAGCGAAGGCCCAGGCCATGTCTATAATAATAATAATGTAGTGAATAATAATATAGTTACTCGCATATTTTGAACCCCACCTACGTCTATGCGCAGTACGCGTTTTTATGCGTCTTTTAAGTAGGTGTACATGGCGTGCTACGGCGGTGGACTCTCAGCACCCGCAAATCCACCCATTATAGATTATATATATATATATATATATATATATTGGGTTGATTTGATATATATATCAAATCAACTTACTTTTAACCGTTATATAGCTTATAAAGTGGTGTAACTGTAAAATGTAGTATGATACTCACCTGATTCTGTAGTGGTACTGTGTAACAAGAAAATATATAATTATTACGGCGAGGGCGTTACTTTGAATTACGAGCGAAGCGAAATATTCTAACGTAGAATACTGAGCGCAGCGAGGGAGAGTAATATACTCTACTTTTCATCACCTATCTATAAGAAAATATTTATCCCGGAATTTCATAGGGGCGCCTCGTTTATCTCGTGACTTGTGGTCAAGACGTATCACTGAGATCTATATTATCTATTGTGAGATTAAGGTAGATTAGCCAATTAATATCACGAAGGATGTCCGACTAGGACAAGGAATCTTCAATTTTGGGTATTAATAATTATGATTATATTTTATGAAACCCATCGATTTCTATTTATATACTTAAATTATCACGCATTTTCTGATCATTGAATGTTTTAATCTAATCAATATTGACGAATGTAAAGTAGATGACTGTTTATTGAATTAAAATAACATTTTTATGTTCATGTGCATTTTTATACAAACCTGTTATTTAATTATGAGTATATTTGTATATTATTTGTCCGTTGTTTTATCGGTAGTGGCTCATCTCTAACAACAACATGTTTTGAGTGTTTCGGTTTTCATTCCACGTTTTCAATACACTATTATTTTCCGGTTTTCATTCAGACGCTATTTCGTTTTCTACCCTCAATTTGAAAAAAAAACGGAAGCATACTGCTTCGGTAGTTTAGTGGTTTAGGAGTCGGGCTTCACCATCGAAATCTTCCGAATATAATACAAATTAGGTTGACTGAAGGGGTTTTCGGGTATTCCCTTGTAATTTTGTTTACTGATACTCTTTGAAAAACAATCAATTTATTAATAAGTTGTATACATGTAATAACTACTACTACTATAGTTCTGGTTCTCAAATACATGGAAGGAGGGAGGCTCTATGAAGTGCATGTATTTTAGTATAATACTGAATAGCTGATACTAACATGTTGTGTACAAACTTAAAATATTAATAATTAATTTTGTTTATAGTTGCAGTATTCCAGTTCACTCGCCAAGGCTTCCCTGCTATACAGTACGGTGGAAACAGATTCTTGCTCAAACATGATTCTAGAAATTCTATAAAGAAGCTATTTAGATGTAGCCGATGGGTTCAAGGGTGCAGGGCCACTATGACCACTATAGATAACAATATTATCAGGTCAAATATTTGCCATAATCACAACGCTACTGAATACCGTTCTGCATATGAAATTAAAAATTCATTACCGTCTCAAATATCCATCACTTATCCCGTCTCCCCCCAACCGTGAAACAGTTTTTGTTCTGAACTATTTGTTCAATTGTATTCAGAAGTAAATGTCACGAAACTCTTCGTAGTTTATAGTGAGTTCTGTGAACTGCCTTGAAAATCAATGTCTTATAAAAGAGTGCATTACTCATTCATTTCTTTAAAATAAAACATATTTCCTTTCTTTTGTTCGTCTTTCATTTCTTTATATTTTTATTTTACAATTTACACATTACAAGCTTTGCTTTAAAATACTGATATAAAAGGTCATACAGTTTCGAAAATATATTTTAACAGGTACTTATACCAATAATGTACATTTTACAATATGACGTATATACCAATATTGTAGAATAGAATAGAATATATTTCTTTTCATAAAATGTGGTAAGTACAAAGGTGACAAACAATCTATGCGTCGTGTCATCCAAACATTTAGGTACAGGTATTTATGTTTAAATAGAATTGAATTAATAAATTAATCATTGATTATTTATAAAATAGAATATAAATGGCTTGGTAGATATGATCCCTTTGGGACATAAGACCAGTTAAGCTTCATACCTATAGTCATATACCTGTAGTTATCTATAATATTATTAGTTACATAGGCAAACAGAAAACAATGCTAGGGCTTGAGTTTGAACTTAAGTAATGAATTTGTATAAAGATTTAAAATAATCACTGAAGCCTCCTCAAACTACATATTTTTTGTTTATACGTTATACATGTTGATTTTCAGGATTATATATAACGACATCGAGATACGGCAAGCCAAAGGTGATTTACAAAGGGAACATGTATAACTTGCTAAATCCTTATGCATCCAAGAAGATGTGGCGATGTGTCAAGTGGTCTTCCTCATATAAGTGTAGAGCGTTTGTTGAAACTTTTGATGGATCAATTACTAAGTACAGAGATGGACATACTCACTGTTAGACTAATAATAATTATTTTTGTATTCACTGAAACACGATCTGCGGGATTTCTCTACGAGGTATAAATGAGATGTGCAATTTGCACAAGCATGATGGTAATAGAAGGTTATGTAACCTTCCGGACCTGTACGAAACAAAGGATTTCGAACAGTGCGTAATCTTAAACTGGTAATTGAGTACGGCAAGTCGAAAAGAAGACTGACCTGAATAAGACCTATCTTGGACCCTAGTAAAATGTACTCCTTTACATTTTACTTAGCTCATATCTTAGACTATATTACAAAGTCTATAGACACAGCAAAACCACAACCTACAACGCGGTTTAAAAAATTGCTACCACATAATTATTTATTAAATAGTTATCTATCTATCTATTCTTTGTATAATATAATTTTGTAAAAAATAATACCTGTATGTTATGTGTATGAGAATAATGTGCTCGTTAGAAATAAAAATGTAATAGTAGAGAATCGTAATATACCAAACAAACAAACAAACGAACTGAGTTAGTTGTTGTTGCTTTGTGTTAATCAATTTAAATGTCAGTAAGCAATCGCCATGAATGCGAAAAATCATATTTATATGGTAAATTTCTTACTTGATACTAATTTAAAATATGGCTACATATTATGTATCATTTAGTTCAGTGTTTTTATTTCTGTAAATATTGTATCGATCCATTGTTATAGTTATTTGACTTATTTATACTAAAAATCCTGTCATCGTGTGAGCTTTACCTGACTGAAGACCAGAAACATCTAAACAGTGTAAATGCCAAAGGATATAAATATACCCCTTTTCGTATAAAACTGTATGTAAAAGTGTATATCTCAAAATTGTATATTTATCATTATTCAGTATTGTATATTTTCAAACATATGACTAACAACGTCTAAGGCGAATCAATTCTGAAAAATCCTTAGAGAAAGAAAATAAAATTATTATTAACGATTCCTGTTGCTTGCTGTTTGGTATTATTTTATTATTTCCATTTAGCCATTGTTTTGTTTCGGCTACTTTTCAGCTGGCTTTGTTCGGAGGTTATCTACTCTACAGTCTGTACATAATTTAATATTTCATATTTTCAGATATAAAACTGACAACGTCTAGGTACGGGAAACCGGTGATCGTGTACGGGAGGTTCCGTTTTAATAAACATAGCAACAGCAGAGGAGAAAAAGGTTATTTTGTGTGCGTCAAAAAGAGTTGCCGAGCTTTTATACGAACGTTTCAAAACGAAATTTTTCAAATAAGGAATAATCATAATCATTCGTGATAACAAAATAGTTTTCTTGACCAATCATTGTACCAGTAAGGGCGCAGGTACTAACCGACCCATTTTTCACCGTTACCAATCTTCTACAATGTTGTAGGTAAATAGTTAATAGGTAAATAGTGGGTAAAATAATGAAAATGCTGTATGTAATAAAAAGGTACAAGAAAAGTTATTCAAATTATTTATTATGTGGTAATATTATATTGGTGATGTACAGTCAATTTGACAACCTAAGTACAAAAAAAAATCCCTATCTACACTAATCTTATAAAGAGGAAATTTGTATTGTGTGTGTGTATGTATGTTTGCAATGATTAAACTCAAAACTACTGTGCGGATTTCAAAAATCTTTCACCATTGAAAACCTACATTCACCCTGTACCGATATCCACGCGGGCGGAGCCGCGGACCACAGCTAGTGTTTAATAATCATTATTAAACTTACGTCTGTATAAGTGAAGGTGTAGGCTACACAGTCCTATGCAATAGTAACCCTCTTCTTCCTACAATTCTGGCTTCTTTGAGCGTGGTGTTAAAAACGTATGTTGGTGTCGCCAAGGTAAGGTAAGGTAAGGGCATCATTCTAGGGCTAGCCCATTCTAGAGAGACTGCATCTGGAATAGTAGCCCCTGCTCTTATAAATTCATCTCAGATTACCGTGTGTCGGAATGTAGCCAAATTGAAATAAATAAACTTGGCAGAATCTGGAATCGGTTCTGAAACTTCCTTAGAGAAAGAAATAAAGTTATTTTCAGTTAGTCTGACGTTTCGTTGAATACTTTCTAGCTGCCTTGGTCGCGGGGTTATCTTCTTTGCAATCTGGACATCATTCAGTATTTAATATTTACAGATATAAGACTAACAACGTCTAGACACGGGAATCCGGTGATCATGTATAGAGGGTTTCGTTTTAATAAACATAGCAACAGCAGAGGAGAGAAAGGCTATTTTGTTTGCGTCAAAAAAAAGAGCTGCAGAGCTTTTATACGAACGTTTCAAAACGAAATTATTCAAATTAAGAACAATCATAACCATTTGTGAAACCAAAATTATTTTCTTGACCATTTGTGTGTATTTTAATTGTGTGTGCGTGTGTATATATATATATTTGAGTACCTTCTGCGATATTGTAAAGTAGATAATACATTGAATGGAATAATGAAAATGAAATAAAGTTAAAATGAAAGCAATTCAAAGGTCATTATTATTAAATGGCAATATTGTATTGTTCTATGTTTAAAAATCTATTTTACCTTACTTTTGTGTACCTATCTGAAGGGGTAGACACCTCAATCCTATGCAATAGTACCCCCCTTATTCCTACAATCCTGAGTTCTTTATGACCGGCGTCAAAAACATCTACCAATGTCGTCAAGCAGCTGCTCTTTTGACTTCATCTTAGGTTACCATATCGGAATGTGCTAAAAATACTTTGACCGAACTAATTCTGAAAATTCCTTGGAAACTTAAAATAAAAGTATTTGTAACGGATTCTAGCGTAATTTATTAGGTTTTAATTTATTATTTGCATGTAACCCGAAGTAGTTTTCGTTGCAGTCTGTACATATATCAATATTTTATATTTTCAGATATAAAAATGACAACGTCTAGATACGGGCAACCAGTGATCGTGTACGGGAAGTTTCGTTTCAATAAACATAGCAACAGTAGAGGAGAGAAAGGTTATTTTGTGTGCGTCAAAAGGAGTTGCCGAGCTTTCATACGTACGGTTCATAACCAGATTGTTCAAATTAGGAACAATCATAATCATTCTTAATAAAAAAATGTGTTTTGTATTAATTTAATAATTCCTACCTATAATCTATGATATTGTAAAGTAGTGTCCTTTGCGTACAGAGAGTACGTGTAATGTAATTTACTCTGTATTTGAATATGTAATAAAGATAAAATAAAAAAAAATTAAGAGGCATTTACATATTATTAAGTGGTAATAAGTCTGTATAACTGAGTGTCTTAGAGTAGTAGCAACACAGTTCTACACAATAGTACTTAACCCCTTTTACCCTTGTGTCCCTTCTGCCTATGATCCCGAGTTCGTTAAGCGGGGCGTGCAAAAGCATTTATCGGGCATGTCAAGGTAGGGAATATCATTCTAGAGACTATGAAGCGGTAGCCACTCCTCTTTTGACTTCAATTTCAGATTTATCATCAGTCGGAAAGCTATCAAATTGACGGATAAAAAAAAGATAATAATAGCACTAGGAGGACCAAACCAGGAATCGAAACTTCTTAGTTCGCTGTACTTTATTATTGTATAGGTACCTATAAGAAAGGTACAGCATTCCAGACAAGCTCAAGTAGCTTATGGTTTGCTTTCTACTTTTTGAAAATGCATGTTGTGAGTGTTAATAAATAAAAAAAAAATAGTGAATTAAAATACAACTATTTCAATAGATGCTATCGCGAGTTATATTCGATGTATTAATTTTATATTATTTATATTATTAAGCCCTACGTTTCGGATACTTTTTAGCAGCCATAGTTCATGTGTAAACTTCTGATAGTTCGTATGATTTCATTGAGAAAAATTTAAAACATAACTTAGGCACTTAAATTATGATTAAAGAAAATATACATGTTAACAGGCACTTAGTAAGAATGTGTTATAAATATACAATCTTTGGCTACTATTCCAGATGCAATATACGGCGTCAATAGGATGGGAAAACCGAATTTGGTGATAGGAAAATATACTTATAATATACACTCGACAACCGGGCCGAAATCAATATGGCGCTGTAAAAAATGGCGATGGGGGCTGTGTCGATCCAGCGTGACCACTATTGAGAATAGTATTCTGAAGATTAATAAGCCACACAACCATGACTAAGGTGATATGGATTATATTATCTGCTCTCCAGAACCCATATTATAAGTTATACTTAGTTTGGGTTTGGATATTTTTTGTAAATACGTACATATTGTATAGAGAAATGACTGCGCGGAAATCGAATCCACGATTTCTGACGAGGCAGTAGAATGGTCTACCGCGTGTGATTTGTATGTTTGTAATGTTTCAGTGCGAAACAAAATATATTTTCAGCGTGAGTACAAAAAATTAAGGAACTAACTGCACTTTAAATTATTATACATTTTTTGCAAATAACATCGGCGATTTTATTTTTCATTAACTAACCTTTTTTCGTTGGCGTTGACAGCACGACTAAGGGCAACAGGTATCCATGGAAATATTCATAAACATCATAAATTAGCGGTGGATGCACTAACTAAGTAAACCTAAGTTTATTTTGAATGTATTTTAACATTTATAAGGCGCCTATTCTCAAGTTTGTCACGTGTTCGATGACTTATGAAATCTAAATTAATCCAAAATAAATAAATCTTAAATCTGCTATACTCGTTTTTGGTATTATTGTAACGTATTAAAGTTTGGTCAACAACACCATTGGTAAAATACCTAGCCCATCCACATCCACCACATCTAACACTATTAGTAAATTGCTAGTCACCTAAAGGACGGTATCTTCTAATGGGTACGAACCTACACGACTCCTAATATACGACCCAGAAATTTTTGTATTCGGTAATTTATATGCGTCTCTTGGCTCCCAGTAGGAAACCATTCAATAAAAATTCATAATGGATAAGACACTTGTACTTCTCCACTGTATACAATACATTGAAGAAGTACAAGTGTGTTATCAATTATGTATAAAAGTGAGCTCCACCAAGTGCCATCAATCAACAGTATAAATAAAAAAAATATTTTTTTAAGATACCTTACTTACTCCTCGGCTTTCATAAATGTTATAGAGATTCTCAATTCGGTACCTGCTGAGACAGTCTTAATATTCAATATCGTGGTTATACCCTACCCTATTTCCTACCTACATACCAAACCTACCTTTGAATTGCCTGACGTTTGGACTGTGTAACACCGGCCGTAATCAAAGTTTTTGATCATGGAACGCGAGTGTTTAAAACTTAGAACCTTAGAACCAATTTTATTTACAGAAATAAGAATGATCGAATCAAAAAAGGGCAAGCCGATGTTAGCGATGGGTGAACATCGTTTTTATCAACATAGTAGCTATCGGGAGGGCGCCATGAGGGTGCTATGGGTGTGCAGCAAATGGAGTAGCGGATGCCGTGCTTCGATCACTACTTACTACGAAGAAGTTGTTAGGATAAAGACAACTCATTCTCATTTGAAAAGATGAAAGCTTCAATATTTTGTTTACCTAATTTTTAGTAAGTATTTGTTATGGTGTTTCCATTTTCAGACCACCTTTTTCAACTCACAAGTTATAATAATAATAATAATTTCGTTTTCATGCTCCTGAAGAAGTCAATTCTGTTGTCATTTCACAAGTATTGTAATTACGTATATTTTTGTGTTTAAAATGTTTAGGTGCATATGTAGCATTATTTAATAAATTAATTATCTCCACAACAAAATTAACAATTCAAGACATTATCTTGGTTTTTTCTTTACTAAAAGATTATCTCCAACTCGAATCTGTGTATTCGCATGTTTTTATAACGGCACTGGTCACGCGATTTAATTTCATTGAGTAATTCTTCTAAAACTCTGTTTAGTTTGATAAATTTGCTGCTCTAATGCATTTTAAGTCATAAGAAATGTTCACTATATCAAAAGAAATTAGGTAAAATGAAATTATAGCTACAATTAATTATGACAACTGATCGTTATATTAAACAAAATTATATTACGTAAGATTATGTCAAGTGAACGTTAGATTTTTTGTTATTATATCAACTGTGACACACCCGATTTTCGGTCGTGCCGGTAATAGGCGGCGAGCTTTTTGCCGCCAATCGTAATGTAGTTACTTTTTTCCTTCGAACTAGAAAATCTTTTGGAGTAAATCACATTCATCTCTTGGTTGTCACAATATTGAACGTCTATTCCATTCCAATTCCAATGATTTTTTTACTAGTATGCTTCTAATTAAGATAGCTAACAAAAGTATGCAAAATCAAACCGATTTACAGAATATTGTATCTTCGGATTACTAAGTTAAGTTTGCAAAATGTTGAATCCCAAAATGTTGTATTTGTAAAAGTAGAATTTCCTATCCGGGCCACAATGTTGAAGTTACAAAATGTTTTTTCAATACTTGTATTCAACTTATTGTAATCCTTGCCTTATCTTATTGCTTCAGAAGTAAGAATGATTGTATCGCGAATGGGTAAGCCGATGCTTCAGATGGGTGAATACCGCTTTAATCAACATAGTCTTTATCGTAAGGGGGGGCCTAAAGTGCTGTGGATTTGTGTCAAGTGGAGCACTGGATGTCGCGCCTCTATGACCACATTCGAGAACGAAATAGTGAAAATGAATGCTGTACATAAACATTAAGTTCCCTCTTGTTTTAAGTAAGTAAATAATTATACGTGTTGTTATACGAATTGAAATGTTGAATATAGGAAGACAGTGAAAACTAAATACACATTATATCATGAATGTTATTTAAAAACTTATATTTGAATTTCTGAGTTTTTTTTGAGTCATTAATAGGTGTATTTGAAAATGGTTTATCTGCTTTTGACTTTACTTTCTTAAGCAGAAGATTAGTTGACGCGATTTGGAATTAAATTTCAAAATGTTCGGTGTTATTAATAAAATGTCTTGAGGTAGGCCTGACTCATGAAATGAAGTAGGACTGATCGTCATCGTTGTGTTAGGCCCAGTTGCATCCGAAGCCTCACCTCGGTCACGCTTAAATATGCTGTTGCTTGGTTTTTGAAACTGCACTCTGACCTAATCTAAATTGTGAGTTGTTCAGGTCGCCCAACTAAGTCACCGATTAAAGTAAAATTGTAGGCATTCTATCAAGCTTTCTGGCGAGCATTCTCGTAAAAGGACAGAAGTTAGCTTCAGCAAAGATCATGAAAATGTTCATTGCTTTATGCGGGTTCATTGCAGTTTGTTTGATCAGTATGACAAACTTTAAAACGGCGAAAGCTCAATGGTTTATTATAAGTAAATAATTAAGTCTATCATCATTTGAGCAGTGAGCGCACTTGGCCACGTGTCCTTAAATTGAATACATAACTCAATTAAATTAATAAGTACCTCAATATATGAATAAATAATCCAATTAAATTAATATATAGCTCAAAGAAATGAATAATTTACGACTTTATAAGAAGTAATCTTAGGTTTGTGAGTAAAAATCATAAGTTTGCACCATCCAGAGTATTTTAACTTAGTATTTACCTATAGCAGTAACTTTTTTTACAGAAATACGAGTGATTACGTCATCAAGAGGCAGACCAATGTTGCAAATGGGCGAATACCGTTTTTGCCAACATAGTTGTTATCGAAGGGGGCAAAATAAGGTTCGTTGGGTATGCATTAGGAGCCATACTGGATGCCGTGCCTCAATAACCACGTCCAGCTATCAGACGGTCACTAAAGTAGTTAGAATGAAAATTAGTCACAATCATTAATATTCTAGTGAAACATACTGTGTAAATAGTGTAATATAAAAGGATTTTAACGGATTCTGTTGTGATTTATTTGCTATTAGTAGCAAGTGATACTTCGGTATTAGTGTAAATATAGCTATATCAAATAAATAGCTATAGAGTCTGTTAACAATGTTATTATTTTGATTGACATGGTCATTTATGTTACAAGAAGGATTACTAATATTGGATTATTTACTATGCTTGTACGTCACTATGTAGTATGTACTAAGTCTAAGAGACAAACATACATGCGTATGCTCAAACCTATTTCCCTCGGCGTAGGCAGAGACAACAGCCCACCACATGCTTCTCTCATTAAACTTTCCATGTTCCTTATATAAACATGGCAGGTAAATATTTTTATATTACTAATCCTTGTTGAAATGTTGTGTGATGTAATATTTATATAAAATAAAAACTACAATATGATATTTAGGTTCCTTATATACCTAATAATTTTAGAGGTTTGACCTTTTTGTTGTTTATTGATTATTTTATCACTTATAAAGTGCCAGCAGCTGTTATTTTGAATAAATTTATTATTGAGAGTGTGATGAAGAGGTTTTTTTAAATTCAATTTAGGTCACATTGTTCTTTATAAAGAGCTGGGACCTCTCGATCGTGTAATTGACTCCTTAACCACTAAGTAACGCATAAATTATCTTTCCTCAAAATAAAATAATTACATTATATCCAAAGTGTGCTAACTAGTAGGTACTAACACTTCAATTACATCTTTTACAGTACTTACAGAACTCACAGAAGTGAAGAAGGTATTCTCAAGAATGGGAAACCCCATGCTACAGGTAGGCAAGCATCGTTTCTGCCAGCACAGTCGATATCGTAATGGACGGTACCTGCCTACGGTGCGATGGATTTGTAATAAAAGTTGTAATGGCTGCCTCGCGCATATTACGACGTATCATAATGATGTTGTCAAAATGAACAACGCACACAATCATGAATAAGTAAATTAGTAATTACTATTGTAGCTGCAGCTGACAGACTATTAATACGTTTAAGTAAAGCGAGTACTAAGGCAGACTCTTGCCCTAGGCAAGTGACAATTCGTTGGTAGTCGTTTTGCGGAACGGAATAGAATATAACGTTCAATGTGTGGGATTGACGCATATTTTGACGTTTATGACAAGCGTGAACAAAATGTCAATCCCATTCATCTATCAATCTATTTTATTCCATTCTACAAAACAATTGCCACTTGTCTAAACCCCCTGGACTTATTATACACCTTCGATATCGCAAACGGTTTGTGGAGGTCATTTAGACTTCCCAGAAAATATAAAACTTTCATTGTACGTCTCAAAGCCAAAAGGTGAGTAGTCAGTACTAAACATTGTATGTGGGAGTCATTGTTATTCGTAAAGGTCAGCGTTATTCCTATTAAGTCTTATTCCAGAGATAAAGGATTGAAAACCGTACACAGTACTGGTTGATATTCATTTCTATAAGCTAAGTTGATATACAGTCTTAACTGGATTAAGTACATGTGTGTATATAGGGTAAATATATTAATTAAAAATTGTCGATATTCAATTAATTAATAAGTATAATTATTACTTCTGAATTCAGAAATTCATGCTCTTTCTTTTTGTATGTTTGCTGGCTTTAAATACAAAACTTAGCTCCGACACTTGTCTTTTCATATTTGTTACTTTTCTGTGATATGTATTTGGCAGAATAATATTCGACTGGCCAGCCAGTAATACATAATATCATGAGAAATTTGTCCAAATTTTGACCACGTTACCACATGCTTAGAAATTGTTAATCACTTTCATTTGTGTTAAACCACGAGCAAAATATCCACATTATAATTAATAAGATATAATTATAGTATTGCATTTAAGTATCTACTTATTCATTTAAGTAATTATAGTGTATGTACAGTACAGTACAGTAAATAATGAGTAACTTCATGTATACATTCGTAGTCGTTAATTTATATAAATCCTAATAGAAGTAGTAAAGTTTATTATTGGATGTTGTGTTTGATTTCTTTCTTCCGATGGGAGGTTCTACCAATTAATTTATTGTATAGGTATTTAATTTAAATTACCACTCACCACTATTATGTAATTGTGCGAAATCCTTTTAACAGACGGTTTTGTTGATTATGTAGAATGTTGATTGTACAAAAACTTTTCTTACAGCTGTTAGGATGATTAAGTCAAGAATGGGGAAACCAATGCTGCAAATGGGTGAATACCGTTTCTGTCAGCATAGTGGCTACCGGAATGGGGGGCCCAAGGTCCTATGGGTTTGTATTAGGTGTTGCTCTGGATGCCGCGCCTCTATCACCACTTTTCACAACGAAATTGTTAAGATTAACACTAACCACAATCACGTGAATAACATGAGGATTTCTAGTGGTTTACGAACCATGTGACTAATCTGCATCCTGTGAGAGGGTGGTAACAGGTTCAATATTGCGATTGATTGCTTTTCGATATTGGTGCGAACAAACATCTTGAATCGAAGGCGGTGAGATCACACGCCATGTGCTTTATACGAACTAACCAAAAATCCGTGATTGGTTTTAACTTTTAATCTATGCCATAGGTACCTTTGTTAAACGCGAGAACTCTTTATAGTGTTCTGAAGAAAATTGTATCTAGTTATAAGAAAACTATTTGGTTTAAAAATGACTCTGTATAGTATTGTTATATTTAAAATGCCTATTTCTAATATTTAAGTAATTGTGTTTGTATGAATAATTAAAAATAAACTAGTTCTGAGTCTGATTTTAATTAATGTTATCACAGTGTTAATAATTATTTTATAAAGAGCGCAATGTTTTAATCGCGTGCTTAGTTTTGATGACCGAACAAGCGAAGGAGTTTAAAATTAAATCACGTGCGCAGCCAATTCCTGAGCGTCAATGAGCTAATCAAAAGAGCATGGGACGTCAATTTAACTTCGGCCCCTGGATCGTGAGCTTAAGGTCTAAGGAAAAAGGATCATCATTACAAACAGTAGCGCTCAGCTTGACTGCCTCATCAGATGCTTTTTCACGACCTTTTTTATTAGTGATTATATGTATTAGTGATTTAGTGTATTAGTGGTTTTGTATATTAGTGATATTATGTATCAGTGATTGTGTATCGTATTCATTTTAATAATTTCACTATCGAAAGTGTAAATTGAAGCCCGGCACCCTGTACAACATTTGACACAGACCCACAAGACCTTAGGCCTACCGTCGCGGTATTTATTATGTATGTAGAAACGGTATGTGCCCATCTGCAATATCGGCTGACCCCTCTTTGATTGAACAACAGTTATTTCTGAAATAAATTTATATTTATTAGACTTTTGAACACCTGCTAAGTACCTCTTTAATCTATTTATACTGTTGATTGATGGCACTTGGTGGAATTTGTTGTTACACATATTGAGAACTCACTTGTACTTTTCCACAGTATTTTTATTGTTTAATAGACCTGACCGGTTTCGCCTTACGGCATCCTCAGAGGTTTACGATGACATACAAGCCCATTCCCTTATAAACATTGCGGCAGTCAGTCACACTTATATGTGGGTAGTTTTAAAATCATGTATACCAGTATACATTTTTTTCCCAAAAGTTGGGGAAATAATATATAAATGGTCCCAAAGATATTTTATGAACAATTACTATTATGTATTCAAATTACAATGTCAAAGGAATAATTATACTATAACTTGTAAAATAATGTCAGATGAAAAATTAATAATGTGAAACCCAATGAATAATGTCAGATGAAAATTATTAACGATGTCAAACATTACAATGTCAAATTACAAATTACGAGATAGAATAAATAATGTCAGATGAAAGTTATTAACAATGTCAAATTACAAATTACGAGATAGAATAAAATATAGTGAAATAATTAGTTATGTAGATGTCATTATTATTGCAGTAGTGGTGATCGACTCAATTCCAACTGCTGATTTAATATTATGTTTCTGTTTGTATTTACTATTCTATTTATTTCAAGAGTTTCCAGGGCATTCATTTTTCTACCTTTGTCGCATACTCGCAATGCTTTAAAATTTACTTTAGGGTCGAAGGAGTGGTTTTCATCAAGGAGGTGTTCTGCAAAATTTGAATCAGTTTTTCTGAGTCTCCAGCTCCTAACATGTTCTGAGACCCTAGTTGCAAAAGATCTTCCCGTTTGGCCGATATATATTTTGTTACAGGTCGAACATGCTAATTCATATATACCACTTTTTTGATTTATGGGTGTTACATAATAATAAAGATGTAACACAATGTGATGAATTGAGTCGATCACCACTACTGCAATAATAATGACATCTACATAACTAATTATTTCACTATATTTTATTCTATCTCGTAATTTGTAATTTGACATTGTTAATAACTTTCATCTGACATTATTTATTCTATCTCGTAATTTGTAATTTGACATTGTAATGTTTGACATCGTTAATAATTTTCATCTGACATTATTCATTGGGTTTCACATTATTAATTTTTCATCTGACATTATTTTACAAGTTATAGTATAATTATTCCTTTGACATTGTAATTTGAATACATAATAGTAATTGTTCATAAAATATCTTTGGGACCATTTATATATTATTTCCCCAACTTTTGGGAAAAAAATGTATACTGGTATACATGATTTTAAAACTACCCACATATAAGTGTGACTGACTGCCGCAATGTTTATAAGGGAATGGGCTTGTATGTCATCGTAAACCTCTGAGGATGCCGTAAGGCGAAACCGGTCAGGTCTATTAAACAATAAAAATACTGTGGAAAAGTACAAGTGAGTTCTCAATATGTGTAACAACAAATTCCACCAAGTGCCATCAATCAACAGTATAAATAGATTAAAGAGGTACTTAGCAGGTGTTCAAAAGTCTAATAAATATAAATTTATTTCAGAAATAACTGTTGTTCAATCAAAGAGGGGTCAGCCGATATTGCAGATGGGCACATACCGTTTCTACATACATAATAAATACCGCGACGGTAGGCCTAAGGTCTTGTGGGTCTGTGTCAAATGTTGTACAGGGTGCCGGGCTTCAATTTACACTTTCGATAGTGAAATTATTAAAATGAATACGATACACAATCACTGATACATAATATCACTAATATACAAAACCACTAATACACTAAATCACTAATACATATAATCACTAATAAAAAAGGTCGTGAAAAAGCATCTGATGAGGCAGTCAAGCTGAGCGCTACTGTTTGTAATGATGATCCTTTTTCCTTAGACCTTAAGCTCACGATCCAGGGGCCGAAGTTAAATTGACGTGTCCAATATAACAAAACACACTAACTGTAGCTTGTTACTTATTTACTAATTAAGTATTGAATGAATATCACTTTATTATACACCAGTAATTATTACATATTATTAAGTATTCGCTATTTTACTAACAAAATGCGACAACGTTAGCTCGTGGGGTTTTTATCTCCTCGATTCTCGTGGCCTATCAGACCCCTTATCATGAGTGACATCGAGTGTCAAACGGAGTTGTAAAAGGTGAGAAGACGGAGATGCGTGAAAAAGCTAGTCCAACTTAAATGTGTCGGTTTTTACGAACGCGTGCAGATTCACGTCGAAAACATACACTCAGAATAAGGGTTCAGAAAGGAAACACGCATGTCTATTATACGACGCGTACGCTTAAAAAAATATGTTTATATGAGCTTTTTAGACAAGTTTACGGTTATTTTACGGATTTCGTCCAACTTTAAAAACGTTTGGCTGGAGTTTCTAACAAAATATGTACTCAATCTTACAATTTGTCTTTCATTATTATTTAATGTGATTTTTTTGTACTTTCTTTATTATTGTGTATTTCATGTGTTTTGTTATTATATTAAAAACATTGATATGTCGAATGTATTATTATCTAACCTTTAAGGTACCTAATGAAAGTATTGAGTAATGATTTTGCAGGCAGCTAGTTTGGTACTGGTTCAAGATTTAAGTGATCATTTTCTTCGGAAGCTGGTTAGACTGACCTACCTACTAAATGCCCGAAGTTTTGAATGAATGTTTCGATGGTTAGTCCCATTGATATAACAGTAAAAACATATTTTACATTGATATAGCAAATATTTAAGTAACTATGAATATACACCTGGCTTCTTCTTCGAGTCAATGGCTCGGGCTGGGGTAAATTTTTTTAATCTTGTTGGCCCAATAGTTGGCTACAGCAACAGCGTCTTCCATTGCTCTACAGAGATCTTCGGTGATGCAAGTGTAGGGGCATAGTGAGCAAGAGATCAAGTGCAACATTGACTGAGGTTGGGCCCCGAAATCACAGAACTCTTGTCACCGCTCGATATAGCTCCATTTCGCCATATTTTCCAAAATATACACCTGTGTTTGTTACTTATCTTCTACAGATATTCAAATGGTCACATCAAGAAGGGGATACCCGATGTTGCAGTGGGGGGCATACCGCTTCTCACAACACAGTCTCTATAGAAAGGGTGGCCCTAAGGTGTTATGGGTCTGCAAACGAGGATGTCACGCTTCTATAACCACTTTTAACAATCAAATTGTTAAAATAAATGGAACTCATAACCATATATAAAGTTCGACTTTTGACCAAGACATGATTCAGAATCAGGGCGATGAAGGACCTCAAATTAACAGAGGAAATGAAGACGAGTATTTTTTAATGTTAAGTATTATTATATTGATGCTAAGAACTTTAGAAGACTAGAGTATGATATTGTACCTGACACCTTTGAGTTTGTGAAAAATAATAACTTTAACATATTTTCATTACCAATAAATGATTTTGATTTTACCTGTATTTAATACTTTTAAATTTATTAAAACCTTTAAATATTACTCATGACTGTATGATTTTGTTATTTTCAATATATATACTTTATGAACCTCCAATAGCCTCCGTGGCGTGACGATAGTGCACGCGACTGCTACGCACGGGGCGCGGGTTGGATCCCCGCTCAGTGCAAAAAGTTGTATGAATGAATATGGCTGTTAGCACTGGTCTGGTCGTGCCTCGGAGAGCACGTTAAGCCGTCGGTCGTTATGGGTAGTTGGAGCCTTCAAAAGTTCAACCAGTCTAACTTGGAACTTCGTTATCACCATTGGTCATTGGACCATTGGTTGTGGAGGTCAGATGACAGTCGCTTCATAGAAAATATCGAAGTTCAGCCGCATCACACTTAGACTGGACCGACCCCAACTGAGTTGTGAAAAGGTTCAGAGAGTGATGACTTTATGAACCATATCTTATTTATCGCTCTCCTACATCGGAGCACCCAGTTGTATATAAAGCTTAAACGCTATTTACTCTCCTGTAACTGATTATCATTGAACTTAAACCCTACGACAGAAAATCAAATTTAAACCTACGTCTTTTGTTTGTATTTTGTGTGGAACGAAGTTTTGCAAAAACGTGTCATATTACTCATTGATATTATTGAAAGAAAAATATCGCGATATATTAGATATTAATTTCTGGTAAAGATGATTAAATACACGAAATAAAGGAAACTTCCACATGATAATCAGAATTTAATAAAAAAATATGCCTAATTATACTTTTTTGTTTGTTATTTATTTGTTGCAGGAATTCGCATGAGCAAATCAAGAAGGGGACAACCGGTGCTGCATTTGGGAGAATACCGGTTCTCGCAACATGGCCTCTATAGAAAAGGAGGACCTAAGGTGTTGTGGGTCTGCAACAAATGCCGAAATGGATGTCGCGCTTCGATAACCACTGTTGACGGTGAAATTGTTAAAATGAATAGCACTCATAATCACACATAAACTTAATGTACGATTATGAGTGCTATTGATATGTTGTATGTTCCTTTGGAGATGTATTTTAGGTTTTTTGAATACAATTGCTGGGGTGATAAGGGTTAAATTAGAGAAGAGCAGAAGTAGAAAAGGATATCGCCGATTTTAAATTTTTATTTAAAAAAATATTGGGCATTGGTCTTAAGAACTTTAACGGACTGGAGTATGGATTTGTGGCGGACAATTTAGTAGTTTTTAGAGTTAGTAAAACAATAATGATAAAATATCTCTTTTGATTCCTCTAATCACAGCAGTTCGGTTGCAGTAGTCCGGTTAATCGCAGTAGTCCGGTTGTCAAACAGCATCGAACTATTGCTACACATTGGACAACCGAACTACTGTGATTTTTGAGTTAAACCCCTAAATATTACGTATTGAAGTTAAGCCCCTATGTATTACATTAAAAAAGTATGTTTATAAAGAACTTATCTATACTTTTTTATAGTGCGAAAAATCCCAAGGAAATGCCTGGTAGGCATCGACCAAGTAACTACTTGGTCATAGCTGGTAGGTATATAAAAGTGAAGATTTAGGAGAATGTACAATAAAAATAAATCATCCACCACGTCATCAAGGACACGAACTGCCAGAAACTACACGATTTCGGCAACATCACAAAAATTGTTACTGATATACCTGTGGAGCATAATTTCTTCAGGTGCCAGTAACTCTTGGCCGCAACTGCAGTATATTTCTTTGCATAAGAGAAAGCCTCACCTTTCTTGGGAAATACGCGCAATATACATGCCCCTTTCAGCACCTTCTTTGCCACCATTAATTGACTAAAAGGCAGTTTAATATGATCAGAAAAGGCATAACTCGTGGTATGTTCATATATTAGATATTAATTTCGGGTGAAGATGATTAAATACACGAAATAAAGAAAACTTACACATGATAATCAAAATTTAATGAAAAATATGCCTAATTATAGTTTTTTGTGTGTTATTTTTTTGCTGCAGGAATTCGTATGAGCAAATCAAGAAGGGGACAACCGGTGCTGCATTTGGGAGAATACCGGTTCTCGCAACATGGCCGCTATAGAAAAGGAGGACCTAAGGTGTTGTGGGTCTGCATCAGATGCCGATATGGATGTCGCGCTTCGGTAACCACTGTTGACGGTGAAATTGTTAAAACGAATAGCACTCATAATCACACATAAACTTAATGTACGATTATGAGTGCTATTGATATGTTGTATGTTACTTTGGAGTTGTATTTTAAGTTTTTTGAGTACGATTGCTAGGGTGATAAGGGTTAAGTTAGAGAAGAGCAGAAGTAGAAAAGGATATCACTGATTTTTAATTTTTAATTAGTAAATATTGAACATTAGTCCTTAAGAACTTTAACGGACTGGAGTATGGATTTGTGGCGGACAATTTAGTAGTCTTTAGAGTTAGTAAAACAATAATGATATGTTATCTCTTTTGATTCCTCTAGTCGCAGCAGTTCGGTTGCTAGCCCGTTTATCCGGACTACTGCAACTAAAAAATCGCAGTAGTCCGGTTGTCAAACAGCATCGAACTATTGCTACACATTGGACAACCGAACTACTGTGACTTTTGAGTTAAACCCCTAAATATTACGTATTGAAGTTAAGCCCTTATATATTACATTAAAAACGTATGTTTATAAAGAACTTATCTATACTTTTTTATAGTGCGAAAAATCCCAAGGAAATGCCTGGTAGGCTTCGACCAAGTAACTACTTGGTCGTAGCTGGTAGGTATATAAAAGTGAAGATTAAGGAGAATGTACAATAAAAAAAAATCATCCACCACTTCATCAAGGCCACGAACTGCCAGAAACTACACGATGTCGGCAACATCACAACAATTGTTACTGATATGCCCGTGGAGCTAAATTTCTTCAGGTTTCGATAGGTCTTGGCTGCAACTGCAGCCGGTTCCTTTGGATAAAATAAAGCCTCACCTTTCTTGGGAAATATGCGCAATGCACATGCCTCTTTCAGCACTTTTGGTCCGTTTATATACTAAAAGGCAAAACTCCATATGTATGTATGTAACTCCATATGGTATGTCCGTGCTTTTCCTGGTAATTTGGACAATATATTTCCTCATTGACGAAAAATCTAAATGTTTTTAAATATTTTTGCTTCAGAAATAAGGTTAATCAAGTCAAGACAAGGCAACCCAATAATTCAGATGGGTGAACACCGCTATAGTCGACATGGCCTATACCGGAATGGAGGGCCCAGAGTTATTTGGCTCTGTAATAAATGGAGCTATGGATGTCGAGCATCACTTACTACATTCAATAATGAAGTCGTTAAGATGCATAATGCTCATAATCATACCAAAAATGCAGCCACCAACCGCTATCAATAGACTACCAATGTGAAACACACTTTGAGACAAGACATTTAGTTATATTAGTAGGTATCTTCTTTTGTTAACATCCAGCGGGGTGCAGTCAATTAATGGACTGAATATAAATATATACCTAAATACTTTTAAGTATAACTGTAATACTGTATGACTTACCATCAAAATGTCATTTAATCCCTCAACTACTAGGTAAGTAGCCCTCTTACTAATTGTAAGGTAGTGTAGGTACCATAAACCTGTACATATTATATGTATAGGGTATTTAATAATTGGTGACAACAACAAATGGGAATAGTATTCATAACATTTTTCAGATATGCATATGTAGGTATATATGTGAACGAATAAGATGTCTTATTCGTTCACATATATTCTATGCTATATACAGCATAGAATATATGTGAACGAATAAGTTTATTATAAGTAAGTTGTAAAATTGTATTGATATAAGTAATTACTACAAAAATTAAATGAGAATATTAGAGAGATTTGAATCGATATGAAATGTGAACGAAGTGGTATAAAAGCAAATAATTAAAAATACTTCGCATGATCCCGTTATTTTTCTTCTTTCTTCACCGCCCAATGTGGAAGCTTGGAGTTTTTAAATCAGGGTTAACTTTTGCGGTAGTGTTTGCCGAATAACCCTTTACCCCGAGAAGATGGCTGGCGCCTGAGCCTTGCGTTGCAGGTGAGATTAACTTATGCCCTAAAGATCTCCCTAAACCCATGTGGTTTGTAAATTAGCTACATGAAATGACAATACAAAAAATGTTCTAAGTAGTTATTACTTAGAACATTTTTTGTATTGTCATTTCATGCGTATTACGCCAATCATATACTTTTTTGAATGATTATGTGTAGGTATATTATTTCAGTATCATTTCCACGAAACGCATAGCCACATTCGTACACACGTATGATGCAACACAGGATTAGTAGTTTTTATGTAGGACACGTTAATTTGACTTTACCTCGCATGATGGTAAACTGAAGGCAAAGTTTCAGGAATGACGGTCACCATTACGGACACGTATGATGTTACGAGTACAATGGTGGCACTCAGGTGGCTTCATCAGATGCTTTTTCACACCCGCTTCAAGAACACTGTCTCGGCTGTAGGAAGTATATTACGGTCTATTGTGTAGGTAACATATTATTGTATTATTATTATTGCAGGAATACGTATGCTAACGTCGACGAAAGGCAAGCCTATGTTACAGCTGGGAGAATACCGCTTTAACAGACATTCTGGATATCCGCAAGACTCCAAACGAGTATTATGGGTCTGCGTCAAATGGAGTTCAGGGTGCCGCGCGTCGATAACCACATTCAATAACGAAATAATCAGGACTAAAAGTGTTCATACGCATAAAAATAGATATTTCAACTAGGCTGGACAGCGTTTGGAAAATTATGGCGGGTCTTTTCATAAAACGAAGGTCTTTGACCAGTGCCTCCTGCCAGTTATGACCTGCGGTACCGAAATGTGGACGCTGACAATGGGGCTAGTTCACAAAGGAAAAGTCGCGCAACGGGCGTGAACTATGCTTGGAGTTTCTTTGAAGGATACTATTCGCAATGAGGTCAGCCGAAAAAGAATTAAAGTCACCAGCTTAGCTTTGCAGAATAAGTGGCAGTGAAGTGGCAGTGGATTGGCCACATCTTTCGAAGGACCGATGGCTGTTGGAGCCAACGAGTCCCAGAGTGAAGACCATGAAAGAAAACGGATGTTGGGATACCCCGCAGCCAGATGGACTGACGACCTTAAAAAGAAGGTTGGGGTGGACTGGATGCGGAAGGCTGAGGATCGGGGGCAATGGCGCATATTGGGAGAGGCTAATGTCCAGCAGTGGACTGCGATCGGCTGATAGTTTGCCTAAAAATGGTAAAATCAAACAAACAGTTGAATAGCCGGTGCCTTATAAAAAATGCGATTTTATATAAAGCACCCGTTATGTAAGGGTGTGTCTAATAAAATTTGTGACACTGTGAGGTTTGTCAATTTATGTTTGTTATACATATTGAAAAACTTCTTTTATTGTATAAAAATTAACTTTATATTACGGTATTAAATCCCATTATAATATTACTTCATTTCTTACTTTACTATATACAATTCCCATTGGAAATCCCGTAGGAAAAGTAGGTATTTATATTGATACCAAATTTGAAGAAATTCAAAATTTATATATCCTATCCTTATTATATTTAAAGCCTTTAACGCCCTAACTTAATTAGTTGCCATCACATTTAGGTCATGATATCAAACCTTAAAACATTGGTAATCAACATGAGTATAAAACATTTTTAAAGAGCATTCTAATAATAAAACCTATTTATTCCATACTTATTTTCTGCAGAAGCTCAAATAATTCAATCAAACCTGGGAAAACCAATTCTCCAGATAGGGGAATACCGCTTCTCGAAACACAGTCTTTATCGTAAGGGAGGACCTAAAGTGCGGTGGTCATGTGTCAAATTTCGTACTGGATGCCACGCTGCAGTGACTACGATAGAGAATGAAATAGTAAAAATGAACAGCGTTCATAATCACACATAGACTCCAAAAGGTAAGATGTGTGAAAGAGATAATGTAAAGAAATCGTCTCTTTCTTTTGCTGCACTTCCAAAATCAGCTCATTATATCTATTACGACGGTCCGTAATAGATATCTCATTTCTGCTGATGTTCATAGCTACTAAACATTGCAAGTTGAATCAAATTCATTTCAATCTTTCCAACATCATAATGGAGAGGTGGAAATGGATGTGATTCAACTAGTAAACTCAATTGTTTTCATGGCAGGTATAAATATTATTAATTCAACTAAAGGTAGTCCAATGATACAAATGGGTTTGTATCGTTTTTCTCGACATAGTAGGTACCCTTGGCAAATGTCCTCTGGGTAGGTGCCAAGTATTCTTATGGATGCCGTAGTTATTGAATAACTACAGTTGGAAATGTCATCATAAAATACAAAGATAACTATAATCGCGCAAATGGCCCTATTAAAAGTGTCTAACTAAAGAAGACATTAGAATAATATATTGCTTTCTTTTAATTTAATTGTCAAATATTTTGAAAGCAATTTCTCTAATATTCAATGATCAGTGAAATTGGTTTTTGGCTTGATCTATAAGGCAAAAAGATAAATTGAACTGATAAATTGTCTGAATAAATAATACAATATTTTTATACATTACTTGTGTTTTATAATTTGGGATCCTGAGTTCTTTCTTTTTCAATCCGAACAGAAGTTTTCTTTTTCTTTTTGTAGAGATGTTGCTTTTTCTGGCTATGAGGATCCAGGATATCACCTGCGTACTAATTATAAAGTAGCTAGTATCCTTGCTAGCTTAAGCTTTATTCTTACAAATTAATATTACAATTAGGTATTGACATAACATTTTGTCTGAGGTATGTAAGTGAAATTAACCTGATTTTATCTAGCCATAAATGTCTCTATTAAACTGCAATTTTCACCTATTCATCCTAAATCTTTAATATAAACGCTATTATTCTATACGATTCTACTTATCTTCAACAGTAAAAAGGATTATATCATCCAAGGGCAAACCTATGTTACAAGTGGGTGAGCACCGCTACTATCAGCATAGTTACTATCGTGATAAGGGAGCCAGGAGTCTCTGGATATGTCTCAAATGGAGCTCTGGATGTCGTGCGTGTGTAACGACTTACAATAATGAAGTTATTAATATGAAAACTGTTCATAATCATCAAAAGAAGCGCAAAAAGAAGATCTAACGGTGTGAACTCATTTTTAATAAATTCTTCGTTTTGTAAATAAGTTCAAAGAATATATTGACTGATTGACATGGCTCAAAGAGTTTGACATGAACTGTTGTGAGTGCCTAAGCGGAGGGTGCGAGAGTTATGTCTTGTATTAGCTCACCTCCAGCAATCAAAGATTTAAAGACGACGTACATTTGAGTTGGTTCGAGTCCAACATACCACCTTCACCGACTTTGGCGGGAATGTTGTTCGTGGGGATTACGCGAACGTTAAAAACAGGGCGAAGTGTAGTCCATTACAATAGTAAGTGCATTACAATAAAATATAAACTGTACTAATTTTGTGTGACTGAATCACTGTTCATGATTTATAACGTAATAATATATTATGTGATATTGTATTTCTTTTTTTACTTTTAATTATCTATTTTCCCCTACCTACCAATACCGCCATTCTTTCAGCTATATGCAACTAAACTGAAGACCGGGATACTAGTAATCTTAGCAACAGTATATTGTTTTGGCTATACCAAGTTTGTTAAAAATCTAATTTTCCTGCAGTTATAAGGATGGTTGAATCAAGAATGGGCAAGCCAATGTTGCAGATGGGGCAGTACCGTTACAATCAATATAGTAACTATCGTAAAGGAGGGCCTAAAGTTCTATGGGTTTGCATCCGGTGGTGTGTAGGATGCCGTGCTTCTATGTTCACTATCGACAATGAAGTTGTTAAAATGAATAATAAGCATAACCATTAATTGATATTAAGTTACCTCTCCTTGTTAATAAAATGTTGTTAATATTATAAAAGATTTTTATTGACATAAGTCCAGTCACTGGACCAGTCACATAACACAATTATACATATACATCTAAGATTAAGATATGCATTCTGATTGCGTCAAATATTGTATAGATTAGTCTATTCTAGTCATTGAACTGCAATAGACTAACTGCAACTTAGTTCGCAGTGGCTAGATATAAGTTTCTTGCAATGTGTGCTGTATTCGTTCTTCTGACGTTCATCTTTATGAGGAATGTAGATAAGAATCTTGAAAGATAAGTTTCTTTTTTTTTGCGTAAAAACGGTGCAGTTCACTCAGAGTACCCAACCGAATAGTACCTGCGTGAATAGCTTAGTCCATGAAGAGTACCTATAATAAATTTTGGACCGGTGCTTTTCGTGGGTACAAGTCTAGGTATTTTTATTATGTTGTCTGTTGTCTACGAAGAGTTTCTTCGGTCAGCGGGCTGGTGCGGTATACCTAAGCAGCCGCACTAACCCTGCTTTGTAAGGCGTCAAACTGGCTGCCGATCTACCATGACTATGATGGCCAACGAAATAATAAAAAAATATATAGAATAACAAAATCACTTCCGATATCGGATGCGGTTTCCTAGTTGTCCCAGACATGACTCTGTTATAGAGGAACTATTTGCTTTTATTAAGAACTCACGGGCTTGCTGCAAATGTTTTTTTGCATTGTTATGAATATTTCCTCGTTATGAAAAAACTGAAATACAAGAATATATTAGTATCATTTGCATCTCGCTAGAAACATACTAAAAGCCAAGTTAGAGCTGCGCTGTGTAATATGTCTAAGAATATGTACATTTGTTATTAGTTAAAGAAAAATAGTATATACCCATAGTGAATTATTGATTCTGTAATTTTGAAGGTAAATTTTTTTCAAACCTATATTTTACATTCGGTCTTGTTTGGCATTATTTTCTTTCTTTTCTCGTTCTCCTAAATCATTTTGTTTTTTGCAGAACTGATGCTAATCAGGTCTCGGCGTGGTAAGCCGATGCTACAAAAAGGGATATTTCGCTACTACCAACATAACTGTTACAGAAATGGTCCAAAGTGCCTTTGGCTGTGCATAAAGTTTCGACCATTGGGATGCAAGGCATCCATAATGACAATAGACAGCGAAGTTGTGAAAATCAATGAAGACCACAACCACTCCTGAAGAGAGCTAGGCATTGTTCTGAGTTTATTACTAGCTGTTACCCCTGGGCTGCGAGGAATTTTAATCATGTTCCAGCAACCCATGGGGGCCTATTTCAGGGATGAAAAGTAGACAAATAGTTCCACGCTATAATTCAACCTGATTTAAAGGCGAGCTTTAGGGCTGACGGGAGGGAAGAGTGTAGATATACTAAGGTAGATTTGACTGAATGGCATTCGCCCACCGACAAACCCGTGAGGTTACTAAAATAAATAAATTGAAACCCAATTTTTTACTATTTTAGGTGTATGTTTCGACGATATACTCGTAGCTTAGTAGAACAACTATACGAGTGGTTCCAGCAATATAAAAATACAACTTTAATGTATGGCACTTTCATTAATTCGTTCGTAAGACAAGGCTAGAAAGGTCAAATCACAGCAAGTGTAGTAATTTTGTGCTAACTTTTTGTATGATCGTTTAAATTATCATATATATCATTTTAATGGAGAAACGACCTGTCTTATTCACCAATCAATAGTTTAGAACACTTTTTTGGTAATAAAAGTCTTCTAAACTATTGCCAACATAACCTGAAAGTTGGTTCTGTTCTTTCCTTTGGAGTTATGAGGTAAGACTTCAGTAGCTCCCACAAAAACCGTGTAAGCCAACCTAAAAGGAGTTTACGATGTAAGTCTCGAATACACCCGGGAAGAATGCCAAAGCGATGAAGAGTTTAGATGTAGTTTTGTATTGTGTTGTGTAATGGGGGCACATATTAACGCAGCATAATCTGCTGCGTGCTTAGCAAATTACCAAGAAAACCGCAGCAAATGACAAGAAATATCAAGATGTTGACATCTCTATAATAGATGTATTGGCTGCGTTAATATAGAACACCAAAACACCATTTGGTGAGTGCATATCAAATGTTATTTTGGTGTGTGCCTCCTTAGTTACATAAAAATACTTTTTTTAACAGGTTGGTAAGTAAACTTCTATTTGTTTCAGATTTAAAAATAACGAGGTCCAAATTTGGCAGACCTGTGATGATACAAATTGGTGAATATCGTTATTATCGAAAAAGTAGCTCGATTTCGACTTCAGGTCCTAATATAACCTGGCAATGTTCAAAATGGCCGACAAAAAAATGTACTTCAATTCTGAATACGTACAATGAAGTCATAGTGAGTGGTACAAACAATCATAACCATTGAAGATTAATTAAAACTCTTCGTGGTGAGTGGTACGTACAGTCGTAAATGAGTGAATAAGATATTTATTTATTATATATTTCATTTAAAATATTTCGTTGTGAGTGGTATGAATAGTTACGTTGAAGAAGATGTTCATTTGTCATCTAGGTGTTTCATATAACATTTTTACGATAGAAGTACCGTGCTTGAATAGGTTCATGTTTATTATTTCACCTGTACAGTCAGAGCTCATAAGTGCATTAGCATATCAAGGCTCAAAATGGTTTAGCGGGCGGCCGGCGCGCTTATATGTGTGTGTAATGTTACTATGCAATAAGAGGCGACGCTGGCTTGTCTTAAAAGAAAAAGGTCACAAGTAGCGTTAGAATGTTGACGCTATAGTTGCGTAGGATTGCTACTGCACTTTTGAGTTCTACTGTACATAAGAGATGATGAAAGAGATGATTACCTACTGTACTTATATAAATTTAGAAATACGCGCTTGCTAAGCGTTATACAAAATATGCTGGAACTAGGTGTCTGTGTATGGTACTTCTTACTACCCAAGAGCCTCAGCACGTTATCTTCTTATTCTCTCGAGATTGGAGAGTTAGACGACAGTCACTACCGGGAAAGTCAATATAAGCCACTTCACCGGCTGGAGATAGGACGTCGGGCTTCAAAGTGTAAGTTTTAGATGGAACCAGAATTAAGCCGAGATGAAACTAATGCATGTCATTAGTAGAAATCGCTAATCCGCTAACTGGATGCTGCAGTTAATGGGCCTTGACCCACCAGGTCAATGTGACCTAAACAGGTCAATAATTGAACGGCTGTAGGCGTTACCTGGCGGAAATCCATTACATGAAATTATACATTGAGGGAGAGGACCCACCACTCACCCACGGTTTAATAATTCCAACGATAAAAATAGCAAATAATTACTAATTGTCGTAAAAAGGAATGTTAAAGCGCACCCTACAAAGTAAGTAAAAAGACTTCTTACCCGAGGACAAACCTCGACACGTGTTTCGCCTCTACGCAAGGCATCTTCAGCGACCAAGCTGTCATACCATCAACTGCATAAATAACATTGTCCCATATAAAAATAGAGTTGCATTTCCTGTCGGTGGTATAACAGGTGTTAAGCGCCATTGACTTAATTTTAAGAGCGCATGGTACGAGCACTGAACTACAGACTATAAACTGAAGTAGAATATCTACACCCTAAGACTATGTATACGATAATGATAATACATTTTGTACATATTAATGTCAAATTAATGATAGTAAATACATAAAAAAATGATTGTACAACTAATACTAGTCATTATATAATACGAGTATCTGTGTGTTATAATATATAAATTTAAGTTACAAGTATTATATTAGTATTAATGGAAAAAGAATATTATTTTGAATAAGTATTTTCGACTCGCTCCTACATTGAAGTGTCAAATATTTTTATAGTACGTCGTCAAACACAAAATTCACGGCAATCATATTCGTATCAAATTTAGATAGGAAAAAGTGAATGTTTCGACGGGATCCTATCTAATTTCGATTCGAACAGTCGGCATACTAATCGCTTTTCAAAATTTTCTGCACATATCATAATTCATGTTCATGAATGGTCTCATCTCATGGATATCCTAAGCCTGTTGCTACGTCCTTTTTAGTGCTGCTTTAATACGTGGGTAGTTATTGAAAACAATATTATATAAATTCTACAGATCTAGATTGGTTCGATCCCCGCTCAATTCAAATATTTTGCATGGAGCCCTAAAAAAGTCCAGCAACTAGACTAACTGTAATGCGCTTCGATGTCACCAATGGTTTGTGGAGGTTAGGTGGTAGCCGCTTCACAAAAAATATCGAAGTTTAGCCAAACATCGATATTTTTCATATTTTTACTAGTTAAAGCGAACCCCAGGTTGTACTAATAGGTGTTTATTATGGAGTATCACTATCTGCTAAAAATAGTAAAGACAAAACGAAGTCATTGAAGGTGTTTAATTCTTCTACAATGCAAAGATTTGTTAAATCTCATTCCTACTATTTGAAAATCTTATTAATAGGATGATTTATACACTGTCCTAAACGGGCGAGAAAATGTTGAAGAATATTAGGATTTGCTGAATGTTCAGTTGTCATTTTATCATGCTGTTGTGAAATTATTTGCACATATATTTTTTATAAGGGACTTATCAAAAAGTGTGTAATTAACTTGTAGAAGGTGTCTAAAATGGTATTAAGTGATGTTATGTGTTACATTCATGTGACTTTATTTCAGTTATAATATTAGAAAACAGAAACGACAGTAACAGCCGTAGCAGTAAGTCTTCACGTTATGATAGAACCGAAGAAGACACATCGGTTTCGGACCAAGATCTACACCTAGGGGTTGAAGCTGAAGTAAACCCTTCTCATGCATGCTTAGACCAAAATGTGAATAAAATATTGAAGACTACTGGAAGAAAATGTGATCCTAATAAATGGAAAAAAAACTTGGCTAAGGTTAATAGACATAATTGTTTGCCATATCTCGTTAAAAGCGGGAAGATAATGCCGGCTAAACAACCAAAACCAACAAAGTGTGATATAAAATGCCGGTTTAAATGTAGTACGGTATTCCAAGAAAGTGACCGCCAAAATATTTGCAAAGAGTTTTGGAGTATTACTAACTATTCATTACAAAAGCAATTCTTATTGCAGCATGTTACTGCTTTTCCAGTAAAAAGAATGAGGTATCCAGTAACAAAAAATCGAGCTGCTACTTACAAATATTACTTCAACTTAAAAGAGATTTCACATCGAGTTTGTAAAGAATTCTTCACTAAAACTTTGTGCATCTCCAATGGGCCAATTATTGAGGCTTTTAAAAATGTAAATGAACGTGGTGAATATACTGGACGAGACAACAGGGGGTCTTATAGACCACCTAAAAAGAATTAAGAATTCGTGCGGCTGATTTGGTACTTTATTTATGGATAAAAATAATTCATTGCAGGCAATAAATTTGCATCTAAAAGGTGTATTGAATGCTTCAGACAAAGCTTCTTCATGTGATAGAACTGGCTGTTATAGATATTGTATTACTTGAAAAATAAATAAGTTTTAGTACCTATCGTTTTGAATGTTATTTTATTATACCTTTTATGCCCTGTAAATAATTTTACTGAGTGATATAAACGGAACTGTACGCGGATTTTACACGTGTAAATAAAGCTATTCTTTATTTGTAACTGTTCTTTTTCAGCTGAAAATACCCTGAAACGGAAAATAAATTTCGATTAAATTCATTAAAAATTGTTTTTATTTCAACTTTACTGAAATTTGAACGGTTGAAACAATTTGCTTTCTCATTTTAAGAATAATTTGAACTCATTTTGAAAAAGGGAATGTTTGAACAACTATTTCATTTTTCTTTCTTTTCGCAGGAGCCTTTTATACCATGTCAAGATATGGAAGACCAGCTATAGAGTACCAAAATCACAGATACAATTTGTACGTGCCACATTATTCGAGAGTACGAGGCGTGGTGGACACGGTCAGACAGAATTGGCGATGTGTCAAGTGGGGTACCAGCAACTGTCGAGCAGGCATTATAACTGTCGACGGAACGATTGTCAAGTCAACCAACGAGCATAATCATTAACTACAAAATAATTAAATTGTTATATTGCTGTTGCCGGCAAATATCTTGAACAAAATTCGGAAAATTTGCGCATGTGCTCAATACCAGCGAACCAAAAACTCCTACACAACCAGTAAAATTCACTGATCAAACATTAACGCATGCCCTTTTTGCTCGTGATTGGTTTATAATCCAACACCACTTGTGTCAAGCAGATTGTCAAGAAGTTTGCCGGTCATTATAGGTAAAATCCTATTAATAATTGTTATAAAATGTAAGTAGTTGTTTAAGGAGTGACTAATATGACTAACGTTTTGCGAAGTATTGCTTTTGTATAGTTTTTAAGAATATTAATTTAATATTTCATTCTATATTCTCATTTTCTATAAAGTACTAAAAGTGGGTCCAGGTAACACAGTGCAGCAAAAGCGCGTGCGCAGGCGGGACGCTGTTAGGGGCTTGACAACAAGCGCAAATATTTTGGGGTACTTATATCTAAACTGAAAAGACGTGCGGTAGAATTGTGGTTTATAGGCTTTGGGCTGCGGCCTAGAGGAAGAAGGATGGAGTTACTCGTCTCCATCTGGACCGTATCTCAAAACATGATTAGTTATAAGTGATCATTTGCATATCATGTCTGGTTCCCTGCTATTGCCGTGTCTTGCTGCCTCGCAACCCGCATGCTGTATTTGGACTCACGTGAGATGAGTACATGTACAGAATACTCTTAAACTAAGCCAATCACACTAATGTCGATATATGTGACTAATTTTTTACTTATTATAGTTTTAATAAAAGTATTAATTATAGTAATTAAATGGATTTTCTCGTAAAAAAAAGGTTTTTTGCTCTTATCGCCATTGACATACTTGTACTTTTTGTACGTAAAAGCATTTACCACATAATTTTACGACAATAAAGTAACAAATACGGACTTTGTTTATATTTGAAATATTTAAACACAGATTATTCAATTATTTCAAATATAAACATAGTCTGTGTGGTTACACACCATTTATCTAAAATCAGGTGCCCTTTATCGCTATAAGATAGTCCATCCTGAGGGCTTAGGTAAGTATAGTAGAACAGAACTATATAGCATTAAGGATTAATGATCTGAGCTGTTGTATCTAACCCGTTTATTTTATGCTAGTTGCAAGTAAGTATATTTAAAACTTCAGCTTGATTTAAAATTAATTTATAAATATGATATATTTTTTGATTATATCGACGGTGGTTACACTCGTCCTAGTGAAGTGTCCAGATAACAATTTTGTAATACTTTCTCAGATGTCATGTACACAACTACAAGATCGGGCAGGCCGGCATTGCTGTTCAAAAACCAAAGGTATAACCTCTCACCATACTACACGAAGGAGAAACTAGACGCTAAGAAGAAACATTGGCGGTGTTCCAAATGGGGCAACAACGTTAATTGCCGCGCGGGCGTTATCACAATTGACGAAATGGTCGTCACAATGACTAACTATCACAACCATTATTAAAAAGAATGTATTATCAACGGTGTACATGATATTTTAGAAGTGTATAATATAATAATTGCAAATAAGTATTCATTGTCGTACTTAATTAGAATATACATTACGCTAACGTACCTAATCGCTTGTATAAAATGTAAGATTCTAGTAAAAATGCATTTGTTTAATCAATAGTTGTTCTTAAGTTCGTAATACGTAAGCTCTAAATCTTCGCTTTTTAGTAGGTATCCTGATTATTATGTTTGATTGAGAATGATTTGCAAAACGAAAATCTCTTCCAATTTTATCAGAGAATCTTACAAGAAAAGGCTGTCAAAAGCATTTCTATGATAGCCTACTACTCTGTGTGTATTATTTATAGGTGTGAAAATATCTTTGAGTCTAGTGTAGTTGTAACCTTGTGTTATAAGAAGTTAGAGTAAAGCCTAATAAGTTACATATTAGTACCTGTCCTAATATAAGAATACATACATTAAATTAATTAATTTATTAAATAATAATATAGCTATCAGTCAATGCAAAATCCTTTTATTCAATTAGCCTACTTGCAGTCCACTGATGGATAGACCTCTTCCAATATCCATTGCACCAGCTTCCAGCCACTATTTCAGGTCATCTGTATATACACTGGTGGGCGTTCCCCTTTCCGGTTGTCGGTTCTAGATTTCGTCTGCTCCATCATCTGTTGCAGATCCATATTAATAAGTTTAAAACAATAAACTTACCTAGACAGTTGTTATTCCACTCATACGCGCAAATTGTTTAACCAATGTTCATTGTGCATACTGCTAAAAAATTAATGCCTTGTCGATGCTTCCAAGACGTTATAATCTGAGAGTCTTCAAATCTAGAGTGTACAATTAGGTACTTCTGCACCAGTATCGACCAAATCATCATTTATCAACAGGAACAGGTGAGACAGTAATCAAATATAAGCCTATTAATGGCGTGCCCAGAAAATTTGATCAGGGTAAACAGTAATAGGTAGACATTATAAAGTACTTGCCTAATACCTAATGTGGTATTTTAAGTTTGAATTGATCAATATTAAATTGAGCACTTAATAAATACGATATTACTATTATACCAACCAACCTTATACCTATTATTCAAAATCCAGAAAAAAATAATGTTGAATGTATTCATTTAAAGTTATACAGTAGTTACAGCTTAACAAACAATGGCGAAGGATGAAAATTTTAAAAGCGAGAATATTTTTTACGTTTTTGAATAATTGAGAATATACGATTATTATGTCAGACCATTTTTTCGAAATTTAATTTCCGTAATGAACAGTTCTTTATTGCAGCTGTCTTTACGGTGTCACGTTTTGGAAAACCAGTGATTGTGATGGGAGCTTACAGATATAACAAGAACAACAGGAGTACGGGATTGAAAGGACTTTGGACGTGCAGCAGATCCAGGAGTAGCTCCTGTCAGGCTACCCTCACCACTTATGACAACGTCATCATCAGAATCAAAGGCCAACATAGTCATTGATACAACACGGTCTAGTGTTACTGCTCTGATTTAGACTTAATACATTATACATTTTTATACCTACAAGAGAAGATAAAATTTCAAGGTTTTATTTAGATCTTATGAATTGATTTGGGTTACATATATTTTGCTTACCATATTTTAATATATTTTAGTGAGTATATGGGGCTTCTTCAAGGTCCTCGGGGCTATGTTGACCTTAACACCATCTTTTAAAAGTAATATTATTTCAATTGTATATTACTTTCATAGTGTGGTTAGGACTCGTTTTTTCTTGTAAACTATAAAACACTAGTATCTTGACGGACGCTTTAAAAGATGGTGTTAGGGTCCCTGTTCATTGAAAAACCGGGCTCTGATGGTTGGGCCCTATCAATCTTTGAGTCATTCCTAGGATACGGGAAGCATTCGGCCACCTGATGCAAAGTGGTCACCATGGACGTTTGCAACAGTCGTCACACACGTGCTGTCGACCGTGCAGAAAACTTCTAATGCCCTACTTGAAGAATCCTAGTATAATAGAGATCTCTTTATTGCATCTATTTATTGTTTGCATTAATTTTATTATTTTGCAATGAGTTCCTTAATTTAATTCGAATAATCAGCTTGCTTCTTGACGAAGTTATTTAAGGTAGATCTTTAGAATGAGGAAGACTCGTTGCACTGTCATCCTCCTCCTGCCTTAGAAGACTACTGGGGCCTAAAACCTACCATGTATCTTGTTCCTTTAGTAACAACAATCATTCATTCATACATGTTCATAATGTGTTCATACATCTTTAATTGTGCAATACCTAATTTATTAGAGTTTTGTTTTTATTTAATTTGTTTTATTATAATTCCACACCAAATAGTAAAACCTACTTACTGATCGATACCTATGTAATATAAAGTCGAAAATCGTGCTAGTAACACCATTTATACCTCGAGAACGTCTGTACCGGTTTTGATAATGTTTTTTTAGGATTTACAGAAGAATCAAAAGAAATGGTATATCTAAAAAACATCCATTTGTTCGTGTAAACGTCAATAAGAACCAAGCGATGGGAAGATGAAGGGAGAAGTAGTGCATGTGAAGAAGTAGTCTTTCAGCGTAAGAGTCCATGCTCATGCCCTATGTTTATATATGCCTCATAGGTTTAGGGACTCTGTGGGTATATGGACTCCATGGATACCTACATTATACATTGGATCCGTTGACCTATGAGTCCCGTATTTGAGTCATAGATATATCTAACGGCCCATAGGTGTATATGCGCATATAGGTGTATATCATGGGTCTGTGGACCCTATAGGTATACAGGTCCCGTGCCTATATGGATCCGGTTACGGAAACTTAATCAAAATTGGTGGAGTCGAGGCCTATTGCTAGTTACCTATATACCTAATGTCGGTAGAAAAACTATTCAGATAAAGAATATTAATTAAGATATTCATATTTTTCTTTCCAGTTACAAATTTCAGTCAGGTCTACTTGGATGCTGAACCAAGGTTCACACTGTCGAGGCTCGGGCGCCAGGTCCTAGATATAGGAAGTTGCCGTTTCTATAAGAATAATCGTAGCAGAGGTACCAAAGCTGCTTGGTTTTGTAGTAAAAGGCGGATCGGCTGTCGGGCATCGCTGATTATAGCCGGCAGTACCATCATTGCTGTCAGAAATTCGCATTCGCATAAAATCTAAAAAAATAATACTTCGATTACAGACCCGGGTAACCGGACTACCCGGGGCTGTGATCGACTGCTTAAAAATATACGGGATATGAAAAATCATTTCATGACGGCACCAAGCTGAAGGCCGCCTGAACATCATAGTCTTTAATGGTGACCTCCTTTCCTGAGAATTTATTCAGCTTACTACCGGCGAGATGAAGTCAAATGAAAAAGCAAATTCAGTAGGAACAAAATCCGAAAAATAATGGGTGCTTTACTGGCCACTACTGCACAAATCCTTCGAGCAAGATTGGTACAATGAACTACGCAAAATTCAAGAAGGACGAGGAAATAATGAAAACATACAGCGCGCAAGTGTCTCGCCCTAGGAAGTCATCGAATGGATCTCCTCGGGAAGGGTACCCCAAACCGGAGGATCACAAGCATAGAAATAGCCACCCTATTTTGGAAAGCTATCCCTCTTCAAACGTAGAGACTTAATTTGGGTCGATATAAAGCATGTACCCCAAAACACAAGATAAGATGATAAGAACGTGTCCTATGTATAACACCTAGAAAAAAGAGGTATTTGTTGTATGTTTCATTTATAATAATTATTGTTTTTTTAAAACATCGGGAAAAATGGGCAAATTGAGAGAGGCCTATGTCCAGCAGTTGACTACAGTACTCAAAATTGACTGTTCGATTGATAATATTGGTATTTATATTTTAGAATAAGTATTATATTATTTAATAATTAATTAGGTATTTGATTATTCTTATACGACTTATTTTAAAATCACCATATCTTTATAGTTTCAATATGATTTTTTAGAATTAAACGAAATGTAAATGAATTGAAGTTGACTTTTTATTACGAAGGCAATTTTGTTGAAATGTTTGTACAGATCATAGTTTGAGGTAACAGCAGAGTAATTATAGTAGTTTATTTCTTTCTTTTTCGACTGGTAAAATTTTTTTTACCAACTTATTCAGTCAAGGTCGAAGTCGCCTATTCAAGGTTGCTTCAAGTCAAGTATTTTCCATTGTCGACCACATTACCAACCAGCAGATAAGAAATAGTGTCTGAATGCAGGTCAATTAAATATACACAAAAGAAGTACACTAAAAAAGTACACATATATTAGTGAAAGTATCGCCAAAAACATAAAATTTAGAGGAAAATATTTGTTTTACATGAGCATTGTGTAAATGTAATACTTATGACTATTTTGTACTTGTGTTGTGACCTTTTGATTCATGTTTAGTGCCCATTTTATACGCGTGGGTAATCAAATCGATTTCTTTCAATTTTTAGCAGTAATATCTACCACTCGGACGGGCAGGCCCGTGCTCATCCACGACCAGTACAGATATTACAAGAACAACAGAAGTCGAGGGGCAAAGGCAACATGGTTTTGTATACGCAGTAGCAAATCAAGGACAAGTCCTGCATGCAAGGCATCCGTTACCACGATTGAAGGAGCGATCGTCAGTTTGAACCACGAACATAATCATTATTGATGTACGCTTATTTATCACTACAACTAATATTAGAATTAGTACATATTTTATTCACTTTTATTTAAATATAAATTTGTTAGTATATTATTTTTACTTTTTTTAAAATTTTTTATCAAACTCACAGTGTTTTCGGGCTCAAGCAAAAGAAACAATGTTATATGTCTGTCATTTTAAAACAGTCTCCAGAACACTTGTACTTCACCACGATATTTATTATTTGACTTGATATAACTGTCAACGTAAAACTTGGAGAATGCCGCAAGGCGAAACCGGTTAGGTACTAAAATAAAAATCGAGGCGAAGTACAAGTGTATTATCACTAATGTATAACAATAAGTTCCACCAAGTGCCATCAATCATCAGTGTAAAAAAACTAAAAAAGAAGTTAATGTGGTTTGTGATATTCGGTGTTTGTTACTCTCTAATTTAGATCAGGTCTTTACCACCACCTCTTAGCAGTAATATTGTTTCAACCTTACTTTACTTTCATAGTGAAATTTGATATTTGTGCATGTATTTTGTAAAACGAGTGTAAATTCTATTAAATAAAATAAACTATAGTATCAGCTACAGTAAGAGATACTGTTCGACCCATTTTAACCATGCAACACTAGTATCCTGAGTATCAGAAAGGACGCTAACGGTTCAAATCATACTATGGAGTAAAGTAGGATTAAAATAATATTAGCTCTAAGGTGGTGGTAGGACTGGTAGGCCCCTGTTTGAATTAAATTAGAAAGTGCAGGGTGGAAAAATATTTTGATTCAGCCTTTGGTCATTGTTTGCAGGGCTGACTAACCTTTGTACATGACATTATTTACTTCTACTAGGGCTACTAAATTATAGGTAGGACAAGACGGTATCTCCCATACTAATTGTGTTTCCGGCCTGTGTGAGTAGAGTAACCAGTGCTCACTGGAGAGGTATTCAATTGTATTGTCATCATCGTGAAGAGTAAGAAGCATAGAAACTCTCTTAACCTTCAACCCCTTTTCCCCTTCCTCTCTACAGGGTCGCCAGCACGAGTGTGACGCCCTTGGAGTTACTCACGTCCACAGGTCATGGTAACTATTTTACATCAGATCGGCCGTGTGCTTGGGCACCACGTAAGTGGTATAAAAAAAGGGAAACTGAAATTTACCCGCAAGACAGTGATATTTTTGCCGGGATCCGTAGTCCCGGCAAAAATATATAATATTTTGTTGCAATACTAAACTATTATTTTTTTCTAGGACCAAGGTTTACAATGACTCGATTTGGTAAACCAGCGATCCAAGTGGGGAAATATCGATTTAATCGCAACAATAGAAGCAATGGACCTAGATGTTTGTGGGTATGCAGCAGAGTCAGTACTGGCTGTCGGGCCAGTATCGTCACCTTCGATGACGTCATAATTAGGGAAAAAGTTGTTCACAATCATTAGGTTTTGCATTGGCTTTGAAACTATATTTTAAATACTTCACAATAGAAGTTACTCATTATATGTTTGATGTAATTTTCAATTCAAAACAGTTGCAGTAAAGTCCATTTCCGCGTAGAAAAAGACATTTAGGAGATTTCAAAACAATCCCTCCATGCAATTTTAGGGCGACTATTTACCAACAGGTGACATAGTGGTGAAAGGCAAACCTAGCGAATATAAAAAAATATTTAAAAAAAAAATCGCATGTACTGTTCAGTCGATAAAGGAGACATATATTACTCAAATAAAGTTGTACTATGAAAAGTTTTATAAACCTCTTTTGTCGACTGTACATATAATAATCGTCGTGGAAAACGCAATTCTAGTGACAGTTGGAAGGAATTTCGTTAAACTCCGAAATGAAATCGCTGTTGCAAATAGTTAATTTATAGTTAATAATATCTTTTTTAGTATATTTAGCTATTAGTTTTGCAATTATAATATCATTTTTCAAATGGTTTTTTCAAATAGGTTCAGTAAACCTACAATCTCGCTCCGAGTGTTACACTTAACTGCGTTTACGAAGTTCTGTTTTCGGCGGTGAATAGGGTAGCCATTAGAGGAATTTAGAAGGTTACAGGGTCGGCAGCACGAGAGTAAGGCTGGTGTACAAACTTTCAAAGGCCAGGGTAACCATATTCAGACGGGCTGTGTGCTTGTCTGCCCTTTAAGTGGTATAGAAAAAAATATTGTACAGCTCTGTACAAATATATGGTATACAAAGTAATTGGTGTTGTCATAAATTCAAGGGTGAAATCAGTTCCAAGGCCTACCGAAATTAGTGCTACCAAATTGTTCGGAATGCCTCAGGCTAAGTTTCTACAGTTTATGTAAACTGATTGTTCACGATTTACTCAATGAAACTAATTGAATTTGGACGCAGTTAAAATGAAATAAACGCGTTTATATTCATCGGTGAAATCCAGGTAGAAGTGTACTCTTCTTTTGTCGAATCGACGGTATTTTTGTGTTGCCATCTTGGTTTAGTAATTTGGTTCACGGCAGCACCGCACCTCACGGCGTGGGACGAGTTTGTCCTGAGGGAAGGCGTACTACGTCCCCTCCACTATTACGTACTAAGTACTTGAAACTTTTCAAATATATTTCAGAGGTTGATTGGTAAGGATAAATGGATAGAAAATTATTCTGATTGCAGCATATTATACATATATTGTGTAAGTTTTATCGTTTGAAGGTTTCTAGTAATTATTACGTGCATGTATGGATTGTATGGGTGTTTTTCTAATAAATGATATTTTTCAGGCCCAATTATTACACATACGAAGAGAGGGACACCAATTCTTGAGGCCAATGGATATAGGTATAACTGTAAACGGAAAATGAAATCCAGTGCTTACTGGGTGTGCAACAAGGCCCATAACAGTTTCAGCGATGTTCATAAAGCTTTTCTCCTTCGATCTATATTAGTAAAATCGTAGGAGGTAGGACACGACGGTATCTCCCGTCCGAAATTAGCTGTCCAACTGGGGAAGTACCTCCGCCCTACAGAAGACCGCGGTCATAATAACCATCGTGTTGTGTTCCCGCCGGTAAGTAGGGTAGCCAGAGCTCACTATACCCCTCCTTCCCCTCCCCTTCCTAGCCTCCCCACCCCTTCCCAGCTCTCCCCCTTTCCCTTCAGGGTGGGCAGCGCGTGTGTGACAACCTTAGTGTTGCACACGCTATGAACGTGTGGTGGCCTATGCCACGGTGGCCGCTTTCCATCAGGTGGGCCGTGTGCTTGTCTGCCACCTACAGTATAAATAAATAAAGTATAAATATAAGTTAAATACAGTGTAAAAAAAAATAAAAAAAATAACTTTCCTGTTAAGGGTTCTGTATCTCAAAAGGAAAAATGGAAAACTGAGAGAATCCCTTCGTTGTAAAATTAAAATTGTGGTTACACGTTTACACTTTTATTGTTTTCTTTATATTGTAAACTGTGACTGTATCGTTATATTCTAATCCATTCTATTTTGGATTATTTCTTTTTTGGCATACAGTCTCATTTTGCTGTACCTACATAATGTTATTTAGGTTAGGTGGTTATTGATAAATATTTTATCCCTTTTAAGCTAAAAGTAATTTGATTGGATTGAATTAAATAATGATATCAAATGTATTGAAGTGAGGTGATATATGTGTATTCCTATTCGAAGCTTATCACATCGAACAAAGTAAACAGCAAATTATTATTCATAAGGCTTTACAAATGATTAGATAATATCGTATTAGATTTTTGTATATATACACGAATAATGTATTTTTTTTACATAATTATGTAGTTGTATTTGTTGTCCCAAGATTCGCATGTTTTGATGTGATTTTTAAATGTCACTTTTATCATAATAAAGGCACTCTATACAATTTCTGATTTTATTCTAATTATCGTATCTACTGAGCACACAAAATAATCGTCAAAGAGAACAAGTAAGTAAAGCGCGGGTACTGAGGTAAAATCTTCGGTACATACCATGATGTATTTGCCATGATTGGTCACATGTTTCTAATTTGCAACACATTTCCAACCATATATATTCACTACAATGGCCAGAGGAAAACCTCTTCAATTTTTGTACTGTTTTTTATATTATATATATATTTATTTAGGTATTATAAATACAATTGTACATTTTGATCATTGTTTAATTTTGATCATCTTCAAATTCTAGCAAGAATAATGACTTATAAAATACCAGCTTCTTAAAAAAATACTGCCATTAATTATAATAACGCATATTCTAATCGTTCGCTTTTGTTAAACTGCACAATGTTATTGTATCACGTTATTTCAAATGATATTTATTTTTAGTTAAGTGTCCTTAAATTATTTTGACCCTATAGCCATTAACTTTATATTAAAACAAACACAAATACACGGAATAAACGCAGTTTAAATCAATGGTTTCTCCTATGAAGACTTTGGGCTATTTGCCTAAAGGAACCTAATAATGAAAAAACTAATCGATGGAAATCAGTGAAGATTTTTTTCTCATTAAGAAGACTGAACGTTGGTTATTGTTGCCAAATATGAATTCCTTATTACGAGTTGAAAAATATTTACTGTATGATGTAAAGTAATATTATTTTTTATTTCTTCATTTTATAATGACGCACATAATTATTAAATGTATTGGCGACCATTCAATTATTATGAAATATATTAAGTTGCTAAAAATATTTATACTCAACAGCATATCGACCTACATTTTCAAAGACAAGGCATGGGACATTATTACTGAACATGAACAACAACAGATATAATCTTAAACGAGCGGCCGGTGAGCGGAGATACTGGATCTGCAACAAGGCCTGGCGGGGCTGTAAGGCTTCCGCTATCACCTTTGGGTGTACTCTCATCAAAATGAACAATCCACATGTTCATTTTTGAAGAATATCTCGCTAGCAATTTCTCATTATACCTATTTATATTTATTGATGATACAAAAATTATGTGAATAAAGAAAAAGCCTACTTATAAAGAAATGTATCGTTTTTCTGGGTGAGTTAGTTTCCTAAAGTATAGCACTGATTAATACAACGTCGTTTAAGTTTCAATCCCAAAATGTCCAGGAGTGCAAAACGTTCATACCCCAAATTCAAATCTCAGGACTTCCAAATCCCAGAATGGCTAAGTTCCAAAATGACCAAATCCTGAAATGTCCAACACATCCGAACCCCATAACCTCTCCAAATCCCAAAAAGGACTGTCCAAATTGAAAGTGCTCAATCACGCTCAAACGTTTGAACAGATATGGCTGAAATTTTGGCACAGTGATAAATTAGAGCTTGAAATAACACATCAATTTGATCTTGAGAAAAATTCCTCGTGATTTGCGCGGGTGAAAATATCATCTAGTTGGTATACCTACTAAATATGTATTGAAATTATCGTGTTGATCAAATGTCTCACTAAATATATCTTTTTACCAGGAGCAATGATTTTCTCGCAGACGGTACATGGCAAACCATTATTAAACATAAACCAGTACAGGTTTAATTTCAAGCATATGATCGGTACGCGGACATATTGGCAATGCAATAAAGCGTGGAGAGGCTGTCGTGTTTCCATCACAACGGACGGAAGAACGGTTGTTAATATAAAAAACTTGCATAATCATCCATAAATTAATTTGATTGGATTGCAATCCAGGCAGTAAGTACCACACTGAAAAAAGAGAATCTAATAGAAGAATAGAAGTGAAGTGTCGTCAATTTCACAGAAGATTAATTAAAATAGAGGGACAAGGAAAAACCCATTATCACCTAAATCGGTACAGAATGAAGGTTCTTTAGTGAAGGAAACAGAATGGAAATAGTAGCTAAAGATGTATTCTTTCTATATACAACCTTGTTCCGAGAGAAAGTCCCCAAAACGGATGCAAGTCAAGAGCGTTAATTGTGAAAGTGTTTGGGAGAGTTACTGCTAGAAATGACAATTATAGAATGATTGAAATACTAAACTGACTTTAACTCCTTATTTATATTTTTTTTATGCTAACAAATGTATGAAAATATAATATAGAGCAAAGCACGAATAGCTACTATAGCAGGAATTATACTGTTTATTATTTCACAATAAATTATGGAGTACAGACATTATTATTATTATAGTACGCAAAATTTTAAGTAATGATGTTTTTTTGATTAATTACATTTCAATGTTTATTGAAATCAGTCGACTGATGTGTATGTGATATTTATTAATAACGATCCTTGGAATCTATATATAGGTAAATTTCTTTTTCAATTTTAAATTATTAACTTGTATTGAAAATTTTTTTGTCATAAATATAAACTTCTTGCCCACCATGGTCCACACTGTTGCGTGATATCTTACAAAAGAGGTAAGGAATAAAATTTGCAAAGCGTACGTAGTAATAATAAGTGTACATAAGATGTTTAATTTCCAAGTCTGTCAGAATTGATATTAATTTGGAAATTATAATTTAGTTAAGAGTTTTTATTTTTCAGGTTTATCAGGTATAATCTTAAATAGCAGATATAATACGAAACATATCGCACATAATGGATATACGTACACAAAAAATTGTGAATCTGAATTTCGATCTTACTGGGTCTGTAAGAGAAGAAAATCGAAGAAATGTAAGGCGTCTGCCGTAACAGTAGGAGATGTCGTTGTTAAAATATGTGGAATACATACACATCCGTCTTATGATTAGTTCACTTCCTAAATATACGGATTTCATCTCGACAAGAAACACCATGATCATAATAAAATATTCTTGAGTATGGACTTTTTGTAATTTTAGTTATTACATATGACAGAAAATGAGGTAGCATGCTTTTGTCCCCAGAGGGTTAGGCAGAAGTGTATTAACACCCACATTTCACCAAACATTCATCAATCATTCGGTCTTACGTAATACGGGTGAAGAAATATGTTGGCTGAGGGAGGGGGATCCACCATTACTCCACGGTTTTACAATCCCAAAGATAGAAATCGCAAAATATTTATTTCCTTGGGTAAGAAGTCTTTTTACTTTTTTAAGGGGTGTTGTTTGGCATTCCTTTAATTAATAATATTTTGCTTCTGCTATCGTTCGGATTGTTAAACTACAGGTGAGTGGTGGGTTCCCCTCCCTCCCCCAGTTTATTTTCTTGTAATGAATTTCCGCCATGTAACGCCTACCCCAATATCTTATAATATGTGTGATCTCATTGCTGTAATCAGGGCATTGTTCTTGACTCGAGTCATGCATTTGAGACTGAGTCTGGGCAGTATATATCTTCATACTACTACATGTATTTTTCTAAATATGAATAAATACTTTGGTGAAGTCAATCAATTAGACTTTTCGTTACATAACGTATTGCGTATTACACAGGGCACATAAGTAACTGAATCCCAATGATTTATACAATTTACATCTAACTAAAATCATATAAGTACACAAAGTTCAATTCTACAAGAATAACTGCTACAAACGACGAATACCTCTGGACCTACATCCATACATCCATGTATGATCAAAATTGGTCGGACCTTCGTATTCATTATATTCGTTACCAAAAAGTTCACCAAATACTGTACAATCTACTGTCTATTACGGAGAGAGTCAAGAGATTGATTAGAATTAATAGATTTTTGAACATCTATTTCATAAATATATTTTTCTTTCAGTATTTTACGAGAATTGTTGTGGAAGAACTTACCTTTGGCATAAAGGTTACTGGTATAGAAAGCACAAGGTGATTGGTAAGACAATATGGTGGGTCTGCTACAAGCGAACGACTATAAGATGTATTGCCTCCTTGATCACACACGACGGGAAACTTGTAAAGACCAGCTCTAAACATTTACACGAAAGAATTGTTTGGCAAACAGCTTTTCAAGGGCTATTGAGCTAAATTGTAGGTTAGTTGCGAATTGAATTAATTAAGTACAGAAATTTTAGTTAACGGCATATATCTTGACCTCAATCACGTCACAAAATGTTCCTACTTTTATGAAGAGGTGTTTTTTGAAGAAGTAACAGAGTATTACGGTAGTGAAGTAGCTCAAATACAGCTGTCATAGATTGAGGTGCGATTAAAGCGCAAAACACACACAGCGCGGGTGCGGCGCGGGTCGGGCCCGCGACGGGTAATTTTTTTTTGTATTCCTTATAATTGAATGGACGACAACACACATAACGCGGGCGCGGGTCGTGTCAAGCGCGGGTCAAGCGCGGGTGCCGCGGGTGTCACCCGCTTTACAAACCATGGCGCGGGTGCGGCGGGTGGGCGCGGGCTAACGGCGTTTGTTTTCGTCGTAATGTACGCATTCTCCTATAACCGTTCACACATACGGCGGGTGCGGGTCGTGTGCGACGCGGGTCGCGCGGGTGCCATTTTGCTTTTGTAATTATTTACAAAAACTAGTACATTTTCGCAATGAATCTCAAGGAAAAAAATATTGGATGTGGTCCTAATCATGTTTGCTTGTTTGTAATTCTCTAGAAGTGATGAAATTATCCGTTTTCCAGTCTTTTTTTATTGATTTCGTGATTTCACGACCATTTTCTTTTTCAAGCTATACTTTTCAAAACAACTAGAAACAGTTCAGTTCTAGCCTAATAGTGTTATTTTAGGTTCAACCATTTTTTCATTTTTTTATACCACTAAGGTGGCAGAGAAGCACGCAGCCCACCTGGTGAACAGCGGTTACCGTGGCCTATGAAGGTTTGCAACACCAGGGGCGTCACGTACCTACGTGCCGCCAACTATATAGAGAAGAGGGTGGAAGGGGGAGGGGAGAGGGGGAGTGGAAGTATGGACCTCGGAGCAATCCGCATTTTTCAGTCTAACTCCGTGTTTGGCTGAACTTCAGTATTTTCCGTGAAGCTATTGATACCACAAACGCTGACTTCAATACTTCAATATCGCCAATGGTTCCACAAACCATATTGAAGTATTGAAGTTGGACCAGTTGTTGTATTTTTACCTCTCCACCTACACGTAATGATTGCCATGCAAGCAATGGCACTGAATGAAATCGAACCCGCGTCTCCTGCGTAGCAATCTCGTTCACTACAGTTATGCCACAGTGGCTGTCAAGTTCTTCATCTGTGTCTGAATTTCCCGACATTTTCAATCACTGAAACGGGTGGCTTCATTGCTTTTGGATAGAACGCTAGAAGTATCATAATCGTTGCAATATTTCATTATCTTAATTAGATGTACAAATACAGTAACTTCATAAGAATTATACACTAAAGAAAAGCAGAAGAAGCCACCCGCGCCCGCTCGACCCGCGCCCGCGCGACCCGCGCTATGTGTGAAGGCACTGACAGCCGCGGCGGGTGGCGCGGGTGCGACGCGGGCCCGACCCGCGCTCTGTGTGTTTTGCGCTTAAGACTCTTGCAACTTGCGATTAAGATATATGTCAAAAACTATACTACGGTCAAACTGTGCACTATTAGTAACATTTTAGTGTACTGTAAAGAGTTTTTCAAAGTTGTTCAATGGTGATATTTGTGCATTGTTTAAGTAATTTTAAGGAAACCAGTAGATTTTCGCCCATTATTTCTACACTACACAGTTTGTGTAAAAGTCATTATTCTAGATAACGAATGTTAATAATAATTAGTGAATGTTTAATAAACTCCACACAATATTTATAATATTGTATTGACTGGATTTAAGCTTTTCCATGTAGTTAGAAATATAACAAGTATAATGATTTTATCCTGTAATATAGGTTAGGTAGAATTGAACATTGATGTACAGGATGTTAGAGAAACGCTCCCGATACCGAAGGACCCTAGTAGTACCTAATCCTGGCGCTATAATGTGAATTGTAACACAATGGAGAGTGAACAACGCTAGTTATACGGTATAAAGAAATACCAAATCGTAATTTTTAAATGCCAATATGTAATGTACCAAGAGTACTACAAGGGGCCTTCGACTTCGGGAGTGTATTCATAACACCTTATATAATATGTTACTTAATATCTCAATGTATTTAAAATGAAAGATTTTGATTTACAATTTTAACTGCAAGTTAGAAGCTATGAAAATTTTGAATAAAATAAAACTTCTATTTTATGAGTCAAAATTAAAGTGTAGGTAATGAATCAATAATAATGAATTCATTGGTCAGTAAGAAAATAAAACACTCAGTGCTAATTTACACAGGTAGGTTTTGCATAAGTTATTTATGGGTAACTTTGAAAATTGTATAGATGGTATATGCTAGTAAATAATTATGTTTTCCCAAAAATTTAAAATGTTATACTTATAAGTTATGCGTTATCATGTGATGTTTCCAATGCGCCATTATCTGGCCATCGTCATGGTTAAATTTCTAGGTTTCTAGTCTCCTGCAATTTTATGCCTTGCAATAATTCTTCTCCTTACAATAAATAGTAGGTAAAGGTAAACCAACTATTATTTGTTTGTAGTGGACTGAAATAGGCTAATGGAGTGATTATTTGTGTTACTGCGCATGAAATAATTTCAATTGGTACATGTGTGTGTATTTGTTGCATAATAAAACACGTTTTATCTGCAATTTATCATTTTATTCCTGAACAATTTTATATTAAAATAAATGATATGAGTTGTGAGATATATTTTAATAGCCACTTTTATTTTAAGAACACCACCTTCGATTGGTAATTTCTATAATGACTTATACATTTTATTTAAAGGATTTACATTAATGTATGGAAATTAATTACTTAATATTAAAATAACAAAGTAAAAGTCTAGTAAGTACACCATTGTTGCCTGCTATTCCAAGGAGACCAGTCCATCAATAGGTTGTCTGGTAGAGAGCGCAGTCTGTGATAAAACCGCTCGTTGGACTCAATGAACTGATGTAAATTCTACTAATCTCTAACTACTACTAATCTAACTCTAATTACTGGTGTACATTAAAGTGATAATCTATTCTATTCTATTTTAAGCCACTCGAAAGTTATTAGGTTTTACTAAGGGTTTACTACATTACCACTGGAGGAGAAATCTGCGGACACTATGATAATTATCAAGAGTAATGTCAGAATTTAACTACATAAAGAAATAAATATCTACAGGTCTCGAGTATGCTAACTGGGTGAATAATAATTCTTCAAGGGAATTGTCTATTATATGGTAATTTCTATGTATAATCATCTTCCACAAAGCATTACAAGGTTTTAAAAACGAATACATGAATTTTTATTCAATAAAATGTAGATATTACAGTGTAAAACAATACCTTTACGACAAGAATACCACATTAATACAAACCGATAGATAAATATAAATTTGAGACTATGTTTATATACTGGCATTAAAATTTACAGTTGATTAATTTATTGACTTTATACTTATATACCTATTGACACTAAAATTTGCAAAGCAATTAATATAGGTTGCTTGATAAGGTTACATTAAAATTTGTACACTCATCGGAGCATAATATACTGTATTCACTAGTTTTTGAAACCTACCTATACGGGCCCCCATATTTTAAACTAATGAAATTGGCGTCTTCACTAGCCTTTGTACATTATTTTGCGTTAAATTGAAGAATCCTTTATTTTTATTTTCAGGTTTTGAATTGATTTGTTTTGACACGAAACAATCCAATGCAACAGACAGTAAGAATACCGATGTTAGTAGTTCTTCGGAGTCTGAAGAGGATATTGAAATTAATAATGACACTGTTCAAAAGCTTAAATTGTATTTGAAGAACAATACAAGACGCCAGGACCCAAGCAAATGGAAGCGGAATATCAATAAAACATTGAGAAATAGTGGCCAAGAATATATTGCAAGTTCAGGCAGAACTATCAAAGCTAAAACTCTTGGTCCACCTTGCCAAGATACCTGTCGATATAGTTGTTCGACAAATTTTCTATATGAGGAACGATTACAGCTATTCAACAATTATTGGCAATTAGGATGCTTAAAAAAACAAAGACAATATTTAATTTCATGTATTCGGCCAATATATCCAAAGTATAGTATGAGGACAGCAAGAAAACCTAACCACGCATATTACTTCATCAACAAGGGAAAGACGATTAGAGTTTGCAAGACTTTCCTCATAAATACTTTGGATATAAGTGACAGAGCATTAAGGACAGTGCAGCAGTCTTATAGTGTTGAAGAGAGGCGAGGTAAGCATGGAAAGTGTGAACAATTACAAAAGCAATTGGTTCAATCAGTAAAAAAGCATATAGCATCTTTTACAAGTAATCTTCAACCAGAGGGTACTTCGTCTGTTAATGCAATGCACAAACATTATGAGACAGAATGTAAAAAACAAGGCAAGCTTCCGGCAGATTACAATCGGTATTCACACATTTTGAAGACACTCATGAAATGAATGAATTATTTAAGTACTAAAACCGTTGAGCATTACATTTCACATGGACGAATGTTTTAAAACTAATGAAACATTTAAAATATGTGGTTGATTTATAGATAGTATTGTTTTCAAATATTTTAAAAGTGGTTTAGCCTTATTTAGGATTTTTATTTTTTTTATTTTATATGTTACGTTATGCTCCATCCACACGTTGGCGAACACAGTACAGTGACATTGACGAACATGTAGAGCGTAGGTTTGTGACATGACATTAGATTATTCAAATGTCTCAATATTACTCAATTTAATACAAGGTGAGACACTATTTTAATTGTAACGTCATGAATGAACATTGTACCAAGTACGAAATAATATAGCATTGTTACTAGTTTAATGATTTTTAATTATTCCTCTGTTTATTATCAATGAACATTACAAGGAGACTTGCGTGTTTTGTTAAATGTTTAATTTGTTTGGTGATTCTTATTTTAATTTGTTTTTCTGCAGTGTCGTATGTGGAGTACAAAGGCAGACTCTACCTACATTGTGAAGGATACCGGTACAGAAAAAATAATCAGTCAGGAGATAAGGTGTGGTGGGTTTGCACTCAAAGGGACTCTAAGATGTGTTCAGCATCACTTGTTACGTTTGCCGGAGAACTTTTGAAGAAATCGCTGCACACGCATCCACCATATGACTTTCCAGCAAGATACTTTTTACACAAAAATAAATAACTCACATTGATTTGTTTCGTTAAAAAGTAGTGAAAGTGTAATTAATCGTATAGAAGTCAGTTTATAAGGCCTCATTTTTGACCGAGCGAGCGAAGTGTCAAACTGCCCGTTTCGAGAAAGTGACCGATTTTAACTAAGTCGGCATGTCAGCTCTTTTCTTGTTAACTGTCTCTATGTTCCTTCCTTTCTCTTCAGCGCTTTTCTTAACCGATTTGCTAGAGAAAATTCTACACACGTGATCTTTGATTTATAATTCAACTTCTGTCTGTCACTGGATCTTGATGATTTTTCAGTGAAACATCAAAGACATTTCACAGGTCTTGAAAAAAAAAACTATCCTCGCAAGGTTTACTGTTCACAAAACTCCTAGTTATATAAATAGATATAAATAGAGTGCTCTCAATAAAGAGCAACTTTGTGGAGATTATTAGTTATTAAATTTGCCGATGAAATATTGGCACAACCAAAATATACTTGGGATATTTTGACTTAAACTAAATAAAATTAGAATTAAGTTTAAAAAATCCGACTTACAAAGTACCTTCATAAAGAAAAAAAAATTCGTCAAGTCGACGACCCTTGAATCGTTACAATAACATACGTGTGAGTGGTTCACCAGTTAGGGGCCCCTGAAACGATAATATTTGAATATCGAAGTTATAAAGCTAATTAAAGGGATTTCTTTATATTTTGTTTGATTGATCGGGTATTATAGAATTTTAAATTTAATTTTTATTTTATTTAATAATAGATATACTAAACAAATAATGATAGAAAAATTAAGACGATGAATGAAAATCAATTGATCTTTTCTTGCAGTAGCGAAAAAAACGTTAATGTATTATGTAACAGTATTAGGCAGTAAGATGATTGTGATTTTTTTATTAAAAATAATTTTGCTCTACAACAAAATGAGTGCTTCATTTAAATTATTCCAAAATATGACCTAAACGATGCAGGCACAACAAATTCTAGTAATACCTTTTTATTTCCTCAGCGACTTATTTGGACGTTAGAGGCAAACTTCAACTTTATTGTAATGGTTACCTGTATAGAAAGAACACCCATTTACGAGATAAAACTTGGTGGGTTTGCGTAAAAAGAGTTTCCCAAGACTGTTCAGGATCTTTGGTGACTTTGAATGGTGAAATTGTGAAGATATTGCGGAGCCACACACATCCACCGTCCCATCGGTACACCTGACGTTCTCTTCAGTTCAATAACTAGAAATGTATTCCATTGGTCTAATGTATCTGTCTTGTGGGCTACAAATTAAATGCGGTTATGGTAATAGTTATTTGTTTTTTTACATACTTTGAAGACAAGATTACAACATTTTATTCGCAATCCTTCTTATGTTTGTACTTTAGAATAGTATTTTATAGATTCTTTCTTTCACTACAGATTGAAATAGAATATTATAAGCCCGACTGTTTAACTAAGTCGTCGCTTGCAGGGTGCACGGGTGGGAAGGGAGGATGAATCTCCTCGCACCTCAACCAATCTTCGTACTAGTCTTGCTTACCCGTCCGTGCACCTCGCAGTTGACGACTATGCGGCTTAGCTAACATAGAAATACGACAGTATCATGGTAAAATATAATTGAAGAACTACAAAATTTTATGCTTCTTACCTTTCCTAGAACGAGCTTCAACAGAAGACCGCGGTGCTCGTTCATACCTTTGGTTTCATGGTTACCGATATACGAAGACGAATATTTCTGGTAACCGAATATGGTGGGTTTGCAGCAGGCGCAAGTCGATGAGGTGTCCAGCTTCAATTATCACTTATGCCGGACAACCAATTCAGATCACTGTTAAAAAACATACTCATAAAAATTATTAATCTTTTGTCAATCTTCGTTACCTTAGCAGGAAAATCTATCAAATTCGTAATGTATAGGTGTGCGGAGGCGCACACACATAGCTTCGCAGTAGGTAGCCTACCTATTCGACACTATTACTTTCTTGTATTATATCTTCTGCTGACACCTTTAGAATGCTTAAAACGAGGTGTATCATAAAACGTATCTATTATCTTGTGTTAAGGTGCACTACATTTTTTAGATTATGTCCATGTGTTAAATGTAGGTCTAATCAGGTTTTCCATGCTCAGCTTTTGCCGTAGGCATGAAGTAATGTTATAACCGTTATTCTCAACATTTTAAATCTCTTATGAATCTCATATATTTAACGTTTTTGTGAATATACCTATTCAAGTAAAACAAATTTCTATTACGAGCACTTACTACTTGGTGATATTTCTGAAGCACTTTTATTAGTCAGTTCATGTTCTATACGATTGTGTGATAATCATTATTATATACTTAGCGTAGACCTAGACTTTTTAAGGAAGGTACGTCCATCTTCCGCTAAAAATCTGTTTTATAGATGTTGTTTGGTCCATCATCTCTCTTTCTTCAAATAAACCTATTAGGCCTTACCAAAAAGTTATCTTATCAATGTTACTCTAGTTATACTTCTATTAATTGGATAGTTTTAAGTTTATCATAGTTGTTGCCTTTATTGTTGTAACTGTGAAAGAAAATATAATAATTTAATTTATTTTCTTAGGTAATAAGAGTAAGTGCGAAGTTATTTGACCACATCGATCTTTGGAAGGTCGTACTCTTGATGTTGGTATAGCTAGTCAAAATACTTGTTGTGAGACTAAAGTCAATTGATTAGGTACGTAATTTATTGTGATTTATTAACTCATTAAATAATTATTAGTATTATTGTTATGCGTTTAGCAGTAATAAAGTGTGCATCTATTATTTTGAATGTTATTATATTACATGAAAAAGTAATTGTCACCAGAGTTCCAGACTAATTTAGTTCTGTTTCACACTTATGAGTAAGTAAAGTTCTTCATCAATACACTATGGATATTCCTATTTATCAACAGATAGAGATGAGTAAAACTTGAAATGATATTAGTTAGATTTAATAAACCAAATACATCTTATATTTGTAGTTCTGAAACCGTAAAAGCCTCAAAAATACAAGAAATTTATAAAACAACATGCTAATACATATATGCATTTTACGTCAAAGTCAAAATTATTAATTCCATATAGACCATTGAACGCTACTTACAAAACGTCTAAACAAGTCTTGTAAGACTTATTTAGCTAACTTTGAGCGTTGATAGCTTAGTGTTTAAAGAGTCGGCCTCACTACTAAAAACTTTAGAACCCGGGACGTTCCATCCAATCATTACACTACCGACGTGAAACCATTTCTGACTCAAACCATTGAGCTTAACTGGGGGTGTTAGAGGGAATATTAGTAATTTCAGTTGCTAGTATTCTTAAAAAAGTGGACCACCGGTTTGAAACACGGACCCTACTTGAGAAAACTTCGGCAAGAAACTCCATTAGCTTTATTTTGGATTCGTGGCCTAGGCCCCCAATGGCCGACGCCTCAGTGGTCATAGCTCCCAAATTCATTTTTATCTGCTTTTGCCTAACACCGTGTATGTTTTAAAATGGGTGACCGTTCAGATTCCAAAGTTCGGCTATTTTCTTTGGTACCTCGTAATTAATTTCAAGTTAAGTCAATCAGAAGTAATTCATTATATACTATTTATTTTCTCGCCAGAACCTCACTTTGGAAGATCACTCCGAGGGAACCCTGTGATACTTGTTGGAAAGTTTCGTTTCAACAAAGAACGCACAACCGGTCAGAAGACTCGCTGGGCCTGTGTGAAGAAACGGACTCTTCGATGCACAGCATCGCTCATGACGTATGAAGGTGTTATAATAAAAACGACGGGCGTCCATAACCACTGAATTTATTGGCATGATAAAAACCTTTATATAGCATTTGTTGTGGGTCCCACGAGAACCCCACGAGAACCCAAGAGAATCCCATCAAGAGCCTGCAAGCCTTCACCCTCCAAGTCGGTATTACAAGATGAGACTCTGGAGGGGTTTGGAGGTCAGATGGTAGTCGCTATCGCAAAAGTCAAGCTAAAACGAATATAAGTAGGAGATCCCGGGTCTCAAAGTGCGGGCTTTGGATGCAACCGTGATCAACGCCGTGCCTTCTCTTTAAATTTAAATGTTATATTTTTTAATTCCAAAGAGACGATCGACGATTCCGATCGACGGCAATAAGCTCGCCCCTTATTACTGAGGAAAAATATATGCCTGGCGTATGTGGGTATTTCAAATACGTATCTCTAAGGCGTAAGGCGTGCATAAGGCGTGAGTGCATTGCAAGCACTAAATAGCTAGAAAATTTAATAGCTAGAAATAATTAATTTTCTTTAAGTGTTATTGTTAATACAAATCACTAATATTATTTGTTGTATAAAACTATTGACTTTATTAACTATAAAACTTATTAAAAAACTTTATTATTAAAAAAATTGTTTTTTTCAATCCTTTTTTTATTTCTAACATTTATGATAATTTAGTATTTAGTATAGCTCAAATTGTATAGTGCAAGTAATTTAATTTATTTAATAAAATTTATTTAATTTATTTATCTAGTGCTCAAATTGTATAGGGCGAGAAAGGAAAGTTGTGTAGTGCACAGAGATTAGATGCCTGAATTCATGAATTTTGGAACTTATGGAATAGTCATTGTCAATAGTCACTTTTTGTACCGTAATTTGTATGAATAGACGACCGCAGAAAAACATAGTACGCATTCTATGATCGATTCATGGCCATTACGTACGATATCTAAGAAAATATTTATTCTATACAGCTAGTCTCAACACATTACTCCAGAACGATGCACGGTTTTGACTCTCAATTTTCAGTGTCAGAATTTAATAGATTGTCAAGTTATTAATCGATATTCTTGCCTGAGTAGCACCCTGGAATATAGACTTTAGTTATTGATCAATAATAATAATAATAACCAAGTGTGTATCCCTAACATATTAAATTCTCTTAAAAGGGCCTCTACGCCCGAGAGTTGCGGAATAGAGAAACAATAATAATAATAATAACATATGTATTTATTGTACACTAAGGATGAAATTATATAGCACAGAGAGATGTTTGTACATGGTAAACACAATTGGCGGCCTTATCGCTCTGCGGCAATGTCTTACAGGCAACCTTAGGATGGAGTGAGAAAGTAAGAGAAAAGTGTTTCTGGGCAGTTTGGTGTACGACAATTCACCACATTCAATTTTACTCATTGTCAAGATTCAATCCATCCTTATTCTCCACAGGCATGCCGGAGGTATTCTTTACGACGACTCGCTACGGAAACCCAGCGTTGATGATAGACGCTTATAGATACAACAAACGCAGTGACAGCAATCATCCTCGAAGAACCAATTGGGTGTGCGTGCGCAAGGCTGTAGGCTGCCCAGCTACTGCCGTGACGTTTGATGATAAAGTTATAAAACAAAAAGATCTTCATAATCATTGATAGTGCTGAACACTATTTTGAACGGGTTCCATGGCAAAAGCGGTTCTGGTTAAGAAACCTTACGATCGAACGGTCCAGGGTTTGAATCCTTGCAATTCCATCACCGACGTGAACCAAGTAATACATGCCATTTAGTTTAGCTGCGGGGGCTAGGGGAATATTAATAATTTTCATTGGGACCTAAACATAAACTGGCGAAATGTGCCTAGCAACTCTGCCTACACCTTCGGGGATATAGGCGTGAGTTTATGTCATGTTTTTTAATTTCCGTTACTAATATTATCTGTCAAAAATATATTTGATGTTTTTTTCGATCACTTTTTAGGGGAAAACCCCGTGATCATGACTTTTTGTTTGTGTTAATTTTGGAAAATATTTGTGAGAAGTTCCCAAAATATCAAATCAAATGTAAATTAATATATTTCATATTTATATTTTTACGAGGTGTATTTATTTCGATTCCCGGCAGAATAAAATTTGGGTAAGTAGAGGCTATAGAAGTAAAACTATATATTTTCAAACATTTTTATTACATTTTCATTATCGTAACACCAGTGTATTCACTATATGTACATATGCACTATAAGTAAAGCTATTCTAGATCCTATAACATAGCTAGTTAGGCTACGCTAGGCTAGATCTAGAATATGTATTAGTAAGTACCTACATATGACCTATAATTAGTCTTATGTAATGAAAAATGGTACCTAGGTTAATATTACAGGAGTGGAAGAAGCACTAGTGTTATAGTTTGTCGTGTAAATGTAATTCGGTGACGTAGTTGGACATTGTGTAATAAATGAAGTGTTCAGACGTAACAATCCAAGCTATGTAATGTTTAGTCTAGCAGATATTATAATCCGTCCATGACACTATAGACATTTTGTGGCAGTATAACTGTAATTTCGCAAAAAAGGTGTAAATATAAAAAAAATCACTCAATTTTTTTGCATCAGTGGATTGTGCGGTATGCTAATAATAAATCGCCTATCTATTATTTATTTTTTAAAATCATATTGTATTTGTTATTTCCTTTTCCAGATACGGATCCGGTATTCTTGAAGTCGAAATACGGGAAACCAGTGATTGAGGTTGGTGGTTATAGATATAACAAAAGGCTGGACAGAAAAGGCAGCCGAGGAGTATGGAGGTGTGTCAAAAAACGCACATTATTGTGCCCAGCCCAGATTATCACTATGGATAGTGAAATCGTGGAGATAAAGAAGTGTCACAATCATTAAATAGGAGTCTATTTTCGAATCGAATCAGATAGTATAATTTTTTAGAGCACATATTATGCCACCAAACATCCGGCATAAAAGACGTAAGGTAGAGCATGCAGTATGCAGTCACTGGTCTACTGAAAGCAAATGTCAAGGCCGTTCAGATAAGGACCACCATTTTGGGGTTCTCAACATCTTGAATAGTTGTCGTTATATCTTCTGGACATTGGCCTAGCTTCTTTCTAGCGGAGTGTAGTCAATTGACAAAATGAAAAATGGGATATGAAAAAGTACTACAATAAAAATTGTTTCAAGAAAGGCATGAAAACTTCTTACAGGGTTGGGCAGCATGAGTGTGATACCCCTGGTGTTACATACGTCCCTATCCGTAACCACTTTCCATCAGGTGGGCCGTGTGCTTATCTGTCACCTAAACAACACGATCAATAAAAGGACTAATTAACCAATGACGCGGAATAATTATAATTTCAGCCCGTGTTGATTAAATAATATATAATCTATGATTGGTTAATAGGCGCGTCAAACACGTCCCACCTGCTACTGCTAGCAAAGAGACTTAAATCTCTTTCTACACAACTATATACCTACAACTATGTATTGTCAAGAAGTTCGCCAAAAATTATATGTAATCTTGATAACCAATTACATAATTGATGTATACTTATCATTCTTCAATTTTCAAAAGACAAATTTCATTGTTTTGAATTTTGTTTTTTTTTATGCACGATACCTTCCCAGTTTTTAAGAGCTAAGGAATGATCCGAACCTGATCGAAGATCGCAGCTTCAGATGCAGCGTATACCGCGACATCATGATATGTGCGTGAAATAAACATGAATATGATAATATTGTTTATTGTTTTAATTCATTGTTGCTTCTCAATGGTGCCATTTACCCGTATGGAAATTTGGCAAGTAATGTTTGACGACACAAAATGAAAATGTGTTGTTATAGACAAATGAGCGGATTATTTGAATGATGGTCCCATCACTCTGGTTTCACCCGACAACATATTGAAGATCAAGTCCCGTCTAGACATTGACTATGTCCAATTTTAAATCGATTTGAGAAGTGAGCACAATAATGCCCCAAATAGTGTCATAAGTTTGGAAATCACATATCTAAGAGTCAATTAGGATAGTTAATCCATCACTATAGATGATGACATGTTCCTATTTAGCTTTACTTCTATTGTTTCCTAATCCTCCTCAAATATTTCAGTGATTTATGAACTGTTTCTAGAGGCTGAAATAATACCAACTTCTCGAGGATCTATGAAGCTACTGATCAATAATTACTACGTTTACATAAAAAATAAGACGTATCGTGATCATGTCTATTGGACGTGTCGAAGGCGTACGTCACATGGCTGTTCATCTACTGCGATTACAATTGGTAATATAGTTGTTCGAGTTAAGGGAACTCATTCTGGAAAGTGTCCCTAAAAGACAAGTGTCTTATTATATTTGTACATAAGGAAACTACATCTAGCATACATTAGGCAAGTAACTTTTGTGAAATCTTCCTCACTTGTTGGAGTTTTACGTGTGTTCACGTATGTCTCACATTACTGTCAAGAGCTTCAGTCTAGTCAATATACATATCATCATCATCATCTCAATTAATTAGGGTTGGGGCAACATGTCATTCCTCCACACATTCCTGTCGGATGTCATTTCCTTAGTCACTCCCTCCTTTGCCATATCTTCTTTCACACAATTCATCTTTTCTTGCCTCTGCTCCTAAAGTCCTCTACATTAATCTATGGAACTTTTTTTACAACATTACTATCATCTCTTCTCATAATGGGTATGTCCACGATAGTCAATATTCATAATGGAGTCTACTCTAGTCATAATGTTGTGTAAACTAGTCAATTTATATAATGTAATGAATTTTTTAAATAAAATTATTGGCGGCGTTGTTAAACTAAATCTCGAATTTCTCATCTCCAACTTATATGGTAATAGCTGCTTGTGTATGCTGGTATCTTTAAAGTAAGTTGATAATATTTCCTTGTATTACTTTAAACTGGGACTAATAATTATTTATTACAACTAGATTCATTTTCAAATATTTTTTGATGATTTTCAGAAGCTGTAATTGTAACCACTCGTAGAGGCGGCCTGAATCTTTTGTTAGACAATGGTGTATTCATGAGAAACAAAATATGGGGTGAACAAGCTTACTGGGTGTGCCGTAGAAAGAATAAAGGTTGCAAAGTCACTGTACAAACTCATGGTAATACTATATTAAAGATCAAAGGAGAACATACTAACCATTAAAAAAATTCATTTTAAGAAACATAGATTTTTTGCTGTGGGATGAAAATGAAATTATTATACTTTTAACTCATTAAGAATTGAAATGAAAATGGTTTCACCCTAAATGTCTACTACTAGCTATACGTTCAAAGCAATACTTTATGCTGATGTTTAGTTTAGAAATGCATATTATGAAACTAACAATTAAAAACCAGTTTTATGTCTTCATAATATGGATCTTGGATTTTAGAACTTCTTATTTTATTTACTTCTTTCTATTGTATGTGCAAAAGTGAAGTTTGCATTATAATTACGTATTCGGTTTTCTGTCGGTTTTCGCGTTGTATGGTAGTATTAAAGAACTACGAATTTATATTATCATATTAAGTTGCATTTAATAAACTGAGGGATTTAAGGGATTTTGTCTGTTTTACATATTAAGTAACCTTTTCTGCAAAACCGTCGAAGCCATTTTGCTATCAATAAGCGTGGTCATACAAAATAATATCTGCAATCTAGGAACCCACTGATTTATGAATGAATGAACAGAAATAATCTGCACCTACAAAACTGGTCTAGAGCTTTAGTAAACACGAAATATTTATAAATATAATTTGGGGTTAAATACAAATACGAGTACCAAATTTGAAACCCTTAGGGGCAGATGCTTGACAACATAATTCAGAGCAGTATGTTAAGAGTGCGTCAAAATAGGATCATTACTTCAAGTTATAGATGAGCTAAAATTGCATGTATTTGCTAAAATTTTATTATCATTTAAAGTGGTTGAAGCACTAATGATATTAAAAAGGAAAAAAAAAAACATGTGAAGCAAACTTTCAAATTGCATGCTTTTAGCAATATGTCTTGCCTGTTTGCTGTTGAGCGGTTCCTTAACTTAAAGGTAATCTACGATATTCCAGTCATGCTTATATTAATAACGATTGTTATCTAAACCTTCAATTCAACTTGCAATATTTGGACTTCACAAACTAAACAAACATTGAAAGTTAAATAAAAGCTTGTAAAACAGGATTAAAACTCATTGAGCTGCAAAACAGTTGGATGAGGTCATATTACAACAAGTTTGATTCCTAATATCAAATTCAGCTGCTATAAAAAACATTGTTTGAATCGAACAGGGTGCGGCGGAGCTTGCTTGTCAGCCGGCTAAAGCAGCTGCACTACACAGATTAGAGAGTACCTGCATTACCTTTATAATATACCAGTTAAACTGAACCATGCGCAGATATAATCTGACATGAATTCGGTTAACAAAGAATCTTTGCTAATATTTTTTTTTTTATAGTATCACGCCTATATCCCCGAAGGGGTAGGCAGAGGTGCTAGCACCCACATTTCGCCAGTTTTTATATTTAGGTCCCAATGTAATAGGTGGCGAGCCTATTGCCATTAACCGGGCACTTATAAACCTGCGATAAATACACACATAACTTCGAAAAGCATCGCAGTCATTGGTGTGTGCCATGGTAAACCTGGAATCGAACCCGAGACCTCGTCTCAGCAGTCCATTACCCATACCACTAGGCTACCGCGGCTTTGCTATTATATTCTCAATTAAGATTCAACGTATGTTGAGCGTAAATTTATACAGGCTAAATAGTTAGTATTTTTTAGTTAAAAAACTTAGTTACTGGATGTGTGGACAAAAGATGCAGCTGCTAAAAGCATTGTGGAGAGGCAGCGGATAAAATAATAATAGAAATATACCTATAGGTAGCCCTATGGTTGGTGTCCCTTTAGGATACTTTGACAATAGAGAACAATAAAGATATTCAGCTACCTAAAACTAGAACAAGCAAATGAAAATGTAGGGTGAAAACTACCATCGAAATCTATTGTATTATTTTAATAAAAGTACTTTTGAGTTTACATGATAATATTACAGTTATGCAGTATTCCTATGAGAAAATTTTGAAGGAAGCGTTACATGGCGGAAATCCATTACAAGAAAATATATTTTGGGAGGGAGGGGAACATCCACGGTTTATCAATTCCAAAGATAGCAACAGTAATATAGCAATTGAGGGGTGTGGTTTGGCATTTCTTTCCGTTACGTTAGGATTGTTGAACAATGGGTGAGTAGTGGGTCCCCCCCCCCTCTCCCCCCTAATGTATGTACTAGTTTTCTTATGGCAATATCTCTTGATAATCAGATAAGTTCAGTTTATATTTATTAAATATTATATTCAGTTAATAAACCATTTGCGAAGGAGGAAATATATTTGATAGAGTAAAGCTGTAAAGCTGTCAAGCTATTAATAAGGGTATATGTATTTTATAATGTGATGCTGTTTTTCGATTTCGAAGTTACAATATTTATCATATTTTCAGCATTTTTTGGTTTTACCGGCAATGGCAAGCGGTGTTTGGATATTGGCACTTATCGGTATACTGTTCATCAGAACGAGGGCCCGAAGACAAGATGGCGGTGTCAGAACAAGACGAAAGGTTGTCAGGCTTTTGTGATGACCATCGATAATATTATTCTTAGAGTGCGGGCTGACCACAATCATTAGCTGTAATATATTTATGTTTAGGTATATAGTCTGTGGTTAATGTAGTAGAAATAAGTCAATGCAGGGTTTTGTTTTTAATTTATTTATTTAGTTTTTGATGTCCAGTTTACTTTATTTCTATACATATCTGTAACTAGAATATTATTTAATTAATATTTATAAGGCAATATGATGTGATATTTTTTAAATACTTACTTATGACTTCTGAATTATCTAAGAGTTATTTTTTGTCCATCCAAATTATTAGTAACATTACTTAATTAATTTTAACGGGTATTGTAATTAATGTTTAAGTATTTTAAATTGTAATGGTAAATCAAACGAGTCTTAATAATATTGTAATAAATATTGTGCACATATTTCTTTTACTTTTATAGAGGCTACACAAATGTGAAACAGTGAAAATAATTTGGATTCTGCCCAAATTATACAAAATTATAAACAATGAATGATTTGTTTATTAAATTTATTTTTTGAAATATATCAAAGGTCCTACCAATGTCTTTATTAAATTAAGTTTGTCTTCTCACTTGTGATTTCAAGTATTAGTGTTGGAACTAGTTAATAAAAATATTGATGTCTACATTGTTCGATACTGTTTATTTATGTACTTATGTATAATTGACTGACAGCTTACGTCATAAATAAAGTAACTGAAGAATTCGGCAGTAGCACGTGGCATTCACAAAACAGGGATCTGCCTGTTTAGGCCTCATCCACCACGTTGGCGAACAGTGTGGCCAATGCGTTCGCTAACCGTCTAAGCGTACTCGTACCACAAACCCCAAAACATGTTGCCGAATACATTCATGGTGGTACATGATGTTGGTGTGGATAGGAGGGCCTAAACTGGCCAGCGGCTAGCTTACTGTACTGTGAATGCTGTGTGCTACACAGTTTGCTTTCTGATACGCCACCCTACTCAGAACTATTTGCACGACAAGAAGGTAATAATATCATTCGCTGGTCACTTATGTCCAATCAAGAGCGGCATTCCAATAGCGGTGCACGCTGTGTACTACACTTGTTAGTTAGTTTAGTTTCAGATACTTCTATACAGGAACCGGGCTTGTTCTAGTAAAGTGTTACGCGAATACATTTTGTTAATGAAATATAACTTCTCTCTGCTATTATTTAATTACAGAAGACATTTCGTTATGAAATAAAAACTTTTTAAGTACAATATGATTTGATGTGTCAATAATTTTGGTTAACTTTGCCGCAAAATTGTTCAGTTTAGTCGGTGGTCTAAAAATAAAGGAAAAGGGCAAGCATATTTCAAAATTAGCAAACTAACGAGCGCTCAAAATTTTAGCTTATTTCGAAAGGCTAACACGTGTTGTAACTTTGAACTATATGACGACGGCGACGTAGGCGGTAAGTAAATTTACTGTCATAAAAACTTTATATTTCTTTTACAGATTTCTATTATACAACGTCTCAACGTGGTAATAAAGTTATTGTCTCACAAGGATATAAGTTTTTGAGAGAGAGGCAACTAGATATGATATCTGAGTGGAGATGTTGCAGACGAAAAGCTACGGGATGTAAAGCAAGTATTAAGACTGTCGAAGACCTCATCGTAAAACGTAATGACAGTCATAATCACTGATTGTCAATTCTTCTTATATGTACAGTCCAAAGATACTTTGTATACTTACCTACTAATACCTATATACAAATATATGCATGACTTTAGTAGGTCAAGCTGTTCGGTGAGTACTTCCTATGCTACACCACTAAGTCTTGGAATGCCTTACCAGTGCACGTGTTTCCTTCTTCCTACAGTTCCGGGTCCTTTAAGTAACGCATGAAAAAGCATCTAATGAGGCCGTCAAGCTGAGCGCCACCATTGTAATATTTTACTTGTTTGTAATGGTGACCCTCTTTCCTGACAATTTGTCTACAGCTTACCATCAGGCAAGGTGAAGTCAAATTGACGTGTCCGAGATAAAAAAAATAGATCTACTTACTGTACAATATAGAGTTGGGTAAATTGATCAATACAGCCATGCAATCTGTATAATTTGACGCAACTCTGTTAGTTCGATTAAGTCATAACTGAACTAAAGATGTCAGTTCTAGTAAGATTAAAGAGAAAAAAAGTAGGGCTGACCTATCACTCAGACCATCGCATTTCTGCTGGACATAGTCTTCTCCCATTCATGAGAGACTTTGGCCTGCTCCTTCTACTGCCAGACGGGTTGCTACAGTGTTTTATATCGAGTTTATCTTCTTTCGCATTGATATCATGTGGAGGAACGAGGTGATATGTTCCTCTGACACAAAAAGGGGATTCTGGGACTAGGCAAGGTGTTCACGACTGCGGGCTTCGGCCCGTGAATGACATGACAAGACTGATTGACAAGACTGATATAATGATACTTCATAGCTTCGGGCACGATGTACTCAGCACGTTAATGTATCGTTAATTCAAGGAGAAGTGTAATTGAAGATTATCATTCACACACATACCTATACCTATATATTTGATTGTATAGTAGAATAAGTCTTTTTTTTATTTATATATGTTTAGACATAATATATTTGTATAATATTATATTAGATATAATATACATAAAAATATATATTAATCCAAATACTAGTAGGTCAACTGTTTATCACTGATGATATATATGAAATATACGCAGTAGGTAATGAAAACTTTTTATTATAATATAAATATATACCTACTTAAGAATAACATATTACATTAATTATTTTTATTTCGTATGTTACAAAAAATAAAGAAATAAGGAAAAGAAATAACTGAACTGTTATTATATTATGATATTAGGATTTGATATTTCAAGTCTCAAGTTTATCACTCGGATTTAGATATACTTTGACTATGGGTTAAGTAAATATACCTACTTTATAATGCAAATAAATAGTGTATTTATTTCAATGAGCTGTCAGGCTACATCATCATTATCTGAGCCTATTCCCAACGCAGTTGGGGTCGGTTTCTGGTCTAACTAAGGTGCGGCTGAACTTTGATATTTTCCATGAAGCGACTACATAGCCGCAAAATGTATTGTCGAACAATTTTTTACATTTCTTGTCTTTCAGTACACGACAACAGACAACGACAAGCATACGCTTTGAGAGCATCAAGATATAAAATGACTCAGGTCGACATTCCGACCTATAGAGAGGAACCAAATGCCTTGATGTTGACTTCAGACCAATCTGATAGCGACGGTGATATTGAGGAATTGCAGACCGGCCAAAATTCCGAGGAGAGTAGTGATAGTTCCGAAGATAAAGATGTGTCTCTCTTGGAACTAAGATCGTCAAATTTTGTCAAGTCTACACCTCAACACAATAAGACTAGTGCTGGTGCCTCAAAATTATCAGCTGCAGATGAAAAAGACGCTTTCAGTATCTGGAACAAACTATTTGATGGAGAAATGCTTCAACAAATTCTGATTTGGACAAACAACAAAATTTCCAGTTACAGGATAAAGTATACTCAACAGAATAAGCCTGAACTGAAAGACATCGATATGATGGAATTAAGAGCTTTTTTAGGTCTATTGATATATTCAGCTGTTCTGAAATCTAATCAAGAAAACACGAGTTATTTATTTGCTAGGGATGGTACGGGGTGTGAAATATTCAGATGCTGTATGTCAGAATATAGATTTGTCGTTTTACTACAGAATCTGCGATTTGATAATCCAGATGATCGTGCCGAAAGAAAAAAAAGAGACAGCTTAGCAGCCATATCATTCATTTTCAATAAGTTTGTGTTCAATTCTCAACAACTATACGAATTGAGTGAATGCGTCACTGCGGATGAGACGTTAGTGAAGTTCCGTGGCCGAAGTCACAGGATTACTAATATGCCGAAGAAATCTGGTAAACTTGGACTGGTCTTACGAGCCGTATGTGATGCGAAAAATGACTATTTTTATAATGGGTCTGTTTATATTGGCAGAAACTCTGATAGTGTAGGTTTGACGTCGAAGCAGGCTGATAAAAATAGCTCTATTTATTCCACCATCCGCCCAACGAGACGATGGTCAATGGTGGTGTTCTACCGCATTCTAGATTTGAGCATTATGAACGCTTGTATACTTTATAACATGCATCAACCCAAGTTTGCAGAAACAGGCAATTTGCTAAGAGCTTTATCCCGTTCGCTAGTTCTTCCCCATATTCAGAGACGTGCAGTATGTGGTCAATTACCAAGGGAATTACGGGTAATTATTAAGCGAGTTTTGGGTGACGATATGGTCGTAGAAGATATTCAAAATCGAGAATCAAGTAAAGGCCAACGTAGGGCATGTAGTATTTGTCCATCTAAATTGCACAGAATGACAACATACACTTGTGTCGGATGTTACAGCCCCATATGTCTGCAATGTTCTCGCCCATTATGTGCAAATTGTCAGTAATTTATTTCAAATACATCCATTGGATTTGTATTATATTTATGTAAGAAAATATATTATGGTTGGTGGTGTAACAATCCCAATGATAACAATAGTAAAATATTACACCGTTGGTGAGTGGTAGGTCACCCCCCTTAATATATCTAATAATGAATTTCTCAATGTTACGTCTACTTCGATATGTTATTTAGTATTTATATGTGTTTTTTGTTTGAAACTTCATTGTTTTAAATAAAAATAACTAAATCTATATTATTATTATAATAAAACTACTTATGGAAGGTTTAAGTAATAAATGTTGTTTTCATTGACTATTTGTAATAAATGTTGTTTCAATTTACTTATCTCTTTTATATTACATTGTTAGATATTAATATAAGTTGTAAATAGAATTGGAATATTATTTTCATTTAAGATTTTAACTATCATGATATTACTATTAGAGCTGTCGGGATGTTAACCATGTATCATTTGAAGTTGTTCCCTTGTGTTCGGACAATATATGGTAAGTATGCCGATATCTCTAATTATTATTATATAATACCACACGCTCAAGCTATGGAATGAACTCCCTACCGTGGTTTTTCCAAGCGATTATAATATGGGGTTCTTCAAGAAGGGCTTCTACAGGGTCAGCGGCACGAGTGTTATGCCCCAGGTGTTACAAACGTCCATAGGCCACGGTGAACACTGGCCATTAAAGGGTATACATTTTACACCTAAGTGGTATACATTTTTTTTTATATAAAATAGTAGTTTGAGCACTGTTTCGATTTTACCGCTCTAATGGCAGTACATCTGATTGTTCTCCAATTTAGACCAGCTTGGAGTACTGGGTTCCCTCGAATAGGTAGTTTGAATGTGTAATAATTTTTCATGTCACCGGTAAAAGTTAAACTTGCTATGAACGTTTAATAAATTTGAATATACTTTTTAGAATTCATGGTGAAAACTCCACGTGGCTGTTACCTCATGGTGAACCATTACAAATACCATAAGAAAAGAGTGAAAGGATCCAGGACCGAGTGGAGTTGCGCCAAACGGAAGAGTGCAGGCTGCAAAGCTATAGTGACAACCGACTGTCAAGATATTGTAAGAAAAAGTGGAACACACAACCATGAGTAATAATAAATAAAGGGTTTATTTATTTGTAGATATGGATTAAATGGCGCATATTGCGAGAGGCCTATGTTCAACAGTGGACTGCGATAAGCTCTCTGTTTAGTTAGTAAATTAGAATCTTATTTAAAAATATCTCTTCATCAATCCGCCTATAAATCAAATTTTTGTCCTCAAGCTGGTAGCGTTTCTCCGTTGTATGTATGAAAAAAATGATAAATGAGTGTTTTGTAACAAGTGCTATCAATTCAAAGAAAAGTCAATGTTTTTAGATACTTTTGAATTTACCATCTGAATCGGGGAGTATTAACCCTTCCCTACTGCCTGGGCAATGTGACAAATTTGGTAAATTAAACACTAGGGTCGCTTAACTTTTCTATAAAAATAAAAGTGAAGTTAAACTAGTACGGATTAGATATCTGTCATCTAACTTTATATAACACATAAAAGTATTGATTTGTCGGTTTCCTTAGGCATATTGCCCAAGATAGGTAAGCCATGATTCATACTGACCAAAAAAGGGATTAACTATGCACTTCTACTAACATTGCCCATTTGTTATAGGTATTTATACAGACCGGTCATTATTCGTAAAGACCGGATTTTCATGTTACCCTCTGACTTTTTGCTACATTGATACGAGTACAATACTCGTTGCGTGTTCGTTTCTTAAACTCGCAACGAGTTTTGTAACATTTATATAATGCTACGATTTATCGAGCAGTACCTAACTTAAATTGAACACAAAACATATTCAAATAAAACTTCTCTTTACGGATTTTATCACGATATGTTGCGTATAACTATGTGACAACTAACATCCTTATTCACACCGCAACCATGGCTGCTGGAAAGTAGTTTTTTAGGGTTCCGTAGCCAAATGGTAAAAAACGGTACCCTTATAGATTCGTAATGTCTGTCTGTCTGTTTGTCTGTCTGTCTGTCTGTCTGTCTAGCCTTCCGTATGTCACAACCACTTTTCTCCGAAACGATAAGGCCTATGCTATTGAAACTTGGTAAGTAGACGTACTCTGTGAACCTCATTAAGAATTTCACACAAAAATAGAAAAAAAAAAGCAATAAATTTTGGGGGTTTATTTTCATCAAACGCATTGTGTGGTGTGTGTCAAAGAATCAAAGAATCAAAGAATCAATTTCATTTATTCAGTTTAGGCACATAAAGAGCACTTATGAATGTCAAAGTTTTACAATAATTATGTACCTACATTTGTCAAAAATATTATAAATCATAATAAATTAGGATACTTAGTAAATAAATCATTAGAAAATGATTCTTTCGCTGGTTCGGTAGTTAAATCTCCTGAGAAGAGACCAGCAAGAAACTCAGGTAGATTATCGTTATTCTTTTTAATATTTAGTTGTTTATTTATAATAACTGGGTGCAAGAGCAAGAGATTATTATGCCCACGCATTTTTATCATCAAGATATTCGTCTACTTTATAATAGCTTTTTTTAGTTAAAATTTTTTTCAATTCTATTTTAAACTTATCAAGTGGCAGGTCAGCCAAATCCTGAGGAATTTTATTATATATTTTTATACATTTGCCCACAAACGAATTACTGACTTTATGAAGCCTTAGTTTCGGTATCGCCAGTTTATTTTTATTTCGCGTATTCAAGTTGTGAAAGTCTGATTTTTTTTGGAAGAGGTCTAGGTTCTTCCTTACATATAAGGCGTTGTCGTAAATATATTGTGAGGCAACTGTTAAAATATTAATTTCTTTAAACAGTTCTTTCAGCGAGTCACGGGGTCCGAGGCAATAGATTGCTCGTATAGCTCGTTTCTGTAATATAAATATAGTTGCAATATCGGCAGCTGAGCCCCACAGCAGCAGACCATATGACATAACGCTATGAAAGTAACTGAAATAAACTAATCGTGCCGTTTTCTCGTCAGTTAGTGACCTTATCTTTCTAACCGCATAGGCAGCTGAGCTAAGTCTTCCTGCTAAGGCTGTGATATGAGAACCCCATTGTAGTTTATTATCTAGTGTGATGCCAAGAAAAACTGTGGTATTGACTATTTCCACAGTTTCATTATTCATTATAATGTTTGAGTCTATATGTCTTACATTTGGCATCGTAAATTTTACACATTTTGTTTTTTTGGCATTAAGTAGCAGGTTATTACTCGTGAACCAATGCAATATTACAGAAAGGGTATTATTCACATCGTCAAGTATTACTTTTTGTCTGTCAGTTTTAAAAATTAATGAAGTGTCATCAGCAAATAATACTATTTCACAAAGATTTTCAATGAAGTATGGAAGGTCGTTTACATATATCAGGAACAAAAGGGGTCCTAATATCGAGCCTTGGGGTACTCCCATGACTAGCGGGGCGCCAGAAGAATCGGTGCCATTAACGTTTACTTTTTGTACTCTGCCAGTGAGGTAAGACCTAAGTAAGCTAAGTGAGCTATTCGAGACACCATAATAATCTAACTTTAATAACAAGGTCTCATGATCAACACAATCGAAAGCCTTTGATAAGTCACAAAAAATACCAATGGCATCCTGCTTCTCCTCCCATGCATCAAATATATGTTTAACTAGTGCGACTCCTGCATCTGTTGTATTTTTGCCTTTAGTAAAACCAAACTGTTTTTTATGAAGTAAATCATTGGCTGCAAAATGTGAAAGCAGTTGATTAAATATTATTTTTTCAAAAATTTTACT